>OX276335.1:166151942-166776942 GCA_946251815.1 Dasysyrphus albostriatus | reverse complement strand
CTAAATCTACTATAGTAGACGAAATTCTCTTCCTCATTTTTAAAGATTTTCTTGGAAGGTTTCTGCTGGCACTGGCTCTCCAATGTCTTGAGATGAAACACGAAGTCTTCAACCGTAAAAGTTGCGGATTGACCCTCAAATTTAAGACTCCATTTATTTATCTTAATTGGTGCCTTAAATCCAGAAGACAACAATTGATGTGGGTACATAGGTTGGTAAGGGTACGAATTTGTTTGGTTCAGTGGATATGTCTGGTTTCTTGCAGCTCCATAATTAACATCTTGGAAGCCATCAGGATGAACATTTTTGTCTTGACTCCATCTGAAGGGTTCCTGAGCTCTCCGGCGCTGTTGTTCAGGAGGAACAGAAGCACTCCTAATTGGATCAGACCGGGGAAGCTGCTGAAGTGGTGGAATGATAGGTGGAGGAAAATTATATTGACTATCAGGACGTTTCGGTACTTGATTAACTGTTGGTGGAGTAGGTCGGCCTGCATTCAATTCCTGGAGAAATCCACTAATCTGGTTCTGAATCTCATCTTTCAGAGTATTTGACACTTCCTTGTGTACTGTTTGCTTGTAAGTAGGAAGTGCGTCCACAATAGCTAAATTAACATAGGCCTTCAAATCTGCAGGGATTACATTTCTCTCTTTCTGTTTGCTTGCAGGTGGTCTTTGTGAAACGCTGTCTAAAATATCTCTATACCTGCCCCCGGTATTAAGATTCTTGCTAGTTTGGCCAGGAGGAAATACGTGCCCAGTTTTATGCCTAACTGTTTGGTTTAACAAACTAAAACTTTCGCGTGGAGGTAAGGCTTCGGCTCCACCACCACTGAGGTTACTAAACCAAGGAGTGGAAACCGAGTCGATGGTATTTGAAAAGCTAACGGCGGGTATGTTAGACGCAGAACGTACTTGCCTATCTGTGAGAGGCGAATGCATTACTCGACGTCTCTCGGTAACATCTAAACTTTGGCTCACCGATCTAGTCAATCTAACACTTTCATCTATTTCAGAATCTCTTATGATCCTGTTGATGCGATCATCCTCGTCTCTACCGTTTGGATACATTTTCAAATTTATGAAAAAGAAGAACTAAACAACAAAAAAAACGAAAAATCTAACAAAAAGTAGATGGTGAGTTTTCTTAATAAACTACTTTTTCTGAAGAAAAACAATGCTAAACACAGTAAATTTAAGAAATTTGGTGGAATTTAACTTAAATTTCCTTAGAAGAAAAGGAAAGTATTTTTCTTTCGAAAACAAGTAGTTTTAAGTATTATAAACAGTAAACCAATAATATTTAAGAATAATTAGAGAGTAATAATTTAAGAGTAGTTTATAAGAGTAGTTTTAAAGAGTAATTCTTAAGAGTATTTTTAAGATAATAATCAAAAATTTTCAGTTACTAATAAACAAAAAGTTTTTCGTATATAGCAAACAAAATCAAAGTTTTTTTTTCTCTACGGGAAGTTTCTTTTCTATTTCAACAAAATTATTTTGAAGATTTGAATTTCAAAAATAGGTAGCTTGTTTGCTTAGGAGTTTTTTTAATATGAATTCGGGGTGCTTCAAGTAGCGTTTACGGTGGTTTTTAGTGAAATGGTATGACCTTACAGTGGTCACTTTCAAAAATAGACATCAGACGGACAAAATTAGATTCCTTGGAGTGGTGATGTAAGAAAGGGAATTACAAAATGTAGAGAATTCACGAAAAGACTAGAAGTAGTTTACCTCACTGTTCCCGCGATTCTGATCAGTCTCTTAGGACATTGCCAGAAGACTTGAAACAGTGAGGGAAACGAAAAACAAAAATGAGAAAATCTCAAAGAAAGAAGATAAAGTTGGAACGGTGCAGCGATGTACAACGAGGCGTCATACATGGTCACCGTATCCAAATCGAAACTTAAGAAGACAAGACAAGAGGAATGAAATTGAAATTTAGAAGTAAAAAGTTGAAATTTGGGATAGGGAATATAAGGAAAACAGGACTTAGAAAAAGTGACTGTATTGCTAAAAATTTCCGGAATTCATCGCAATTTATCATAGTATGTCAGTGACTTTCTAGGTGAAGACATACGAGTCCAAATATCTGCAACGAGCCCAGTTAAAGAAGAAGGAAATCACTCACTAACCGCAGTCACTGTGAATTTCCAAAAACTCGTCGCAATTTATCGAAGTACGTCAAAGACCTTCTTGATAAGGACTTACGAGTTTGAAAATTCACAGTAAGTTTGGTTTAACCATCACAAAAAGAATACTACAAAAAATATTAGCTTAGAGCCAATAAGTTGGGCGCCATTTTGTTGCGAGGCAAGAGGAATCAGAGGAAGGTCGGTAATGTGGAAAGGTAGGAAAAATAATGAAACGTCAGGAAATTGGGAAAGGAAGAGTTCAGAAAAAGGGAAATGAATGTCGAGTTCCGGGGGACGCAGCCTGTTAGCGATGCTCAGCAGTTAGCTCACCGGAATGGGGGGAGGGATCTTGCAACCGAAACTCAACCTCACCTGCAGCAAAAACACAAATCAGGCCTCGTATAAATTTTCACAAAAAAATTACTACGGACGGGCGATATCACCACTTCATGGCACTCCTGGTGTTAATGCAGTGTGGCCAAACCCACCCAACCTAGGAATCCTGAGGCCATGTTGGGATTCCCCCAAGATAGTGATGACCACGTTCCAGTCATACCCTGTTCACCGTAGTAGCTTTGATACCATCCACACCCCTGAAGCTTAAATCCTTAGTGCGTCATGATTTCTTTTACGAAATCAGAAAAACAAACTGTTTCATTCAAAAGAGACTTGTTATGAAGTTTTATTTTATCTTAATTCTTGATTAAACATATTTTAATTTAATTCAAAAGTCATTAATTATTTAATTAATTTTTTAGCATAAGATCGTAGAACCACAACATTCGATTTGACAAATTAGACTTATTTTGAAGATTATGTCTTCTAGAGGTGAAAGAAAGGTAACAATAGCAAAGCAGGGATTCTTTTCTCAAAAGGACTATTATTAAAGCTCGGAAAAGTAGCCTTCCTAATGCGCTGGACTACCTGGACCACAAAATAATTCCCTACCTTCTAAGAGCTCTTTGGAGGTGGACTGTAACGCGGAAAGACAACACAACAACACAAAACGGAGTAATCAAAATGATGTTTCACTTACACCTTGATTTAAATTGGCAATAAAAAATGTAAATTAAAGTAACAGATAATAATATATGTAAATAATAATAATAATAATAATAATAAGTAATATGAAAAATAGATATGAAAATACGATATGAAACAACTATTAGCTAAACTTTTTTATATCAAGATAAAACTTCACGTCTCGTAATTTTTAACAAATACTAATTTTAATCCGAAACAAAACAGCAAGCAGGAACAAAAATTTGATAAACAAGTGGACATAGAAAGTCCTTAGCTTTGTCTTATGTTGATAATTATGTTTAATTTTTAGATATCGATTAAAACTTTACTAATCAGTTTTGAATTGTAATACAATAAATAAAGCACTCGATATTCTGTTGTAATATAACTAAACTTTTTGTTTTTTTCTTTTTAAAAGCTTGGATTCAAACCTGGTACCCAAAATGAGAGGGAGTTCTGGTGGAGGAATAGTCTATCCGCAATTCCAGATTTTTCCTCTGATGCAGGATTTCCAAAACAGCTGCATTGAACCAAGAAATTAAAAGAAGTTTCCCCCAGTTCAACAATTGGTCGAACACGAGGAATCCTGAGGGACAAGCACATCCACCACCAAAAACAGGATTGTCCAAAAGTAATGGCTTCCAAATTTGTCGGCTTAGATGACTTGCGGTATTTTAACATTTGCAAGAAATATTTAATAAGAGCATCAGTATTTAAGTAGGACAACCAAAAAAAGTAAAAAACATGTGGCGGCCCAGTGCTCCGCTGGCCCGCTGGAACCACCAAAAATTCCCAACGTGGTGTTATATGGATAACCTGTATAAATTTATGGCATTAACAATATTTTTGCATTAAAATCTTCTTTACAGACTCACCTCCTACTATTTTTTTTTTTTTTTTTTTTTTATTTAATACAAAAAATATTTTTCGAGTTTTCTCCGTTCGTTTAATTCTAAACGGCTGCGCAAATGGAGATTCTGAAGGCCGCTATACATTTATAGGAGGCCAAGGTAAATCTGTAATCGACTTTTGTGCTGTGAATAACGATTGGATTGATCTTATAAGAAAATTCGAGGTACAAAGCAAACATTTTTCGGACCACATGCCAATTGTATTCGAATGGTCAGAAGAAATAATTTCAACCGAAAGAAATCTGCAACTAATTCCACGGCTTAGATGGAAACCGAACGATTTAGTGATGTACCAAAACAAGCTGGACATAAACCTTTCCGCCGTAAATGTGACGACTGTTTCTATGGATGAACGTTCAAACCAACTTGTATCTTGTATAAGAGATTCCGTTTCAAGAACACCATCAAACCTATGCAAGAACTTTAAACAAAAATGGTTTGACAATGAGTGCATGAACGCAAGAAAAAAGTCCTTCACCCTTCTGAATGCATTCCGGAACTCCAACTGCGAAATCTTGAAAAATAGTTACAGTGAAGCAAATACACTCTACAAAAATCTATGTTTTAAAAAGAAAACCGAATTTGAAAACCAACAAGCTTACATGCTTGGCCAATCAAAAAATCCAAAAGAGTTTTGGAAGTTGACAAAAGAAATCAATGGATCAAATTTCAAGATAGGGTCAGGAGTATCTGCTAATGATCTTTCCATCCACTTTAAAAGTGTTTTACAAGGCAAAACCGATCTAAAATTCTCGTATGCACAACCTCTAGTAACAGACGAGATACTTGATTGTGATATCACCCTAACGGAAGTGCAGGCTGTTATACATAAAGCAAAGAATGGAAAAGCTCCTGGAGAAGATGGAATCCCATACGAATATTTCAAGAACGCCACTTCGACATTTATTGTCCAACTTAAAAATTTCTTCAACGAAGTTTTTTTAAAAGAAGATGTCCCTTCATCATTTAAAAGGTCAGTGATATTCCCTATTCACAAAAAAGGAGATATTGACAATGTTGAAAATTATAGAGGAATTTCTTTTATGAACGTTATTTCGAAATTATTTTGTGGTATACTTGTTAACAGACTGGAATCATGGGTGGAAGTCAACAATATACTCTCTGAATGCCAGGCTGGTTTCAGAAAAAACTTCTCTACTATAGACCATATATTTGCACTTACCTCCATAGTTAAATCATTCCAAGCAAGGAACATGAAAGTTTATGCGTTTTTCGTCAACTTTAAATCTGCTTTTGATCTTGTGAATCGTAACGCACTCTTCTACAAACTTTCACAAGTAGGAATATCAACTAAATTTATCCGCATAATAAAGGAAATGTATGCAGAATCTAAAGCAGCTGTCTGGGATGGACTATCATACTCTAAATTGTTTGAAACTGACACCGGTGTTAAACAAGGATGTATTTTTATTAATGATGTAGAATCCAACCTACCAGGAGGAATCCGAATAGCTGATTTGACCTTAAATGTCCTTTTATATGCTGATGATTTGGTGATACTATCTGAGTCCCCAGATAATCTTCAATTGATGATAAATCGCCTAGCAAACTATTGCAAAAAATGGAGTCTTGTCATCAACGCTGACAAATCAAAAATTATGGTGTTTTCTAGATCTGCCCGGAATCAAACGACATATAAATGGTCTTTCAATGGAAATCCCCTAGAGATGGTTAATGAGTACAGGTATCTGGGAGTGATTCTCAATAAGTCCGTAGATTTCAACAACCTCGTGACTATTAAAGCTAAAACTTCAAAAAGTTTATTAAACTTTTCTTGGAAAAACGTTTTCTCAAATCAACGCATAATGCTATCAGCGAAATATAAGATATTTGATGCTGTTGTTAAGAGTTCGCTTTGCTACGCTGCCCAGGTATGGGGCATTGACGAATATGAGACGTTAGAAAAGTTTCATAGAAGTTTCCTAAAGAAACTTTTTAACCTACCTCTAAAAACACCAAACTACGCTCTATATCTTGAAACGGGACTCCCAAAACTATTCACATGCACTCTTACAGGCTGATTACATTGTCAAGGCGCTATCTCTTCACGGTGACCGACTGACAAAACGAATGGCATTATATGAATTGAGAAACGAGGACTGGTGGGTGTCAAAGTGGAAAATTTTGGGAAACGCTTGCTGCGAAGTGATAACGTTGGATCCCCATAATGTGAGTTATGTAAAAGAACAGCTTTATAAAATAATTCAAGCTCATGAAGATTCTGAACGGAATTCATTTATAGAAGAGGCGCGGAATTCATATAGCAGTATAGCAGACTCATTTACTCTCAACTAAATCTAAGCCTTATGGAAGCCAACTACTTCAATGATTCGCTGAGTTACAAAGAAATATCTCTAATATTTAAAACAAGATGTGAAATCCTTGGCCTAAATGGATCCCCATACAACGGCAGTTTTAACCAGTTTGGTGTGTTGAAAATTGTTGGAAGAGTGGTTCTTCATTTTGAGTTAAATTTCACTGTAATCTTTGGTCTCGGTCTCTCATCGTCATTCAAGTACCAGCAACCACTCAACCACAAATAGTAGGAGATGCAGATACTTGGTAAGTTTTGTTTATTATTAAATTGTTTCCTTTATTCCTCCGTTTTCCCTTTTATTTATTCTATTGTATTTCTATCTATATTCAGATTTAAAGCGGATTTCTCGGCCAGGGCGACCATAATACTTGTTGAAGGATGTGATCAACATTTTTTGATCGCCGAACTGCGATCGCATAGAAATCTTTCTCGATGCTGCGCCTCACTTCATCTGCCTCAGCCGGTTGCTTGATAATGTTGTAGTTGTCTTGAGCACATTGATGGAGTGTGCGTACTGCTAAGTGTGGCCCAGACAGGTGCCATATGTTACCGTCGTCAGTCAATAAGTGTTGAGTTGATCAGTTGGACTCTCACACCACAGTAATAAACTGCCACTTTCATTGATTTCGAGTCACCAAAACTTGGCGAAACATCTTCTCGATGTCCGCCACCACTGACTGCTACACGATAAATTTGGAATCGCAGAATGATGTTAGCCAATTTATCCTGTATAACGAGACCGATGTGTTGCGTTTCGTTAAGGGACACACTGTTGTCTGATTTTGCCGAAGCATTGAACGCAACCCGAAATTTTGTTGTGATTGCGTGATGAGGAATGTAGTAGGCCCACTGATCTCTATAATACACTGGATAGCGTATCGACATAAGAAAGTTGCTTCCATTTGAAGAATTGTTATATTATGAAGCTGACCACTTTTTTGTATAACAATATGACTGTATAACAATTTATACAAAATAATCCACTATGAAGACGTCAAATTTCCGTTCGTTGCTCCCCTCCAAATCTCTTTGCTAATATTGTTTTGTTTGTAATTTTATTTCATTCACAAATGGTTAAATGAAACGGAATTACAAATGTAAAGAGTGTGACAAGGAGGTAAAATCGTAAAAAAACACAGACTATATAATCGCATTCTCCTCATCACACTTATCAGCTGTTTTGTTCAACTTGCTTGCAAACTGAAATAATGAACGAAGTCGATGGTTCCCATATCCCATCTACATATTTACTATTACCTATTTAAACACCTTTCTATTGATATAATTCTAGTGCTATTGGAAAATAATAGCACAAACAAAATGTACACAATGAATAACTTAATGAAAACAAAAATATAAAATAAACTCCCACAAAGTTTTTCCCATTTAAATCATTGGTCTGTTTCTCTTTCTTCAGATTGAAATTTTGGAAGCAGGTTTTTTTGTGTTAATGTAGACGTCAAATTATGAAGCCGACCACCTAATTGTCATCTTCAAATGGAAGCAAAAAAACTGTTATACATTATAAGGAATACACCCAGTGTATATAGAGATCAGTGAGTAGGCCGGACTACCTTCACCCACCTCACCTTCCTTTTGATAATACCATATGACCCAGTGCCTCGTATTCACGCATTAATGTTACGTATTGCGCCAACAGATCGGGAGAATGTCAGAATATAGTCACCCCTTGTTTCGGTAAAACTGCTGCATTGCCATTCGATGTGAGTCGCCAAGCTTCGGTTCTTCATTTAAAAAGGGTATGCCTACTACGTACCGCCCATTGTCATGTCGATGAACTGTTGCTTCGTAGTGCTGCTCGCAATCATCTGTTGGAGTACTGTCTTCAGATAAAGCTGGTTCTTCTAACAGCCAAAAACGTGTAAGAGCCTCTTCTAGATGTCTGTCACCTGGTATATGCATACCTTTTACCAATTACATTGTATTAAATCGACTGGCACTAATACTACCCATTCAAGATGTGTATTCTGAGCATGAGGTTGATTTGATTTGCCATTAATGATTTCATCCTGTATTATAAAACCCCAAACATCAGCTCCGATCAAAATATCGATTTTACCTGCACTACCGAAATTAGGATCTGCCAAAGATAAGTTTTGTAAATGTTGGTATCGATCGATTCATATACGATGGCGGTAAGGCTGTAGCCTTATCTGCCTCATCAAGTCATGCTGGAGCCTGTGGTTGTGGTGGTGCCAATGAAGAACTAGCCGTTGAAGTCGTACTGGATGATGCCTGATTTGATGTCACGGTGCGACACAGAATTGTGTGATGCATCCCATAGCATTTCACACATCGACGTTTTGAACTTTATTGACTTATTCCTCGATGTTCAAAGGGTAGACACGGTGCATTCAAGAGGACACAAGCGTCCACAAGCTTTTTTACAAAGCGAATCTCTGTCTATCAACTCCTACTCTCACCTCCCCGTGGTGAACATCGGGTGCCTTGTACCTTTAGTTGAAGATGGGGTTCCAATCCCTGTGGATGGTTTTAGGCGGCAGCAAACGAGAGAGGGGGGGAGGAGTGTTCCCACTAAGGCACTTCTCCTTTATCCAGGCGGCAGCGGAAGAATTCCCCAGATGGAATCAATGGTGGCGTCTACAGTTCCAGTTAGGATGAACTACTTAGTGAAAACATTATATGGGCTACTACGACATATTCCTAGCTCAGGCCTTTAAGGAGCGGTTTACCGGCTCCCCACCCTTGGAGTTATATTAAGGGTCTGGACCTCCAGGTCGGGGGTTGTGCGTCGGGGTAACTTCCCTACCACGGAAAACAACAACGGTTCCGAAACAACAACAAGCCTCGGATATGGATGATTTTAATGTTGACGACCCCAGCAAACGAAACAAGGACAATAAATTTCGGATCTGTGCGTGGAATGACCGGACCTTAAACAGACCACGTGCAGCCAAACAATTAGTGGAGAACCTGAATAGGCTAAAGTCTAAAATAACAGCCATCCAGGAAGTGCGATGGGATGGAGAGGGCATATGAAGGATGAAGTCGTGTGATATCTACTTCAGCGAGTGCTGCAAGAAGCAGGGTCAGCGGCTCTTTGGTTGTGGTTTTGTGGTAAGGGGAAGACTTAGACAAGAAGTCTTGGGCTTCAGAAATGTAAGCGACCACCTGGCCACAATCCGCATCAAAGCTAAATTCAAAAACATTACGTTGATCTGTGCCCACGCCCCAACGGAAGACAAAGATGACTCAACCAAGGAAGACTTCTACGAGCTCCTCGAGAGTACGTATGATAGGTGCCCAAAGTACGACGTCAAGATCATTCTTGGCGACTTCAACGCCAAAATCGGAAAGGAGGGCATCTTTGGTTTGATAGTCGGAGGACACAGCCTGCACGATACTTCCGGTAACTGACTCAGGCTGATTGACTTTGCGGCGGGGCGGAATGCCATCATAGCTAGCACTCGATTCCCACACTTCAATATACACAAAGGTACCTGGCGGTCTCCAGATCAACGAACCGTCAACCAGATTGATCATATTGTGATAGACGCCAGACATGCTTCCAGTATCCTGGATGTCCGGACGTTCCGAGGGGCCAACATTGACTCGGACCATTACTTGGTTGTAGCCCAACTACGTATGCGGATATCTATGACGCCACAACACCAAACGGATGCTGTGAAAAGATTTGATGTCGCAAAGCTAAAATCGCAAGAAATCGCTAGGACCTTTGCGGACCGAGTCTCCCGTAACCTTTCAGCAGCTCCGCCACCAGCACAAACTGCAGAGGACCAGTGGAAACACTGTCAACAAGCCATCAGAAGTGCCACCACTGATGTGCTGGGTTTCACTAGGCGACCACATCGAAACCCCTGGTTCGATGAAAAATGCCGGATGGCGCATGCAGCTAAGAACGAGGCCTACCAGTCAATGCTGCAAACTAGAACCAGAGCTGCTGAGAGGGCAGCCCGTGAGCTCTACGGGCAAAAACGAAAGGAGGAACGCCGACTTCTCAGAAGGAAAAAGAGAGAGAATGCGAAGAGGGCGGTCGAGTCTATTGAGGACTGTTGCGGCAGGGGGGACGTTCGAAAGTTCTACCGAAGGGTGAGGCAATCTACCCAGGGTTACGAGGCTAGAACGGAAGCCTGCCGAGACGAGAGTGGGAATATGGTGGTAGACACACAGTCGGTGCTGAGGATCTGGAAACAACACCTTTCTAGACTGCTAAATGGCGATGACAGTCCAAATTCCGCTGTGAAGCAGAATAATTCATTCAACCTGGATGACGATGGTCAAAATTTCCGTCCACCCGACCTAAATGAAGTGCGGTTAGCGATAGCTAAGCTTAAGGCTTTCAAGGCTGCTGGTGCAGATGGCCTGCCAGCCGAGCTATTCAAACCAGGGGGAGATGACTTGGTAGGGAGTATACACCAACTAATCTTCAAAATTTGGTAGGAAGAAAGTATGCCCGATGAATGGAACCTCGGTATAATGTGCCCCATCCACAAGAAAGGAGATGCTCTGAATTGTTCCAACTACAGAGGTATAAGTCTCCTCAACGTCGCATACAAAATTCTGTCATCTTTACTGTGTGATCGCTTAAAACCACTTGTTAACGATCTGATCGGCCCCTATCAGTGTGGTTTTAGGCCCGGCAAATCAACCGTCGACCAAATGTTCACACTCCGACAGATTTTGGAAAAAACCCAAGATACACACCATCTCTTTACCGATTTCAAAGTCGCGTATGATAGCGTAAGCAGAGACGAGCTGTACAGAGCCATGTTGCATCTCGGCATCCCTGCTAAACTCGTACGCCTATGCAGGATGACGATGGAGAAATCTCGCTGCTCCGTCAAAGTCGGTAAGAACACCACCGACCCCTTTGATGTCAAGAAAGGTTTGAGGCAAGGCGATGCATTATCATGCAACCTCTTTAACATCGTACTTGAAGCAATTGTACGCAACTCGCAAGTCAACAACCGAGGTACAATTTTTCAAAAGTCCGTTCAGCTACTTGCTTATGCAGATGATATTGACATCATGGGAAGAACGAAGCGAGCTGTTACCGGCGCGTTTGCAAGTATTGAATCGGAGGCGGCGAAAATAACACTTCGAAGTAGTCAAGGATTTTGTCTACCTGGGCTCCACTATTACATCGCAAAATGACATCAGTGCAGAAATCAAACGAAGAATTACTCTGGCCAATCGCTGTTTCTTCGGGCTAAGAAGGCATTTGAGTAGTAAAGCCCTCTCTCAAAGAACCAAGGAGACTTTGTATAAGACCCTTATCATCCCGGTCCTGCTGTACGTGGCAGAAGCATGGACTCTGTCAAAAACGGATGAGAGTCTGCTTGGGTGCTTTGAAAGGAAAATTCTTCGGGTGATCTTCGGTCCAGTCTGTATCGATGGAGTATGGAGGAGAAGATTTAATAATGAGCTCTACGGGCTATACAGCGACGTCGACCTGGTCAAAAAGCTGAAAATACAGCGGCTGAGATGGCTGGGTCACGTGGAGCGTATGGACACCTACGCACCAGCCCGACGAGTCTTCGAATCCACCCCTGATGGTCTGCGCAGCAGAGGAAGACCCCACCTAAGGTGGCGCACACAAGTGGAGAGCGACCTCAACCAACTTGGAGTGCGTGACTGGAGGCAGTTAGCTAGGGACCGAGCTGGCTGGAGGGCCTTGTTGGTTGAGGCCGTAGTCCATCCTGGACTGCGACTCCACAGGAGATAATTTCTATCAGAATGCTTATCTTGACTTGAAATATCCAATGGAGTCACTCCGTTTCATCTCTTGTTGGGATGTCAGAGATATCTCTCCACGATTATATCTTCACAGAGATCTCCGACATGAATTTTGACAGATGGAGATATTTTTGCTTTGTGACTAGAAATTTCCTTTTTTGTCTCATTATCTTGTCTCCTTATACGTTGATGTTAATCTCTGCACTTGTGTCTGGCAATAAAGTTTTTGTTAGGTATTTAGTGTAATTTTCGGTTTCGTGATTTGAAATAGCATAACATGATTTACCCAGGGCAGATAGCAGACAATGTTAATTTATATCTAAAATCTGATATTTAGTTGGAGAGAAATTATCTCCTGTGGAGTCGGGGTATAATGATTATACTAAAAAGAAAACATGAATATATATATACGTTCATTATTATTCATCAAGAAAATTAATAAGAGGATAGTAGATAAGTTTTTAGTTTTTTCCTTGACTTTGTATGCCATCTATCTGTGACATTTAATTTAGTAAAAGTTATTAACTATTATTATTAAAATATATAAACTGAAAAAACAATTATATAATAAGGAATAAGGAATTTTATAAGTTAAATACAGTAAAAAACATGTTATGGCTACTTGAGAAAAAAAATACAAATATTAGAGTAAACTCGTGGGTGGTGGGAGGTCCAGGGACATCCTACGTAGAAAAACTTTTCCAGAGTAAGGTGCCGCTGGACGACAAAACATTTAGGGGACATGTCACCTCCGTAAAATAAGTCTTTAAGATCGACTGGCTTCGAGGCGGCGAGCGTCGACAGGTGAACGCCACTGTGCTTGAGTCAATTCCATGTCAAAGATCTATGCAGATGTGGGTACTTTGTTGAGTCAGTCTCACAAAACGATTCCCAAGTGTTCTGGCAGTATAAATGTTAACGAGCAAAAGAACCATTTTTTTGTGTAGACGGGCGGGACGTAGGCCGAATTGGATCTGGAAGACAAAAGACGCAAGAGATGGTTGTTTCTTTAGAGAAATATGATTACCGAGAGGCGTATCCTAGGGGGCATTCGCGGAGGAGTCCAGGAAGCTGGTTAGGGACCCAAGAACCAGGAAAATTGGTTGTCACTTTGACCACGAGGATAGGTTCTAGGGCAGCGTTATTGTATTCTGCTCAGGCTTAGTTGGTCCGCGGTCATCCGGAGTAGATTCGATTTCTCTTCACGAAATGCGGCGCGAGGTTCGCGCTAACGATTTCGGAATGGGAGATGCAAAGAATTGAATGGAAATATTTTTAGAAATTAAAACAAATTCGGACGACCGTAGGCAAAGAAAACTAAAACAAATTGAAAGACTGACATGGACGGTAAGGTAGTAGAGACTCTGACAGCACAAAAAGGATACAGGGTGACTGGAAAAATTATTTGGGTGGGCTCGCAAACTATGTGGTCAGTGGTTTGGGTCTAGGATTTCGGCAATATGCCTAGAAATAGACTGCAGAATATACTTAGCTGGGAATAGGATTGAGATAGGGATTAGATGGTTGTGGCAGTTACAAAAGTAGCACAACTAACAGTCTAATCCGTCGTTCGATTAGATTTTTGCATTAAGATGTTGAAGGTGAGCTGTTGAAAACGGTAACCAACGATGACCAGGCAAAATAGGACAGTAGAAGTCAGACAGTCGTAGAGGCCTCCGGAACGTAGATGTGGAACCAAAAATCTTAAACTAAATTATAAAAAAAAGAAAAAAAAACCAAAGTGTTCCAATTGAAAACTAACAGGGTTTTATATTATATTGGAGAAAGTGATAGAAGTTTTCGCGTTAAAGGAAGAGTAAAGTGAAAAGTTTTTCGGTGGCAAGTAGTGTAGGTAATTTCTGCTGGTTTTTATTTAGGGTGAATTTTCGGTGGCGGTCGACGACAAAGAACTAAGCTCGAGCCGATCATCTTTAGAGGTCACGGGCAAGGTGATCCCACAGAGGACATCGAGGCGTATGAACCAATAGAGTGAAGACCTGCAATACCGCCTAGAGGGTGACTTAGCCAGAGCAAGGCGAATATTTTAAAATTGGAGCAGGAATTAAATAGTCCGTCGAGACCCCGGACTAATCCAAGTAAAATCTGTTGTGTGGTTAGGGTACCCGAAAAAAAAGGAAAAGAGAAAAAAAGGCCTAAGATGCGGTAGGGCAGAACTAATTATTCTACGACAATTTGAAACCAAAAAAAATTCACCCCGCGAGATTTTAAACTATACGTAAATACATATAGCTATATATCTAAAAAGTATCAAGTCCATATAAAAAAAATGAAAGACAATTCCAGAAAGCGATTCTAGAAGCGTCCCGTTGGTCTTTCGGGACTTGACGAAACCGTAAGGCATCGTGCGATCATAAGCAAGCAGTACCTTTGATAGTGTTATTAACTGGCGTGATATTTTTCCTTTTGTTTTAAGTTAATCATTCTTTTATTTTAATTTATTATATAAGTTAATGCAGCAAACATTTTCATCTCATCATACCCACGATCCCACGAATGATGCACGCGCAGTGTCTAAAAATGCTGACGATACGTCTGGCAAGAAGATATCAAACACCAAGCGCATTCCTGCACGTATGCTGGTGGCTCCCGTAGGTAGGTTAGGATAGTTTGTAAGAAAATTTAATTTGTAAGTTCAGTTGTAATTATTTGTTGAAGCAGTAAAGAGCTTAAGCTCAAAAAAATATTTTTTAAAAATAAATATACCCTTGTGAACTTATTTGGCGCCCGAGCAGGGACACTGGTTAAAGTAAAAAGTACAAACGGTCATTAATTAAAAAACCCTCAAGTAGTGTTTATATGGGAAAAATTAACCCCAGGTCGTTTGAAAAAAAAAACCCTTAAGTAGTGTTAACTTGTTGCTTTTGAGAAAAAAACCCAATATACTAAAGTCCCCAAGTGGTATTCGTGAGATATCGACCAGTGGACCACGCGTATGCAAATTACGTGAACAATAAAAACAGAAACAGTTCAATTGTATCCAGCAGGAAGTGTGGAGAAACGAGGCCCCTAAGTAGCCGTAAAGTAGCCGGAAGTTTGAAAACAAGCCGCTCCATCAATCATCATCATACCCATTATCATAACGATGAAGTTCCTGTTTTTTATGTAAGAATAGTTATAAGATATTTTAAACATTAAAAATAATACTACTAAGAGCCTGGTTATTTAAATATAAAGTGAAATCAATAAATTAAGAAACTAAAAGTGTCGTATTTTGTTTTGTTTTTGCCAATACAAAAAATATTGCCATGCCAGACTTGAGATCAGGAACACGTGCAACCACCAGCAATGCTGGACCTCCTAATCCAACACTCCAAAATAATACAATCCCTCAAGTAAATTCCCCCTCAGTTTCTCAAAATGATAACCTAAATTCCTCTTTTCAGTCTACGAATTCTCGTAATGACTTACCTTCTGAGCCACAATCAACCCCTGCACTTAATGCATTAATTTCATCTATTGTTCAAAGCGTATTTGAACAACATGGACACAACTTAGTCCAAAAAGTCTTAAATCATAATACTAATCCATTTCCCGGTGTGGAACAAGCTATTGATCCTATACACCAGAACAGTTTGTCTGATATGGACAAGATACCAGATACCGAAATTTCTCGGGTGATCCAGGAGAATTTAGCTCCTGGAAAAAAGTATAGATCAAGTACTACAATTATACGAGCCTTCTAAAGGCACCCCAAAATATTTTGGGATATTGAGCACCATAAGGAACAAGATAACCGGTAACGCAGATACCGCTCTTGAAGCCTACAACATTCCCTCAAATTGGGAAAGCATATCCCGCTGTTTAGCAATGCACTACGCTGACAAGCGTGATTAAGGTACTTTAGAATACCAAATGTTATCTTTAATGCAAGGAAATTACTCGATTCAGGAATTTTATCAAAGGGTTTATTCACACCTCTCTTTGATACTTAATAAATTATGATGTTTGGAAGTGAGCTCAGAATCTTTGAGTTTGCTGACCCAACAAAGGCTCTCGATACGTTTATTCGAGGTCTTAAATGCGACCTCCCTCGGTTACTCGGAATACGAGAACCGCTGCTTGATTTACCTCACGCATTAAACCTTTGTCTTAAACTCGAAAACCAAAATTACAGATCAAATCATGCGATTAACAATCAGGGAGCAGTGAAAAAGTATTCACACCCTCCTCCACAAAATCCACCAAGGCATACACCAAACATCCAGTATCAGTACCAAGCCCCTTCAAGACCTATCCCTTCACATAACATGCAACAACCTCGCTATTTGAATCAAAATAATTACTATCCTAGAATGAACAATGACTTTCCGAACCGTCCACCCTTTCATAATTATGCGCACTTTAATAATCAATATCGTCCACCCGTTCAAAACCAACCTCCCATTCCACAAACTATTAACTAACCCAACATAAGATCGAATCAAAGTTAAAATATATACAGAGGAACCAACGGAATATGAGAACCAAAATGATAGTTATGTCGAAAATTTTTCCGACATTCATTTTTTAGATTAACGAACTCTTCGTTACCTTACATTGCGGTTAAAACGAAGGGCGGGAAATTTTTAGAAATTCTTATAGATACAGGGTCAAACCGCAACTATATCCAGCCCTCTCTGGTCTCTAACCCCATTCCTAATAGAGATTGTTTCTACGCCAACTTAATTGGCGGCAGCACTAAAATAAGCCACCATGTTGAAACAAATCTGTTTGGTCTTAAAGACACTAAAATTAAATTCTTCCTGTTACCATCTCTCAAATCTTTCGATGCCATACTTGGCAATGATAGCCTCAAAGAACTTTCAGCCACAATTTTCACTGAACAGAACTACATAGAAATTAAAAATGGTTTAAAAATAAGAATGAAACAAAAACCCTCTCAAGCTGTTAACAATCTAGATATAAAGATGGACCATATGTCCAATTCCCAGAAGAATGCTATCAATTCGCTTGTAGCAGAATGCGCTTCGTTATTCTCCAAGCCGGATGAAAAATTGACTTACACAACAACAGTTGTGGGTGAAATTCGCACCACCACAGATTCTCCTGTTTACACCAAATTCTATCCGTATCCCATGCCTCTCAAAGAAGAAGTTGAGAGTCAAATCCGTCAACTACTCGATGATGACATAATTAGACCGTCCAGATCTCCGTATAACTCACCTGTCTGGGTTGTACCTAAGAAAGCCGACTCCAAAGGCAATAAGCAATATAGAGTAGTGATCGACTACCGGAAGCTAAACACGGTTACAATCGCAGACCGCTATCCTATCCCAGAAATAAATGAGGTCCTCTCTCAACTGGGAAGGAATAAATTCTTCATGATCCTTGACTTAAAAAGTGGTTTTCACCAGATCCCCTTAAAGGAATCGGATGTGGAAAAAACAGCCTTTTCGATTAATAACGGAAAGTATGAATTCGTAAGACTTCCGTTTGGCCTTAAAAATGTACCATCCATTTTTCAGCGGGCCCTTGATGATATTTTGCGAGAATTTATTGGCAAAATATGCTATGTCTATATAGATGACATCATAATTTTTAGCCAAACTGAAGATCAGCGTATTCAACACATTCGTGAAATTTTTCACACGCTGTATAAAGCTAGAATGAAAGTCCAATTGGACAAATGCCGATTTTTCGAGAAGCAAGTCGAGTTTCTAGGCTTCGTGGTGTCTCCTGAAGGGATTCGTACAAACCCGACTAAGGTTGAGGCGATAACAAATTTTCCTATACCACAAACTTTGAAGGACTTGCGTTCCTTACTTGGCCTTTCTGGCTACTATCGTCGTTTTGTGAAAGACTATGCCAAAGTGGCAAGACCGCTAACCGTTCTTTTAAGAGGGGAAGGTGAACGTACGTCCAAAGCTCAATCGAGCAAACAGAGTATTTATCTCGACAAAGAAGCACTAGAAGCATTTCAAAGATTAAAAATTTCACTTACTTCAACAGATGTAGTATTAATGTACCCCGACTTTGGAAAACCTTTCCAACTTACAACAGACGCTTCTCAATTTGCAATAGGAGCCGTTTTGTCACAAGTCGACAGACCTATTACTTTTATCTCCAGGACACTCAATAAGGCAGAAGAAATGTATGCCACTAATGAGAAAGAAATGCTGGCCATATTTTGGTCATTGAGTGCTCTTAGAAGTTATCTCTACGGGTCAGCAAAGATGAAGATTATTACCGATCATCAGCCCTTGACATTTGCGTTAAGCAATAAGAATCATAATAACAAATTAAAGAGATGGAAAGCATTCTTAGAAGAGTTCGATTACGAGTTGCAATACAAACCCGGCAAGACTAACGTTGTAGCCGATGCCCTTTCCCGAATAGTAAATCCGTCAAATATAAACGCACTTATTTCAACGCAACACAGTGGTGATAGTTCACCTGAAAACTTAATTCCTAGCGTTGAAATTCCTTTCAATGCCTATAAAAACCAAATTTTTATTGAGATCGGTCCCAACTCCTTCATAAGCTTTAAAATCATCTTCCCAACTTACCATCGACATCAAATTATAGAACCACAATTCACCCATGATATCCTCATACAAATCCTGAAAAATGGGATGATACAACAGATTTACCCCTTACATTTTAGTAGTTATAAAATAAGGTTCACTCAGATACAGGTAGAAGATGTAACTTCAGAATCAGAACAAGAAAAAATCGTGCTTGATACCCATCAACGTGCGCACAGAAACGAGAGAGAAAATAAAGCCCAAATTTTAAAAACACATTATTTTCCAGGCATGATTGGGAAAGTTAGAAGAGTTACAAGAAAATGTAGTGTCTGTATAGAGAACAAGTACGATCGTCATCCTAAAAAACCCGAATTTCAGCCAACCCCTATACCCGAATTTCCCGGTCAAATCGTACATTAAGATATTTACTTTATGACAAGTTCTCAAAGAACGCCTTAACGAAAATTCTAAAGTCCAGAGCTACGGAAGATATTAAGCAACCACTACGAGAAATTGTTTTGTCTTTCAGCGTGTCGGAAACAATTGTAGTAGATAATGAAAAATCCTTAAGCTCAAGTTCTATTTCATTTATGTTGGAAAGTCTGTTTAAAATTAAAGTTCATAAAACCCCACCTTACACAAGCTCAGCTAACGGAAAGGTGGAAAGATTTCATTCCACGCTCTCTGAGCTTATGCGTTGTCTTAAAGCAAAGAAAATCCACAATACTTTTTCCGAATTACTGGGTATGTCCGTTTACGAATACAATAGGTCTATTCACTCTACGACAAAAAGTAAACCGATAGATGCGTTTTTTGGGAAAAATAGACTGAAAAACCCCGAACAACTTGAATTAGAAAAAAAGGAAATTATCAAAAACATTAAAACTAAACAGGCTGCAGACTTAAATTATCACAACAAAAACAGATTACCTCCGAAAAATTATTTTGTAGGAGACACTATTTACGTGAAAATAAATAAAAGAATAGGGAATAAACTTTCCCCTAGATACAGGAAAGAAATTGTAGGTGAAAATAGAAACACTACTGTTATTACAAAATCAGGAAAAACAATTCACAAGAGTCTCATAAAACATTAATTTCCCCAACAGATTGTCCTTGCCCATGTTCTATGCGGATATCCAAATCCTGGATTACACAAATTCAAAAGTGGCGACCATAAGCCTAGGACTCTCAAAGGTACAGACAGGTACTTTTAACATCTTACACGACATAGACCTAGAGTTATACTCTAAAGTTATCAATGACATCAAATTAAAAATGCAATGTTATGTTTCCAATCAAGACCCATTACATCCCTTACTATCACATGAGATTTCCAACCTTCAGAACCTCCTCACTCGACTAAAACCTAGACCAAGAAAACAAAGGTCGTTAAACTTTATTGGCAGTGCATGGAAGTGGATAGCTGGCAATCCAGACCATGCCGATTTTCAAATTATAAAATCAAAAATGAATAATGTCTTGAGAAATAGTAATAAGCAAATAGTTATTAATAAATTAACTAATGAAAGAATAAATAATATTACAAATATTACAAACTATATTGTTAATTCAATAAAGAAAAATTCAAATTTAAAAGACGAATATTTTGCAAATATAAAATATAAATTAGACATAATAAAAGAAGAATTAACCAATGTAAACTATGCCTTACACTGGGCAAAAGCGGGTATCATAAACTCCTTCATTTTATCGAACTTTGAAATAAATTCAGCAAAAGAAATATTTGAAAAGTATGAAATCCCATACATTAATTTAGAAGAAGCATTTGAATTTGCAGACGTGAAAATCGCAACAAATGCCTCAACCATAATATATATTATAAGTATACCTGTAACAAATTTGAAATCCTGTCAAAACTTAATGATAAAACCAATTAAAAGGAAAAATATTATAACTAATATACCATTCAACAATATTTTAAAATGTAACAACCAAATTTTTGGAATAAAAGAAGATTGTAAAACTTATAATAATTTAGCAATTTGTAAGCAAAACCAAATTTTAGACATAAGTACAAGTAATTGTATACCGAATTTATTAAGGAGCCGTCCATCAAATTGTACCGAAGTTAATAACCAACATATTCCCAGCGTCGAAGAAATACTCCCCGGAACCCTCCTTTTAAACAAATACAACGTATCAGTCCTTGTAAATGGTGAAGTCATCGATCTAACAGGATCCTTTATCATTCAATTCCATAACGTATCCATAACTATTGTGTGAGAAATCTGTACACTGCCTTTTTAAACTCTTTAATTTTGGTCATAGTGTTAGTTTTAAAATCACTCTATGCCTTCTGTTTTTGCTATCGTTGGTAGGTTTTTATAACATCGCTGGCTATTTTATTATTACTGATTTTCTATGTGTGTAAGATATGAGTGAAAATAGTTTAAGAACCTGTGATTGGGTAGAGCTCTGTTTAACCTATGTTAAGAACATAAAGAACACAAAATTAAAGAAGCGTTGCATATACATAGGAGCAAATAATTAGCTAAGCTTTAATTGATATTGGTAGAATTATTTAAAATCTGTACAAAATCCTAAGGATACTCTACACTTTCTCCAAGACTGTTAAGGATTGACTTTTAGAGTTGTTTTTTTTATAAAATTGAAAAAAAAAATTAATAAGATCAAAAGTTTCGAAAAAAAATACTTAAAAAAATGAGAAAATAAAAAAAAAAAGAGATTGGTGCTCACATCAGGAGTCGAACCAGGATGGGTCAAGGATGGGTTTGGTGTCCTACCCATCGCACCACGAGACACCTTGAAAAGTCGGTAGAGAAAACAAAACTTATTGTTAGTGATGTAAGGAAATTTTGTAAAACAAACAAAAAAATCAAAATAATTTTCAAGGACAAATCTATCTGAGAGAGAGTTCGAAATTATAAATTTGTATATCGAAAAACTTACACTTACATGCAAAATAAATATTAAAAATATGTCAAAATAATTGGATTTTAACTAGATTAGTTTTTAAATAACACACCTATTTTTCAAAAATTCTGAAATTGAATTTGTATTTTTGTGGTCAAAATCCATTGAGAAACCGATAATCGGAAACCCAAAAATTTCGTCCATGATGGTTTTTTTTGAGTGTATGTGTGAGAAAATCTCTGAGCCTCGCAAGGGTATAAATACTTGCGTCAAAACCAAAATCTTTCTTTTTTTGGTGCTTTTTTCCGATCCTCTAAGACGTGATAGTAACGAGCAAAATTATTACGAGTATTAAAAGTTATTTTTCAAGTTTTTTTTACAAGTTATTCTTAAGTGAAAAAAAAAATATAAAATATTCATTTTGGAATAAAAATATACCTACGCATTTTGAAATAATTAAGGTAAGATTTTTAATGAATTCTATCAAAAACCTCTCCCCTTATACCTGATTATCTACCTACCAGGTGCTCAAGGTGGAGAAATTATAAAAATCCCAGAAGTAATCAAGTTCTCAGAATTAATTAATTTGTTATTTTCTAAACATTAAAACAAAAATTTCAAGGTGAGTTTTTTTTAATGATCCGTGCTCCTTATATACCTACATTGTGCTTGAAAATAAGTCCTTGTGTGCTTTTAATCAGGTGCTCCAGGAGCCCAAAATCGAGTGATTTCGAAGCAAAATTCGACCCATTATATCAGACTTTTTAAAGTCTCCAAAAAGCCGCTGATCTCCGAAAAAAAAGTGTTTGTGCTTCGTTTGCTGGCCTACATGGCATCATGCTCTTACGACTTAGCCACATCACGATATATATAAAATCCAAATACTCTTCAAAGAGCTACAAAAAAAAAACACCATCGATTACATACCTACTATCGTCAAAATCTTCATCTTGACACCTTTTTTTTTACAACCCATTTGATCTACATAAAAGGACAAGCTCTACAAAAAAAAACATCACACATACAAACAACAAAAAAACATCCAGAACCATCCATACAATCAAAATCACCCATACATCCATACAATCAAAATCATACATACACCAAAAATATATCTTAGAAGAATCCAGGAAAAATAACTTATAACTAAAAAAAAAAAAACTTACGGCCAGCTATTCACCTGTGCAGAAAAAAAAATAGATCATCATACAATTTATAAAACAAAAAGCTAAGTACCTACATATATATCTTTCTTTTTCTTTGCAAAAACGTAACTATTTTTGTTCATTATTAAAAGTTATACAATTTGACCTTGTAAATTCAATTCGTTCAAATTTCTATTTGTTTTTTTTTTTCAAGTTTTAGTTTAGCAAAAAAAAAAAAAAATTTACAAATTAACAAAACAACAACAAAATTCAATCCTGCGATGCTGTGCACACCATCAGGAGGAATTGAGCAACTATAAATTATATCAGCTATGTAACAACAAAAAAATTCAACAATTTAAAAACGAAGTATGCAAATAATGCAATTTATGCGGTAAGTCATTTTTTTTATATATTACAATATATTATTAATTTGAACGAACGAATATTTGATTTAATTTAATTATTACTTAATAATATTACCATATTAATTAAATAAAAGATTGATGAAAAGAAAACAAGAAAGAAAGGAAAGAAAAAGCTTAAACCTAGAAAGAAAAGAAAAAAAAAAGAAACCTACTTAGTTTAGATTTAGATCAATTTCCATTTTTCGTTGGTGATATCAATTGCTTTTTACAAACATAAAAAAAAACTCTGATTTAAAAATTTTTTGTCCGTTTTAAACCTTAAGTTTTTTTTTTAATTATATTTGATTTATTGTTTCTGAAAGAAAACAATAATTATTATATAGCTATTTTTTCTTATATATTTCGATCTACCTGCCTGTTTAAAATTATTATTGGTTTATAATTGTAGTCTTCATTATTTTTTTTTAATAAAATTTGTTTTTTTATACTGTTTTTTTGAAAAGACGATTATTTTCTCTATTGATTGACTTATGTGTCCAATTTTAATTTTCTCGGTTGAAACAACGTCTATATTTCTTTTTTCGTCGGAAGTTTGAATGTTTGGGTTCAATTTAACAAAAGTTTTAATTTTCGATTTTTGAAATTAAATTACAAACCATGGTAATGGTTTAGGTTTTTAGTTTCTGGTGGATGTGGCTCTGACGAGAATGAGCTATGGCGATGACGAAGACGAGACAATGAAAACATAAGTTTGGTTTTCTGGTTTCTATTGGGGTTATTATACAAATAGAGGACTTAATAACCAGGATGTGTCGCATGGTTCTGCTCGTAGAACATAGCCGTGTGATATTGGGGTGGGATATCCTCGGAGAGCAATAACACCTTAACTCTCCTCACAAAAGGATAACAAATAGTATCATCACATTACTACACCAAGACACTTATCAGCTCCGCGAATATTTTTTTTGTACAATTTTAACGGCATGATAAAACGTAACGGCCGTCTAGCTTCCTGCTCAAGAATCCCCCCCTCCGACGAGCTAACCTTTGGCTATGCAAGCATGCCGCGCAGTGGGAAGACTAGACACCCATCCACTTTTGCTACAGGACAGTTTTAGAGTTCCTGTAAGCTCTAAAGCCTTCTGATAGTGTACCGAGTGGGTGGTTTTAGGGGTTTGGAATTTTCGTTCTCATCCCTCACTCGACAACATCTCGAGAGTACGTTACAGGTGGCGCCCAACGTGGGGCCAGATTTTTGTCTTATTTTCGAGTAAAAATTTTGAAACTTTTACTATAACCTTTTTCTGATTTTTTTTAGAGGCGTCGCGTCGGTTCAATGAAATTTGTTTGTGCTTTTATTTCACTTTTGCTTTTGTTATTTTCCTTCTTTTCTTTAATTTTACAACAGGATAATAATTTCGAGAACCTGACCAGTAATTGGGTGAAATCCTCAATTAGTCTGCTGCATGTATCGATTATTTCCTTGTTGATTTTATTAAATGTATTTTTTTTAAATTCAGTGTAAATATAGTTTTTTTTCTTTGCTCGCGGATTGAGTAAGGATAAGATGTCCAGTAAACGGGTGAGATCCTTGTTTAGTGTGTTGCTTCGGACCTTTTTCTCTTTCTGTATATATTTCAACTTTTCCAAATTTAAATTAGATTCAGATTTTTTTTTTTTTTTTCTCTCTTTAACTTTTTCTTAATTTTTTTTTTTTGACCGATAGCGTGGCTATAAGAGCCTGACTAGTTTGCTGAAAAAAAAAAAAAAAAAAAATTAAACAAATTTTTATTCTTCTTCTCAAAATTTTAAATTTCATATTTTAACATAAAAGCACTACAATTTTCAACTCGTCCACGTCTACTCGGAAAAGGAATTTGAAGATACTGTTTCCTTGTGTGAGTGAGTACAACAGTCGTCTTCGTCATTTAGCTCGGGTGTATCGTGAACGCAGAGTCACATCCACCTACATTATGAATATTGAGTACAAAATACAATTTTGATTTTGTTTTGTTTCAACTGAAATTTCTAGCTGAAAATAACATTTTGGAAAATATTTCAAAAGTAATTTCTTTTACTTTAGCATTTTTTCCTTGATGTACATATAATTCTTTGTTGAATCTTATTATATTTTTGATTTATTATTTTTTTTTCTTGATTTACTTTTTGAATTCTTTTTGATATTTATTTTGTTTTGCCTATTTTGATTTTTTTTTCATTTCACAGTTCTTGTGATTAAATTTTGTATCTAATTTCTAATTTTTTTTAAGATTAAGATTTCAATTATTTTAGGCTAAGGTTAGTTTTTTTTTGGAAAATCTTATAGATTTTTTTTATTCGTTTTAAAAATTATTTTGATATTTTTGATTGATTTTTTTTTATTAAATTCCAACTTGATTTTTCGGTTTGGATTTGATTACTCCTTATTTTGTTTTTTGTTTTTAAAATTTTGATATCGATTTTATTTAATTTTTCAATTGTTTTGGTTCAAGGTTTTGATTTGTTTTTGAAACTGATTTTGCGTTTAAGGCTTTAATATTTTCAATATTCAATATTTTGCATTTTCTAGTCTCATTGTTAACTTTTACTTTATTAGCTTCGTTTTTTATTTCTGAGCTTCGAGTTAGTATTTTTTTTTGGTTTCAATTTTCGAGACTTGTCGTTTTTAACTTTGATTTTTTTTTCACTTTGAGCTGTTCATTTTTGTTTTCGTTTTTTACAATGGCAAGACGTGGGCTTCCTCATAGGAAAGGCTCATATTATGGCCGAAATCGTGACTCTAACTACAATGCTAATTGGTTATCTAATTTGACAAACGATACGCAATTTACTTCAAATGCCTCGAATGTGTCTAACGCAACCGCAGCATCCAATGCTGGTTCTGGTGCTGCTGCCACAGGTGCTATTCCGAAAAATCCTCGGAAATCTCAAAATAGTAAAACATCTGATCAAACTGTAACAGAAGGCTTAGAAGTTGACGAGGTAGAGTTTTCGAATTATATTCAAAAGATAGTTTCTGCTACGGTTGGGTTAGGTAGAGCTGAAGATTTGAAGCATATGCAACAAGAAATAGAGAGAAACGCTGCTGCGATGAGGCAAGATTTGACAACCATCATTCGCCAGGAACTTGCGGCATCATGATCTACTCCAACTAACGAATCTCCAAACGAATATGAGCTGCGTAAACGTAGTGAAGCTCCACCTAAACCATCCTCTGTTCCTACACCCGTTCAGCAAGAACAACAACAACAAAGACAGACTTCGTCATCTACTTCAGATCCACCGGTCTACACTTCACCAAATGCATTTTTAGCACAATTCGAAAACCTGAGACTAAGTGATCCGTCTATTATAGCTTCTGGGGCAATCCCACCAACTTCCCAAGCCAATGTTCCCTCTTTTGCTAGATCCTCTGGAACATATGCTAAATTTCTTAGCTGTCATAAATGGGGGCTCAAATTCGATAGTACTAATATGACCGTTTGTGAGTTCCTGTTTCGGTTAGAGCGACTTAAGAATTGCTACGGTGTAAGTTGGCAGGATATTTTTTTACATTTTCACCAATTCGTAAGTGGTTTTGCTGAAACTTGGTTTTGGCTCTATATGAAAGCTCATCCGTCCGCTGATTGGTCTGCGTTACGGATAGCCCTTGTTGACCAGTTTAGAACGTTAGAAACTGATGCTGAATTGTCTAAGAGACTTTATGATAGACGTCAGGGACCAACCGAGAAATTCGATGACTTTTATGTTGACCTGCAAAAGTTAAACACAAGGCTTGCTGTTCCCAAACCTGATTTTGAGCTCATAAGCTTAATAAAGCAAAATGTGCGAAGAAGAATGGGTGAGTTACTACTAACATACCAAACTCATAATCTTCAAGAAATGGTCTACGTATGTAGAAAAATAGAAAAGTACATCTACGATCAAGATGCTCTTAAAAGTAAGGCACAAACAAGTGTAGTTCCTCAGTTTCGGAAATATGTCCACGAGGTTGACCTTGATGCAACAAATCCGTCAATAGGATCTGAGAGCCAAATTGAAGCTCTTCAGTTCAAGAAAGACACAAGTTCCTTCACGTGTTGGAACTGTAAGGCCGTTGGCCACAGTTATCTTGAATGTCCTGTAGCTCAAAGATCACTATTTTGCTATAAATGTGGAAAAGAAGATACAACATCTCCCCAATGCCCTAATGCAAAGTGTCCGGGAAACATCCGAAAGAGCAATCTGACACCCGAAGCTTATTGCTCTCTCAACAAAAATCGGGAATCGAAACATTAACTGAAACAAACCAACAAAATCATAACTTCTTAAGCAACGAAAATAGTTCTCAGCCAAATAATAAACAAGCTTTTCAAATTTTAAAAAAACCTAACGACATTACTCCTATAGATTTACCATCACCAAAATCAGAATATCCACTTAGAAAATCCCTTCACGAACGCCTAGTAGAGTATGAAGCTGCTAGAGAGAGAATTTTTGGACATAAGTCTCCACCAGTTTCCAAAAACATCCTTAGAATTCGACAAAAAGTTAAATCCAAAAAGCTACATCATAGAGCTATAGAAGCAACCACCCTTTGCTTAAATGGAGATCCTCGTCCTTACGCGGAAGTGACCATTTGTGGTGACACTTTGTTGGGGTTGCTTGATAGCGGAGCCAACATTAGCTGTTTGGGACAGGGTGGACAAGAGTTGTTAAAGAGATGGGGTGTTTCACCTCAAAAGTGTTCAGCAATGGTAAAAACTGCGGATGGAAACGATCAGGCTATAGAAGGGAAGTCTACAATTTCAATTACGTATAAGGGTATAAGTAAGGATATAGAAGTTTTTGTTGTTCCATCCTTGAAACAAAAATTGTACTTAGGTATAGATTTCTGGATCGCCTTTAATCTAGCACCACAGGTTATACCTCAAGTTATATCTGAAATCACAGAAGAAAAAGTAGATAAGATCAATTTACATAATTGTTTTGAACCACATAAGTTGACAGAAGATCAGTCAAGACGACTTCAAGCCGCAATAAAGATGTTTCCATCGTTTGCCGTTTACGGTCTAGGACGCACAACCTTAGAAGAACATGTCATCGACACCGGGGATGCCCTGCCCATAAAGCAGAGGCATTATCCCGTTTCCCGGGCAATTCAGGATTTAATGTACGAAGAACTAGATCGTATGATGGGGATGGGTATCATTCAAGAGAGTAATAGTGCATGGAGCTCTCCTGTAGTCCTAGTACGTAAACCTGGCAGAAATCGACTATGCCTGGACTACAGGAAGGTGAATGCTGTCTCCAAGAATGATGCCTATCCTCTTCATCCAATAGAGGGTCTTCTATCTCGTGTTGAAGATGCTGTATATATTTCGAGCATAGATCTCAAGGATGCTTTTCTACAAATCCCACTTGAAAAATCTTCAAGAGAAAAAACAGCCTTCACGGTACCTGGTAAGCCCTTGTTGGAGTTTGTGGTTATGCCTCCTGGTCTAAGCGGTGGTGTCCAACGCATGTGTCGGCTCATGGATAAGGTTATGAGTCCAGAGTTAAAACGAAATGTATATCCTTACGTAGATGATTTGCTTGTGATTTCTCGTACCTTCGACGAACACGTCAAAATCTTGATGCAACTTGCCAGTAGGTTGAATGTAGCTGGACTTACAATAAATGTAGAAAAGTCGAAGTTCTGTTACCAGGAATTGAAATTTTTAGGATACGTTGTGAGTAATGGTTGTCTCAAAACAGATAAAGATAAGGTCGCTGCAGTCAGAGACTTTCCGGTTCCGACCACCCCACGTCAGGTTCGTAGGTTTTTGGGTATGTCAGGGTGGTATAGGAGGTTTATTCGCGATTATGCTACTCTGGCTACCCCAATTACAAATACATTGAAAAAAGGGGTTAAGTTTGAATTTTGTGAGGAAGCTGTTAATGCTTTTAATTTGATTAAGGACAAGTTAACAACATCGCCTGTTTTAGTTTATCCGAATTTCCAAAAGCCCTTCATAATCCTCTGTGACGCTTCCGATTCAGGAATAGGATGTGTACTTTGTCAGCTGGACGAAGAAGGAGCAGAGCGTCCGATATACTACTACTCCCACAAACTGAACGGTGCACAACGGAACTATAGCGTCACAGAACGAGAATGCTTAGCAGCGGTAATGGGGGTGGAAAAGTTCCGACAATATGTAGAAGGCTATAGGTTCAAGATTATAACTGATCATGCCAGTTTAAAATGGCTGATGGGACAGCAGAATTTGAGTGGTAGGTTGGCCCGATGGAGCTTAAAACTCCAGGGATATGATTTTGAAATCGAGCATCGAAAAGGTTCACTGCATGTGGTGCCTGATGCTCTATCTAGGGTCCATTCATCGGATGCATTGAGCCTAGAAGCCCTTTCAATTGATCCTTCCGATGTGCTGCACTTAGATCTTACAGATTCCGCTTTCAAATCGGACGAATATCTGAAGATCATCTCAACCATCGAAAACCAAAAACAACAACTACCTGACCTTCTTGTCTCGGACGGTTTCGTTTACAAGAAGGTCAACCATAGTACAGGTAACCCACTCCAGGATGACTTAACATGGAAGTTATGGGTACCATCGGTGCTGACCGACCAGCTCATTTCTCTAGCTCATCAGCCGGCTAAAGCTGCGCATGGGGGAATAGCCAAGACTCTATACCGTCTCAAAAATAGGTTCTTTTGGCCAAATATGGCATCACAAGTCAAGCTATTTATAAACAGCTGCGAAACGTGTAAGACTTCAAAACCTGCTAACCAGATACTTCGTGAACAAATGGGAAAACCTTTCACTGTAGACTATCCTTTTCAGCATGTTTATGTGGACTTCCTTGGTCCATATCCACGTTCCAAAAAAGGAAACATCCACATAATTATAGCACTAGACCAACTAACGAAATTTGTTATTATTAAATCGTTGCGAAATGCCACTTCAGATGTTGCGATTAAGTTTTTGCATGAGGAAGTATTTTGTTTGTTTGGCGTACCAGAGTCCTTAATGACGGACAACGGGAAACAATTTACAAGCGCTTCTTTTAAAATTTTTTTGAATTCACTAGGTGTTCAACATATTAAAACAGCTTCGTATGCACCCCAAGCTAATGCAAGCGAAAGGGTTAACCGCTCCATTCTTACAGCCATACGATCATATTTGAAGCTAGACCAGAGAGACTGGGATAACCATCTTCCAGCAATTGGATGTGCGTTGCGTACATCGGTGCATTCGGCGATTGGAGTATCTCCATATGAGGCTTTGTTCGGCCAGAAAATGATTGAGCATGGGACTGATTTTAAACTTTTGCGAAAGCTCGGAAAAATTAATAGTTCGGAATTGAACTTTATTCCAAAAAGTTCAAAAATTAATATGCTACACGCAAACATTAAGGATGCACTAAACAAAGCTCACTCACAGTATGAGCACAGATACAATACTAGGAGCAAAACCGCTGACTTAAAAATAGGGGATGTTGTGTACAAGAGAAATTTTATCTTGAGCGATGCTTCGAAGAAACGAAGTGCAAAACTGTGTCCTAAATTTCTGAAGGCTAGGATTGTAAGAATAGTAGGTAACCACTTATATGAACTCGAAAACGAGAAAGGACAATTGTTAGGAGTGTTTCACTCGAAGGATCTCAAAAGGTAGGAAATGAAGTTATGCAGCTAGTCAGTCTGAACACGAGACTCATTATTCTCAGGCGTGGGTTGTTCTCTTCACACAAATACAACTGCAGATTTCTTTTCATTTTCATTTGTAAGCTTTGCAGCATACAAAATGAAAAAGTTTTGTGAGAAATCTGTACACTGCCTTTTTAAACTCTTTAATTTTGGTCATAGTGTTAGTTTTAAAATCACTCTATGCCTTCTGTTTTTGCTATCGTTGGTAGGTTTTTATAACATCGCTGGCTATTTTATTATTACTGATTTCCTATGTGTGTAAGATATGAGTGAAAATAGTTTAAGAACCTGTGATTGGGTAGAGCTCTGTTTAACCTATGTTAAGAACATAAAGAACACAAAATTAAAGAAGCGTTGCATATACATAGGAGCAAATAATTAGCTAAGCTTTAATTGATATTGGTAGAATTATTTAAAATCTGTACAAAATCCTAAGGATACTCTACACTTTCTCCAAGACTGTTAAGGATTGACTTTTAGAGTTGTTTTTTTTATAAAATTGAAAAAAAAAATTAATAAGATCAAAAGTTTCGAAAAAAAATACTTAAAAAAATGAGAAAATAAAAAAAAAAAGAGATTGGTGCTCACATCAGGAGTCGAACCAGGATGGGTCAAGGATGGGTTTGGTGTCCTACCCATCGCACCACGAGACACCTTGAAAAGTCGGTAGAGAAAACAAAACTTATTGTTAGTGATGTAAGGAAATTTTGTAAAACAAACAAAAAAATCAAAATAATTTTCAAGGACAAATCTATCTGAGAGAGAGTTCGAAATTATAAATTTGTATATCGAAAAACTTACACTTACATGCAAAATAAATATTAAAAATATGTCAAAATAATTGGATTTTAACTAGATTAGTTTTTAAATAACACACCTATTTTTCAAAAATTCTGAAATTGAATTTGATGTATAATTTGTATTTTTGTGGTCAAAATCCATTGAGAAACCGATAATCGGAAACCCAAAAATTTCGTCCATGATGGTTTTTTTTGAGTGTATGTGTGAGAAAATCTCTGAGCCTCGCAAGGGTATAAATACTTGCGTCAAAACCAAAATCTTTCTTTTTTTGGTGCTTTTTTCCGATCCTCTAAGACGTGATAGTAACGAGCAAAATTATTACGAGTATTAAAAGTTATTTTTCAAGTTTTTTTTACAAGTTATTCTTAAGTGAAAAAAAAAATATAAAATATTCATTTTGGAATAAAAATATACCTACGCATTTTGAAATAATTAAGGTAAGATTTTTAATGAATTCTATCAAAAACCTCTCCCCTTATACCTGATTATCTACCTACCAGGTGCTCAAGGTGGAGAAATTATAAAAATCCCAGAAGTAATCAAGTTCTCAGAATTAATTAATTTGTTATTTTCTAAACATTAAAACAAAAATTTCAAGGTGAGTTTTTTTTAATGATCCGTGCTCCTTATATACCTACATTGTGCTTGAAAATAAGTCCTTGTGTGCTTTTAATCAGGTGCTCCAGGAGCCCAAAATCGAGTGATTTCGAAGCAAAATTCGACCCATTATATCAGACTTTTTAAAGTCTCCAAAAAGCCGCTGATCTCCGAAAAAAAAGTGTTTGTGCTTCGTTTGCTGGCCTACATGGCATCGTGCTCTTACGACTTAGCCACATCACGATATATATAAAATCCAAATACTCTTCAAAGAGCTACAAAAAAAAAACACCATCGATTACATACCTACTATCGTCAAAATCTTCATCTTGACACCTTTTTTTTTACAACCCATTTGATCTACATAAAAGGACAAGCTCTACAAAAAAAAACATCACACATACAAACAACAAAAAAACATCCAGAACCATCCATACAATCAAAATCACCCATACATCCATACAATCAAAATCATACATACACCAAAAATATATCTTAGAAGAATCCAGGAAAAATAACTTATAACTAAAAAAAAAAAAACTTACGGCCAGCTATTCACCTGTGCAGAAAAAAAAATAGATCATCATACAATTTATAAAACAAAAAGCTAAGTACCTACATATATATCTTTCTTTTTCTTTGCAAAAACGTAACTATTTTTGTTCATTATTAAAAGTTATACAATTTGACCTTGTAAATTCAATTCGTTCAAATTTCTATTTGTTTTTTTTTTTCAAGTTTTAGTTTAGCAAAAAAAAAAAAAATTTACAAATTAACAAAACAACAACAAAATTCAATCCTGCGATGCTGTGCACACCATCAGGAGGAATTGAGCAACTATAAATTATATCAGCTATGTAACAACAAAAAAATTCAACAATTTAAAAACGAAGTATGCAAATAATGCAATTTATGCGGTAAGTCATTTTTTTTATATATTACAATATATTATTAATTTGAACGAACGAATATTTGATTTAATTTAATTATTACTTAATAATATTACCATATTAATTAAATAAAAGATTGATGAAAAGAAAACAAGAAAGAAAGGAAAGAAAAAGCTTAAACCTAGAAAGAAAAGAAAAAAAAAAAGAAACCTACTTAGTTTAGATTTAGATCAATTTCCATTTTTCGTTGGTGATATCAATTGCTTTTTACAAACATAAAAAAAAACTCTGATTTAAAAATTTTTTGTCCGTTTTAAACCTTAAGTTTTTTTTTTAATTATATTTGATTTATTGTTTCTGAAAGAAAACAATAATTATTATATAGCTATTTTTTCTTATATATTTCGATCTACCTGCCTGTTTAAAATTATTATTGGTTTATAATTGTAGTCTTCATTATTTTTTTTTAATAAAATTTGTTTTTTTATACTGTTTTTTTGAAAAGACGATTATTTTCTCTATTGATTGACTTATGTGTCCAATTTTAATTTTCTCGGTTGAAACAACGTCTATATTTCTTTTTTCGTCGGAAGTTTGAATGTTTGGGTTCAATTTAACAAAAGTTTTAATTTTCGATTTTTGAAATTAAATTACAAACCATGGTAATGGTTTAGGTTTTTAGTTTCTGGTGGATGTGGCTCTGACGAGAATGAGCTATGGCGATGACGAAGACGAGACAATGAAAACATAAGTTTGGTTTTCTGGTTTCTATTGGGGTTATTATACAAATAGAGGACTTAATAACCAGGATGTGTCGCATGGTTCTGCTCGTAGAACATAGCCGTGTGATATTGGGGTGGGATATCCTCGGAGAGCAATAACACCTTAACTCTCCTCACAAAAGGATAACAAATAGTATCATCACATTACTACACCAAGACACTTATCAGCTCCGCGAATATTTTTTTTGTACAATTTTAACGGCATGATAAAACGTAACGGCCGTCTAGCTTCCTGCTCAAGAATCCCCCCCTCCGACGAGCTAACCTTTGGCTATGCAAGCATGCCGCGCAGTGGGAAGACTAGACACCCATCCACTTTTGCTACAGGACAGTTTTAGAGTTCCTGTAAGCTCTAAAGCCTTCTGATAGTGTACCGAGTGGGTGGTTTTAGGGGTTTGGAATTTTCGTTCTCATCCCTCACTCGACAACATCTCGAGAGTACGTTACAGGTGGCGCCCAACGTGGGGCCAGATTTTTGTCTTATTTTCGAGTAAAAATTTTGAAACTTTTACTATAACCTTTTTCTGATTTTTTTTAGAGGCGTCGCGTCGGTTCAATGAAATTTGTTTGTGCTTTTATTTCACTTTTGCTTTTGTTATTTTCCTTCTTTTCTTTAATTTTACAACAGGATAATAATTTCGAGAACCTGACCAGTAATTGGGTGAAATCCTCAATTAGTCTGCTGCATGTATCGATTATTTCCTTGTTGATTTTATTAAATGTATTTTTTTTAAATTCAGTGTAAATATAGTTTTTTTTCTTTGCTCGCGGATTGAGTAAGGATAAGATGTCCAGTAAACGGGTGAGATCCTTGTTTAGTGTGTTGCTTCGGACCTTTTTCTCTTTCTGTATATATTTCAACTTTTCCAAATTTAAATTAGATTCAGATTTTTTTTTTTTTTTTCTCTCTTTAACTTTTTCTTAATTTTTTTTTTTTGACCGATAGCGTGGCTATAAGAGCCTGACTAGTTTGCTGAAAAAAAAAAAAAAAAAAAAATTAAACAAATTTTTATTCTTCTTCTCAAAATTTTAAATTTCATATTTTAACATAAAAGCACTACAATTTTCAACTCGTCCACGTCTACTCGGAAAAGGAATTTGAAGATACTGTTTCCTTGTGTGAGTGAGTACAACAGTCGTCTTCGTCATTTAGCTCGGGTGTATCGTGAACGCAGAGTCACATCCACCTACATTATGAATATTGAGTACAAAATACAATTTTGATTTTGTTTTGTTTCAACTGAAATTTCTAGCTGAAAATAACATTTTGGAAAATATTTCAAAAGTAATTTCTTTTACTTTAGCATTTTTTCCTTGATGTACATATAATTCTTTGTTGAATCTTATTATATTTTTGATTTATTATTTTTTTTTCTTGATTTACTTTTTGAATTCTTTTTGATATTTATTTTGTTTTGCCTATTTTGATTTTTTTTTCATTTCACAGTTCTTGTGATTAAATTTTGTATCTAATTTCTAATTTTTTTTAAGATTAAGATTTCAATTATTTTAGGCTAAGGTTAGTTTTTTTTTGGAAAATCTTATAGATTTTTTTTATTCGTTTTAAAAATTATTTTGATATTTTTGATTGATTTTTTTTTATTAAATTCCAACTTGATTTTTCGGTTTGGATTTGATTACTCCTTATTTTGTTTTTTGTTTTTAAAATTTTGATATCGATTTTATTTAATTTTTCAATTGTTTTGGTTCAAGGTTTTGATTTGTTTTTGAAACTGATTTTGCGTTTAAGGCTTTAATATTTTCAATATTCAATATTTTGCATTTTCTAGTCTCATTGTTAACTTTTACTTTATTAGCTTCGTTTTTTATTTCTGAGCTTCGAGTTTGTATTTTTTTTTGGTTTCAATTTTCGAGACTTGTCGTTTTTAACTTTGATTTTTTTTTCACTTTGAGCTGTTCATTTTTGTTTTCGTTTTTTACAATGGCAAGACGTGGGCTTCCTCATAGGAAAGGCTCATATTATGGCCGAAATCGTGACTCTAACTACAATGCTAATTGGTTATCTAATTTGACAAACGATACGCAATTTACTTCAAATGCCTCGAATGTGTCTAACGCAACCGCAGCATCCAATGCTGGTTCTGGTGCTGCTGCCACAGGTGCTATTCCGAAAAATCCTCGGAAATCTCAAAATAGTAAAACATCTGATCAAACTGTAACAGAAGGCTTAGAAGTTGACGAGGTAGAGTTTTCGAATTATATTCAAAAGATAGTTTCTGCTACGGTTGGGTTAGGTAGAGCTGAAGATTTGAAGCATATGCAACAAGAAATAGAGAGAAACGCTGCTGCGATGAGGCAAGATTTGACAACCATCATTCGCCAGGAACTTGCGGCATCATGATCTACTCCAACTAACGAATCTCCAAACGAATATGAGCTGCGTAAACGTAGTGAAGCTCCACCTAAACCATCCTCTGTTCCTACACCCGTTCAGCAAGAACAACAACAACAAAGACAGACTTCGTCATCTACTTCAGATCCACCGGTCTACACTTCACCAAATGCATTTTTAGCACAATTCGAAAACCTGAGACTAAGTGATCCGTCTATTATAGCTTCTGGGGCAATCCCACCAACTTCCCAAGCCAATGTTCCCTCTTTTGCTAGATCCTCTGGAACATATGCTAAATTTCTTAGCTGTCATAAATGGGGGCTCAAATTCGATAGTACTAATATGACCGTTTGTGAGTTCCTGTTTCGGTTAGAGCGACTTAAGAATTGCTACGGTGTAAGTTGGCAGGATATTTTTTTACATTTTCACCAATTCGTAAGTGGTTTTGCTGAAACTTGGTTTTGGCTCTATATGAAAGCTCATCCGTCCGCTGATTGGTCTGCGTTACGGATAGCCCTTGTTGACCAGTTTAGAACGTTAGAAACTGATGCTGAATTGTCTAAGAGACTTTATGATAGACGTCAGGGACCAACCGAGAAATTCGATGACTTTTATGTTGACCTGCAAAAGTTAAACACAAGGCTTGCTGTTCCCAAACCTGATTTTGAGCTCATAAGCTTAATAAAGCAAAATGTGCGAAGAAGAATGGGTGAGTTACTACTAACATACCAAACTCATAATCTTCAAGAAATGGTCTACGTATGTAGAAAAATAGAAAAGTACATCTACGATCAAGATGCTCTTAAAAGTAAGGCACAAACAAGTGTAGTTCCTCAGTTTCGGAAATATGTCCACGAGGTTGACCTTGATGCAACAAATCCGTCAATAGGATCTGAGAGCCAAATTGAAGCTCTTCAGTTCAAGAAAGACACAAGTTCCTTCACGTGTTGGAACTGTAAGGCCGTTGGCCACAGTTATCTTGAATGTCCTGTAGCTCAAAGATCACTATTTTGCTATAAATGTGGAAAAGAAGATACAACATCTCCCCAATGCCCTAATGCAAAGTGTCCGGGAAACATCCGAAAGAGCAATCTGACACCCGAAGCTTATTGCTCTCTCAACAAAAATCGGGAATCGAAACATTAACTGAAACAAACCAACAAAATCATAACTTCTTAAGCAACGAAAATAGTTCTCAGCCAAATAATAAACAAGCTTTTCAAATTTTAAAAAAACCTAACGACATTACTCCTATAGATTTACCATCACCAAAATCAGAATATCCACTTAGAAAATCCCTTCACGAACGCCTAGTAGAGTATGAAGCTGCTAGAGAGAGAATTTTTGGACATAAGTCTCCACCAGTTTCCAAAAACATCCTTAGAATTCGACAAAAAGTTAAATCCAAAAAGCTACATCATAGAGCTATAGAAGCAACCACCCTTTGCTTAAATGGAGATCCTCGTCCTTACGCGGAAGTGACCATTTGTGGTGACACTTTGTTGGGGTTGCTTGATAGCGGAGCCAACATTAGCTGTTTGGGACAGGGTGGACAAGAGTTGTTAAAGAGATGGGGTGTTTCACCTCAAAAGTGTTCAGCAATGGTAAAAACTGCGGATGGAAACGATCAGGCTATAGAAGGGAAGTCTACAATTTCAATTACGTATAAGGGTATAAGTAAGGATATAGAAGTTTTTGTTGTTCCATCCTTGAAACAAAAATTGTACTTAGGTATAGATTTCTGGATCGCCTTTAATCTAGCACCACAGGTTATACCTCAAGTTATATCTGAAATCACAGAAGAAAAAGTAGATAAGATCAATTTACATAATTGTTTTGAACCACATAAGTTGACAGAAGATCAGTCAAGACGACTTCAAGCCGCAATAAAGATGTTTCCATCGTTTGCCGTTTACGGTCTAGGACGCACAACCTTAGAAGAACATGTCATCGACACCGGGGATGCCCTGCCCATAAAGCAGAGGCATTATCCCGTTTCCCGGGCAATTCAGGATTTAATGTACGAAGAACTAGATCGTATGATGGGGATGGGTATCATTCAAGAGAGTAATAGTGCATGGAGCTCTCCTGTAGTCCTAGTACGTAAACCTGGCAGAAATCGACTATGCCTGGACTACAGGAAGGTGAATGCTGTCTCCAAGAATGATGCCTATCCTCTTCATCCAATAGAGGGTCTTCTATCTCGTGTTGAAGATGCTGTATATATTTCGAGCATAGATCTCAAGGATGCTTTTCTACAAATCCCACTTGAAAAATCTTCAAGAGAAAAAACAGCCTTCACGGTACCTGGTAAGCCCTTGTTGGAGTTTGTGGTTATGCCTCCTGGTCTAAGCGGTGGTGTCCAACGCATGTGTCGGCTCATGGATAAGGTTATGAGTCCAGAGTTAAAACGAAATGTATATCCTTACGTAGATGATTTGCTTGTGATTTCTCGTACCTTCGACGAACACGTCAAAATCTTGATGCAACTTGCCAGTAGGTTGAATGTAGCTGGACTTACAATAAATGTAGAAAAGTCGAAGTTCTGTTACCAGGAATTGAAATTTTTAGGATACGTTGTGAGTAATGGTTGTCTCAAAACAGATAAAGATAAGGTCGCTGCAGTCAGAGACTTTCCGGTTCCGACCACCCCACGTCAGGTTCGTAGGTTTTTGGGTATGTCAGGGTGGTATAGGAGGTTTATTCGCGATTATGCTACTCTGGCTACCCCAATTACAAATACATTGAAAAAAGGGGTTAAGTTTGAATTTTGTGAGGAAGCTGTTAATGCTTTTAATTTGATTAAGGACAAGTTAACAACATCGCCTGTTTTAGTTTATCCGAATTTCCAAAAGCCCTTCATAATCCTCTGTGACGCTTCCGATTCAGGAATAGGATGTGTACTTTGTCAGCTGGACGAAGAAGGAGCAGAGCGTCCGATATACTACTACTCCCACAAACTGAACGGTGCACAACGGAACTATAGCGTCACAGAACGAGAATGCTTAGCAGCGGTAATGGGGGTGGAAAAGTTCCGACAATATGTAGAAGGCTATAGGTTCAAGATTATAACTGATCATGCCAGTTTAAAATGGCTGATGGGACAGCAGAATTTGAGTGGTAGGTTGGCCCGATGGAGCTTAAAACTCCAGGGATATGATTTTGAAATCGAGCATCGAAAAGGTTCACTGCATGTGGTGCCTGATGCTCTATCTAGGGTCCATTCATCGGATGCATTGAGCCTAGAAGCCCTTTCAATTGATCCTTCCGATGTGCTGCACTTAGATCTTACAGATTCCGCTTTCAAATCGGACGAATATCTGAAGATCATCTCAACCATCGAAAACCAAAAACAACAACTACCTGACCTTCTTGTCTCGGACGGTTTCGTTTACAAGAAGGTCAACCATAGTACAGGTAACCCACTCCAGGATGACTTAACATGGAAGTTATGGGTACCATCGGTGCTGACCGACCAGCTCATTTCTCTAGCTCATCAGCCGGCTAAAGCTGCGCATGGGGGAATAGCCAAGACTCTATACCGTCTCAAAAATAGGTTCTTTTGGCCAAATATGGCATCACAAGTCAAGCTATTTATAAACAGCTGCGAAACGTGTAAGACTTCAAAACCTGCTAACCAGATACTTCGTGAACAAATGGGAAAACCTTTCACTGTAGACTATCCTTTTCAGCATGTTTATGTGGACTTCCTTGGTCCATATCCACGTTCCAAAAAAGGAAACATCCACATAATTATAGCACTAGACCAACTAACGAAATTTGTTATTATTAAATCGTTGCGAAATGCCACTTCAGATGTTGCGATTAAGTTTTTGCATGAGGAAGTATTTTGTTTGTTTGGCGTACCAGAGTCCTTAATGACGGACAACGGGAAACAATTTACAAGCGCTTCTTTTAAAATTTTTTTGAATTCACTAGGTGTTCAACATATTAAAACAGCTTCGTATGCACCCCAAGCTAATGCAAGCGAAAGGGTTAACCGCTCCATTCTTACAGCCATACGATCATATTTGAAGCTAGACCAGAGAGACTGGGATAACCATCTTCCAGCAATTGGATGTGCGTTGCGTACATCGGTGCATTCGGCGATTGGAGTATCTCCATATGAGGCTTTGTTCGGCCAGAAAATGATTGAGCATGGGACTGATTTTAAACTTTTGCGAAAGCTCGGAAAAATTAATAGTTCGGAATTGAACTTTATTCCAAAAAGTTCAAAAATTAATATGCTACACGCAAACATTAAGGATGCACTAAACAAAGCTCACTCACAGTATGAGCACAGATACAATACTAGGAGCAAAACCGCTGACTTAAAAATAGGGGATGTTGTGTACAAGAGAAATTTTATCTTGAGCGATGCTTCGAAGAAACGAAGTGCAAAACTGTGTCCTAAATTTCTGAAGGCTAGGATTGTAAGAATAGTAGGTAACCACTTATATGAACTCGAAAACGAGAAAGGACAATTGTTAGGAGTGTTTCACTCGAAGGATCTCAAAAGGTAGGAAATGAAGTTATGCAGCTAGTCAGTCTGAACACGAGACTCATTATTCTCAGGCGTGGGTTGTTCTCTTCACACAAATACAACTGCAGATTTCTTTTCATTTTCATTTGTAAGCTTTGCAGCATACAAAATGAAAAAGTTTTGTGAGAAATCTGTACACTGCCTTTTTAAACTCTTTAATTTTGGTCATAGTGTTAGTTTTAAAATCACTCTATGCCTTCTGTTTTTGCTATCGTTGGTAGGTTTTTATAACATCGCTGGCTATTTTATTATTACTGATTTCCTATGTGTGTAAGATATGAGTGAAAATAGTTTAAGAACCTGTGATTGGGTAGAGCTCTGTTTAACCTATGTTAAGAACATAAAGAACACAAAATTAAAGAAGCGTTGCATATACATAGGAGCAAATAATTAGCTAAGCTTTAATTGATATTGGTAGAATTATTTAAAATCTGTACAAAATCCTAAGGATACTCTACACTTTCTCCAAGACTGTTAAGGATTGACTTTTAGAGTTGTTTTTTTTATAAAATTGAAAAAAAAAATTAATAAGATCAAAAGTTTCGAAAAAAAATACTTAAAAAAATGAGAAAATAAAAAAAAAAAGAGATTGGTGCTCACATCAGGAGTCGAACCAGGATGGGTCAAGGATGGGTTTGGTGTCCTACCCATCGCACCACGAGACACCTTGAAAAGTCGGTAGAGAAAACAAAACTTATTGTTAGTGATGTAAGGAAATTTTGTAAAACAAACAAAAAAATCAAAATAATTTTCAAGGACAAATCTATCTGAGAGAGAGTTCGAAATTATAAATTTGTATATCGAAAAACTTACACTTACATGCAAAATAAATATTAAAAATATGTCAAAATAATTGGATTTTAACTAGATTAGTTTTTAAATAACACACCTATTTTTCAAAAATTCTGAAATTGAATTTGATGTATAATTTGTATTTTTGTGGTCAAAATCCATTGAGAAACCGATAATCGGAAACCCAAAAATTTCGTCCATGATGGTTTTTTTTGAGTGTATGTGTGAGAAAATCTCTGAGCCTCGCAAGGGTATAAATACTTGCGTCAAAACCAAAATCTTTCTTTTTTTGGTGCTTTTTTCCGATCCTCTAAGACGTGATAGTAACGAGCAAAATTATTACGAGTATTAAAAGTTATTTTTCAAGTTTTTTTTACAAGTTATTCTTAAGTGAAAAAAAAAATATAAAATATTCATTTTGGAATAAAAATATACCTACGCATTTTGAAATAATTAAGGTAAGATTTTTAATGAATTCTATCAAAAACCTCTCCCCTTATACCTGTTTATCTACCTACCAGGTGCTCAAGGTGGAGAAATTATAAAAATCCCAGAAGTAATCAAGTTCTCAGAATTAATTAATTTGTTATTTTCTAAACATTAAAACAAAAATTTCAAGGTGAGTTTTTTTTAATGATCCGTGCTCCTTATATACCTACATTGTGCTTGAAAATAAGTCCTTGTGTGCTTTTAATCAGGTGCTCCAGGAGCCCAAAATCGAGTGATTTCGAAGCAAAATTCGACCCATTATATCAGACTTTTTAAAGTCTCCAAAAAGCCGCTGATCTCCGAAAAAAAAGTGTTTGTGCTTCGTTTGCTGGCCTACATGGCATCGTGCTCTTACGACTTAGCCACATCACGATATATATAAAATCCAAATACTCTTCAAAGAGCTACAAAAAAAAAACACCATCGATTACATACCTACTATCGTCAAAGTCTTCATCTTGACACCTTTTTTTTTACAACCCATTTGATCTACATAAAAGGACAAGCTCTACAAAAAAAAACATCACACATACAAACAACAAAAAAACATCCAGAACCATCCATACAATCAAAATCACCCATACATCCATACAATCAAAATCATACATACACCAAAAATATATCTTAGAAGAATCCAGGAAAAATAACTTATAACTAAAAAAAAAAAAACTTACGGCCAGCTATTCACCTGTGCAGAAAAAAAAATAGATCATCATACAATTTATAAAACAAAAAGCTAAGTACCTACATATATATCTTTCTTTTTCTTTGCAAAAACGTAACTATTTTTGTTCATTATTAAAAGTTATACAATTTGACCTTGTAAATTCAATTCGTTCAAATTTCTATTTGTTTTTTTTTTTCAAGTTTTAGTTTAGCAAAAAAAAAAAAAATTTACAAATTAACAAAACAACAACAAAATTCAATCCTGCGATGCTGTGCACACCATCAGGAGGAATTGAGCAACTATAAATTATATCAGCTATGTAACAACAAAAAAATTCAACAATTTAAAAACGAAGTATGCAAATAATGCAATTTATGCGGTAAGTCATTTTTTTTATATATTACAATATATTATTAATTTGAACGAACGAATATTTGATTTAATTTAATTATTACTTAATAATATTACCATATTAATTAAATAAAAGATTGATGAAAAGAAAACAAGAAAGAAAGGAAAGAAAAAGCTTAAACCTAGAAAGAAAAGAAAAAAAAAAGAAACCTACTTAGTTTAGATTTAGATCAATTTCCATTTTTCGTTGGTGATATCAATTGCTTTTTACAAACATAAAAAAAAACTCTGATTTAAAAATTTTTTGTCCGTTTTAAACCTTAAGTTTTTTTTTTAATTATATTTGATTTATTGTTTCTGAAAGAAAACAATAATTATTATATAGCTATTTTTTCTTATATATTTCGATCTACCTGCCTGTTTAAAATTATTATTGGTTTATAATTGTAGTCTTCATTATTTTTTTTTTAATAAAATTTGTTTTTTTTATACTGTTTTTTTGAAAAGACGATTATTTTCTCTATTGATTGACTTATGTGTCCAATTTTAATTTTCTCGGTTGAAACAACGTCTATATTTCTTTTTTCGTCGGAAGTTTGAATGTTTGGGTTCAATTTAACAAAAGTTTTAATTTTCGATTTTTGAAATTAAATTACAAACCATGGTAATGGTTTAGGTTTTTAGTTTCTGGTGGATGTGGCTCTGACGAGAATGAGCTATGGCGATGACGAAGACGAGACAATGAAAACATAAGTTTGGTTTTCTGGTTTCTATTGGGGTTATTATACAAATAGAGGACTTAATAACCAGGATGTGTCGCATGGTTCTGCTCGTAGAACATAGCCGTGTGATATTGGGGTGGGATATCCTCGGAGAGCAATAACACCTTAACTCTCCTCACAAAAGGATAACAAATAGTATCATCACATTACTACACCAAGACACTTATCAGCTCCGCGAATATTTTTTTTGTACAATTTTAACGGCATGATAAAACGTAACGGCCGTCTAGCTTCCTGCTCAAGAATCCCCCCCTCCGACGAGCTAACCTTTGGCTATGCAAGCATGCCGCGCAGTGGGAAGACTAGACACCCATCCACTTTTGCTACAGGACAGTTTTAGAGTTCCTGTAAGCTCTAAAGCCTTCTGATAGTGTACCGAGTGGGTGGTTTTAGGGGTTTGGAATTTTCGTTCTCATCCCTCACTCGACAACATCTCGAGAGTACGTTACAATTGATAAACAAAATTACATTTCCAACGAAATCCCTGGTTCAAAACCATTACCGGCAATCGTACAACCTGACTCAAAAGCGGAGAAGTATGAAAAAATTTTGACATTAGAAATGATGAAAGACCTACATCTTAAAAACACGGAATACATCGAGCAGATAAAAGAAGAGGACAACCTACATCTGATAACCAACTCCAGCCTGATTACAATCATAATAATAGTAATCATAGTTATCGTCACCAGAATGCTCATCCTTCGGAAAAATGGACAGATAAATATCACCACTAACCTAGACTCGATTCCAAAAATATCAATACCTGAAACTCAATCAGAAGACAAGGAAGTACCTGGAAATCAAACTGAAAGTAATGCGAGCTTACCAAAACAGCTGGCAACAACCAAGCCAACAAGGATTAGCCAAATCCCTTTTTTCTGAAGATCAAACGAGGACGTTTGAAATTAAAGGGGGAGGAGTTAATGCAGCAAATATTTTCATCTCATCATTCCCACGATCCCACGAATGATGCACGCGCAGTGTCTAAAAATGCTGACGATATGTCTGGCAAGAAGATATCAAACACCAAGCGCATTCCTGCACGTACGCTGGTGGCTCCCGTAGGAAGGTTAGGATAGTTTATAAGAAAATTTAATTTGTAAGTTCAGTTGTAATTATTTGTTGAAGCAATAAAGAGCTTAACCTCAAAAAAATATTTTTTTTAAATAAATATACACTTGTGAACTTATTTTATATACCTTTTTTATCATATAATTTGGAAGTCTTGTGTCGTGAACTACGCAAATAGAAGGGTTGGAAAAAGCGAAACCAGGCGGCAAGCTATCTGCCTACGTGGGTAAAGATTTTTTTCATTATTCCCCTTGCGGATCTGCAGTTTTTGCCCCCTTAGAGTCCCCATACATAGAGCTCTCTGTATAGGTAGAAAATCAAGGGTGAACGTTTGATGCTTTTTGGGCTGGCGTATATTGAAAGCCGGCTTAGTTGTACTAATTTCGAGCCTGAGGAATCAAAGCGCCCCTAGGGCGGAAAAAGCGGACCACTTGAGTTTTTTTTTTGGTCCTATTCCAACACTTTTAGAGGGCACGTAGTACAAAAATTATCAAGTTTAATACAACCCTTTTGTTTTCCATTTTGTTTTAGTTGTTTAGTTTGATTAATTTATCTAAGGCTTTGAATTTGCAAACTTTTGCTACTTTTTGTTCTTAGTTTCGATAATAGTTTTAAATTTCATTCGATTAAGTAATTTTTTTTGGGATCATATTTTTTCTTATATATTATTATGTCATGCTCTACGAAGAATAAATAAGTTTGTATATCACGTCCAGAGAGATGAAACTTTGGTTTTTTATTGAGCTTTTAAAAGGCTTAATGGCGTATTAGATACATTTTTTGGGGGTGGGATTGGGTGGTGGCGTTCTTGGCGAAGTTGAGATGACTTAACAGCGAGTATTCGGTTTTGGTAAGGGGGAATCCGAATGTTTTAATGGATCATAGGTAGGGAGGGTATCAAGGTCAAACGCTGCAATGACACCCGCAGCGCCTCGAAGTATGGCGAAGTCAGTGGAGGTTTCGTAATTTGTTTTGGTTATTGGCATGTTTTATGTATTTTGAAACAGGTAAGGTCCAGCTGTGGGGGTAAGATCCCCCCCTTTTCCGGCGAGCTGAGCCGAGCACTGCGAGCATGCCACGGCCCCCTCAGCGGACACTCTTTCCCCTTCCATTCCCCCCATCCTCAATAAGTTTAACATACCCTTAATTTCAAAATAACCTCATACGAATTTCAGGGTCTACCTCCTTGCTCACATTTCCACTTCTTTTATTTATCTAGAAATGAGAGACGACGACCCACTTCCTATCCTAAATCCCTATCACCCCCCCTCCTATTGCCTCGTTTCAAATGGCGCCCATCAGTGTTTGCCCTAGTTTTTCCTAAATGTTTTGGTAGTTTTTACGGACGTCGTTAAGGCGAATCGTTAGTCTTAACCAGGATAGCTCGTTAGCAGGCCTGGTTAATAGCGACGAAGCGCATTGGTGCCGTCGGTGGAAATAGCTAGAACATTCGTTGTGTAGTCGAAGTAGCTATTGCTGGTGAGTACAAGGACGGTGTATGTCTTCGAACGTAAGGTTCCAAACGTAACGTCGAACTGCGACAGAAGTACTGGGACTTAACAGCGAGAGCAACTAATTTTTCGCTTTCAATTGCGCTGGGTAGCGGGGCGAATGTCTTAATCAGGATGGCTTATTAGAATGCCTGATCAACTGCGACGAGGCGTTCGAACCCCGACATCAGGATCTATTGGAAATTGCCTTGTATTGTTTTAAAATTATTTTTGTGTTTGCAGTAACCATACTTTGAGGAACTAAGTAGAGATCTTGTGAAGCACTAGAATAGGATTACCTGTTAAGTCATATTTAGCTACGAAAAAGAAATGGTAGAGAGTAACCGAGTACGGCCACCCAAGACACCCCCGCATTTCAATGAAAAAAAAAAACAGATTAATTTCAACCAATTTTTATAATAGACCAGCTAAGGAGAGCGTGCAAAGACGCAGAATACGCCTTTCCGGTTGGGAATCGGGACCGAGACGGTCCGAAACCCCAACGACCACCGACTCGACATGTGGCCAATGAATTGGAAATTGGGCCAGAAGGAAGATTTTGTTTAGACGAGCACGTAGAAGCGTTTCACCAGATGGGAACCCGACCTAAGAATTCCAGAAGCTTTGGCGAGGCAAGAACAGCGACAGTAGCTTGCTGGAATTGTCGAACTGTAGGTCATTCATTCATGGACTCTCTATCGTCCACTAGGAACATCTTCTGTTACAGATGTGGACAAGAAGGAGTACTTACTCCAAAATGTTCACATTGTAGTCCGGGAAACGTCAACCAGAACGCGAGGACTGTGGGGGAGGCGCGTTCAACCCAGACCCCCCAAGAAAATCCCAAATCAACTTAGAAACTCAAACCTATAAGAATGACAGAATAGTTAGGATATTAGCTAGGGAAAAGGACCCAGAAAAATATATAGAAACCAAAAAAATAAAAGAACAAATTAAACCCTTGCATGTACGAATTAAAGAGTACTATGAAACTAGAGACAGAATTTTCAACGGTAGAGTAGGAGAAATTTCTCAGAGGATTTTAAAAGCCAGAGTTCGTCATAAACTTAGAAAACAGATAAAAAAGAATATTTCATCAACAGTAGTAGATACAACGGCGGACCCCAGGCCATATGCGAAGGTTCTGATTGCGGAAATAGTTGGAAAAATTCAAACTCAGGTTAAGTACAAAGGTATGGAGCATTTAGTAACGTTGTATCTAGTCCCAAACTTAGATCAAGAGTTATACTTGGGGGTCGATTTTTGGAAAGCGTTCCATGTTGCCCCTAATGTGGTCAGTTTGGTATCGGTTTCTGAGGAGGAGGCATAAATTCTGAACACTCATGACTTGTCTCTTGAACAGCGGTTCGCATTGGAAGCGGTCAAGCAGAAATTTCTTGATTTTGATCGGAACGGACTAGGAAGGACGGCGCTTATGGAGCACGTTATCGATACCGGAGATTCGGTTCCGGTAAAGCAGAGACACTACACTGTTTCTCCAGCGGTACAAGCGATTCTCTACCAGGAAATAGACCGGATGATAAAGATCGGCGTTATCAAGGAGAGTGAGAGTCCTTGGTGTTCACCAGTCGTCCTTATAAAGAAACCAGGCCCGAACAATACTACCAAGTATCGTTTCTGCCTGGATTCTCGTAAAGTCAACTCCGTTACCAAAAAGGACGCTAACCCTCTCCCCCATATCAAAGGGCTAATCAGTCGGCTACCAGACACCTACTTTATTAGTAGCGTGGATTTGAAGGTAGCATTCTGGTAAATACCGCTGGAAAAGGAGAGTAGGGAAAAAACTGCATTTACGGTACCGGGGAGACCCTTGTACCAGTCCGCGGTTATGCCTTTTGGTCTGTGTAATGCAGCTCAGAGGCTATGTCGTTTAATGGACAAGGTGATCCCTGCACGACTGCGGGACCGTGTATTCGTGTATTTGGATGACCTGCTCATTATAACGCCGGACTTCGAATCCCATATCGCTCTGCTAGTGGAAGTAGCTGACTGCCTAAGAAAGGCGAATCTCACCATCAAGGTTAAGAAATACAAATTTAGCTTTAAGGAATTAAAGTATTTGGGTTTCATCGTTGGTGGTGGGAAATTAAAGACCGACCCTGCAAAGGTGGAAGCCGTAGTGGACTTTCCGTTGCCTAAGAACGCCATACAGGTTCGGTGGTTGCTTGGACTGGCAGGGTGGAATAGAAGATTCATTAAGGACTTTTCTAGCTTGACCGCCCTTCTGACGGACACGCTGAAGAACAAGCACTCGAAGTTTGTGATGACGAATGAAGCTAAAACCGCGTTCGAGCAACTCAAAAGAGCGCTCACCACAGCCCCGGTGCTAACTCACCCCGATTTTTCTAAACGCTTCTTCATACAATGTGATGCCTCTGCCTCTGGAATCGGTGCGGTGCTGTTCCAAAAGCACGAGGAGGGTGAGGAGTTACCCATCTCTTACTTCTCCCAAAAGCTGAACTCTTGCCAGAAGAACTATAGCGTGACCGAGAGAGAGTGTATGGCTACGGTGATGGCGATAAAAAAATTCAGGCCCTATGTCGAGGATATGGACTTCACTGTCATAATCGACCACTCAAGTCCGAAATGGTTAATGACCATGAAGGATTTGAGTGGTCGATTGGCCAGATGGAGTCTGGAATTGCAGTCCTATGCCTTCGATATAGAGCACAGGAAAAGATCGCTAAATGTCGTGCCGGACATACTCTCTCGGGCTCATGTAGACAGTTTAGACATCGCACAGGTAGCTCCTTTGATTAATTTAGATTCCGAAGAATTTTGCTCGGAAGAGTATAAAGATCTCCTAAGAACGATTGAAGGTCACCAGGACGAGTTACCTGACCTGAAAATTGAGGAACACTTTGTGTATAAGCGCGCGCTACCACCCCGGGGGGATGAGGCTGTTTTGGAGCACTCGTGGCTCCTGTGGATACCTTCGGGCTTAACAGAAAACCTTATCACTAGTGCCCACGATCCAACTCAGGCTGTCCATGGGGGGTTGGCTAAAACGCTGCATCAAATTCGGCAGCATTTCTACTGGCCAAATATGACCGTCCAAATAAGACAATATGTTTCTAAGTGTACAATATGTAAACAGTCAAAATCTTCAAACCAAATCCTGCGTCCACCTATAACAACTAATTATACAACTGATCGTCCATTTCAAAAACTCTACGTAGACTTTATTGGTCCGTATCCCAGATCAAAAAATGGGAATGCCCATGTGTTCGTGGTTCTGGATCATATGTCGAAATTCGTTTTTCTGAAACCCTTGCGTGCTGCTAACTCCAGTAATATAATTCGTTTCCTGCGTGAAGAAGTTTTTAATATGTTTGGCGTACCCCAAATCATACATTCCGACAACGGGAAGCAATTCACAGCAAAGGACTTTCAGAATTTCTTACAAAATTATGGGGTACGACATTTTCAAACTGCTAACTACGCACCTCAATCCAACGGTCAACAGAAAGTTGCTAGCTGGCATTCGTTCATACTTAAAGGAGGATCAACGCGACTGGGATAGGCACTTGAGTGATATCGCAGGCGCGTTGAAAAGCTCTGTACACACTTCTATTGGTGTGTCACCATATTTTGCCCTTTTTGGGTGGAATATGATGACCTATGGGAGTAGTTATGAGGTGGTGCAGAAGTTGAACGCAGTAGAGGATGGCGAACTGTTGACTCTACCAAGGCATGAGAGATTACAGATGCTTCGTTCAAAAATTAAAGAAAATATATTGGAGGCGAATGAGAGAAGCGCGAAATCTTACAATACTCGGTCCCGAAATGAACGTTATGTACCAGGGCAAGAAGTGTTCAAAAGAAATTTCATCCTTAGCGACACATCTAAGTGTCTGTCTTCGAAACTTTGTCCGAAGTATACCAAATGTCGGATCGTTATGTCAGTTGGGAAAAACTTGTATGAGATTGAAAACTTAGCAGGAAAAGGAATAGGAGTTTTTCATGCGAAGGATCTCAAACAATGATATTCGATTCAAGTAACAGATTCTAACGTAATACGAGACATAGCACGGCTTGCAGTTAAATATATAAAATTAAAAAAAAAAAAAAAATCTCATCACTTATGTATTTCGGTGAGTGCTGTAGAGTACCTCACGGCAAATCGCTAAAATTATTGTTTCCAAAGGACGCCCGTGAATCACTAAGCTTCATTTCATTTGATTGCATAGTAAATGTTCTGGAAGAGAACACATGAGTGTCCATATCCCTTAGCGACCACGCATATTTTGGTATCGCAATATTTGCGTAAACTGTGATATTACATCTAGTCACATATCTTAAGGAACAGACCCCAATTCCTTGAAGATAACACCCATTACCAACGTAAATTAAAGTACCTGAAAATCTGTGATAATTTTTTTTTTAAGTTAGTTGTATTCCCTGAGAACAGTGATATTTACCCGTCGATACCATTGCTGCTGACGTCTTTTTTATATTTATATAACACTTGGCCGTCTGTGATAAGAAAATCTAAGTAAAGTAACTACATCCACACCAACGAATGACTGTAATCTTCTCCTTGTGATGTTAGGCAAAACCCTATCGATAGATATCTCCATCGGACAACCCCTGACAAAAAATAGGGTCGTAAAAACGAAAATTCAAACAAACAAAATAACTCTATGCGTTTAAAAAAAATAGCATGGTAGTATCACTGATCTCACTGGATAGCGTATCGACACAAGAAAGTTGCTTCCATTTGAAGAATTGTTATATTATGAAGCTGACCACTTTTTTGTATAACAATATGACTGTATAACAATTTATACAAAATAATCCACTATGAAGACGTCAAATTTCCGTTCGTTGCTCCCCCTAAATCTCTTTGCTAACATTGTTGTGTTTGTAATTTTATTTCATTCACAAATGGTCAAATGAAACGGAATTACAAATGTAAAGAGTGTGACAAGGAGGTAAAATCGTAAGAAAACACAGACTATATAATCGCATTCTCCTCATCACACTTATCAGCTGTTTTGTTCAAGTCGATGGTTCCCATATCCCATCTACATATTTACTATTACCTATTTACCACCTTTCTATTGATATAATTCTAGTGCTATTGGAAAATAATAGCACAAACAAAATGTACACAATGAATAACTTAATGAAAAAAAAATTATAAAATAAACTCCCACAAAGTTTTTCCCTTTCATATCATTGGTCTGTTTCTCCATTTTCAGATTGAAATTTTGGAAACAGGTTTTTTTGTGTTAATGTAGACGTCAAATTATGATGCCGACCACCTAATTGTCATCTTCAAATGGAAGCAAAAAAACTGTTATACATTATAAGGAATACAATATCCAGTGTATGTAGAGATCAGTGGGTAGTATATAATGCTCTAATCGATTATTCATCTTTCATCCAGGGACTCGATTACGAGAAGAAAATTTAAATCTTATCCACCAATCATGACACAGATACAATTATTTGAAGGAGATTCTTTATTATCAGAATAAGTGGGGTATTACTATCTAGGCAAGTAAGTGAAAACAGGATGGCACTCACAAACATTCTTCAAACGAGATTAAGCATTTGGCGAAAGTATTATCAAAATAATAATAAGAATAGATATATACTCGTATGTAACTTAAAACAGAAACAAATGAAATTTCTTACTTCCATTGAGGTGCTAGGTTAAAATTTCCTAATAAACGCCGGATCCATAACGTAACTCAGATGTAAATTTAAGTCTTGCCCGGCTGGAGGTCGTGGGTTCTTCCCCAAAGTTGTATATTTAGACCTTCTCGGTAGCCTGAGCTACCGTCTCTGCGTCATTTCATTTTGAGAAATGAAATTCCAGAACCGGAGTTTTGTTATGGCTACTTGAGAAAAAAAAACAAATATTAGAGTAAACTCGTGGGTGGTGGGAGGTCCAGGGACATCCTACGTAGAAAAACTTTTCCAGAGTAAGATACCGCTGGACGACAAAGCATTTAGGGGACATGTCACCTCCGTAAAATAAGTCTTTAAGATCGACTGGCTTCGAGGCGGCGAGCGTCGACAGGTGAACGCCACTGTGCTTGAGTCAATTCCATGTAAAAGATCTATGCAGATGTGGGTACTTTGTTGAGTCAGTCTCACAAAACGATTCCCAAGTGTTCTGGCAGTATAAATGTTAACGAGCAAAAGAACCATTTTTTTTGTGTAGACGGGCGGGACGTAGGCCGAATTGGATCTGGAAGACAAAAGACGCAAGAGATAGTTGTTTCTTTAGAGAAATATGATTACCGAGAGGCGTATCCTAGGGGGCATTCGCGGAGGAGTCCAGGAAGCTGGTTAGGGACCCAAGAACCAGGAAAATTGGTTGTCACTTTGACCACGAGGATAGGTTCTAGGGCAGCGTTATTGTATTCTGCTCAGTCTTAGTTGGTTCGCAGCTGTCCGTAGTAAATTCGATTTCTCTTCACAGGATGCGGCGCGAGATTCGCGCTAGCGATTTCAGAATAGGAGATGCGAAGAATTGAATGGAAATTTTTTTAGAAATTAAAACAAACTCGGACGACCGTAGGCAAAGAAAACTAAAACAAATTGAAAGACTGACATGGACGGTAAGGTAGTAGAGACTCTGACAGCACAAAAAGGATACAGGGTGACTGGAAAAATTATTTGTGTGGGTTCGCAAACTATGTGGTCAGTGGTTTGGGTCTAGGATTTCGGCAATATGCCTAGAAATAGACTGCAGAATATACTTAGCTGGGAATAGGATTGAGATAGGGATTTGATGGTTGTGGCAGTTACAAAAGTAGCACAACTAACAGTCTAATCCGTCGTTCGATTAGATTTTTGCATTAAGATGTTGAAGGTGAGCTGTTGAAAACGGTAACCAACGATGACCAGGCAAAATAGGACAGTAGAAGTCAGACAGTCGTAGAGGCCTCCGGACCGTAGATGTGCAACGAAAAATCATAAACTAAATTATAAAAAAAAGGAAAAAAAAAACAAAGTGTTCCAATTGAAAACTAAAAGGGTTTTATATTATATTAGTGAAAGTGATAGAAGTTTTCGCGTTAAAGGGTGAGTAAAGTGAAAAGTTTTTCGGTGGCAAGTAGTGTAGATAATTTCTGCTGGTTTTTATTTAGGGTGAATTTTCACTCGCGGTCGACGACAAAGAACTAAGCTCGAGCCGATCATCCTTAGAGGTCACGGGCAAGGTGATTCCACAGAGAACATCGAGGCGTTTGAACCAATAGAGTGAAGACCTGCAATACCGCCTAGAGGGTGACTTAGCCAGAGCAAAGCGAATATTTTAAAATTGGAGCAGGAATTAAATAGGCCGTCGAGACCCTGGACTTATCCAAGTAAAATCTGTTGTGTGGTTAGGATACCCGAAAAAAAAGGAAAAGAGAAAAAAAGGCCTAAGATACGGTAGGGCAGAACTAATTATTCTACGACAATTTGAAACAAAAAAAAAATTCACCCCGCGCGATTTTAAACTATACGTAAATACATATAGCTATATATCTAAAAAGTATCAAGTCCATATAAAAAAAAAACGAAAGACAGTTCCAGAAAGCGGTTTTAGAAGCGTCCCGTTGGTCTTTCGGGACTTAACGAAACCGTAAGGCATCGTGGGATCATAAGCGAGCAGTACCTTTGATAGTGTTATTAACTGGCGTGATATTATTCCTTTTGTTTTAAGTTAATCTTTCTTTTATTTAAATTTATTATATATACCTTTTTTATCATATAATTTGGAAGTCTTGTGTCGTGAACTACGCAAATAGAAGGGTTGGAAAAAGCGAAACCAGGCGGCAAGCTATCTGCCTACGTGGGTAAAGATTTTTTTCATTATTCCCCTTGCGGATCTGCAGTTTTTGCCCCCTTAGAGTCCCCACACAGAATCATAGAATCATATTTTTTCTTATATATTATTATGTCATGCTATACGAATGTATGATCTTATTGTACAAACAATAAGAGATGTCGCTTTCTTACTGTGCAAAACAATAAGATGTATTAGTTTGTAAATATTGGTTTCTTACTGTACAAAACAATAAGAAGTGATGAATACAAAATGCAGGCACTTGAAACCTGATCTTGTGTGAATAAATCGATCGAAGTAAAGAACAAAACGATTGTAATTTAAATGATATTTATTGTTGGGCCAAATGCCTCTTTTATACTTAATACTAAATGCTGACAAAGGTATTTAATAATAAAATAAATTAAATAAGAATATGGGTCGATGTGGTGTTCGATCGTTGCACTCAAGTTGCAACTATGTATCTGGTCAGCACTTTTCGGTGGTTCTGGGTTGATGTAGGTTGTTGTCGTCGGCGATGTTTGTAGGTTGCCTAAATGTCAACGATGTAGGTCAGCAATGTTGTTATGTTTTTGTGTTGCTTAACATATGGAGGTTTCGTAATTTGTTTTGGTTATTGGCATGTTTTATGTATTTTGAAACAGGTGAGGTCCAGCTGTGGGGGTAAGATCCCGGAAAGCTGAGCCAAGCACCGCAAGCATGCCACGGCCCCCTCAGCGGACACTCTTTCCCCTTCCATTCCCCCTATCCTCAATAAGTTTAACATACCCCTAATTTCAAAATAACATCATAAGAATTTCAGGGTTTACCTCCTTGCTCACATTTCCACTTCTTTTATTTATCTAGAAATGAGAGACGACGACCCACTTCCTATCCTAAATCCCTATCACCCCCCTCCTATTGCCTTGTTTCAAACAGAAAAGAAATTTAATATCTTTTAATTTTCAGTCAAATATTTGAATAAAATTTTACAAATTTTTATCAGAGGACAATTTCCTAATGCCTAAGGAGAATGAGTTCCAGGAGTGCGTGACTTAAACAAAAATTTGACGTTCAGGGATGAGACACGTTAAGCGTGGTTGAATAATAGAAAAAGAGCGTGTTGAAACAAAGAAATTTATATTTTCGAACAAATACGTGGGTTGTTTGCTTTTCATGATTTTTTTTTAGAAACCTTAAAGAAAAAAAGTTAAGGGAACAATATAAAGTGCATCCAAGTATCTATTTTACGTATGGGGAAACATGGTCAAAACGCTTCAGATCAAAAACGTATCAAGTTGTTAAATGCAACATCAAGCTTTTTTCTGCATTCGGCGTCATATGCTATAAATTTGGCATCCATATGTTAACATGAGTAAAATGCAAGACTTTACTATCAACAATTTGGTAGCTAAGGGTGTAAACACTTTGACATCAAGAGATTTCTTAAGCAGCCATATACTTTCTCAATGATCGATTGAATGTACACATTCCATTTAAGTGTTCTATTGAACCAAATGCCTAGATTCTTGCCCTTGTCAATGTACTTAAGAATTGTTTCTCCAAGGTAAACTAGAGGAAATCCATTAAAGTCAAGCTCAGATTTTTATATCACAGTTGGACAGTTGGACTTGGTTGGATTTAATCGTAAGCAATTGTTTTCAGCCCAAAGGGTAATTGCTTTTAAATTTTCGTTCAATCGATATACTGTCTCTTCCCGCATTCCAATTTCACTACTTAAATATAGTTGTACATCATCGGCATACATATGCACTGATGTGAACTTCTTTATTTGAGGAAGATCATTTATAAAAGTTAGGAATAAAAGAAGACCTTATATTGACACTTGCGGAACTCTAACTGAATTATAAACGAATTTGGATTTTTTGTTTTGAGCCTTAACGAGCTGATTTCTATCTAACAAATAGGATTTAATCAAACTCTGGGCAGAAGTTGAAATCCCACAAAGAACCCTCATTTTCTGGAGAAGAAAACTATGGTTTACCATGTCAAGGGCTTTGGAGAAATCTGATAAGGTCAAGAAAGGACCATAGACCTTATCAATACCAGTTCGAATATCGTCAGTTACTTTCAAAAGCGAAATGATGTCAACTTTAGACCCTGCGAACAATCTATCTATTATCTATTTTTGTAATCCATTTTTTGTGTAAGAAATGGAACTAAATTTTGCTTAAAATTATTACAATATGCAATAAATATGAAAAAAAATTTAAAGAAAAGAGGAAAATAATTGATTATTAATAATTGAAAAATTTAAGAGAAGTAGTAAAATTTTTAAGATTGATGATTTAAAGAAAAATTATTCTTATTACTAAAAGATCTTATGTTTGGCTCTGCTGGTTCATGTTACGATGCTGCTGCTACGTCCAAGTTTTCGCAGGTATCTACCACGAAAGCTCATAAACAGGATTCCTTCCGATAATTCCTTACTTTTTCCTTTAAAAACTGAGACTGAAATTTTTCGAATTCGTTTACTCAATTATTTTTTGTCACTTTATTTACATAAGAAAACTACTGAGCGCTCAAGAAATATAAACTGCGTTAATCTGAGTTGTTTTGACTTCTATGTGAGGAATGCTGATGTTATTCTCCTGTTGCGCCAAAAAACGGAGGAAAACCACTGAGCGCTCAAGAAATATAAACTAGCTATGATAATCTGCCTCTTGTCTAATCCACTGATCTCTATAATACACTGTATATCGTATCGACATAAGAAAGTTGCTTCCATTTGATGAATTGTTATATCATGAAGCTGACCACTTTTTTGTATAACAATATGACTGTATAAATATTTATACAAAATAGTCCACTATGAAGACGTCAAATTTCCGTTCGTTGCTTCCCCCAAATCTCTTTCCTAACATTGTTGTGTTTGCAATTTTATTTCATTCACAATTGGTTAAATGCAACGGAATTACATATGTAAAGAGAGTGACGAGGAGGTAAAATCGTAAAAAAAACACAGACTATGTAATCCACCGATCTCTATATGCACTGGATAGTGTATTGCACTGATCTCTATAATACACTTAATAGCGTATCAACATAAGAAAGTTGCTTCCATTTGAAGAATTGCTATAATATGAAGCTGACCACTTTTTTGTATAACAATATGACTGTATAACAATTTATACAAAATAATCCACTATGAAGACGTCAAATTTCCGTTCGTTGCTCCCCCCCCCCAAATCTCTTTGCTAACATTGTTGTGTTTGTAATTTTATTTCATTCACAAATGGTTAAATGAAACGGAATTACAAATGTAAAGAGTGTGACAAGGAGGTACAATCGTAAAAAAACACAGACAAAACTTGTTCAACTTGTTTGCAAACTGAAATAATGAACGAAGTCGATGATTCCCATATTACATCTACATATTTACTATTACCTATTTAAACACCTTTCTATTGATATAATTCTAAAATAATTGGAAAATAATAGCACACAAAAAATGTACTCAATGAATAACTTAATGAAAATACTAAAATGAAAATAACTTAATGAAAAAAAAAATATAAAATAAACTCCCACAAAGTTTTTCCCTTTCATATCATTGGTCTGTTTCTCTTTCTTCAGATTGAAATTTTGGAAACAGGTTTTTTTTGTGTTAATGTAGACGTCAAATTATGAAGCCGACCACCTAATTGTCATCTTCAAATGGAAGCAAAAAAACTGTTATACATTATAAGAAATACACTATCCAGTGTATATAGAGATCAGTGGTGTATTCCTTATAATATATAACAGTTTTCTTGCTTCCATTTGAAGATGACAATAAGGTGGTCGGCTTCATAATTTGATGTCTACACTTACACAAAAAAAACGTGTTTCCAAGATGTCAATCCGAAGAAAAAGAAACAGACCAATGATATGAACGGGAAAAACTTTGTGCAGTTTGTTATATTATTTTTTTTTTTAATGTTTTGTGTTAATGCAGACGTCAAATTATGAAGCCGACCACCTTATTGTCATCTTTAAATGGAAGCAAAAAAACTGTTATACATTATAAGAAATACACCATTCAGTGTATATAGAGATCAGTGGTCTAATCACAAACGTCGAAATTATTTATTTCATGATTTTGAACCTGCCATTTGTGTGTCTATTTTTTGAGAACAAAACTTCTGCCAAAATTTTCATTTTAAATGGTCTGAAATAATTTATTAGTTTTTGACATTTCCCAAATCCAAGAAACAGCTGCCAAAGAACATAGAAAATATTTCTTAAAAGGTTCAAAACTTCAAATCAAATAAGCTGGCTGGTAACATGATTACAACCGACTGTTTCAATCAAGACACAGCCATACAAACCTTAGGTAAGGAGTTCAATAATTTTTAATAATCACATGCGCCAAAGCCGTGTTCAAAGGGTAGACACGGTGCATTCAAGAGGACACAAGCGTCCACAAGATTTTTTACAAAGCGAACCTCTGTCTATCAACTCCTACTCTCACCTCCCCGTGGTGAACATCCGGTGCCTAGTACCTTTAGCTGAAGATGGGGTTCCAATCCCTGTGGACGGTTTAAGGCGGCAGCAAACGAGAGAGGGGGAGGGGGTTCCGAAACAACAACAAGCCTCGGATATGGATGATCTTAATGTTGACGACCCCAGCAAATGAAACAAGAACAATGAATTTCGGATCTGCACGTGGAATGTCCGGACCTTAAACAGACCACGTGCAGCCGAACAATTAGTGGAGCAAGGAGCAGGGTCAGCGGCTCTTTGGTTGTGGTTTTGTGGTAAGGGGAAGACTAAGGCAAGAAGTCTTGAGCTTCAGAAATATAAGTGAGTGGCTGGCCACAATCCGCATCAAAGCTAAATTCAAAAACATTACGTTGATCTGTGCCCACGCCCCAACGGAAGACAAAGATGACTCAACCAAGGAAGACTTCTACGATCTTCTCGAGAGTACGTATGATAGATGCCCAAAGTACGACGTCAAGATCATTCTTGGCGACTTCAACGCCAAAATCGGAAAGGAGGGCATCTTTGGTTTGATAGTCGGAGGACACAGCCTGCACGACAACACTTCCGGTAACGGACTCAGGCTGATTGACTTTGCGGCGGGGTGGAATGCCATCATAGCTAGCACTCAATTCCCACACCTCAATATACACAAAGGTACCTGGCGGTCTCCAGATCAACGAACCGTCAACCAGATAGATCATATTGCGATAGACGCCAGACATGCTTCCAGTATCCTGGATGTCCGAACGTTCCGAGGGGCCAACATTGACTCGGACCATTACTTGGTTGTAGCCCAACTACGTATGCGGATATCTATGACGCCACAACACCAAACGGATGCTGTGAAAAGATTTGATGTCGCAAAGCTAAAATCGCAAGAAATCGCTAGGACCTTTGCGGACCGAGTCTCCCGTAACCTTTCAGCAGCTCCGCCACCAGCACAAACTGCAGAGGATCAGTGGAAACACTGTCAACAAGCCATCAGAAGTGCCGCCACTGATGTGCTGGGTTTCACTAGGCGACCACAATGAAACCCCTGGTTCGATGAAGAATGCCGGCTGGCGCATGCAGCCAAGAACGAGGCCTACCAGTCAATACTGCAAACTAGAACCAGAGCTGCTGAGAGGGCAGCCCGTGATCTCTACGGGCAAAAACGAAAGGAGGAACGCCGACTTCTCAGAAGGAAAAAGAGAGAGCATGCGAAGAGGGCGGTCGAGTCTATTGAGGACTGTTGCGGCAGGGGGGACGTTCGAAAGTTCTACCGAAGGGTGAGGCAATCTACCCAGGGTTACGAGGCTAGAACGGAAGCCTGCCGAGACGAGAGTGGGAATATGGTGGTAGACACACAGTCGGTGCTGAGGATCTGGAAACAACACTTTTCAAGACTGCTAAATGGCGATGATAGTCCAAATTCCGCTGTGAGGCAGAATAATCCATTCAACCTGGACGACGATGGTCAAAATTTCCGTCCACCCAACCTAAATGAAGTGCGGTTAGCGATAGCTAAGCTTAAGGCTTTCAAGGCTGCTGGTGCAGATGGCCTGCCAGCCGAGCTATTCAAAGCAGGGGGAGATGACTTGGTAGGGAGTTCACACCAACTAATCTTCAAAATTTGGTCGGAAGAAAGTATGCCCGATGAATGGAACCTCGGTATAATGTGCCCCATCCACAAGAAAGGAGATGCTCTGAATTGTTCCAACTACAGAGGTATAAGTCTCCTCAACGTCGCATACAAAATTCTGTCATCTTTACTGTGTGATCGCTTAAAACCACTTGTTAACGATCTGATCGGCCCCTATCAGTGTGGTTTTAGGCCCGGCAAATCAACCGTTGATCAAATGTTCACACTCCGACAGATTTTGGAAAAAACCCAGGATACACACCATCTCTTTATCGATTTCAAAGTCGCGTATGATAGCGTAAGCAGAGACGAGCTGTACAGAGCCATGTTGCATCTCGGCATCCCTGCTAAACTCGTACGCCTATGCAGGATGACGATGGAGAAATCTCGCTGCTCCGTCAAAGTCAGTAAGAACACCACCGACCCTTTTGATGTCGAGAAAGGTTTGAGGCAAGGCAATGCATTATCATGCAACCTCTTTAACATCGTACTTGAAGCAATTGTACGTAACTCGCAAGTCAACAACCGAGGTACAATTTTTCAAAAGTCCGTTCAGCTACTTGCTTATGCAAATGATATTGACATCATGGGAAGAACGAAGCGAGCTGTTACAGGCGCGTTTGCAAGTATTGAATCGGAGCCGGTGAAAATGGGTTTGGCTGTTAATGAGGACAAGACGAAGTATATGCTATCATCGAGAAAGGAATCTCAACATCGGCGACTCGGGCAAAACGTCACAATGGATAGGTACAACTTCGAAGTTGTCAAGGACTTTGTCTACCTGGGCTCCACTATTACATCGCAAAATGACTTCAGTGCAGAAATCAAACGAAGAATTACTCTGGCCAATCACTGTTTCTTCGGGCTAAGAAGGCATTTGAGTAGTAAAGCCCTCTCTCAATGAACCAAGGAGACTTTATATAAGACCCTTATCATCCTGGTCCTGCTGTACGGGGCAGAAGCATGGACTCTGTCAAAAACGGATGAGAGTCTGCTTGGGTGCTTTGAAAGGAAAATTCTTCGGGTGATCTTCGGTCCAGTCTGTATCGATGGAGTATGGAGGAGAAGATTTAATAATGAGCTCTACGGGCTATACAGCGACGTCAACCTGGTCAAAAAGCTGAAAATACAGCGGCTGAGATGGCTGGGTCACGTGGAGCGTATGGACACCTACGCCCCAGCCCGACGAGCCTTCGAATCCACCCCTGATGGTCTGCGCAGCAGAGGAAGACCCCACCTAAGGTGGCGCACACAAGTGGAGAGCGACCTCAACCAACTTAGAGTGCGTGACTGGAGGCAGTTAGCTAGGGACCGACCTGGCTGGAGGGGCTTGTTGGTTGAGGCCGTAGTCCATCCTGGACTGTGAGTGCCATCTAAAGTAAAGTAATGTAAGTTAGTCAAAGCCGTGCGTCTTTTATGTTCCTACTTAATTTGAAAACATATTTGTTCTTAGTGTATTTTTTTCATATGCCAAAAAATGCCGTGAATTGAACTAAATTGATCGCTCACTCAAATCAACTAAACTGCCCAACTCTAATTGGTCTGTTTCCTTTTTATCAGATTGACATCTTTGGAAAAACATTTTTTGTGTAATGTAGACGTCAAATTATGAAGCCGACCACTTATTGTCATCCATAAATGGAAGGAAAAGAATTGTTATAATATTATAAGGAATTCACTATCCAATGTATATATATAGAGATCAGTGATCTCAATGTATTTATGTATGCGTCATGTAAAAAATGTGGTTGGTGGCAGGCTATCTTCTTTTATGTATAATTGTCATTAGGCTTTATTTGTCGATCTTCTCTCATCCTTATCGCACTAGAAAAGAAAAGAAAATGATACAGATGCATACATTTCAAAGCAGGGACAGGATATTCTATGTCTGGGGCTGTATGTGGTGTACACCAGAGAGCTGCATGAATCCATTCATTTGTAGTTGTGAATCATTCACAACATATATACGAGCCCTTCACATTCTCACATTCACAGAAAAAAAACGAAAGGGAATCCTATTCATTTCTTACTTAAGCTCATTGCATTTATCACAACAGATGATTCACAACAAGCGTGAAATTCACGAGTTGCTCACAAGTTCTAAGTGGCTTACAGAACATAAATATGCCTTCTGCACCAAACAGAACACTGATCTCTACAATACACTGGATAGCGTATTTCCTACAAAGTATAACAGTTTTGTTGACTCCAATTGAAGATGAAATTTGTTAGGCAAGACCACTTTTGTACGTCTGCCGTGCACCAAAGATAAGCAAATAGAGATCTTAAATTTCGTTTTTCTCACCCTCCAAAGCCATTTAATTGCATTGTTGTTTTTTTTAATTTTATTTCGAGTCGAATTATAATAATTGCAACAACAACTTTCAATTTGTTTTGACTGTTCGTTTCTTTACATCCAAAAGAAAAAATTGTGATACTTTTTTGTTTCGTGTCCGTAGTTGCAAGACATTATTTTATATACCTACTTATCGGTTAACCTATTTGTGAAACAATAGAAACTACACTAAATGCAAACAAAAACTTTTGGTCCTAGTAACCGGCTCCTGAACCTGATCTTGTCACATCGCCATAAAGCATCCAATATCCTTTTCACATCTGAACATGGTTATTTGGGGTGTCTCTGGCTGCTCATCAATTGGGTTTATTTTGATTTTATAAACAAATAAATTAATGAGGGCACTCACATATAGATCTTTACTTACCATGCTTAGAGAATGATTTTTTTAAATTATTTTTATGAGATTTTGTATTTGTTTTGTATTTTGCTTATTATTTTCTTTGGCGTTTGAAATTGTCAGTCCGTGCGTTCAAGGATCCAAAAATCCAAATGTTTGGGGCTTCTGATTGACCACCGTCATAAAAATTCTTAAAATTCAGATGACTTCGTTACATTTGCTTTCATTTTTGAAATAAAAATTTTCATCTGAAAATTCAGATGACAGCTAAAAAACAAGTCAAAAAAGAAGAATCTGCGCATTGAAGTTGAACTTAATAGTGGATGCAGCTATTTTTGTGATCTGTCGTCAGCTTGGTTTGGCATGTTGTTTTTTAATTTTTGCTTGAAAAAGGGGTAAAAAGTAGTTTTTGCCATTGCATTTCGGCATTAGTTTGTCTTTAACAAAATAAAAAAGGTGAACGTTTGCCCCGTTTTTATTAATAATAATTATATTTGGTGGAAAAACGAAATAAAAATGTGCTATTGGGAGTAATAACTGAACATTTTTGAGTAAATACTGTTTATATTTTTTAGTTGCAAGTGAAAAGTGTGGCTTCAACTATTTTCGAAAGTATTATGATTCAAATAAAAAACAGAATACTCGTTTTCCAGTCTGCTAACATTGCTGTGCTTGTAACTTTATTTCATTCACAAATGGTTACATGAAATGGATTGAAAAAGAGGTTCAATCATAAAAAAAACATTGACTATGTAATCACATTCTCCTCATCGCACTTACCAGCTGTATTGGTCAACCTGTTTGCAAACTGAAATGATGAACGAAGTCGATGGTTCCCATCTACATATTTACTTTTACCTATTTAAACACCTTTCTAATTATATAATTCTAGTGCCGTTGAAAAATAATAGCACACAGTGAATAACTTAATAATAAAAAAATAATAACAGAAACTCACGCAAAATTTTTCCCTTTCATACCATTGGTCTGTTTCTCTTTGTTCAGATTGACATCTTGGAAATACGATTTTTTGTGTTAATGCAGACGCCGAATTATGAAGCCGGCCACCTAATTGCACTGATCTCTATATACACTGGATAGTGTATTCCTTATAATGTATAACAGTTTCTTTGCTTCCATTTGAAGATGACAATTATGTGGTCGGCTTCATAATTTGACGTCTAATTTACACAAAAATACGTGTTTCCAAGATGTCAATCTGAAGAAAAGGAAACGAAACAATGATATGAACGGGAAAAACTTTGTGGAGTTTGATTTATTATTTTTTATCAGTAATTTATTCACTGTGTACATTTTTTTTGTGCTGTTATTTGTCAATAGCGCTAGAATTAAATCATTAGAAACGTGTTTAAATAGGTAATAGTAAATATGAATATGATTATATAGTCTGTATTTTTTTATGATTTTACCTCCTCGTCACACTCCTTACCTTTGTAGTTTCGTTTCATTTAACCATTTATGAATGAAATAAAATTACAAACACAACAATATTAGCAAACAGATTTGGGGGGAGCAACGAATGGAGATTTGACGTCTTCATAGTGGATTAAGTGGTCAGCTTAATAATATAACAGTTCTTCAGACCAGTGTATTATAGAGATCAGTGCCTTATTAACATCTTCAAATGGAAGCAAGAAAACTGTTATAACTGTTATAAGTTACATTATATAGAGATCAGTGATTCAACATTACGATTCAGTACCGAATCTTCAGATTTCTGTCGATGAACGCGCCCAGTTTTCACTTTTGTATGTGATACTGGCATACAGTATAACAAAAATAATAGGCAGAGCCACTTTATAACAATTCTTCAAATAGAGTCAAGTTTTTTCTATGGATAAGCTATCCAGTGAATATAGAGAGCAGTGAAACAGAGAGAACGATGAACATAAGAGAAAGCATGCTTTATCGCCATCGCCACGCCAAACATCTGTCGCATACTATTTGGTATCACCAGTGAAGACAGAGTGTAAGAGAGACAATCCACGATGAAACTCCAAACAATCGTTGTCTTTTTAAAAGTGCCTCTACACTATCTCACAAAGTATTTACACATGTCAGAATCACTAATCTCTACAGGCGTTTTTCTTTTTTAGCTCTGAGCAGAGCATGGAGTAGAGCTCGAGCTATCGGTGTTAGCTCTGAGCAGAGTATGACCACAGCTCTAAGATGTAATTTTGAAACTTATTTAAGAACTGAACTGTCATACAATTGCGATGCGTTCAACGTACTATTATTTAGTACTGACCTTTAATTATCATCTGATAGCTTCAAATAAATAAATAAATTTGGTGGCGCAGTAGCTGTTGGAGAAGCAGGGCCTAGTGACTTAGAACTCTCAACCATTCCTGTGTGCGTTTTATTGGCAGGAATAGAGGGGAACTACAATTTTTACCGAGTCAGAACGGGTAGATGAGAAGAACTTATTCATGGCAACTATACTCTTGGAATATTTGTCAGTTCCTTGCAAGAGGCAGTTCCTTGAGAAAAACATTTGTTTTTAGGTGGCAGCATCTGGGAATCGAATAAAGACCTTCGGCATGACAGTCCAATGCACTAATCATCATGCCACGAGGTACTACATCATCTGATAGCTACCCAATCAAAAACTTGAAATATGAACTGAAATTGAAGTGTTCAACGCTCCCATGTGAAATGAGTGAACAAAGAGCGACCCTTCAAGCAATCTCACTGATCCACTTTGGCGGTACTTCTTGGATCCTCAAAAAAATGAGTCTCAGGCATGGATTTTATTTTTTCCCTCTTGTTTTTTTTTTTAGTTTAATTTTTCGGTCGTGCGGTGAAGATCATTGCGTGTTTTTGTACGTTTTGTCGTGAAAAATAAAACACATTTTCAGTTAATAATACAAAACAAATACAATTATAATTTGTTGAATCTTCACTAGTGTATATTATTGTGTTTTTGTAAAAGGTTTTTGTACACATTTTCTGTTTGTCTGTGGTTGAAGTACCCGAAAAGGGAATTTCCTTTTCAAACCTCTTGTTTTTGGTACTTGCTAAGTATGGTGAACTTTTTAATTCACAATTCATGCAAAAGTGGGTCCGCGGGGATTCTAAACTCCATACTAATCTGAGCCGTAAAATTTAGTTTTGAGGATCCACTTTTGGATTTGAAAACGTAGTCTTTCATGCGTTGGTCACTACGTTTGCGGATCCAAAACGGACTTGCTTGCTTGAAGGTGAAGTTGGCTGCGATCACTGATCTCTATAATACACTGGATAGCGTATCGACATAAGAAAGTTGCTTCTATTTGAAGAATTGTTATATTATGAAGCTGACCACTTTTTTGTATAACAATATAACTGTACAATAAGTTATACGAAATAATCCACTATGAAGACGTCAAATCTCCATTCGTTGCTCCCCCCCCAAATCTGTTTGCTAACATTGTTGTGTTTGTAATTTTATTTCATTCACAAATGGTTAAATGAAATGGAATTACAAACGTAGATTGTGAGAAGGAGGCAAAATCATAAAAAATCACAGACTATGTAATTGCATTCTATTCATCACACTTTTGTTTTGTTCAACTTGTTTGCAAACTGAAATGATGAACGAAGTCAATAGTTTCCATCTACATATTTACTTTTACCTATTTAAACACCTTTCTTATGATATAATTCTAGTGCCATTGGAACATAATAGCACAAAAAAATGCCCACAGTGAATAACTTAATGATAAAAAATACTAAAACAAACTTCTACAAAGTTTTTCCCTTTCATATCATTGGTCTGCTTCTCTTTCTTCAGATTTACATCTTTGAAACACGTTTTTTTGTGTAGATGTAGACGTAAAATTATGAAGCCGACCACCTAATTGTCATCTTCAAATGGAAGCAAAAAAACTGTTATACATTGTAAGGAATACACTATCCAGTGTATTATAGAGATCAGTGAAGGAATACACTATCCAGTGCTTATGGAGATCTGTGGCTGGCGATCAGCTATTTACTCCATTCGCTCGGTCATTTTATTCTTTCTATTCCGATTCAAAAAAGATACACAAGTTGAGCGCTCTAAGTGCTCTGAGCTTAAAAACAAACACAAATATTTCTTTGACATTTCAGTGCTATGCTCGGAGCTAAGATAGAAAAAGGTCTTATATACACTGGATAGCGTATCCATACTAAAGAATATCAATTATGAAGAAGCCAATCTTTCATACGTTTCACCCTCAAAAACCCATTTGTTTACATTGTTGTGTTTGTAATTTCACTTCGTGTCGATGAATAGATGTGAGTTGCAGCAACAACGAGACCAGTGCCGAGATTTTGCTATTTCAGAGAGTGAAGTGAGACGCTTCGCCTTACTCACCGACTCATCTCACTTCTCTCGCAAAAGTTTTTTTTAGCTATTTAAGTGAGATGAGTAAGTTCGAATTTAGTTTCGAACATGAAACAAAGACTAAATAAAGGTGACAAAGTTTCCTGAGCAAAAGCACAAATACTTGCCCAAAAAAGGCAATTTACCAACACATACCTACATTAAGTCACTGCTAAAATATCCGGCGAGTAATCTGACGTTTCATTTTACTCGCCCACTCACTCATTTTTAATAGCTAAATCGACTTTCGACGAAAAGTGACTCATCTCACTCACTCCCTGCGGTTTCGCAGGACGAGTTGATTCTATGTGTGCGTTTTTCACTACTCCTTTTAAAATCTAATATATCAGCCGTTCACTTCCAGCTTGTAGCCAAATCAAATTGACAGCTGCTTGCTATCTTTATTTGTTTATCTATGATCCATACTCTATTTGAAGAACTGTTATAAGTGGCACTGCCTATTATTTTTGTTGTACTATGTGCCAGTATAACATGAAAAGTGAAAACCAGGTGTGTATAAAATCTAGAGTACTATCATGAAGACGAACGATCAAGGCGTATTGACTACTTCGTGAGGGGTGCTAGGGAGTGGTGGGTAGGTTAGAATATTCATACGAAGAAGGATAAAGCCATAATTCGAGAACGGGAAAACTGTATACTAAATTCAAAAGAGATCGAGGGAGAGAAAAAAACAACAATTTTTCTGTGAATATAATGACTAATATGGAGAAAAAAAATATAAAATTAAAAAAAAACCAGTTTTGAATATTTAGTTCTGTCTCTGGTGTTTTGTTTTGTGTCATTTTCGTGTGTGAAAATTACCTCATAAATACTTGATTTTCATTCTGCATTTTATGTGTTCATGCGCATAGAAATAGACTATTTAGTAATTATGTATGCATGTAATGTATGTATGCAGGTAGGTTGAGAGAAAAAAACAAATGTTGTGTCTCGAATTCGGTTTAATTTTTTTCCTGCATTTTATTTTTCTATTGAATGTTATTTTTTTTCGTTTTTTTGTTGAATTTGAATTTGCTTAAGAGAAAGGGGTTATTATGGCTTTTGGATTTGTCAGAAGGGAAGTCAAATAGGTTGTAGTGTATCCACATATGCGCCGCCACTGCCCATTTAACAAATGAGTGACAAAACATGTACAATGAAATCGAGTATGTTAGTCATAGCATAACATAAGCATTCTACTCGATTGCATTGATTGTCACTCAATAGTAATAAGATCCTTACTTAGATATTGTTGCCAATAGGAAAATAGAACAACTTTTAAATGTGAAATTAAATGTGTCGAAGTAAGATAGGAAAGTATTATAACAGTTAGACAAATTAGTACATATATAAGCAATATTAAGATTCAATAAAAACCAGACTGGTGTTTTGAACACGAAAATAAAAGCTTAAATTTATTGTCTCAATCTGGCGGCGAGTAATCGCTTCAACCAACACAGCGTGGTACGCTCATATACCGATAGCGTGGTACGCTTAAACTACCAAAAAGCAAGAGACCTTCACCACCACATGGCGATCCTGCAAAAAACCAAATGTCGCAGCTAGAAATAGACACTATAATAAACAAGTTGGAAAAATACTTGTAAGAATTGAAGAAAAAGAAGGCCAAAGAATAAATTCCCGAAGGGCCAACACCGCCAATAAAATACACACCGAAACTAAAGACTGCTGCACCAAAACCCATTACCATCCTTCAATATCAAGAGAGGCAACAAAACCAAAAACACGCTCTAAGGCAAATAAGGGAACACCAACAGACAGAGCAATTAAAACCAAATCGAAACCGAATCCATCGAGGAAAACAAGTAAGGGCACGAAAGGAAATTGCCGATCTCCATCGTATTATCACCCTCACTACTGAAAAAAAAACAAAAACCACACTAATAAACAAGTTAAAAATACATATAACCATGCCAATAATTCCAGAATCAGTGGCAACAGCCGCAGTCATCATCACTATCCTCTACACCGCATACAAAATAAACAAATATTTTAAGAATTATGTGCACAAGCACAAAAATCAAATAACAAATGTATACAAAAAACAATATTATTATTAAATAACAAAATCAAAAAAAAAATTCTTATAATTCTCACTTACCTAAATGGAAGAAGTAAAAAACAACTTAGAAACTATTCTCTTAAATATTAAGAAGAGTTCAAGTAGACCTTATAAATTTGAAACAGTTAAAGCAAAAATTAAGGAAAAATTTAGTATTTAAGAAGCTAGCAAAGAAAAAGAAACTAACAAATCACTTAAGTTAGAATTTGAAGGTATATATAATAACACCAAAAAATTATTGGAGAACCAACTGCAAGAACACAAATTAGGTTTTAAAAAAGAAAAAGAAATAAACAATAAAATGGCAGACTTTGATTTAGGACTGGCTATGAAAGCAATCCCAATGTTTTCAGGAAACTTCAAGGAATTGGATAGATTTCTTAAAATAGTTGAGATAATCCACAAGGGATTAAAAACCACTTGTACACAGCAATTGAAAGAATTCATTTTTCACGTAAAATTAGGAATCAATGTAAAAACAGCACTAGGAAATACAGACCCTAACAATTTTGAAACCCTTAAATCTTTCCTCGTAGAAAGATATAAGAGTAGTACAACCATTCCTCAGATTCAAAATAGCTTATCTAATTTTAGTCAGAGGAATCTTTCAGTGACTTGAATTAAGGACAAATTACTCAACACTATAGCAGAGCTAAATAATCTCTAGATAAAAGAGTTAGGCAGCAATGCTACCAATGAAGAAAAAAATGTGATAAAGAAAATGAACGACGTTTATAGTTTAAATATCTTTAAAAATGGTCTTAACGACAACCTTAAACAAACTATTTTTGCATCCCAACCTAAATCACTAACAGAAACATCAAACCTCGCAATAGAAATAGAAAAAACAAATACTAACGCATTAATGTATTATAGACATAACCCATAAAACATTAATCAACAAAACTTTAATCAAGAAGGCAATGACCGTAACAGATTTCAAAGAAACATGAATCAAAATCAATACAACAACAACATCCAAAATCGAAATTATAACCGAAACAATTGGCCAGTTTATATTTCTTGAGTGCTCAGTATTTTTCCTCAATTTTTAGACAGAGCAGGAGAATAAAATATAAACACTATTCCTCATATAGAAGTCAAAACAACTCTCTTTTTCTTTTATTCGTATGTAATTTACTGCGACAAAAATTAACTGAGCAAGCGAATCCAAAAAATTTCAGTCTCAGTTTTTAAGGGGAAAAGTGAGGAATTTGTGGGAGGAATCCTGTTTATATTTCTGAGCGCTCTGAGTCCTCTGAGATCTCAGAAATATAAACTGGCTAAGTTACTTCAACCGACATAATTAGCCAGTTTATATTTCTGAGATCTCAGAGGACTCAGAGCGCTCAGAAATATAAACAGGATTCCTCTCAAAAATTCTACACTTTTCCCCTTAAAAACTGAGACTGAAATTTTTTGGATTCGCTTGCTCAATTATTTTTTGTCGCAGTAAATTACATAAGAAGAAAAGAAAAAGAGAGTTGTTTTGACTTTTATGTGAGGAATGTTGTTTATATTTGATTCTCCTGCTCTGTCAAAAAATTGAGGAAAAATACTGAGCGCTCAAGAAATATAAACTGGCCAAATAACTGGAACAATAACTGAACCCAAAATGCTCAAAGAAACAATAACCCAGGTCATAATCAAAACAAAAACTCAGAAATACGAGAAAGCAAATACGACTATTACATAATGAGCGACAAGAGGGAAACGAATACGCCTCGGAATACGCCAATATTCCAGTCAACCAAAATTAAAAGTGTATAGAATATCGGATAGCAACACAAATTTTATTGTTGCAAAATATAAAAATAAAAATATGACGTTTCTGATAGACATGAATGCAGGCATATCTATCTGTAAAATTACAAATAAACTAGAGAATGAAGAATATTACCCAGAAGAAAAATGCAAACTTACTGGTATAACTAATGAGGAAATACATTCTTTAGGAACACTCGATCTCAATTATCTGAAACTATCTATCAACAGAAATTCAAACTAGCAGATGAAAAATTTCCTGTCGAAACAGATGGTATTTTAGGTAGAGATTTTTTTGCCAAATTTTTCTATAAAATAGACTACAAAACATTTACAATATCATTAAGCGACGACGAAAAAACAATAACTTTGCCAATGCAATCAAAACCATTACATGCACTTAGAATCAAAATACTTGCAAGAACAGAAATGATTCACGCACTAAAACTTCATTTAAATTATGACACTCTTATTACAAATAAAGAAATAGCGTCAGGTGTATTCACAAGCAACACAATAGTACCAAAAAATGGCATGGTGCATATCAAATTGCTCAACACGAACGACAATGAAGTAATTTTAAACGACGTTACCTTAGACACAGAACCACTTGATAACTTTGACATAATGACATATAAAAACGAAAACAATAATAATGAGGATCGTTTTAAACAAATAATGAAAAACTAAAAGTAGACTGCAAAGACAATCATGCAAAAAAGGTATTAATTGACATCTTTAGAAAATATCAAGAAATTTTTCATTTAGAAAACGAACCACTAACAACAAACAATTTTTACACTCAGAAAATTGAAACTTCTGATAAAACACCTACATATATAAGAAATTATAGACTTCCCCATGCACATTTAGAAGTCATATCCGAGCAAGTTAAACAAATGTTCAAAGACAACATAATAGAGCATTCAAAAAGCCCTTACAACGCACCTCTATTACTAGTACCAAAGAAAAATGTAGCCGACAAAAAGAAATGGAGAGTAGTAGTAGACTACAGAAAGTTGAATGACAAAATAGTGAACGACAAATTCCCTTTAACACGCTTAGAAGACGTACTTGACAAACTAGGAAGAGCAAAATGGTTTTCAACCTTAGATTCAAGACCACAAGACCACACTCAAGGGCATTTTCCACCAACAATGGATACTACCAATTTAAGAGACTGCAATTTGAACTTAAAATTTCGTCCAACAGTTTTCAAAGAATGCTTACTATCGCTCTACCTGGACTAGAATCCGAAGCCATCCTATATGTTGATGACATAATAATCTACGGTTGCAGTCTAAGACACCATAACGAAAATTAAGAACGTGTCCTCGAACGACTCAAATAATACAACCTTAAGCTAAATCCAAAAAAATGCAATTTTCTTTGCCCAGAAGTAATATATTTAGGCCAGCTTATTACAAGCAATGATGTTAAAACTGACCCTTCAAAACACAAAACGATTAAAGAGTATCGAATTCCAAAAAATGCGGATGAAGTTAGGCGAATCATAGCCTTTTGCAATTATTACAGGAGGCTTATACCAAATTTTGCTGATATTGCACAAAGCCTTAATGACCTTTTAAAGAAAAACACGAAATTCAAGTGGAATACAAACTGTCAAACAGCCTTTGATACTTTAAGAAATAAACTTATGAAACCTGCTATACTACAGTATCCAAATTTCGAAAAACCATTTATTCCAACAACTGACGCATCAAATTATGCACTAGGAGCAATCCTTTCCCAAGGAGAAATTGTTGAAGATCTTCCCATATCATACACAAGCAAATCACTGCAAAAACATGACCTTAACAAAGCCCTAATAGAAAAAGAATTACTCGCAATCCACTGGGGTATACAATTTTTCCGATCATATCTATACGGACAAAAATTCACTGTTGTCACCGACCATAGACCTTTAGTATCACTATTCTCACACAAAAATCCATCGTCAAAAATGACTAGAATACGAGTAGACTTAAGCGATTATGATTTTGACATAATATACAAAAAAGGAAAAATGAATACAAACGCAGATGCTCTATCTAGAAGTCTAGACTCAGACTTATTAAAACAAATGATACCGACAGAAATCCATGAAACCGTCGAAAGAACATTAGTTATCACAAGGGTGATGTCTACAAAAATGATTAGGGACAATAAAAAGGAGAAATGCAACTCTCAAGAGAAACCTGTACACCTTCAAATCTGGGAATGTATATCCATTAATGGCGTCAAAAATATAAAGAAATTAATATTTAATATTGATAATAATAATTGATATATGTATAATACATGTGCGATGCAGCGATAAATCGGCGAATCCAGATTCGAACCTGGTGAAGCTTGCATCAGATATAAACAAAGAAAATAAGTATACGTTTACGGGATCTAACGATAATTCAGCGCCACTAGAGTCGACACTGAAGAAATTAGCATCCAGAATGAATAAAGAAAAATAAACGAGCTAGCCCTTATGAACAATGATGAAATATTTAAGCATTTTGAAAAAGATAAATTCAAGGAAACATATGCAAAGATAAAAATAAATGGCCAGAATCCTAAGCTAAAAATAATAATATTGTAACGACTGTCACATTTATACTAACGGGTGATTTTTTAGCTGGTTTGGTTTTGGCAACACTGGTTTTGACAGCTGACGTGTGTTTAGTACCTTGTGTCACTGTCAAACAGCTTCAGTTTGGTTTGCAATTTAACCATAAATCGCCTTACAAATGAACAACGCTTGCAAATTATTGAATTTTACTATCAAAATTCGTGCTCGGTTCGAAATGTTCATCGCGCGCTGCTTCCATTTTATGGTCGGCATTCTCGACCTTCTGAGCAGTCTATTCGGAAGATTGTGACCAAATTTCGCACCAAATTTACTTTGTTGGACATTAAACCACCAACACGTTTACGTACTGTGCGTGGTGAAGAAAATATTGCGGCCGTATCAGCTAGTGTGACAGAAGACCGCGAAATGTCGATTCGGCGCCGTTCCCAGCAGTTAGGCCTTTGTTACAGCACTACGTGGAAAATTTTGCGGAAGGATTTAGGCGTAAAGCCTTTTAAGATACAGCTGGTGCAAGAACTAAAGCCAGCTGACCTACCACAACGCCGAATTTTTGGTGAATGGGCTCTTGGAAAGCTGGACGAGGATCCGCTTTTTTATCGAAAAATTGTGTTCAGCGATGAGGCTCATTTTTGGTTGAATGGGTACGTAAATAAGCATAATTGCCGCATTTGGAGTGAAGATCAGCCAGAAGCATTGCAACAGCTACCAATGCATCCCGAAAAAGCCACTGTTTGGTGCGGTTTATGGGCCGGCGGCATTATTGGGCCATATTTCTTCAAAGATGATGCGAATCGCAGCGTTACTGTCAATGGTGAACGCTACCGAGCGATGATAACAAACTTTTTTTTGCCCGAAATGGAAGTTCTTGACTTGCATGATATGTGGTTTCAACAAGACGGTGCCACATGCCACACAGCACGCGAAACAATGGCGCAATTGCGAGGCGAGTTTGGCGAACAGTTAATTTCACGTTTCGGGCCGGTCAATTGGCCGCCTAGATCGTGCGATTTGACACCATTAGATTATTTTTTGTGGGGGTATGTCAAAGCTAATGTCTATAGGGACAAGCCCGCTTCTATTGACGCACTGGAAGCCAACATCCATGCATTCATTCGTGAGATACCGGCCGATATGTGTGAAAGAGTATGCCAAAATTGGACTCAGCGGATGGGCTACTTGAGACGCAGCCGCGGTCAACATTTGCATGAAATTATCTTTAGACATTAAATTGCAAGGTTCAAACTATCGATTCAAATAAATATTTCATTCATTTTTTCGAATTGTTTGTGTTTTTATTTTTTTAAAGTTCTAAGCCTCTTAAAAAATCACCCTTTGTAACAACTCTGGAATGAACTATAACTACTCTCGAACATCGAACAAAAGAAACACCGAATTTCGAATTAGACAGGACACAAACCAACCTTCGGAGAGTTTTGGTGAGCTTTCGAACTTCCAATACTAAACGTCAAAATGAAAGCTTTGGAAAAGGAAATGAATGGGAAATTTCCCCTATGAAAAGCTCTAGAAGCAAATACTAGAACCTTCCAGCTTTTTCGGGGTCCTTGTGAAAAGTATAAATGCACATGTCTGACCGGCAGAGGACGCAGTTTATTTTTAATCGTGAATGAGTAAAGTTGGTTGTAATAAAGTCAAGTGAATTAATTTCAGTGGTGAAGAATAAATTGTTTTGTGGTTGTAAAAGTAAAGTGTTTTATTTTGTAAAGTAAATAAGTGGAGAATTCAAATAAAGTGAATTAAGTTTTATTAATGAACCTGAGAAAATATTACATTGGTGTCAGAAGTGGAATAAAACTTAATTTATTTTATTATATATTATACTTTAACAGGCAATAATTAGAAAAAGAGAACATGACTGTGAAAGTGAAAATAAGAAAAGACAATGGGTAAAACTCTAAATGATTTAAATTTAGTTGAACTGAAGGCAGAACTGAACAAGCGAGGTCTTCCTACTGCTGGAACAAAGAATTATCTTATAATTCGTCTGCAAGAAGGTTAAAGAAAACGTGGAGAAAACCCAGACACTTTGATATTCGACATTGAAATGGAGGAAGAGCAAAAACAAGTAAGTACATCAGGCATGACCAATCTGCTGTCACAGCTGCTCACCAAATTTGATAGTCAGGAAAAGAATCTTCTCGAACGATTCGAACAACAAAGCCAGGAACATCGCAATGAACAAAAAAATCTACTCGAACGATTCGAACAACAAAGCCAAGAACAAAATAATCTTCTAGAACAATTAAGCCAAGAACAAAGGAATCTTCGAAACCTTCTCGAAGGTAAGAAGACGAGCGTATCGATAATCAATTTTTGACTGTCGATAAGCAATTGTCAACAGTAGAAGCAAAGTTCGAAAAGGTCGAAGATAAAATCGAATGCATTACAAAGGAATTGGATAAAGTAAGGAAAATGAGGGTTCGAGAAAATTCTGGCGACTGTCCAAGAAGAAAGGAGATGCATCCACCAACCTTCGATGGACAAACTTCTTGGTCAATCTATAAGAAGCAGTTTGAGGCATCTGCGGCAACAAATAGTTGGGACGAGGAAGACAAATATATAGCTCTGACGTTTACCCTTAGAGGAACTGCTGCTGAATTACTACAAACCATGCCAGCAGATAAGAATGGCAACTTCAGTGCTCTTGTTTAGGCCATTGACAAGCGCTTTGGAGATGGCCATATGCAAGAAGTCTTCCGAGTTCACCTCAATACTAGAGTTCAGTAAAGAGGAGAAACTCTACAACAGCTCCAAGCAGACATTGAACAGTTGACATATCCGGCTGCAGTCGATGAAATCATCAACCAATTTCCAACAGAAGCCTTTGTCCGTGCTGTATCTGATATCAATCTTCAGCAAGCAATTCAAACTGCTGAAAAACGCACACTTTCTGAGGCATTAGCGTTCGCCCTGACTATGGAAGCAGCAGAACAGGTTTCAAGGAGTCCATCAAGTAAAAGAAATAGAAATTAAGGAGAGTTCATGCCAGGTAAACAGCGTTGAAAAGAAACCAGCGAGACAAGACAGGACATCTCCAATGTCAGTGTAGATTACCACCTAGAAGACTTGCATGTCAACATTGCAGACACAGAAATGGAAACAATAACACCATCAATACTCCAACTCTATCTGTATTTCAACCGGGAAACGCGTAAGAATCAACTTCGAGGGGCAGAAGCTGGTTTCTGGTATCGATGGCCCCAGAACCACTTTTCAGATATCGCAGACTAAACGAAACAATAAAAGTCTTACTGTGGAGGCAAATTAAACGACAAGAAACAAGTGGCTACGATCGACACCGGTGCCACTGCCTCCATTGTTCGAAGAGACTTGGTGAAGATGACATAGCTTCATAATACCAACACCTACCGTCTGAAAACTGCAACAGGAGAAGCAGCCAAAGTGTACAGGGGTTCGCCTTACGAGCCGTTTTTGCAGAACTGGAGTTTCCACATCTGTTTCTGCTAGCAGATATATGTGACAAGTGCATCATTAGAATCAACTTTATGAAAGAGCACGGAGTAATCCTTGATATTGGGAAGCAAGTTCTTAAGTATCGAAATGTGGAGATTCCTATGGTTTATGGCAATGAAACCACATCAACTATGAGGACTGTCATAAAGAAAGATATATGCCTGCCACCTTCTTCAGAAGTTTTCGTTTAGACAAAAATAAAGGGTAGTTTGGGTAGCCATCGATACCTTATGGTGAAGCCAGACTCTGAGCAGTCTTCCCAAAACATCATCCTAGGGAAGACTCTTGTGGCACCAAACAACAACATGGTGCCCGAGCGGATACTTAACATCAAACCGTTCGTAGTCAAGCTAATAGGAGGAGAAGTTGTTGGAAAGTGTGAATCAGTGTCCGCAATAGCTAAGATCACAGAAGTGGACATTCACCAATCTGTGGACTCGAGAAAACTGAACTCAATGAAGACAAAAATTTTGAAGTCATCTTATTTAAGTGAACAACAGCAAAGTGTCGGTGGCAACCTCCTTCACGAGTACACTGATATACTCTCTTCACCCAGTGGGCAGTATGGTCGAACACAACTGGTGCAGCATCGAACACGGGAGACGCGAAACCAATTCGACAACCAGCAAGACGTCTCCCATTAGCCAAACAAGCCGAGGTTGAAGAGATGATATCGACGATGAAGAAAGATGGGCTAATCGAAAATTCTAAAAGCCCTTGGGCATCCCCAGTTGTCCTTGTCAAAAAGAAGGCTGAACGATGTAACAAAGAAAGACAGCTACCCAATGTTTAGAATCAGCGATACTTTGGATGCGATGGAAGGAGCAGAATGGTGCTCAACATTGGACTTGAAGAGTGGCTACTGACAGGTAGAAATCCATCCAGAAGATCAAGAAAAGACGGTTTTCTCCACAGGAAATGGTCTGTGGCAATTCAGAGTAATGCCTTTCGGACTATGCAATGCTCCGGCAACATTTGATTATTTAATGGAGTGCGTTTTACAAGGACTTACTTGGAATTCATGCCTGGTCTATCTGGACGATGTCATCGTTTATGGTAAAACATGTGATGAGCATTGTGGAAACCTTAAGGCCGTGTTTCAGAGGCTTCAAGAAGCAAACTAGAAATTAAATCCAGACAAGTGCGCATTCTTCAAGTCTGAGGTAAAAGACTTGGGACATATCATCTCGTCCCAAGAAGTGAAGACTGATCCTGAGAAAGTGGACACTGTTAAGAATTGGCCAACTCCACAAGATAAACATCAACTTCGGAGCTTTCTTGGTCTTGCTACGTACTATCGTCGTCTTGTTAAGGATTTTGCTGGGATCGCTAAAAGTTTGCATCAGCTTACCAAAAAAGGCAAACCATTCAAATGGTCAAGTGAGTGCGAGAAAAGCTTTCAGGTACTCAAGCAGCGCCTGTGCGATACACCTGTTCTGGCCTATCCGACACCAAGAGACCTTTCATCATCGACGCTGACGCAAGTAACGTGGGAATTGGAGCTATACTGTCACAAGTTCATGATGGAGAAGAGAAGGTCATCGCCTATTACAGCAAGGTACTCTCAAAGCCAGAAAGAAATTATTGTGTGACCAGAAGAGAACTTCTAGTTCTAATATCGGCTACCAAACACTTCCATTGGTACATCTATGGACAGAAGTTCCTTCTTCGAACAGACCATGGCGTACTTAAGGCTTAAAGTCTTAAAGTTTTTGAACTTCAAAAATCCAGAAGGTCAAGTGGCAAGGTGGATCGAGAGATTGCAGACATACAACTACCAGATTCAACATCGAAGAGGAAGGTTGCACTCAAACGCAGATGCCTTGTCTCGGAGACCCAGCAAACTGGACTGCAAGCATTGCACACGTCAAGAAGGAAAGGAGGTAGCTGCCATCCAGCGATTAAGAATCGATCCCATTTACGGTTGGAGTAATGAAGAACTGAGGACCGCCCAACAAGTAGACTCGGATATTGAACCCATTTTTGCATGGAAACAACACCAGGAGAAACAGAAATGGGGTGACATCTCCGATAGAAGTCCAACTCTTAAGGCGTATTGGGCACAATGGGACTTGCTTCAAGTGCAAGAAGGAGTACTAAGACGTAAGTGGGAGTCCACAGACGGTAAATCATATGTGATGCAGCTAATCGTACCTCAATCTGAAGTTAATGACGTTCTTCAAGAGATGCATGAGGGAGCTTTCGGAGGACATTTGGGGATCAATAAGACACTGGAGAAGGTATGGCAGCGATTTTACTGGCGATATGCAAGAGAAGACATTTAAAAATGGTGCCGAAAATGTGATATTTGTGCTGCAAACAAGGGACCAGGCAGAAAAATGCAGAGTAAAATGCAGCAGTATAACGTGGGCATGCCTTTTGAGAGGATTCCAATAGACGTTGCGGGATGTTTTCCGGAAACCGAAAGTGGAAACCGATACATCCTGGTAGTAATGGACTACTTCAGGAAGTGGCTTGAGGCATTTGCCATCCCAAACCAGAACACCAAAACAGTCGTGGATCAGATTGTTTTCAACTGGATTAGCAGGTTTGGTGTGCCGATGGAACTCCATTCAGATCAAGGAACAAACTTCGAGTCCAGAATCTTTCAGGAAGTTTGTACACTCATTGGCATTAAAAAAACGAGGACAACACCGCTTCATCCACAATCTGATGGGATGGCTGAACGTTTCACCAGGACAGAAAGAACACCTTTCCAAAGTGATAAGCGACAACCAACGAGACTGGCATATTCCATTATTATTGATCTCCTATCGAAGTGCAGTACTGTGATTGTGTTTTAAATTTTCCAGCCGGGGTATGCGCACGGTGTCCAGGGTTAGTTAAATAAAACACCGAAATTTAACATCAAATAGGCCTTTGTCTTTATTTGTTATTTTCTTTTTTTACGTTTCACAATCTGGGATTGAATTTATTTCATATAACTTGTTAAATTCTTCATGTATAATCCCGGTTTTCGTAGTAGCTCTTCCCACCGAAATTTCGGCCTGCGTTACGGGTCCGGTGTAGCCTTCGCGATAGGTGTCGGCCAGCTGGTGGCGTGAAACAGGTGAATCGCCACTTATCGTGGGTAAAGCACAGCCGAAACTGGTAAATCACAGTCGAAACTGGTAAAACACAGTCAAAACTGGTAAATCACCGTAAAACGGGTCAATCACCACTTATCGTCGGTAAAACACAGCCGAAACTGGTAAAGCACAGTCGAAACTGGTAAATCACCGTAAAACGGGTCAATCACCACTTATCGTGGGTAAAACACAGCCGAAACTGGTAAAACATCGTCGAAACTGGTAAATCACCGTAAAACGGGTCAATCACCACTTATCGTGGGTAAATCACAGCCGAAACTGGTAAAACACAGTCGAAACTGGTAAATCACCGTAAAATGGGTCAATCACCACTTATCGTGGGTAAAACACAGCCAAAACTGGTAAAACACAGTCGAAACTGGTAAATCACCGTAACACGGGTCAATCACCACTTATCTTGGGTAAATCACAGCCGAAACTGGTAAAACACAGTCGAAACTGGTAAATCACCGTAACACGGGTCAATCACCACTTATCGTGGGTAAATCACAGCCGAAACTGGTAAAACACAGTCGAAAGTGGTAAATCACCGTAAAACGGGTCAATCACCACTTATCGTGGGTAAATCACAGCCGAAACTGGTAAAACACAGTCGAAACTGGTAAATCACCGTAAAATGGGTCAATCACCACTTATCGTGGGTAAAACACAGCCAAAACTGGTAAAACACAGTCGAAACTGGTAAATCACCGTAACACGGGTCAATCACCACTTATCTTGGGTAAATCACAGCCGAAACTGGTAAAACACAGTCGAAACTGGTAAATCACCGTAACACGGGTCAATCACCACTTATCGTGGGTAAATCACAGCCGAAACTGGTAAAACACAGTCGAAACTGGTAAATCACCGTAAAACGGGTCAATCACCACTTATCGTGGGTAAATCACAGCCGAAACTGGTAAAACACAGTCGAAACTGGTAAATCACCCTAAAATGGGTCAATCACCACTTATCGTGGGTAAAACACAGCCGAAGCTGGTAAAACACAGTCGAAACTGGTAAATCACCGTAAAACGGGTCAATCACCACTTATCGTGGGTAAAACACAGCCGAAACTGGTAAAACACAGTCGAAACTGGTAAATCACAGTAACACGGGTCAATCACCACTTATCGTGGGTAAAACACAGCCGAAACTGGTAAAACACGGTCGAAACTGGTAAATCACAGTCGAAGCTGGTAAATCAATGAATCTTGAATACTTCACAAGAAGCCCCTTACCACTGGTGGGGGGAAGCCTCTGTTAATATCCAAATTTCTTACCACTGGTCCTTGCTTACCGACGATCGAAGTCCGACTGGCTCCTACTCCAAGAGCTTAGGCGTATTTATATGCGCGGTCTAGTTCCCTGCTTCTGCTTGTTTCTTCTTCTACTATTTCTTCTTTTGCTTCTTTTTCTTTCTTTCCCTTCTTTTTGCTTCCTTTTTCTTCACTTTTGTTGGTCTTATTGGGTTCTACTGGGCAACCTTTTGGTAACAACCAAGTGTGAATTACATCCTCGCGAATGACGAAATAACCTTTGCAAATTAATGTCACCGAGACTAGGCTATGTTGAACTGAGTGTGAACTCAATGGTCGGTGTAGTGAAAGAACGCATGTAATTTGTTCGTGTTTTTGTTGTTATTGTGCAGCTTTGTAATGCGTCATTACAGTACATAGCTCAACAGGACATACACCATCAAAAATCCGGCTCGGGAACACAATACGACAGCCAAGTGAAATAAAATTTGGATGTTATGGTAATGAGCCCCAAGAAATAGACGACTACGTGGAAGACCTGAAAGAAAAGCTTCTTGACATTCACGAAACCACAAGGGCAAACAAAGCTATCAAGTGATCGGATGAAAACACGATACGACACAAAAGCAACAACGAACGGATTCCAAGCGGGAGAACTTGAGTGGTTATGATCCCCACCGTCGGAAGGGGCTTTCACCGAAACATCAACAAAATTGGGAAGGCCCGTATACTGCTGTAACTCGAATAAACGATGTGGTCTACCGGTTCAGAGAGGACTTAGAGGCAAAATGAAAGTAGTTCACAGTGACCGTTTACACTGTTATAATGGTGAAGGATGTGATAAATTTGCTCGGGACGATCAATCTTAAGGAGGAGGCCATGTAACAACTGTCACATTTGTACTATAATGACTCTGGCATGAACTTTAACCACTATCGAATAAAAGAAACACGGAATTTTGGATTAGACGGGACACAACCCAACCTACGGAGAACTTTCGAACTTGCAATACTAAACGTCAAAATTTCCTTTATGGAAAGCTCTGGAAGCAAATACTAGAACCTTCCAGCTTTTTCGGGAATCTTGTGAAAAGTATAAAAGCACATGTCTGACCGGCAGAGGAGGCAGCTTAATTTTAATCGTGAATGAGTAAAGTTGGTTGTTATAAATGTAAAAATGGTGAACTAATTACAGTGGTGGACAATGAACTGTTTTGTACTAAGAAAAGTGAAGAGTTTTATTTTGTAAAATAAATAAGTGGAGAATTTAAATAAAGTGAATAAGTTTTATTAACGAACCTGAGAATATACTACAGTATAAAGCTAACTGATGGGTAGGTATGTAAAATAATTTTTTGCAACGGTGGAGACGAGCCAAATAAGGAATCGAACGGTCAAAGTTAAGCTAGAATAACATAATGCTAATGCCTTTCGGCCTAAGAACTATCTTAATGCTAAATTTAGGTCGGTTTTATTTTTTACCGAGAAGAATTTACAAAAACTTGGTATCATTGTCTTTATTTTTTTTTGGTTTATATAACACTTACAAACAACATAAAACTAAATTAAAGCTAATTAAAACTAATTAAAATTAATTAAAACTATTTAAAGCTAATTAAAACTATTTACAACTAATTATAAACTAATTACAACCTTCTTATAAGCTTCTTACATACTACTCACAAACTAGAACAGCCACAGCAAGCATTTTCCGGTTTTATAATTTTTTTGTATTTTTGTGGATTTTTTTTTTGGTGCCACCCTGACTGTGCCTTCTTAAAACTTACTACCTAAACCTATGCAAGTCGGCCATACAAAAGTAAATAGCAAGGTCAACTATTAAATGTCTGAAGGAACTTCATCTTCGTTTTTCAACCACCAGAACTGGTTCTCCTGCCTTATCCTATCTCTTCGGTCCCGTTTGGATACAGTTCTACTGAACCGAAGGTGCTAAGCTCTGTCTTGTGCAAGGACGAGGACGTCTCGACTGATCCACAGTTCTGCGGCTGACGTGGTAGATTAGCGGAACCGCCGCTCTATCCTGGATCAGCCCCCGACTGTCTAGGTGGAGGAATACATCGGTTGGAATAAAGCCACTTAGACGCATACTCTCTTAGTATTCGTTGTTGGGGTAATAAGCCCCGAAAATTAAGCTGTTAGACGAGGGAATCACTCTTGCAATGTGATCTCGAGTTAAGTTTCAGCAAGAAATTATCTATCCTGTTTATGTTGGCCCCGTTGTATAGAACCAGGTTGAAATAGTAATGTTTGTACTCCGACTCTGGTGTTCTGTGCAATCCAAGGCAGTGTCGAAGACACTGCCTCTCAAACACCCGAAACTTTTCCATTTGAGATGGGGCAACGTTGGACCAAATCATCCATAGGCAATCATAGGCCAAATAAGGGCCATGTAGCAAATCACCTTCACCCTGCTGTCAAGCCGGCTGCTATAAACAACCGTTTCGTCAGGGCAAAGGATCCCCTAGCCCTGACCAGAGCAGCAATTGTATGTCTGTCGAAACACAAATACTGATCCATCCAGATGCCAAGGTACTTTACTACACTTTTACTCGCCAGTGGATGTCCATTTGGCCCTGCGATCACCAGCTTGCGCCAGTTCTTTCTCGTATCCCTTGTGGCTTCACGCAACGGAGTCCTAAACAAGATAGTTTCTTATTTCTGAAAGTTGTATTTCAACTTTCGGTCATCGCAATATCGCTGAATCTTCTCGAAGTCACGCTGCAAGAGAATTCTGATGACCTGGACCCATGTTCTGTAACTATCGAATCGATAAAAATAGTCGAGAAACGTTGAAAAATGGAACAACAGTCAATTTATCACTTCATCGGGTTTCTGTATCTTTGACAGTCGTTAAACTTTATCGACTGGAACAACCGGAATAGAAATACTGGAAAAATGCGATAAAATGGGTTTCTGTATCTTTGAAAGTCGATAAGTTTTTCATTTTAAACGTCAAATCTTATCGCCGACCAAAAAGTTGGTGAGATAAAAAGAATTTGAGTTTTGAATATTAAAAATGATCAACTAATCGTGATGCAACATCGTGTTACATTTTAATTTGTTTTTTGATCATCATTTCATGATGTATTAAACTCCAAAGTTTAGTCAATAAACAAATCAATATATATTCTGTGCATTTTTAGATCTATTTGTTTTTTTAGAAAATGGCCAAACGAAAAAAAGACTCTAACCATATTAAGTTGTACAAATAAGTATTTAGTGGTTCAACAATTTTAATTCACAGACTTCGGCAAACGAACTGAACTTTGAATCATCGTTTAACCTGAATAATTCCGTTGAAATCAGCCAATAAACATTTTTGAACCACGGATCAATATTTAAACCACGTACAACCATATCATTCGATTATTGCTAAAGCCAATAAATCTTCAAAGCCAAATTGCTCCTATTCAAGGCAAAAATTACTCAAGAACTGCTGAAGAACATGAAAGATATACGCGAGAAAACACAAGATATGATCGTGGACAGTGATAAACCAGTGAGTATAAAATTATAATACATATAACAATCGCTTTAACTAATATATTTATAGGTTTCATTCGAACAAACTTTTGAAACCAATCGTTTACAACATTTGGCGAAAGTTCAAGCTAACGAAGAAGATAATAAGTTAGACAGTGAGCCAATCGCAGTTATGGATATCATCTTTTTATTTAATGCACACTGGTTACATTGGCCCATGAAAGGGGCTTAAGAAAATATTTGTATGAATCAATAAATTAATTCAGAAAACATGAACGCTCATGAAATAAGTGGATATAACAACAGAAGGCGAACTACTACGGCACCTATCGGTGCTTTTCGTGCAAGATTTTTGTTTATGTTAAGGCAAGAGAGCTTCGGGCGAAACTCAAAACAGTTTTTGAAATAACGGGAACAAAATTTTTTTCGTGTGAAACTCAAAATAAAGCTGATAATTTATCTGTTCAATTTATTTATAATTTAATTTAGTTGTTTTTTAAAAAAACTTTTGTCTACATCCGAGCGAAGCCGGTCATGCCAGCTAATTTAACATAAAAACTTAATAAAAAAAACTAAATATATCAAATTTCCAATCTTTGTTATTTAAATATATGCTATTGATTCTTGGTAATTTATCTGCACTTGATGAACTCTCAACGAACTCATTTCCCTCAATTTTATAGCTATTTATCAAAACATTTATTTATCGAATAATTTAATTATTATTTTCTTTTTTTATTAATTAAATGTTTTTTTTGTATCGTCAGATCTTCAATAGTCAATATCGATGTCAACCGATTATTTTTTATGAAACCTGTAGCTCAATTCGATATTGTATCTGAGCTAGGGCAAAACTTCGCTTTTTATTCCCATTCTTTTGTTGTATTTAGGTAGGTAAAATTAGAGAAGAAAAACGTTGGAGTTGGTCCTGCAAAAATGTATGTTTATTACTTCTACAAACTAGTTACATTCATATGTAGGTATACATAATGCACCAAAAAAAACCGGGCTGCAAAGGGTACAAAGTACTCTTAAAACCCAAAGTTGAAGTCAGATACTTTTTTGCATTTAAACACGTCAGTATTTTTGTCATATAATGTTCTTTTTCCTCGTTTCAGCTTTCCGGATTTATTGGAGTTTGTTAAATTACAAATTTCAAATACTTTTCCAAAATCGACCAATGGCTTACTATTAGCCAGTTTCTATTTCTGAAATCTCAAAGGACTCTAAAATATAAACCGGATTCCTCACATTACATAAAGTAGAAAAAAAAGTTATTTTGATTTCTATGTGAGGAATATTAATTATATTTTACTCTCATGCTCTGTAAAAAACGGAGGCAAATACTGAGCGCTCAAGAAATATAAACCGACTGTTTCATCTGACTTGATTTTCTAAAAAGATGTGAGTCTGGGTATAACGAGAGGCATGAATTACTGCACCATGGAGAAAATAAAAAAACGTAGAAATTATTTCACTCCATCAAAAATCAACAAAAAGAAATCTTCCAAATCACGCCAATTATTCTTTATTTCTTTCAAAATAAACTTTTATTGTGTCTCTTATTTCGATCGCACAAACTAACTTAAAGGGTATACATACAACAGCGTACAGCCGTCATTAACGTTGTAAAGTTTTAAACTTCATAGTTGTGTTTCAGTTCATAACTCTACAACGTTTACGATGACTTGACACTGTTGCATAAATACCCTCTGTATATTTTTTCTTGTTTTTTTTATTTGTTCTCTGAATATTGTACCACATTTTAAACATATCCACCTAAGGTTTATTCTTGTGAAGTCTCCTTGGCAACTGAGAATGTTTCAGGAACTGCAGCAACACACCCAGAATCAGCAATAACAACGTCCTTAACGGGACGGTCCAGTGCGTTAATAGCACTAGATGCAATTTAGCGGACAACATCCGTACCCGGGATGACCTAACCAATTAAGTTTAAATTAAATCAACATCAATAATATATCGTGGTTTTAATAACCTACCCGAAGACAACGTAACGTCCATCCAACCAGAAAGGTGGTGATAAAGAACTGAGATCAATCGGTGTTCCTATTATATCACCTCACCCTTTGTGAAATATCTCCTCCTTGGATGTCGCAGTCATTAACGACGAGATTTATGAATTTGCTTCCCTTGGTGAAACAAAACAGAAAAATAATTTACAAAATCCAATTATTCCACTCCGAACATACCCTTCACCTTAAAGTTGTTCAGCTTATTATTTAAAATTTTTAAGTCTTTGGGACGGTAGTACCGAAAAGTTCATTTTCAATTCGTCTAGCCAGCCTTCCGCCGATAGTTTGCAATTCCACCAAAATGTCGTTCAAGAATTTCTTCTTTCTTGAGTTGTTCGCGGAATTCTTCATCTTCATTAGAACACCTATATGTAATACTTGATCATAGGTATGGATGAGGTAGACAAGTTGTTCTTTGCAAGGAAACGTTCGACTTCGTTCTAGAGTTCAAAGAGGAGCAAAGAAATACATAACTTTATTGGGAACAATTTCCAAAAATCACAGCAGAAAACTCTGCAAATCGGCAGGTTATCTTAATGCAGAATTGTTAATAAAAGTAGGTATTTTAAAAATCCGGGGGAGAATATTTGAAATTACACAATGAAATTCACTTCCTTACATTACAGCTTGCATCGCGTCCTAATTATCTATTTCAAGAATGTATGTTATTATTTAATTTATTAATTAATTTTTGCAGCATAGATAAAAGACCTATGACAGTTGAATTGTTTGGTTCTGAAATGTCAATATGACATTTCAACTTACCGCCTTCCAATGGAAATTCCAACCAGAATAGTTCGGAAATTGAATTTATCGTGTTCAGTTACAGAAACCCAATTTTTTCCAGAGGCGATAACTAAGGAATGAGTTGTTTCATTTCTTAACGATTCGAAAAGTTATCGCCTGAGTTACAGAACATGGGTCCTGGACTCTTGGAGCTGTTCTGTATGCAATTAGATCGTTGGCATACGCAATTGCCTCAGTTAGACTAATTATCAGATTGCTGGTGAAAATACAGAATAAAATCGGCGAGTTGACCGCTCCCTGCTGAAGACCATTTTTAATATTAAAGGTTGTGGCCACTCTTGACAACAAACTTTCTGCCATTGAGCATATCATAAAGAATATATAATAGTTGTTTACTAATGCCAAGTCTGGTCAGCTTTAGATAAAGACCCTCTAAGTATACGGTGTCGAAGGCCTTCTCCAAATCAACCAGACAGGCACCCGTACACTGCTTCTTAGATTTGTTCCATTGGACATCAGAAACGAGTTTCGGCGCGGCATGAATGGTGTTATGTCCCGCCTTAAAACCGAACTGATTGTCCAGTATGATATTATTGTCCTCTGCCCACTTAGACAGAGCTCTATTGATAACTTTTTCGAATACCTTGCTGATACTCGGAAGAAGACTTATTGACCGGAGATTTGCCGGATTGGAGTTGTCCTTTCCCTTTTTCGGGAAAGGATGCACCACAGCTGTCTTCCACCGCACTGGATAATATGCATTATTCAAAGCGTTGTTAAACAGAGTGGTATAAATGTCTACTGCTTTTTGAGGTAAATGTCGAAGTACAACGTTGGATATGCCATCGACTCCTGCTGACTTCTTCTTCTTTAATGAATCGAAGATGAGCTGGAGCTCCACCTTCGTAATTAACAGGCAACTGGGCCCATTTTGCTCGGCGATTATGGCGTTTGCCAAATGATCTTCATTGAACCCGGTGAAACCAAGGTTCTCTGATCGCCATTGCCTGATGTCATTCCGAAGGTAGAAGTGTTGGAGCAAGGCTTTGTTTTTCAGGTCATGATTGGGGCGAATGCACGCATTCACCTTGTACACTTGCTGGAAAGCAGCCCCCACAGCCTCCACTTTCTCCTGCGGATCTTCGACAGTAAAGAGGTCATCGTCCAAGACGGCGTCCTCTGGATTAATTCCTGCTGTCAGAAGTACGTCTGTGTTGTCCGTCGTTCTCTGAAGCTTAAGACACGGACGATCGTTCTGATCATTCCTTCTAAATATCTTGTTAATTTGGGGAAACATGCTCGGGTCGGTAGAGTTAACGGCCCGAATTTTGTTACCCCAATGCAAATTAATTGACAACCGATAGTTTTCTTTAATTAGTTGGTTGATATTCTTGATCGACGACTTCAGTGTCCTAATCTCCAGATCGTGAGGGTCAGTTAATCGTCGGTACAAGAGTTTTAGTCTTGTCAGCAGTCCACTTTTTTGTCTGTGTAGTGCGTCAATGATCACGTTCCGATACATGTCGGTTACGTCCCGTTGTTTGTATTTCGGTATTGTTCTGTTCATTGTTCGTTTGATTGTCTCGTCCATTTGTTCTAGGTATTGGTCTATTTCGTTATTTGTCAAATTCCTGTCAATTGATGGGGATATGTTATTCGAACTGATTTCACTCGATAAGGTGTTGGTAAAGCGTGGCCAGCGCACCTTACTGTAATTGTAAGTATGCACAGGTACATACTCATCCAACTCCACGAACTCGTTCGGAAGCTGCATTACGGCGGTGAGTCCGCAGTGATCACTGTCTTACTCGATCGTTCGTAAACAGTTTCTTGGTCTTTGACCCAAAATGCCAGTAATTGTCAGTCTCGCGTCTACTAGCAATAGATTCAGATAGGCACCGCTTCTTGGAAACGATGGCCGATCCGTAGCCAGCAGGTCGACACCATACTCAGTGTTGTATTGACTCATCCAATTGAAAAGATGAATACCTCTTTGATTTTGAATTTGATTTCCCCAATCTTGGTGTTTGGCATTCAAATCACCGGCTATGAGAAAGTAATTTTCTTCCAAGTTCAAGCGTAGACATTCGAAAAGTTTTTCAGGCTCTGTCATAAAATCAGTTGGCTGTGGTGATTCCGGTGCATAAGCTGCGATCACATACATTCTCTTCCCCTGTTGGAGAGGAATGAATACGATGCACGCCTCTAACAGCCGAAATCTGCGCAGATTACTATTATATATAACTTAATGATTAATGCCTTTTCGTATGAAGATTGCGACGCCCCCCCCCCCTTGAGTGGAGTAGGGTCGATCTTTTCTAACGATATTGAAATAGTTGTTAGTCAACTTATGTTTCTGGTTTAGCTTATAGTTTTGCTGGCCATAAACACATCTGGACTCTAGTCTTTCAACAATTGGAAAAGATTTGCTCTACGGGCGTTGCTGTGGGAGCACGCGTTGATGGGCCCATCTCTGCCACTGTCTGCTTAGCCGCTTCATTGGTGCGAATTTGCTGAAAAGCTGAGCAACCCCTATAATTAGCAGGGTGCCCCTTCTTTCCGCAAAGTGCACATTAAAGCTGGGTCATGTCTTCGACCCGTTCCTCACCGAGTTTACACTTCCCCTTTATGAGGTTCTCATCGCACTTAACGCAGCGTGACTGCATTTCGCAGTTTGCTGCAGCGTGGCCAAACCTTTGGCAGCGCATGCACTGAAGCATGTCACCGCGTCTCTTTAATTTATCCTAAGTAACAACCTGGTAGTTGAGGACGGAGATCCTCCCCAACCTATCCAGTTTGCTGCTGGGCGATAGCTGAACTAGGAAGAACGGCAAAGACCACTTCTTCCGTCTAGCTCTGACTGTAGCGAATGGTTTGACCCCCATAAAATCGAGATCGTCGCTCGCTTTTTGACGGAGCTCATTTAAGAGCACCTGTGGTTCCGTGCAGGGATCTATGCCCTTCAAGAGGACCGTATAATATTTATCCACTTTGGGGGTTAAACTGAAGAACTCAGTCGTGGATTTTTTAAATAATTTCTTAATAATTTTGTGCTGTGCCACTGTGGAGCAGTGGATAGCATGCCTAACTTTACTTAACCGTTTAATAAAAAAGTTTTGGCCTATGGCCGACTTACACAGTTCTATGGTTTCCTGTAGCTCCATTTTATAGGTGTTTGTTGGTGGCACCTTGTCTTTTTTATTTTGGGGCGGCTGTGGCTTCTGCTGGTGTACTCCCTGCTGCTGATCGTTCCACTGCTAATGACTTCGCTCCTGTGGTTTTTGTTGTTGCTGCTGTTGTTGTTTTTGTGTGCGTTGCACCTTCGGTTGCAACTGTGGTTGATCGGTTGGCAGTTGTTGTTGTTGCTGCACTTGTTGGCTCTGCTGTGGCAGTTGCTGTGGCAGTTGCTTAGCAGTTGCTGTTGTTGCCGCTGGACTTGCCTTTGCTCTGGCTGCGCCATCCCTTGTTGTGGCGCTGTTTTTTGTGGCACTGCTTTAAATGGCACCTGTAGCGCTTTTTTGTCCTCGCGCTTCTGCCTCTCACGCTCTCTTCGGGCTTCTTGTTTTGTTTTAGGGCTTCCATCTCCCCCAAATGGCATCGATTCTTTCGCTGATGGCCTGCTCCTCGAGTTTTTCTCACCACCTCCTCGAGTTTTTCTCACTTAACCTCACTTCGGAGGACGCCTCTGGTGAGGTTAAATCCACAAGCAAGTTGCTGTTGGAGTCACCCATTGTATATAGTCCCTCGTCACCTTCGGACATGTATTCAATGTCGTCATCGGATGGCGAGGTATCCAATTGTTGTTGGATTTTTGCTGCTGCTGTTGTTTTGGCTGTGCGTGCCGTCTCCTTCCCCCCTGCTGGCAGCTGGGCTGAGATGGTTGTGGAGCGGCACTTAACGAGGTTCGGCGCATAGCTAATCCTCTTCCTTCTCTTATTTTTAGTATCGGCTGTTGTTGCCGTTGGCGGTTGTGCCGTTGTTGCTACGGCACTGGTTGATGGCATGGCTGGTGGTGCAATCGCTTGCTTGATTGTTGTTGTTGCTGTTGCTACGGCATTTGCTATAGCTTTGGTTGGTGGTGCCATAGCTGGCTTTATTGTTGTTGCTGGAACACCTTTTGATGTACCCGCCGTGTTATTAGCTGCCATTTGCTGCTCCTCCCACTCAATGAAGTTTTCGACGTCGTGATTGTGGAAAAAAGCAGTCAAATATTAATTGTTGCCCAACTGGGATTCGAACCCTCTACTCCTGGATTCTCGGTCGGCCACCTCTTTTTTTTTTTTTTTTTTTTTAAATTCAAATTTTTATTCAATATTAACTTATATCTACTTACATGCTAACAAAATTCAGAAAACTAGCCTAATTAATAATACTTAAATATAACTTACTGGCCTTAAACGGGCGCTCTAAGGAATTCATGATTTCTTAAATTAATGCCTTTCGGCCTATGAACTAATTTTTTTTCCTCTTTTTTTTTCATTTATTTTGTTAGAAAATTTGAAAAAAAACTAACATCATTTTCGTTTATTTTATATCTTACATACTAAGTCCTTAAAATAAAACTTAAAACTACCCCTAACCTACCTACACACTACTTAAAACTAGAACAACCACAGCGGCAAAAGCTATGTCCATGTCCATATTATGTGTTGTTGATTATTTTTGTAAGTTATTTTTTATATATTATTATTATTATTATTTTTTTTTTTTTTTTATTTTTTATTTTTATAGTGCCACCGTCCCTACTCTACTTAACCTAAACCTAAGACTAAAACAAGTATGTAAGCCGGCCACGGCAAAAACTACCCCACCCCGGTTTACCCCATATCAAATTCATTTAGCCACCAAAACTGGTTCTCCTCCTTCCTCCATCAATACGGTCCTGTTCGGACACAGCCCTACTGAACCGTAGGAGCTCCGCTCCATCTCGGGCGAGGATGTCTCATTCGTACAAGAGTCGCCGGTCCACGGTTCTACGCCTGACGTGGTAGATAAGCGGTACTGCCAATCTATCCTGTATCAGGCCGCATTTATCTAAATAGAGGAATGCCTCTGGTGGGATAAAGCGCCTCAAGCGTGCCATACCGAAGTATTCGTCGTTCGGATAGAACGCCCCGAATATCAAGTTGTTGGATGAAGTCACAGCTCTCGCTATGTGACCCCGAAACAGTTTTATCACGAAATTGTCAATTCTGTTGATCCAAGCTCCGTTGTACAAGACCTCGTAAGAATAATAATGCAAATAAGAAGATTCTGATGTTCGATACCAATTGAGACAGCGCCGTAGACACTGGCTCTCGAACACCCGAAACTTCTCCATTTGGGAAGGGGCAATGTTGAACCAAACTGGACAACCATAGACAAGCATTGGCCGTATGAGGCCCATGTAGCAAATTACCTTCACTCTGGGGTCAAGCCGACTGCTGTAAAACAGCCGTTTCGTCAGAGCCAGGGCTCCTCGGGCTCTGGTCAGAGCAGCATCTATATGTCTGTCGAAATACAAATGCTGGTCTTACCAGATACCGAGGTACTTCACTATACTTTTACTCGCCAATGGCCACCCGTCGGGCCCAACAATTACCATCTTGCGCCAATTCTTGCACGTATCTCTCGTGGCCTTAGCCAAAGGAGTCCGGAACAGAATTGTCTCCGACTTTTGGACATTTATTTTCAGTTTCCAGTCGTTTCAGTATCGCTGAATCTTCTCGAAGTCACGCTGCAAGAGAATTCTAATAACCTCAACCTTTCGGGCCGTTCTGTACGCAATCAGGTCGTTGGCATACGCTATTGCGTCAGTTAGGCTACCTATCAGATCGCTGGTAAAAATGCTGAAGAGGATCGGCGAATTGACCGCCCCTGTTGAAGACCGTTTTTAATTTAAAAGATGCTGGTAGAGGTTACATTGCCACTTTTGACAACAAACTTTCTACCATTAAGCATATCATAAAGCATATACAATAATGGTTTACTGATGCCTAGTCTGGTGAGTTTTAGGTACAACCCTTCTAACCATACGGTGTCGAAGGCCTTCTCTAAGTCAACCAGGACAGCACCCGTGCATTGTTTTTTTGACTTGTTCCATTAGATATCAGAAACGAGTTTAGACGCGGCATGAATACAGTCATGTCCTGCCTTGAACCCGAACTGATTATCCGGAATTATTGTGTTGTCCGCAGCCAGAGCCCTATTGATTACCTTCTCGAATACTTTGCTGATGCTTGGAAGAAGACTTATTAAACGAAGATTTGAAGGATTGGAGTTGTCCTTTCCCTTTTTCGGGAGAGGATGCACCACAGCTGTCTTCCAACGCACTGGATAATATGCATTATTCAGCGCGTTGTTGAACAGTGTAGCATAAAGGTCTATAGCTTCCATCGGTAAAGGTCTTAGAACAATGTTGGGTATACCATCGACACCTGCTGGCTTTTTGTTCTTTATTGAATCGAGGATGAGCTGGAGCTCTACCTTCGTGATGAGCAAGGGACTTGAACCCGTTCTTTCGGCGATTATAGCGTTTGCTAAGAAATCGTCATCAAACCGTGTGAAACCACAGTTCTCGGATCGCCAATGAGAAATATCATTCCTTAGGTATAAGTGATGAAGTAAGGCTCTGTTCTCCAGGTCGTGGTTCGGGCAAGTGCAAGCATTCACCTTATACACTTGCTGGAAAGCAGCACCAATTGTCTACACTTTCTCCTGCGGATCCTCTATCACAAAGAAGTCATCGTCCAAGACGGCTTCCTCTGGATTAATTTGCGCTGTCAGAAGTACGTCTCTGTTCTCTGTCGTTCTCTGAAGCTAAAGACACGGAAGGTCGTTTTGATTATTTTTCCGGAAAATCTTATTAATTTGCGGGAACATACTCGGGTCGCTAGAGTTAACGGCCCGAATTTTCTTGTCCCAGTACAAGTTAATAGACAATCTGTAATTTTTTTTAATCAGAGTGCTTACGTTTTTTATTGACGACTTCAGTGTCCTAATCTCCAGGTCGTGGGGGTCTGTGAATCGTCTGTATAAGTTTTTAAGTCTTGTCAGTAGTCCGCTTTTTTGTCTGTGAAGTGCGTCTATAGTCGCGTTACTGTAGACGTTAGTTTGGTCGCGTTCTTTGTACTTCGGTATTGTCCGTTCCATTGTTCGTTTTATTATATAGTCCATCTGTTCAAGGTGTTGGTCGATTTCTGTGTTTGTCAAGTTTCTGTTGTTTGGTGGGGCTATGACCCCCGAATGGAGTTCTCTTGATAGAGCTTGTGTGAAACGTGGCCAGCGCATCTTACTATAATTGTAAGAATGCGTTGGGACGAATTCATCCAGCTCCACAAGCTCGTTCGGGATTTGTATTAAGGCAGCCAAGCCGCAATGGTCACTGTCGTATTCAATTGTCTGTAGGCAATTACGCGGGTGGTTACCCACTTTGTCAGTTACTGTTAGTCTTGTATCGTACAGCAACAGGTCCAGAAAGGAGCCGCTCCTTGGAAATGATGGCCTTTCAGTGGCCAGCAGGTCGACACCGTATTCAACACTGCAAAGATTCATCAAATTAAAGAGATGATTACCTCTTGGGTTACTTATTTTATTTCCCCAATCTCCGTGTTTGGCGTTCAAATCTCCGGCCAATATAAAAAAGTTCTCTTCCAAGCCCAGTTGGAGTACTCTAAAAAGAATCTCGAGCTCTGTGCTGCGGAGCATCAGCCGCGTAAGCCGCAATCAAATATAAGTGCTTACCTCTAGTGAGGGAAACACGTACGACGCAAACTTCTAACGTCTGAATCCTTCGCAAATCATTATTGTACATAACTTTACGATTAATGCCTTTACGTATGAAGATTGCAACACCGCCTCCTTGATTAGAACCGGGTCGATCTCTTCTTACGATATTGTAATTATTGTGAGTCAATTTGTGTTTCTGGTTTAGTTTGGTTTCGCTAGCCATAAACACATCAGGACTGTGGTCTTTCAACAACTGGAACAAATTGGCTCTACGTTCGATCCTAATCAATGAATTTACATTCAAACCTAGGATCCTAAGGCGCGACTTCGACAGCGCGCCCTTAACCATGAATTTGCGCTCGGCCAGGCAACAAAGAGTAGAGGTAATCTACTCTTTCGCCTTGCTCCTTGATCTGACTTTGCAGTCCTGTCAACTGGCCTTGAATGCTCAGCAACAAGGATACAATGTCTGGCTGCCCCGCCGACACCTGAGGCACTTGGGCCTGTGGGGCGACCGGTGGTGGAGCCTGTCTCGTGTTTACCCTTTCTTTCGCATAGTTGGCGTAAGAAACGTTGGGATTAACGATTTAAGTTTTTGTTGTTGGAGCTTGTCTTACGGGATGACTTTCAGCTTTTTGCCTGGCCTGTTTTTCCCGTATCGCTTGGACCTTAGGACATCCCCGATAATTAGCAGGGTGCCCCTCGTTCCCGCAGATGACACACTTGAGCTGGGCCATGTCTTCGACCCGCTCAGTCCCTAACCTGCATTCACCCCTATTGTGGGTTTCGGCGCATTTCACACAGCGCAACTGCATTTCGCAGTTGGCCGCAGCGTGACCGAACCTTTGGCAGCGCATGCACTGCAGCATGTCCGTCATGCCTCTTTAATTTTTCCCAGTGTATGACCTGGTAGTCTATGACATTAATATTCCTCAGATTCTCCAGTCTACTTTGGGCGACAGAGTTACGAGGAAGATTGGCAGTTTCTGCCCCTCCCGTCTGGACTTGACCGTGGTAAACGGCTTGACCCCGACGAATTCGAGATCATCGCTGGCCTTCTGACGGAGCTCAACTAGGAGCTCTTCGGGTTCCATGTAGGAACTGATTCCTTTTAACAGGACCGATTTAGGTTTTTCACTCTTAGGAGTGAAGCTGAAGAATTCAGCAGTGGCTTCCCTAAGGATTGAACTAATTTGTATTCGGCCAATGTGAAGCATTGAACCGAATACCTCTTTTGTTGTTCGTTTATAATTTTAATATAAAAATTGTTTTTAGTGGCCGACTTACATACCTGTTTTATGTCTGCAAGGTCGACCCTATAGGTACGAATTGGTGGCACTTTCTCGGACTTTGGCCGTGGTTGCTGCTGGTGTTGCTGTCTCGCTGCTGCTGATGTTGATGCTGCTGATGGTGCTGCTGCTGCTGTTGCTGCTGATGGCGCTGCTGATGGTGCTGCTGCTGCTGATGTTGATGCTTCTATTGGTGCTGCTACTGGTGCTGCTACAGAAGCAGCTTGTACTGCAGCTAGTACTGCTGCTGCTGGTTTTGGGGCCCCTGATGTACTGGGGCCTGATTGTGCCACCCCTGTGTTTTGTTTGGGCGGCTACTTTTGCTGTTGCTGTGGCACCCTTTGAGGTTTGGGTGCTGTCGACGGCTTGTGTTTATCAGCTTTATTTGGCTGCTGCTGCTGCTGTTGTTGTTGTTGTTGCTGCTGTTGCAGTTGTTGTTGTTGTTGTTGCCTTCGCATTTCATCCTCCTTTTGACGGCTCGCTTCCTGCTTCTTTTTCAGCACTTGTAGGTAAGGCTCCATCTTTCGCTTGATGTTTTCTATTTCATCATACAAATCGTTGACGATTGACTGGGCCTTTTCTACTTCACCCTCTCCTTCTTCATCTGAGGACAACTCTGTCGATAGACCCGCAAACCTATTGCTGTCCCCGGACCTGAACATTACCTCACCATCTTCGGACATATATTCTATGTCGTCATCGGATGGCGATGTATTAAGTTGCCGTTGCACCTTTTTGGCTGCTCTTGTCTTGGCGTTGCGCACCGTCTCTTTGCCTGCAGCTGGCAGCTTAGCTGAGGCGATGGTAGAGCGACGCTTTACCAGGTTCGGTGTATATCTGATACTCCTCCTCCTTTTAACTGTAGCATCAGTTGATGCTTTAGCTGGTGTTGTTGGTTTGTGAGCATCTTGCGATGTCGCCGTGGCTCTTGCTGTTCTCGTTGGTGGCTTCATAGCTGTTGTTGTTGTTGTTGCTGCTGTTGGCTGGTCGTCTTTCGACGATCCCGCTTTAGCTGTAGCTGATGATGCCGTTGGCGATGGACTTGCTTTTTTTGGGACATCTTTCGATGCCCCAGCAAGTTTTTTCCCGTCCATGTGAGAATTCTCCCACTCAATAAAGTTTTCCACTTCTCTGTTGTGAAAAAAAGCAGATAAAATTTGTATGCCCGACTCGGGTTCGAACTTGGAACCTCTGGCTCTGGGTTCCGCCACCTCTTCCACTGTGCTATGGGCACTATTGAAAAAAAGGCAACTTATTTAAACTTTTGTACTAACACTCGCGAAATTAGTTAGAAATACTGTGAAAGCCAATACAATGCGTGTTCACTCTTTCACAGATCGATATCGACTGATCGGCCACCTCTACCTATGTGCTATTGCACTATTAAATAAAGCTGATTTTCGCTGATAGCCTGCTCCTCGAGTTTTTCTCACCACCAACTGAGGCAGTTTCCTCTTCGGAGGACGCCTCTGGTGAGGTTAAATCCACAAGCAAGTTGCTGTTGGAGTCACCCATTGTATATAGTCCCTCGTCACCTTCGGACATGTATTCAATGTCGTCATCGGATGGCGAGGTATCCAATTGTTGTTGGATTTTTGCTGCTGCTGTTGTTTTGGCTGTGCGTGCCGTCTCCTTCCCCCCTGCTGGCAGCTGGGCTGAGATGGTTGTGGAGCGGCACTTAACGAGGTTCGGCGCATAGCTAATCCTCTTCCTTCTCTTATTTTTAGTATCGGCTGTTGTTGCCGTTGGCGGTTGTGCCGTTGTTGCTACGGCACTGGTTGATGGCATGGCTGGTGGTGCAATCGCTTGCTTGATTGTTGTTGTTGCTGTTGCTACGGCATTTGCTATAGCTTTGGTTGGTGGTGCCATAGCTGGCTTTATTGTTGTTGCTGGAACACCTTTTGATGTACCCGCCGTGTTATTAGCTGCCATTTGCTGCTCCTCCCACTCAATGAAGTTTTCGACGTCGTGATTGTGGAAAAAAGCAGTCAAATATTAATTGTTGCCCAACTGGGATTCGAACCCTCTACTCCTGGATTCTCGGTCGGCCACCTCTTTTTTTTTTTTTTTTTTTTTTAAATTCAAATTTTTATTCAATATTAACTTATATCTACTTACATGCTAACAAAATTCAGAAAACTAGCCTAATTAATAATACTTAAATATAACTTACTGGCCTTAAACGGGCGCTCTAAGGAATTCATGATTTCTTAAATTAATGCCTTTCGGCCTATGAACTAATTTTTTTCCTCTTTTTTTTTCATTTATTTTGTTAGAAAATTTGAAAAAAAAACTAACATCATTTTCGTTTATTTTATATCTTACATACTAAGTCCTTAAAATAAAACTTAAAACTACCCCTAACCTACCTACACACTACTTAAAACTAGAACAACCACAGCGGCAAAAGCTATGTCCATGTCCATATTATGTGTTGTTGATTACTTTTGTAAGTTATTTTTTTATATATTATTATTATTATTATTTTTTTTTTTTTATTTTTTATTTTTATAGTGCCACCGTCCCTACTCTACTTAACCTAAACCTAAGACTAAAACAAGTATGTAAGCCGGCCACGGCAAAAACTACCCCACCCCGGTTTACCCCATATCAAATTCATTTAGCCACCAAAACTGGTTCTCCTCCTTCCTCCATCAATACGGTCCTGTTCGGACACAGCCCTACTGAACCGTAGGAGCTCCGCTCCATCTCGGGCGAGGATGTCTCGTTCGTACAAGAGTCGCCGGTCCACGGTTCTACGCCTGACGTGGTAGATAAGCGGTACTGCCAATCTATCCTGTATCAGGCCGCATTTATCTAAATAGAGGAATGCCTCTGGTGGGATAAAGCGCCTCAAGCGTGCCATACCGAAGTATTCGTCGTTCGGATAGAACGCCCCGAATATCAAGTTGTTGGATGAAGTCACAGCTCTCGCTATGTGACCCCGAAACAGTTTTATCATGAAATTGTCAATTCTGTTGATCCAAGCTCCGTTGTACAAGACCTCGTAAGAATAATAATGCAAATAAGAAGATTCTGATGTTCGATACCAATTGAGACAGCGCCGTAGACACTGGCTCTCGAACACCCGAAACTTCTCCATTTGGGAAGGGGCAATGTTGAACCAAACTGGACAACCATAGACAAGCATTGGCCGTATGAGGCCCATGTAGCAAATTACCTTCACTCTGGGGTCAAGCCGACTGCCGTAAAACAGCCGTTTCGTCAGAGCCAGGGCTCCTCGGGCTCTGGTCAGAGCAGCATCTATATGTCTGTCGAAATACAAATGCTGGTCTTACCAGATACCGAGGTACTTCACTATACTTTTACTCGCCAATGGCCACCCGTCGGGCCCAACAATTACCATCTTGCGCCAATTCTTGCACGTATCTCTCGTGGCCTTAGCCAAAGGAGTCCGGAACAGAATTGTCTCCGACTTTTGGACATTTATTTTCAGTTTCCAGTCGTTTCAGTATCGCTGAATCTTCTCGAAGTCACGCTGCAAGAGAATTCTAATAACCTCAACCTTTCGGGCCGTTCTGTACGCAATCAGGTCGTTGGCATACGCTATTGCGTCAGTTAGGCTACCTATCAGATCGCTGGTAAAAATGCTGAAGAGGATCGGCGAATTGACCGCCCCCTGTTGAAGACCGTTTTTAATTTAAAAGATGCTGGTAGAGGTTACATTGCCACTTTTGACAACAAACTTTCTACCATTAAGCATATCATAAAGCATATACAATAATGGTTTACTGATGCCTAGTCTGGTGAGTTTTAGGTACAACCCTTCTAACCATACGGTGTCGAAGGCCTTCTCTAAGTCAACCAGGACAGCACCCGTGCATTGTTTTTTTGACTTGTTCCATTAGATATCAGAAACGAGTTTAGACGCGGCATGAATACAGTCATGTCCTGCCTTGAACCCGAACTAATTATCCGGAATTATTGTGTTGTCCGCAGCCCACTTAGCCAGAGCCCTATTGATTACCTTCTCGAATACCTTGCTGATGCTTGGAAGAAGACTTATTAAACGAAGATTTGAAGGATTGGAGTTGTCCTTTCCCTTTTTCGGGAGAGGATGCACCACAGCTGTCTTCCAACGCACTGGATAATATGCATTATTCAGCGCGTTGTTGAACAGTGTAGCATAAAGGTCTATAGCTTCCATCGGTAAAGGTCTTAGAACAATGTTGGGTATACCATCGACACCTGCTGGCTTTTTGTTCTTTATTGAATCGAGGATGAGCTGGAGCTCTACCTTCGTGATGAGCAAGGGACTTGAACCCGTTCTTTCGGCGATTATAGCGTTTGCTAAGAAATCGTCATCAAACCATGTGAAACCACAGTTCTCGGATCGCCAATGAGAAATATCATTCCTTAGGTATAAGTGATGAAGTAAGGCTCTGTTCTCCAGGTCGTGGTTCGGGCGAGTGCAAGCATTCACCTTATACACTTGCTGGAAAGCAGCACCAATTGTCTACACTTTCTCCTGCGGATCCTCTATCACAAAGAAGTCATCGTCCAAGACGGCTTCCTCTGGATTAATTTGCGCTGTCAGAAGTACGTCTCTGTTCTCTGTCGTTCTCTGAAGCTAAAGACACGGAAGGTCGTTTTGATTATTTTTCCGGAAAATCTTATTAATTTGCGGGAACATACTCGGGTCGCTAGAGTTAACGGCCCGAATTTTCTTGTCCCAGTACAAGTTAATAGACAATCTGTAATTTTTTTTAATCAGAGTGTTTACGTTTTTTATTGACGACTTCAGTGTCCTAATCTCCAGGTCGTGGGGGTCTGTGAATCGTCTGTATAAGTTTTTAAGTCTTGTCAGTAGTCCGCTTTTTTGTCTGTGAAGTGCGTCTATAGTCGCGTTACTGTAGACGTTAGTTTGGTCGCGTTCTTTGTACTTCGGTATTGTCCGTTCCATTGTTCGTTTTATTATATAGTCCATCTGTTCAAGGTGTTGGTCGATTTCTGTGTTTGTCAAGTTTCTGTTGTTTGGTGGGGCTATGACCCCCGAATGGAGTTCTCTTGATAGAGCTTGGGTGAAACGTGGCCAGCGCATCTTACTATAATTGTAAGAATGCGTTGGGACGAATTCATCCAGCTCCACAAGCTCGTTCGGGATTTGTATTAAGGCAGCCAAGCCGCAATGGTCACTGTCGTATTCAATTGTCTGTAGGCAATTACGCGGGTGGTTACCCACTTTGTCAGTTACTGTTAGTCTTGTATCGTACAGCAACAGGTCCAGAAAGGAGCCGCTCCTTGGAAATGATGGCCTTTCAGTGGCCAGCAGGTCGACACCGTATTCAACACTGCAAAGATTCATCAAATTAAAGAGATGATTACCTCTTGGGTTACTTATTTTATTTCCCCAATCTCCGTGTTTGGCGTTCAAATCTCCGGCCAATATAAAAAAGTTCTCTTCCAAGCCCAGTTGGAGTACTCTAAAAAGAATCTCGAGCTCTGTGCTGCGGAGCATCAGCCGCGTAAGCCGCAATCAAATATAAGTGCTTACCTCTAGTGAGGGAAACACGTACGACGCAAACTTCTAACGTCTGAATCCTTCGCAAATCATTATTGTACATAACTTTACGATTAATGCCTTTACGTATGAAGATTGCAACACCGCCTCCTTGATTAGAACCGGGTCAATCTCTTCTTACGATATTGTAATTATTGTGAGTCAATTTGTGTTTCTGGTTTAGTTTGGTTTCGCTAGCCATAAACACATCAGGACTGTGGTCTTTCAACAACTGGAACAAATTGGCTCTACGTTCGATCCTAATCAATGAATTTACATTCAAACCTAGGATCCTAAGGCGCGACTTCGGCAGCGCGCCCTTAACCATGAATTTGCGCTCGGCCAGGCAACAAAGAGTAGAGGTAATCTACTCTTTCGCCTTGCTCCTTGATCTGACTTTGCAGTCCTGTCAACTGGCCTTGAATGCTCAGCAACAAGGATACAATGTCTGGCTGCCCCGCCGACACCTGAGGCACTTGGGCCTGTGGGGCGACCGGTGGTGGAGCCTGTCTCGTGTTTACCCTTTCTTTCGCATAGTTGGCGTAAGAAACGTTGGGATTAACGATTTAAGTTTTTGTTGTTGGAGCTTGTCTTACGGGATGACTTTCAGCTTTTTGCCTGGCCTGTTTTTCCCGTATCGCTTGGACCTTAGGACATCCCCGATAATTAGCAGGGTGCCCCTCGTTCCCGCAGATGACACACTTGAGCTGGGCCATGTCTTCGACCCGCTCAGTCCCTAACCTGCATTCACCCCTATTGTGGGTTTCGGCGCATTTCACACAGCGCAACTGCATTTCGCAGTTGGCCGCAGCGTGACCGAACCTTTGGCAGCGCATGCACTGCAGCATGTCCGTCATGCCTCTTTAATTTTTCCCAGTGTATGACCTGGTAGTCTATGACATTAATATTCCTCAGATTCTCCAGTCTACTTTGGGCGACAGAGTTACGAGGAAGATTGGCAGTTTCTGCCCCTCCCGTCTGGACTTGACCGTGGTAAACGGCTTGACCCCGACGAATTCGAGATCATCGCTGGCCTTCTGACGGAGCTCAACTAGGAGCTCTTCGGGTTCCATGTAGGAACTGATTCCTTTTAACAGGACCGATTTAGGTTTTTCACTCTTAGGAGTGAAGCTGAAGAATTCAGCAGTGGCTTCCCTAAGGCAATCCTTAACTAATTTGTATTCGGCCAATGTGAAGCATTGAACCGAATACCTCTTTTGTTGTTCGTTTATAATTTTAATATAAAAATTGTTTTTAGTGGCCGACTTACATACCTGTTTTATGTCTGCAAGGTCGACCCTATAGGTACGAATTGGTGGCACTTTCTCGGACTTTGGCCGTGGTTGCTGCTGGTGTTGCTGTCTCGCTGCTGCTGATGTTGATGCTGCTGATGGTGCTGCTGCTGCTGTTGCTGCTGATGGCGCTGCTGATGGTGCTGCTGCTGCTGATGTTGATGCTTCTATTGGTGCTGCTACTGGTGCTGCTACAGAAGCAGCTTGTACTGCAGCTAGTACTGCTGCTGCTGGTTTTGGGGCCCCTGATGCGCTGCTGATGGTGCTGCTGCTGCTGATGTTGATGCTTCTATTGGTGCTGCTACTGGTGCTGCTACAGAAGCAGCTTGTACTGCAGCTAGTACTGCTGCTGCTGGTTTTGGGGCCCCTGATGTACTGGGGCCTGATTGTGCCACCCCTGTGTTTTGTTTGGGCGGCTACTTTTGCTGTTGCTGTGGCACCCTTTGAGGTTTGGGTGCTGCCGACGGCTTGTGTTTATCAGCTTTATTTGGCTGCTGCTGCTGCTGTTGTTGTTGTTGTTGCTGCTGTTGCAGTTGTTGTTGTTGTTGTTGCCTTCGCATTTCATCCTCCTTTTGACGGCTCGCTTCCTGCTTCTTTTTCAGCACTTGTAGGTAAGGCTCCATCTTTCGCTTGATGTTTTCTATTTCATCATACAAATCGTTGACGATTGACTGGGCCTTTTCTACTTCACCCTCTCCTTCTTCATCTGAGGACAACTCTGTCGATAGACCCGCAAACCTATTGCTGTCCCCGGACCTGAACATTACCTCACCATCTTCGGACATATATTCTATGTCGTCATCGGATGGCGATGTATTAAGTTGCCGTTGCACCTTTTTGGCTGCTCTTGTCTTGGCGTTGCGCACCGTCTCTTTGCCTGCAGCTGGCAGCTTAGCTGAGGCGATGGTAGAGCGACGCTTTACCAGGTTCGGTGTATATCTGATACTCCTCCTCCTTTTAACTGTAGCATCAGTTGATGCTTTAGCTGGTGTTGTTGGTTTGTGAGCATCTTGCGATGTCGCCGTGGCTCTTGCTGTTCTCGTTGGTGGCTTCATAGCTGTTGTTGTTGTTGTTGCTGCTGTTGGCTGGTCGTCTTTCGACGATCCCGCTTTAGCTGTAGCTGATGATGCCGTTGGCGATGGACTTGCTTTTTTTGGGACATCTTTCGATGCCCCAGCAAGTTTTTTCCCGTCCATGTGAGAATTCTCCCACTCAATAAAGTTTTCCACTTCTCTGTTGTGAAAAAAAGCAGATAAAATTTGTATGCCCGACTCGGGTTCGAACTTGGAACCTCTGGCTCTGGGTTCCGCCACCTCTTCCACTGTGCTATGGGCACTATTGAAAAAAAGGCAACTTATTTAAACTTTTGTACTAACACTCGCTAAATTAGTTAGAAATACTGTGAAAGCCAATACAATGCGTGTTAACTCTTTCACAGATCGATATCGACTGATCGGCCACCTCTACCTATGTGCTATTGCACTATTAAATAAAGCTGGTTATAATTTGTACTTTGAGAAGTCACTCCGATTTTAATTAAATAACACTGTGAAAGCAGATAACGCTCGCACACTTCCACAGATCGAGATCGACTGGTAAGAAAGTGGTCTTGCCTAACAAATGTCATCATCAATTGGAGTCAACAAAACTGTTATACTTTGTAGGGAATACACTATCCAGTGTATTATAGGGTTTTGACACCAAACCCCAAAACCAGTTTTCGGCGAAAAATTTTCAAAAACTCGAAAGCCATTTACACCGAACATTACACGTTTTCGTTTGACATTACAGTTTTTCATTTAATCCTAGTACGCAGAACGAGACAAAATTTATCTCCCATATAAATTTCTTCCCAGAGTAAATTTTATCTCGGATTTTTTTCCAAGCAGTACGCAGTTCCAGCGCATAACTTGACAATTGAAACCGCTGTACATGAAAAGGTAAATGAAAGTTTCCACTTAATTTTGCGCGGAAAAAGTATGTTCGAACATTATTTTTCCGGACAAATGTGACGTTTTATGTATATTTCACTTTTTATAAACTAAAATCATCTCCCTATTTCATTCTTTCCATTATTAAGACGTTTTGAGAACTCATGATTGAAATAAAATATAATTTCGTAAGGAATATGATGACATAAGAATTGAGAATAGAGTAAGTAGAACAGCTGTTTTAAATCTATCAATGGGGTAGGTAATGGAAAAGGATACAAAAGGGTCACATATAGATTCGGAAAAAAATTTCATCAATTCAAAATTAAAATTTATTTCCAAGCTGAGTTGGAGTCAGGAAACTGATTTGGCACATTCAATTGGATTTCAGGAGCAGTAGAAAATTGAGAACATTTCTGGTTTTGGCAGTGTTTTTTAATTCATCGACACCACATCCCTTCCTCAATGGAATTTTATATTGATAGCTTGACAGATACAGAAAGAACTATTTGATTGATAAAGTTTAGTTTGATTCAAATTTCACCAACTGCCCCAAAATCACTTTTTTCCAGAGAAGTTAAAAAACTTCCAAAATTTTGGAGTTTTTAGACGTTTTTTTAGCCAACGATATCGTTGCCATCCTTCAATGGAATTTGACAGTTAATGGCTTGACAGATGGGAGACAAACTATGTTTTGACGGAAAAAGTTAATTTTAATCCAAATGTAAGCCAGTTGCTCTAAAATCACTTTTTTACGGAAAACTCAAATAATTTTTTTGGAATTTTTAGTTTTCTTAATTCATTGGCATCGTAGCCATCTGTCAATGAATCTGACAATTAAAAGCTTGAAATATGTAGGACAAACTATATTTTCATGAAGAGTTTATTTTGGTCCAAATGTCAACCAGTTACCCTAATTCACCTAAATCGCCCTTTTCCAGAGAAGTTAAGAAATTAAAATTTCAGACTTTTTAGAGTTATTTTTAACCATCCAAATAATATTGTGCCCTATCAAATGCAGGCGCTCAAATTTTCTTGATCTGCAAATGCTTTGAAATAATCTGATTTCTATATAAAAAAAATTTCAATTTTTTAAATTTCCAGCTACGCTACTGTACTTATTTGACTTTTCTCATATCTCTTCACGTTCAGAGTTTGTCACGAGAAAAAAATGTAGAGATAAAATTTGTCGTTGCTCGATCAGCGTACTAGGCTTACCACAGTATTCTTTTTGTTGTTTTCCTCATACATATGAACAATTTTAAATAAATTAATTAATTTTGAGAATAGAATTTTATATTTGATATGACAGAATTTCATCAGCTGTTTTCAATTTCATTTGAAAGCATCCAATCAGTTTCTTTTTTGACATTTTATTAGGCACTGAACTTTTTAAAAGCTACGTTTGTTTCGTTTATGTCTGAGTTTCAACATGTTTTCGACTGGTTTTATATAAAACTTGTGTTTTACGAAAACTTGAAGTATACAAAAATGTAGGGGCAAACTAGTGTTTTCGATTAGGTTTTCCTCCAAAACCATAATCTCAAACCACCAAGTGGGATAGAAAGTGTGATGATTTTAGAATCGTTCTTTAATATTTTCATGTATTGAAATATTGAAGAGACAAAAGGCGAAAGTGTAAACGTCAAATTTATTTGCAAGTTAACTGACTGAATTTAACAAAATCAATTTTCTGCAAACAAGACGATTTCATACTTGACGAAAGCAAAATCTGCGTCAAAAAACAGCGGTAATTTTTTTCCATGGCATGTCAAATAAGAATTTATGATTCGAGCTTGTGCTAATTTCGTTCAAATATTCCAAGCAAAGCGTTGTATTTTTAGTTTCGTTAAATGAACGACAGAAACAATGTTGAACTGTTAAAACATCGAAAAGTTGAAATATTCAATTATATCGACTTTTTGTATGTACTACGGACGGTGTTTATACCAGCTTCATGTAAGGCGACTCATTTGGATCGTGTCACTTCCACTGTATTTAGGTGCAACTGTAACTGTATCATTGCAATTCATCATTGACAATTTTGTTCCATAATTTTTAGATATTAAGAAAGTAAAATCGTTATTAATAAGAATTTATAAATTGAAGAAAAAAATGTTCAATGATGAGTTTTAATCATAGCTGTAAATGGCGCCTAAATACGGTGGAAGTGACACGATTTATTATTAATTTTTTTTATTAACTGTATAAAAATTTTGTAGCAAAAAAGGTCTAAGGGCTAAGAACGTCCCTGTTAACGAGTGTCAAATCGTGTCGGATTCCCTGTCAAGTTGTGTTTTATGAAATTAAAAATTTTGCTACACATGGTTATACATGATTTTCTTCACACTTTTTTGATATGTGTTAATACTCAATGGGATAATGTGGAATGGCTATAAATATTCAGGCACATTCATGTTCGAACGAAAAAAGGTTTTGCAGGAGCTAGAAACCACCCAGACAATGAATCTTGTTGATGCGAATCATTTTCTCAATTGAATGTGAGGTCCACTCAGATTCATTTATAAAAGACGAAAAAGAATGAGTGTTGATTCGAAATATTTAAATATGAATGTGTCTGAATACTGTGTAAGACGCTGTGTAGACTAGGAAGATTGAGACCGGTCTCATGGTAGTTTCTGGACAAGAGAAGTGAGGGGTCAGGGATATGTCGTGAGGCATGAACAAAATATAAACACCGGACTCATATGAGACTTATTTTTTGTTGTTTCAATGTGCAAACCATATAAGTTGGTGTCGTTTCTATGTGTTTTGAGGCGCCTCAAATGTTCAAATGAAGATACGATGAGGCTCACGAGTATGGACTCAATTTTCCCAACCTAAACCGGCTCTAAGGCAATTAATTTTATGAGTGGCTCGTAGAACGAAATAATAATCTAAAAAGCAAAAATCTCTAAAGTAAAATTATCGAAAAATAAAATCTAAGCGTTGGAGCCATCTTTACTGCTTCGAGTTTTTCACAATTGGGTTTTATTCCTTCTCCCGATATAGAATGCCCTAGATACATTACTTCGCGGCAAGAGAATTTACATTTTGACAAATTAGACTTTACATTATAACTTTCTAATCTCTCTAGCAATAAATACTCGAAAAAAATCTAGAGAAAAAAAATTTTCAACGCGAAAAATCTAGAATAAATATAAATGTTTCAGACATACTGTTTATACGTGAGAGTTTTTACATTTCACAAACCAAATAAATCCTCGGTGAATAAACGGTGAGGTATGTATGGGGTGGCATGCAGCTCCCCAGCAACCCCCTGCTTGGGCTCACTATGGGATTTGGGGTAGGTGTGAGGTTGGGTGTATGCAAAGTTTCTTTTACATTTAAAGGATCTTAATTTAAAGAAACTTTGAATTTATAATGTTAAATTGAACTTATAATGGGTCTTTTTTCCATTCATAATTGGAATTATAACCCTCAAGAAAAATGTAACAAAACCCATAGCGTTTGTGTCCTTTTCAAAATGGAAAAGAAATCCGTGGATGTTTCCTCCTTTTATTTTGAGAAATAAGGCCCACGGGCTTTATTGCAGTGGGTCTTTTAGTTCTGCACCGTTTTAATTCCCCTCTTGGGTCCTTTGTACCGCTTAGGCAACTCCAGTTAGGTAATGTTCAATAGCCAGATAGGAACCTATGTCAACAGTTTTCTTCGATAGCACTATCCAAAAATGTTCCACAAATGTCAAACTTAAAGCCCAAGATACTAGACACCCTGTGACACTGTCAATGCTTTTAGTTAATATGTAGCTTTTTTTCATTTTTGATATATTTTCCATGTTTTATTCTTATGAAATATATTTGTTTTATTTCTTTTGTTAAATTTAGTTTTTATTTTTGTTTTGCCCAGAAAAGTCAATTATTTGATAAACTGAACATAAAATGCGTGTTATTAGAGAGTAAATTTTTAAATAAGTAAAAAGAATCTCAATTTTTTGAGATTACATATGTATTTCGTGATTTCTGTGAATTCTAGATTTTTGCATTTGAGGCTTTTATTTTTTTATTTCGATATTTTTTTCATTCGAGATTTTTGTTATTCTAGTCATGATCCCCTATTATTTACAAATGGACCAAATTAGCCTCATCAAATACAAGGGAAAAATCTCTATTCTAACGTTTTTAAGGCAAATGAAGGTGATAAAGCATTTATATTTATGAGCTGAGAGCAAAATACAACATGAAGATAATTTATTTCATACCTCTATTAAAAAAAGTTAAGGAGAACCAACAAACAAACAAAATACCTTCATATGTATGTAAGTACTACAAAGGATTTGCTGCGAAAATTACCACAGCTACGAATGTAAACGCATACTGCCTAGTTAAACTTAAACTAAGTTGAAAATTAAAGTTTGTTCAGTATAATTGAACATCGAGCAATACCAAAGCCCTTCCTGTTTTGAAAGGAGATGGGCGAAAAATATATTTATTTTTGTGCATAAAAAGCAACTCATTTCAAATTTATAACAGATCCGCCCCAAATTGTATTATATTTTTTTTTTTTTGTATTTACTTTGTACCTTTATTTGAAAGATATTAACATTACCTGCAGGTACATTATGTTCCAACGGCCTAGTAACCCAGGAACCACTTTTATACGAGTTCCAAGTTCTTGCGGCAATCTTTTTAATAATAATCTAGCAAGCTACCATTCAATGATGCATTGCAGCAATGTTTAGTTATATGTTTAGAGATTTAATTTTTATCCAAAAATTAAAACAAATTTATTTCATAGGTTCTATGTATATTCTTATTACTTACGTTTTAGTTAATTTTATTTCTTAACATGTCTTGCCTTTGCTTATAGTTTTGATTTAATTTTGATAAATACGCTTACAAAAAAACATGATTTTAATTTAAATTTGCATTCGGTATAGAGGATAATAATTTGGATATTAGGTGATATTTATTACCTAAACATTTTGATTAAAAAAAAGTCGTAGATAGTCAATCAATTAGGAATAGATATATGTTAGCACAAATAGTTGTAGTCATTTTTGGTAATAACTTTCCAATCACATTTAAAACTATTTATAAAGATTTTGGAGACAAATATGTCCACTCTTTTGAGATAGGTACTATTTTAATTTTTGTAGGTCTAATTTATAATATCGTTATCACTATCGCACAAAATAATCCAGAATCAACATTCAAAGCTTCAAACAATCCATCCTACTTTTTATCAAAATTGAACAGATGAGAGTATGAAGGCCCTACTATAATACGCATAAGCATGCATAAGTTTGTAAGAGAACCCTGTATATAAGGGTGTCTATTTCTTTGTAATATTATTTTTTTGGCTTAAATACAAATTTTATGCCCTTAAAAAAGTTTCTGACTACAAAATGTTTGTCGAAATCTGTAGATAATGCCATTCTTTTCCACAGAACTTAGGTTTTTTGCTCTTTTCAAATATTTTTTTTCTCTCGAATCACTCCAGCTATTATAAAATTTGTATCTACAGTGCTCCACAAAAGTCTGCGTACAACAACGAAATGTTGAAGAAAAGTCCTGTTTTCTATAAACTTTAACTGATATTTTTTTAAAAAAGGTATATTCCAAATTACCAATGTTCAAGGCCTCTGTTTTTAACAAAACTAATTAAATATTATCATTCACCTTAAAACCAATTAAATAAAAGAAAATAAAGTTATTAAAATCGTTCCACAAAAGTCTGCGTCTACCTGTTTATATTCATTCATTTAACACTGTAAAAGTAGGTAACTGTATTTTTGTCGCATTACATGTTTATTTAATCGTTGTCAACGCTTGAAGGAAAATGGCAAACAAAGAGTTAAGTTTGAGTGAAAAGCAATTAATAATTAATCTGCACGTCAAAAATAAGATGTCCTATGCTGAAATATCCAAACAAACTTCAAGAAGCTGGTCAACGACCCAGAGAAATATAGATCGCTTTTGATATGTAGGTCAGATCGAATCAGGGGCAAGATCCGGGCGACCATCAAAGCTCTCCGTAAGAGATAAGCGTGTTATCAAGAGGATAGTGGATAAGGAGAGTTTTATAACGGCTAAGACGATAAGCGGAAAACTCGAAAAGCACAATAACACCATAGTGCATCCAGAAACGGTAGGAAGAGCTATAATTCAAAAGGGGTTTAGATCGTGCACACCCAGGAAAAAACCATTTGTCAACAAAACGAATAGGCAGAAACGACTCACGTTTGCAAAGGAGTATGTAAATAAGACTCCTGACTTTTGGCGGAAGTTTATATTCTCAGACGAATCTAAGTATAACATTTTTGGTCTGACGGTCGGTTGAAGGTGTGGCGGCGGCAGAACGATGCCCTTAATCCAAAATGCACAATCAAGACTGTGAAGCACGGTGGTGGAGGTATTATGGTATGGGGCTGTATGGCGTCATCCGGGGTCTGCAAGCTGAAAATAATCTAAGGAATTATGAATCAGTACGTCTACGTCGATATTTTAAAAAGAAATTTAAGAACAAGTGCTGAGATTCTGGGTATTTCCGACGATTACTATTTCCAGCAAGATAATGACCTCAAACATACGGCGCGCATGTGGCTGTTATTCATCACTCCACACATGCTTAGAACCCCACCACAGAGCCCAGATATAAATACTATAGAGCATTTATGGGATACATTGGAGAGGAAGATCCGCACCCACGATATCAGGAACAAAGTGCAGCTAAAAGACGCTTTATTATTTGAATGGAACAATATAAGTAGTTCTTATACTGAAAAGCTGGTGGCCTCTATTGAAAACCATTTAAAAGAGGTCATCAGGATGAAATAATTAGCCAGTTTATATTTCTGAGATCTCAGAGGACTCAGAGCGCTCAGAAATATAAACAGGATTCCTCTCAAAAATTCCTCACTTTTCCCCTTAAAAACTGAGACTGAAATTTTTTGGATTCGCTTGCTCAATTATTTTTTGTCGCAGTAAATTACATAAGAAGAAAAGAAAAAGAGAGTTCTTTTGACTTTTTGACTTTGTTTATATTTTATTCTCCTGCTCTGTCAAAAAATTGAGGAAAAATACTGAGCGCTCAAGAAATATAAACTGGCCAAATATATCGGACCAAATATTAACCCCAAAAGTAATGGGATATAATATTTTGTATGTCAATTTTTCACTTCTCTTACAGCCGTACGCAAACTTTTTTGAACACCTTTATTTTGTTTTTATTAATAATCTTTTAAATGAATAATATTATTTAGTTGATTTTGTTAAAAACGAAATCCTTGAACATTGTTTTAATGGAGTATACCTTTAAGAAATTGTTTTTTGCTTACCGTTTCTTGATAACAACTCTTTTTTTTTCAACATTTAGTTGTTGTACGCAGACGTTTGTGGAGCACTGTATAAACTTTTGATTTAGCTAGTTTATATTTCTGAGATCTCAGAGGACTCAGAGCGCTCAGAAATATAAACAGGATTCCTCTCAAAAATTCCTCACATTTCCCCTTAAAAACTAAGACTGAAATTTTTTGGATTCGCTTGCTCAATCATTTTTTATCGCAGTATCGCAGTAAATTACATAAGAAGAAAAGAAAAAGAGAGTTGTTTTGACTTCTATGTGAGGAATACTGTTTATATTTTATTCTCCTGTTCTGTTAAAAAATTGAGGAAAAATACTGAGCACTCAAAAAATATAAACTGGCCAATTTGTCTAACATTAAAAGATTATTATTTCGGAATATATCGTGAAAATCCGCACGTAGAGGAAAGAAAAATAACAACTTTTTTATTGTGCTACGTCCCAATTATATCAATATTGTGTGAGATATAGACCATCTGATGTTAAATAAGATAGATTAACATGCATAGGCATAAATAAAACACTTAAACTACAAGTTATGCCGGATTTAAACGAGTGGCAGATTGTCATAATTTCTTGCATGTTTACGACAATAAAGACATAATCGTGTAAATGAATTAAAAATTTTCCATTATATTCATCATTAAATAAATGACAGAGCTAACTGGCATTCAATATTGTCATTAAAATAAAGCCAAGTATATACACAGGACACCATTTTCCAAATAATGACAGTACACAATAAAGAATGAACTTGCCCATTCTTTACCAGTATAATGACAGAGTATCAAAACGCCATTGTTTTGCCAACGTGTAAATACATGTCATTGATGATTTTGATTTTACCATTATTTTGCCACTTTAATGGCGTGAATTAGTGGCAATTTGTCACTCGTCTAAATCTGGAATTGTTATTAGTTTGATCAACCGACTGGATATTTAAAGAAAAATAAATAATTAAAATAATAAAAAGAGATTGCAAACGCAAAACATTAAGAAAATAGTCATTTTTATTTGTACTGGATACGATATGTAACTTTATTGTCTTTGATAAAACGAACACCCTACTGTAGAGCTATAATTGACTTCTGCGCGCAAGGATTCCAGTCAAAATTCCATTCACTTTTGTGAAATTTAGTTGAAGGCATTTTGATTTAGGTTTCTTACCTGATTTGAGAAATTGACCGAGCAGAAAATGAAGAACAACTTGAAGGTAACGTGGGTCAAATTCAAACTGGTAGGAAAGGATTGCAAGGTTTTATTTATGTAGGCCTTAAGTACTTAAGTACGAATCATTGAAAATTTTAATGATTAATTTGTAGACATAGAAAGCGAAATCAGTGATTAATTTGATGGAAAGGTAAGGTTCCTGACTAATTATTAACTGTCAACAAATATTCACAGATCCTTTCACATAAAATGAGTTTTATAATTCCAAGAATTGAACTACCTTGGGTTTCAATGATAGCTTTAACTGGGGCCTAGTAAAACATTTATTCCAAGTTCCATTGACTTTTGCTATTATTTTCATAAAGTTTTCGGTAATATTCTACCAAATCTTAAAAGAGAAGTCAATATTATTTACATAAAAAGATCTATACCTTTATGTAAAAAAAATTTGGGTTGACATACCATTTTGGATTTAGTCTTTTTTTTATTTATTTATTTATTTATTCATGAAGCAGAGAGATTATCTCTTATAGACTGCATACTATTTACATAGGTTAAATTAAATTTTAAATAAAATAAGAGTTAGTATCAATTTCATATTGAGGTTTATTAGAGGATATTAGAGGTTGCAAAACTACGAGTATATCGTGTAATACATACATTTTGAAAGTATCTCTTGCACAATTTTGGAAAATATCTATTCTAGAACAAACAACGTTAGTCTCCCTCATGCAACGAGACATTGGCTCATTTAGGCCATCACTTGTACGGTGAAAATATTCTTGTAATAAAATTGACTCGCTAAAATTTTTTTGAGGAACGCGTAAGTTTACAAAATTAAGTAACTGAGGACATTTAATGTGATAGGATGAACTGATGAAAAGTACGCCGGTTTTCCAGAGTATTAATACCAAACAGTAAGCACCTAGAGTTGTAAGCTGACATGTCCATACGCCAATTTAATTTAAAGATCAAATATCTAGTAAAGTTCTTTTGAACTTTGTCGATTCTGTTAGATGAGTTTTTATAAAAGGGATTCCAAACTGTACTGGAGTATTCCAACACAGATCTGACAGTGAATTAAAAAGTGACTTGAGTGAGTAAGGATCTTTGAATCTCTTGTATTCCCCTTTACAAATCCAAACATTTGATTAGCCTTATTTACAATATAATCAATATGAGGTAAGAATGAAAGCTTACTGTCTAAAATAATCCCTAGATCCTTTTTACGTCCAACACGTTCAAGAATTTAACTTTAACTTTATAATTGAATAAAATAGGTGTAGTGTGTCTGAAACATGACATTATTTGACATTTTGTAATATTTAAATAAAGAAAATTATTGCGACACCATTCAGTTAATCTAAATACATCATCATGTAGTGAATAACAATCCGATAACGACTTATGGTACAACTTTAAGTCATCAGTAAATAAGAGACATAACGAAGATACAAAAATTGAAGGAAAATCGTTAGTATATAAAAGGAACAACAATGAACCCAAATGACTACCTTGTGACACGCCAGATTAGACATAGATGTTTTCTGAGTGATAGTTATCAATTTTAACTATTTGAATTCTGTCAGTGAGGTACGATTCAATCCAACTCAGGAATTCAGAATGAAATCCCAATGACAGTAATTTATAAAGATGCACTCGATGGCTTACACGATCAAATGCTTTTGCAAAATCTGTAAATATTATATCAGTTTGAATATAATTTTCAAAATTATTAATAATATGGTTCGTCATTAATGTGAGATTTGTTGTTGTAGATATGCCAGAGATAAAACCTCGTTGATATTCAGATATTTGGCCTTTTAATTGAAAAGTTAATTTATTGTAAACAATTTTTTCCAATATTTTAGGCATAGCCGAAATTTTACTAATTGGCCGGTAATTAGTAATATCTTGCTTAGAATCTGACTTGAAAACTGGGGTTAGAAACAAAAGTTTCCAACAGTCTAAAAATCTGCCTTTCGAAAGTGAAGCATTAAAAATTATTGGCTAACGACTTTGCACATTTAGGCAAAATAATTGGTGAAATACCATCAGGTTCTTCCTTTTTGCTAGCATCTAGCTTAAAAATAGCTTCTTCAACCTCACATACATCCACATACACCATAGATCCTATATCAAAAACTCTAGAAACTGTTGGTAATACTTGATCTGTTAAAGATTCTACAGAGTAAACCGATTTAAAATATCTAGCAAAAAGATTACATATTAAATTAATATCACTGGTTGTTGTATTCAAATACTTCATGCAGCTTGGATAACCAGTAGTTTTCCTTTTAGAGTTAATAAAGCTCCAAAAACATTTACTATTATTTTTCATATTACACCCAATAGAAAACATATATGATTGATAAACAAATTAATTAGGACGTTAAATTCGTGTCGGATTAATTTATAATTCGCGCATAGCTCTGGACTATTATGATTCTGTTTAAATACTTTAAAAGCTTTATTTTTTCCTTTTCCTTATATTTACCAATCTCTTATTAAACTAGATCGGATGAGAACTTGTTTTTAATTTTTATTGGGAACAAACTGACGTACTGTCTCTCTAATAGCCATCAAAAGATTTTCATTAGCAAGTTCCAGTTGAACATCGTTATCACACAAAATAGAGTCCCAATTAAAGGATAAAAATAATCATTCATTGCATCAAAGTTTGCTTGCTTTACCAAAGTTTGGAACATATGAATTGTTTAGTAACTTCTTTTTTATATAAACATTGAAATGAAAATGTCCTTCTAATGCAACATGGTGCATAGAATTTTTAACTATTGGAAACTTAGATTTATCTATACCAATATCAAATTCCTTATCAACAAAAATAAGATCTAATAATCTTGATAAATTATTTTTAAAATAATTAATTGAGTTAAGTCAAATTGAGTATAAAAATCTATAAAATTTACTTCAATTTATGAGTTTACATTATAAGGAATTAAATATTTATCATCTGAGTCCAAATTCCATATAATATTACCTAGATTAAAGTCTCCAAACCATATACCATGTTCCGTATTATTGAGATTATCCTAAATGTTTTTACAATTAATTGGATGCAAATTATATACTTCAAGAGAACTCCTTGAAGGAATGTAACTTAACATTATAAATATTTCCGTTTCATTATTTAACAAAAGTGATACAATTAACTGATCTACATCATAATTTAATTCAGAAAAAAATTGATTTCAAAGCAAATCTTCTTGTTTACATGGAAAGGAAGAAAAGATGACAAACAAGACTCTACCGCCCTTATCCATACCTGTTAGTAAATTACTTCTATCTTTCTTGAAAACTATAGTTCTTAAAGTCAAATATTTCAGATGTGAGTTGGTTTTCAGTTAGCCATGTTTCAGTTAATATTATAATATCATAATTACAAGATGAGAGAGTAATATACAGATAATCTAATTTAGATCTTATACCTCCTACATTTTGATAATAAAAACATAAATTATTTGGAAATTGCAAGATATTATAAGATGAGTCAGCCGCATTATCAGCACAATTTAAAAGAAGAATATTATATAGAGTTGGATCAACAGCATTATCAGCAACCCCAGAGGCCTGATTATGGAATACGCGGCGAATCGTTTTAGGTGGCGAAAATGAAATTTGGTATTACTGCTTTCCCTTTCGCCTCTATCGTTTTGAATTCGACCAATTATCTAAAACGAAAGCGAATTTGAAATGTCATAATTTGTTTTATATTCGACATAATTTATTTGGCGGATTGTGAATGTTTCGATAGCCGAGAGATATTTTGTTGTGTATTTAATGAAATAAAACAATGTGAGTTGAGTTTTATGTCAATTATATACATTAATTTGCAAAACAAAGTTATGAAAAATAACTAATAATAATTTAATCAAATTTAATAAAATGGTGTTCATTTACTGTAGGGCGTATAATGCTCACATGAGCACCATCAATGCACATGATTACACCGGTTAATCCACTTTTTTCATAAAATGATGCTTTCGCTTCCTGTTTTTCCTGCGCAGTCATTTTAAATGTAATCATTTTGGGGCATAACTTTCTCTCTAAAATAGAAAGTGTTTCGGACATTGTGTCGGAAACCGTTGGTTGTGCCATCCCAATAAAGGCATCTTGTCCAACGCCTTTTTGATAGGATCCCTCCGTAAGAAATCCCAGCGTTGCGGCAAATTGCAAGATTATTGGGATGCCGTTGTTGTTATGAGGCATGTACTCATCTTTTATTTCTTCTAACACAAAAACAAAGGCTTCCTTCGAAAGTCTGAATAGTTTAACAAATCTATTTGTTTATGAAATAAAGAATATTTCAGGTTACATTCAAAAGCAAAAGTACTTACTCAGTTGACGGTAGATCCAGAGGCGAGGATTTGTTTCTTAATAATTTTCTGGTTATCTGCAACCCCGAAGATTCATGTGTTTCCTCTCTTTCGGCATAAATAAATACCATAATTGAATCCATAATTGTTTATTCTTTAATTTAGATTTCAATATAACCGAAGCAACAAATCAAAATTATTTTAATAAACAAAAATCGTGGAAGCCCAAATGTCAAATCACTGGAATATTGGAAGCAATACTTTCGACTCGCTTCGAATTCCTTAATAAAACAATTTGAAGCGAGTCGAAAAGAATATATCGAATTCAAAACGATTCGCCGCGTATTCCATAATCAGGCCTCAGAGTTTGTTTCAGCAACTGCATTATTTGTATAGTTTATAAAGCCAGCTGGAGCTATTTCACAGGCTCGGACAGGAGAGCCATATAGTTTTTTGGCTCAGGCGTACCAGTTTATGTTGAGATATATTTAATTAAATCCTCAGGAAGAGTATCAAAATAAAATTTTGGAACATGAAGCCACTTAAAGGGAGTTTCTGTATTGAGGGTACTAATTCCTGTTCAAAAAAGTCCATGGTGTTTATTGAATTTTTATTTATTTTTTTCTTCAACCATTTTCGCTTTTTTGTTTACAATTGCTAAATGTTTACTTAATACTTCATTAATGATAAATTCAGAGTTTATAATAGAAGGTTTGTCCTTGTCAGATTCAATGGTAGCAAATTCACTATTTTGATTTCCTTCGCAGCCATCTAAATTGTTTACGAAAGTAACAGATGTACTTTGACCATCGTCATCAGCGGCGACTACAGCTGCATCATCAACAGATGTTTTTTTGTTTCTATTTGATCACCATTTCCACCATCACCATCGGCAGCACCAACATCGACAACAACGACGTCATCATTCGAGTTCGGAGACATAGGACTTTTTGCAGTCTTTGTTTTATCATCACTTTCTTCACACACTCCAGAGTCCATGCAAACCAAATTGTGTTTCCCTATTTGCAGCAGAACTATCATCCATAATGCTATCATTTAAGATAACAACATGAGAGGTAGCAGCTTCAGTGCACAAATACTGTTTAGTGTTTTAGTTTATTCCACAAACAAAAGAAATATACAAATGTAGAATATGGTCCCCATCGACTTAAGTTCTGTTTTTATGTGTAGATGACGCTAAACATACTATTTCTTGAATTCGGTAAGATCATACAAGTAAAATAGTGTGATCACTCTTCCTTTAAATAAAAAATTCAACAAGCAAAAACTAGCGCACCTACCACCAACATCAACATTTTTTTAGAAGTTTTGTTCTTGTTGTTTTCTTCTTTAAATGTTTAGTTGTGCCTGCCTGGGTGGTGCTTCTTGACAGCTCAACAATCTGAAAATGAAAATAGTTCCCAAATCCAATGTACTATAAATGTACTCACCCAATTGAATGCGTCCACCGGCACGCGTATTGTTTTTTGACGAGCCCATTTCTCCTATTTAAACCTGGAGAAATATGAAGACAAATGATTAGTGGTTAGTTTAACACTAGGTAAATGCACTTAAGAAGAAAAAGAAGGAATACATTTCATAAATTGGTAAAATACCTACGATTAAATAATAATGTTGCTTGTTGATGTTGCTGCTTCGGTTGCTGTTGTCAAATAATATATCTGAAACAACAAATATGCATAGATAGACAAACCAGCCAAAGACTAATGCATAGATTAACAACTCATCATAGTGAATGGTGTACCTGAGAATCCATACCGCGAGCAGCTATATATCTCTGTCTCATTCACACATTGACTTTGGATAATTGAACTTGGTGAAACTAAGGTCGTGACAGATATTAGTTAGATTAGAAGGTAGTGCAGAAAAATATATATAGGTTATATCAGAGCCAGCTTGTGCGCCCCCACAACTTGACTTTAAATTCAATTAATTGTAAACAAATATGATGCGATGTATACAAATACCTTAAAATTGCATGTCAGCACCTCTTTGCCTTCAGCAACTTGTGCAAGAGATTTATTTCACAATAAGAATTATGATATCATCGCATCATCCGCAGTCAAACCAAGATTTGCTGCATAGACATTTAAATATTATAAAAAGGGATCATTCGATCCCATACAGTTCAGTTCATAGCTCAGTTCTAAAGTATCATCTTCGTATAGCCTAAGATTTCCCCCCACCAGTGGTAAGGAATCTGAAGCTTTAATTAATCAATAAAGTATTCTTTAATCAATAATAAAAAAGTGTTTTATTTTTTTGTTGAAGTTCTCTGACGAGAACAGTAAAATCTATTTTTTTGATTGAAGGTGAACTCTTTAATAAAAATGGCGCAGTCGGTAGGATACCAGTCAGAAATATAAGTGAAAATTATAAGAGACATGGTAATCCAGTGATCGAATCTCGTTTTTCGCGAAACATCATAACAACTCGTAACTCGTGATTGTTTGAAAAAATTTATATTTGTGAAAATCAATACTTAGCTCAAAAGTTTGATGGACAAAATAAAGACAAACAAAAAATAAATATTTTTAAGCAACTCGTAGCTCGTGATTGTTGACAATTTTTTTTTTTTTTGTGTGAAAAGCGAAAAATTTAAGATCGATTTAAACGAAGGAATTCAAACGAATATTGAATCTCTTTCCAAAGAATTATTTTAGTAGCTCAGGTCAGTGAATATGCCCTATACTACGAAATCCATAGAGGAAAAATAATTCGAAAAAAAAATTTATTTAAAAGTAGAAAATTAAAATAAAAATTCAAGAAGTGAAAAGAAAAAAAAAATAAAAAAAAAAAAATAATAATAATAATAAAACAAAAGTGAAGTGAAAAACAAAATCAAAGAAACAGTATATAAAGAAATAAAATAAACCTGAAGGAAGAACATCTTTACGAGGCAAATATTATCCATGTCGAAAGCCCCAACGTGTTCTGAATGAAGGAAGTTTTTAATCAATCGAAACTTAGAAGACATAAAATCTACAACCAACAAAGAAACATCAACATGGAGCCCGTAGCAGCAGCACAACTGCAACAACAACAACATCAACAACAACAACAACAACAACAACAACAACAACAACAACAACAACAACAACAACAACAACAACAACAACAACAACAACAACAACAACAACAACAACAACAACAACAACAATAACATCAACAACAGCAACAACAACAACAAGCAGGTAATAGAGTTTTAGAAATAAACCCTATTAATTACATAGAAAAATTACAAAATTTTGATGGAAGAACAGAAGATCTTCCGATTTTTATTCAAAATGTAGATGATATAATACCTACATTGCAAACATATAATGATCAGGGCCAAAGAATGTGTGTAAATTTATTAAAAAGCAAATTTATAGGTAGGGCAAGACAGGCTATAGAGATACACACTCATCTCTCGCACTGGACAGAAATTAAAGAAATGCTAATAGAAAATTTTGATCTACATCATAATTTAATTCAGAAAAAAATTGATTTCAAAGCAAATCTTCTTGTTTACATGGAAAGGAAGAAAAGATGACAAACAAGACTCTACCGCCCTTATCCATACCTGTTAGTAAATTACTTCTATCTTTCTTGAAAACTATAGTTCTTAAAGTCAAATATTTCAGATGTGAGTTGGTTTTCAGTTAGCCATGTTTCAGTTAATATTATAATATCATAATTACAAGATGAGAGAGTAATATACAGATAATCTAATTTAGATCTTATACCTCCTACATTTTGATAATAAAAACATAAATTATTTGGAAATTGCAAGATATTATAAGATGAGTCAGCCGCATTATCAGCACAATTTAAAAGAAGAATATTATATAGAGTTGGATCAACAGCATTATCAGCAACCCCAGAGGCCTGATTATGGAATACGCGGCGAATCGTTTTAGGTGGCGAAAATGAAATTTGGTATTACTGCTTTCCCTTTCGCCTCTATCGTTTTGAATTCGACCAATTATCTAAAACGAAAGCGAATTTGAAATGTCATAATTTGTTTTATATTCGACATAATTTATTTGGCGGATTGTGAATGTTTCGATAGCCGAGAGATATTTTGTTGTGTATTTAATGAAATAAAACAATGTGAGTTGAGTTTTATGTCAATTATATACATTAATTTGCAAAACAAAGTTATGAAAAATAACTAATAATAATTTAATCAAATTTAATAAAATGGTGTTCATTTACTGTAGGGCGTATAATGCTCACATGAGCACCATCAATGCACATGATTACACCGGTTAATCCACTTTTTTCATAAAATGATGCTTTCGCTTCCTGTTTTTCCTGCGCAGTCATTTTAAATGTAATCATTTTGGGGCATAACTTTCTCTCTAAAATAGAAAGTGTTTCGGACATTGTGTCGGAAACCGTTGGTTGTGCCATCCCAATAAAGGCATCTTGTCCAACGCCTTTTTGATAGGATCCCTCCGTAAGAAATCCCAGCGTTGCGGCAAATTGCAAGATTATTGGGATGCCGTTGTTGTTATGAGGCATGTACTCATCTTTTATTTCTTCTAACACAAAAACAAAGGCTTCCTTCGAAAGTCTGAATAGTTTAACAAATCTATTTGTTTATGAAATAAAGAATATTTCAGGTTACATTCAAAAGCAAAAGTACTTACTCAGTTGACGGTAGATCCAGAGGCGAGGATTTGTTTCTTAATAATTTTCTGGTTATCTGCAACCCCGAAGATTCATGTGTTTCCTCTCTTTCGGCATAAATAAATACCATAATTGAATCCATAATTGTTTATTCTTTAATTTAGATTTCAATATAACCGAAGCAACAAATCAAAATTATTTTAATAAACAAAAATCGTGGAAGCCCAAATGTCAAATCACTGGAATATTGGAAGCAATACTTTCGACTCGCTTCGAATTCCTTAATAAAACAATTTGAAGCGAGTCGAAAAGAATATATCGAATTCAAAACGATTCGCCGCGTATTCCATAATCAGGCCTCAGAGTTTGTTTCAGCAACTGCATTATTTGTATAGTTTATAAAGCCAGCTGGAGCTATTTCACAGGCTCGGACAGGAGAGCCATATAGTTTTTTGGCTCAGGCGTACCAGTTTATGTTGAGATATATTTAATTAAATCCTCAGGAAGAGTATCAAAATAAAATTTTGGAACATGAAGCCACTTAAAGGGAGTTTCTGTATTGAGGGTACTAATTCCTGTTCAAAAAAGTCCATGGTGTTTATTGAATTTTTATTTATTTTTTTCTTCAACCATTTTCGCTTTTTTGTTTACAATTGCTAAATGTTTACTTAATACTTCATTAATGATAAATTCAGAGTTTATAATAGAAGGTTTGTCCTTGTCAGATTCAATGGTAGCAAATTCACTATTTTGATTTCCTTCGCAGCCATCTAAATTGTTTACGAAAGTAACAGATGTACTTTGACCATCGTCATCAGCGGCGACTACAGCTGCATCATCAACAGATGTTTTTTTGTTTCTATTTGATCACCATTTCCACCATCACCATCGGCAGCACCAACATCGACAACAACGACGTCATCATTCGAGTTCGGAGACATAGGACTTTTTGCAGTCTTTGTTTTATCATCACTTTCTTCACACACTCCAGAGTCCATGCAAACCAAATTGTGTTTCCCTATTTGCAGCAGAACTATCATCCATAATGCTATCATTTAAGATAACAACATGAGAGGTAGCAGCTTCAGTGCACAAATACTGTTTAGTGTTTTAGTTTATTCCACAAACAAAAGAAATATACAAATGTAGAATATGGTCCCCATCGACTTAAGTTCTGTTTTTATGTGTAGATGACGCTAAACATACTATTTCTTGAATTCGGTAAGATCATACAAGTAAAATAGTGTGATCACTCTTCCTTTAAATAAAAAATTCAACAAGCAAAAACTAGCGCACCTACCACCAACATCAACATTTTTTTAGAAGTTTTGTTCTTGTTGTTTTCTTCTTTAAATGTTTAGTTGTGCCTGCCTGGGTGGTGCTTCTTGACAGCTCAACAATCTGAAAATGAAAATAGTTCCCAAATCCAATGTACTATAAATGTACTCACCCAATTGAATGCGTCCACCGGCACGCGTATTGTTTTTTGACGAGCCCATTTCTCCTATTTAAACCTGGAAAAATATGAAGACAAATGATTAGTGGTTAGTTTAACACTAGGTAAATGCACTTAAGAAGAAAAAGAAGGAATACATTTCATAAATTGGTAAAATACCTACGATTAAATAATAATGTTGCTTGTTGATGTTGCTGCTTCGGTTGCTGTTGTCAAATAATATATCTGAAACAACAAATATGCATAGATAGACAAACCAGCCAAAGACTAATGCATAGATTAACAACTCATCATAGTGAATGGTGTACCTGAGAATCCATACCGCGAGCAGCTATATATCTCTGTCTCATTCACACATTGACTTTGGATAATTGAACTTGGTGAAACTAAGGTCGTGACAGATATTAGTTAGATTAGAAGGTAGTGCAGAAAAATATATATAGGTTATATCAGAGCCAGCTTGTGCGCCCCCACAACTTGACTTTAAATTCAATTAATTGTAAACAAATATGATGCGATGTATACAAATACCTTAAAATTGCATGTCAGCACCTCTTTGCCTTCAGCAACTTGTGCAAGAGATTTATTTCACAATAAGAATTATGATATCATCGCATCATCCGCAGTCAAACCAAGATTTGCTGCATAGACATTTAAATATTATAAAAAGGGATCATTCGATCCCATACAGTTCAGTTCATAGCTCAGTTCTAAAGTATCATCTTCGTATAGCCTAAGATTTCCCCCCACCAGTGGTAAGGAATCTGAAGCTTTAATTAATCAATAAAGTATTCTTTAATCAATAATAAAAAAGTGTTTTATTTTTTTGTTGAAGTTCTCTGACGAGAACAGTAAAATCTATTTTTTTGATTGAAGGTGAACTCTTTAATAAAAATGGCGCAGTCGGTAGGATACCAGTCAGAAATATAAGTGAAAATTATAAGAGACATGGTAATCCAGTGATCGAATCTCGTTTTTCGCGAAACATCATAACAACTCGTAACTCGTGATTGTTTGAAAAAATTTATATTTGTGAAAATCAATACTTAGCTCAAAAGTTTGATGGACAAAATAAAGACAAACAAAAAATAAATATTTTTAAGCAACTCGTAGCTCGTGATTGTTGACAATTTTTTTTTTTTTTGTGTGAAAAGCGAAAAATTTAAGATCGATTTAAACGAAGGAATTCAAACGAATATTGAATCTCTTTCCAAAGAATTATTTTAGTAGCTCAGGTCAGTGAATATGCCCTATACTACGAAATCCATAGAGGAAAAATAATTCGAAAAAAAAATTTATTTAAAAGTAGAAAATTAAAATAAAAATTCAAGAAGTGAAAAGAAAAAAAAAATAAAAAAAAAAAAATAATAATAATAATAAAACAAAAGTGAAGTGAAAAACAAAATCAAAGAAACAGTATATAAAGAAATAAAATAAACCTGAAGGAAGAACATCTTTACGAGGCAAATATTATCCATGTCGAAAGCCCCAACGTGTTCTGAATGAAGGAAGTTTTTAATCAATCGAAACTTAGAAGACATAAAATCTACAACCAACAAAGAAACATCAACATGGAGCCCGTAGCAGCAGCACAACTGCAACAACAACAACATCAACAACAACAACAACAACAACAACAACAACAACAACAACAACAACAACAACAACAACAACAACAACAACAACAATAACATCAACAACAGCAACAACAACAACAAGCAGGTAATAGAGTTTTAGAAATAAACCCTATTAATTACATAGAAAAATTACAAAATTTTGATGGAAGAACAGAAGATCTTCCGATTTTTATTCAAAATGTAGATGATATAATACCTACATTGCAAACATATAATGATCAGGGCCAAAGAATGTGTGTAAATTTATTAAAAAGCAAATTTATAGGTAGGGCAAGACAGGCTATAGAGATACACACTCATCTCTCGCACTGGACAGAAATTAAAGAAATGCTAATAGAAAATTTTGATCTACATCATAATTTAATTCAGAAAAAAATTGATTTCAAAGCAAATCTTCTTGTTTACATGGAAAGGAAGAAAAGATGACAAACAAGACTCTACCGCCCTTATCCATACCTGTTAGTAAATTACTTCTATCTTTCTTGAAAACTATAGTTCTTAAAGTCAAATATTTCAGATGTGAGTTGGTTTTCAGTTAGCCATGTTTCAGTTAATATTATAATATCATAATTACAAGATGAGAGAGTAATATACAGATAATCTAATTTAGATCTTATACCTCCTACATTTTGATAATAAAAACATAAATTATTTGGAAATTGCAAGATATTATAAGATGAGTCAGCCGCATTATCAGCACAATTTAAAAGAAGAATATTATATAGAGTTGGATCAACAGCATTATCAGCAACCCCAGAGGCCTGATTATGGAATACGCGGCGAATCGTTTTAGGTGGCGAAAATGAAATTTGGTATTACTGCTTTCCCTTTCGCCTCTATCGTTTTGAATTCGACCAATTATCTAAAACGAAAGCGAATTTGAAATGTCATAATTTGTTTTATATTCGACATAATTTATTTGGCGGATTGTGAATGTTTCGATAGCCGAGAGATATTTTGTTGTGTATTTAATGAAATAAAACAATGTGAGTTGAGTTTTATGTCAATTATATACATTAATTTGCAAAACAAAGTTATGAAAAATAACTAATAATAATTTAATCAAATTTAATAAAATGGTGTTCATTTACTGTAGGGCGTATAATGCTCACATGAGCACCATCAATGCACATGATTACACCGGTTAATCCACTTTTTTCATAAAATGATGCTTTCGCTTCCTGTTTTTCCTGCGCAGTCATTTTAAATGTAATCATTTTGGGGCATAACTTTCTCTCTAAAATAGAAAGTGTTTCGGACATTGTGTCGGAAACCGTTGGTTGTGCCATCCCAATAAAGGCATCTTGTCCAACGCCTTTTTGATAGGATCCCTCCGTAAGAAATCCCAGCGTTGCGGCAAATTGCAAGATTATTGGGATGCCGTTGTTGTTATGAGGCATGTACTCATCTTTTATTTCTTCTAACACAAAAACAAAGGCTTCCTTCGAAAGTCTGAATAGTTTAACAAATCTATTTGTTTATGAAATAAAGAATATTTCAGATTACATTCAAAAGCAAAAGTACTTACTCAGTTGACGGTAGATCCAGAGGCGAGGATTTGTTTCTTAATAATTTTCTGGTTATCTGCAACCCCGAAGATTCATGTGTTTCCTCTCTTTCGGCATAAATAAATACCATAATTGAATCCATAATTGTTTATTCTTTAATTTAGATTTCAATATAACCGAAGCAACAAATCAAAATTATTTTAATAAACAAAAATCGTGGAAGCCCAAATGTCAAATCACTGGAATATTGGAAGCAATACTTTCGACTCGCTTCGAATTCCTTAATAAAACAATTTGAAGCGAGTCGAAAAGAATATATCGAATTCAAAACGATTCGCCGCGTATTCCATAATCAGGCCTCAGAGTTTGTTTCAGCAACTGCATTATTTGTATAGTTTATAAAGCCAGCTGGAGCTATTTCACAGGCTCGGACAGGAGAGCCATATAGTTTTTTGGCTCAGGCGTACCAGTTTATGTTGAGATATATTTAATTAAATCCTCAGGAAGAGTATCAAAATAAAATTTTGGAACATGAAGCCACTTAAAGGGAGTTTCTGTATTGAGGGTACTAATTCCTGTTCAAAAAAGTCCATGGTGTTTATTGAATTTTTATTTATTTTTTTCTTCAACCATTTTCGCTTTTTTGTTTACAATTGCTAAATGTTTACTTAATACTTCATTAATGATAAATTCAGAGTTTATAATAGAAGGTTTGTCCTTGTCAGATTCAATGGTAGCAAATTCACTATTTTGATTTCCTTCGCAGCCATCTAAATTGTTTACGAAAGTAACAGATGTACTTTGACCATCGTCATCAGCGGCGACTACAGCTGCATCATCAACAGATGTTTTTTTGTTTCTATTTGATCACCATTTCCACCATCACCATCGGCAGCACCAACATCGACAACAACGACGTCATCATTCGAGTTCGGAGACATAGGACTTTTTGCAGTCTTTGTTTTATCATCACTTTCTTCACACACTCCAGAGTCCATGCAAACCAAATTGTGTTTCCCTATTTGCAGCAGAACTATCATCCATAATGCTATCATTTAAGATAACAACATGAGAGGTAGCAGCTTCAGTGCACAAATACTGTTTAGTGTTTTAGTTTATTCCACAAACAAAAGAAATATACAAATGTAGAATATGGTCCCCATCGACTTAAGTTCTGTTTTTATGTGTAGATGACGCTAAACATACTATTTCTTGAATTCGGTAAGATCATACAAGTAAAATAGTGTGATCACTCTTCCTTTAAATAAAAAATTCAACAAGCAAAAACTAGCGCACCTACCACCAACATCAACATTTTTTTAGAAGTTTTGTTCTTGTTGTTTTCTTCTTTAAATGTTTAGTTGTGCCTGCCTGGGTGGTGCTTCTTGACAGCTCAACAATCTGAAAATGAAAATAGTTCCCAAATCCAATGTACTATAAATGTACTCACCCAATTGAATGCGTCCACCGGCACGCGTATTGTTTTTTGACGAGCCCATTTCTCCTATTTAAACCTGGAAAAATATGAAGACAAATGATTAGTGGTTAGTTTAACACTAGGTAAATGCACTTAAGAAGAAAAAGAAGGAATACATTTCATAAATTGGTAAAATACCTACGATTAAATAATAATGTTGCTTGTTGATGTTGCTGCTTCGGTTGCTGTTGTCAAATAATATATCTGAAACAACAAATATGCATAGATAGACAAACCAGCCAAAGACTAATGCATAGATTAACAACTCATCATAGTGAATGGTGTACCTGAGAATCCATACCGCGAGCAGCTATATATCTCTGTCTCATTCACACATTGACTTTGGATAATTGAACTTGGTGAAACTAAGGTCGTGACAGATATTAGTTAGATTAGAAGGTAGTGCAGAAAAATATATATAGGTTATATCAGAGCCAGCTTGTGCGCCCCCACAACTTGACTTTAAATTCAATTAATTGTAAACAAATATGATGCGATGTATACAAATACCTTAAAATTGCATGTCAGCACCTCTTTGCCTTCAGCAACTTGTGCAAGAGATTTATTTCACAATAAGAATTATGATATCATCGCATCATCCGCAGTCAAACCAAGATTTGCTGCATAGACATTTAAATATTATAAAAAGGGATCATTCGATCCCATACAGTTCAGTTCATAGCTCAGTTCTAAAGTATCATCTTCGTATAGCCTAAGATTTCCCCCCACCAGTGGTAAGGAATCTGAAGCTTTAATTAATCAATAAAGTATTCTTTAATCAATAATAAAAAAGTGTTTTATTTTTTTGTTGAAGTTCTCTGACGAGAACAGTAAAATCTATTTTTTTGATTGAAGGTGAACTCTTTAATAAAAATGGCGCAGTCGGTAGGATACCAGTCAGAAATATAAGTGAAAATTATAAGAGACATGGTAATCCAGTGATCGAATCTCGTTTTTCGCGAAACATCATAACAACTCGTAACTCGTGATTGTTTGAAAAAATTTATATTTGTGAAAATCAATACTTAGCTCAAAAGTTTGATGGACAAAATAAAGACAAACAAAAAATAAATATTTTTAAGCAACTCGTAGCTCGTGATTGTTGACAATTTTTTTTTTTTTTGTGTGAAAAGCGAAAAATTTAAGATCGATTTAAACGAAGGAATTCAAACGAATATTGAATCTCTTTCCAAAGAATTATTTTAGTAGCTCAGGTCAGTGAATATGCCCTATACTACGAAATCCATAGAGGAAAAATAATTCGAAAAAAAAATTTATTTAAAAGTAGAAAATTAAAATAAAAATTCAAGAAGTGAAAAGAAAAAAAAAAATAAAAAAAAAAAAATAATAATAATAATAAAACAAAAGTGAAGTGAAAAACAAAATCAAAGAAACAGTATATAAAGAAATAAAATAAACCTGAAGGAAGAACATCTTTACGAGGCAAATATTATCCATGTCGAAAGCCCCAACGTGTTCTGAATGAAGGAAGTTTTTAATCAATCGAAACTTAGAAGACATAAAATCTACAACCAACAAAGAAACATCAACATGGAGCCCGTAGCAGCAGCACAACTGCAACAACAACAACATCAACAACAACAACAACAACAACAACAACAACAACAACAACAACAACAACAACAACAACAACAACAACAACAACAACAACAACAACAATAACATCAACAACAGCAACAACAACAACAAGCAGGTAATAGAGTTTTAGAAATAAACCCTATTAATTACATAGAAAAATTACAAAATTTTGATGGAAGAACAGAAGATCTTCCGATTTTTATTCAAAATGTAGATGATATAATACCTACATTGCAAACATATAATGATCAGGGCCAAAGAATGTGTGTAAATTTATTAAAAAGCAAATTTATAGGTAGGGCAAGACAGGCTATAGAGATACACACTCATCTCTCGCACTGGACAGAAATTAAAGAAATGCTAATAGAAAATTTTGATCTACATCATAATTTAATTCAGAAAAAAATTGATTTCAAAGCAAATCTTCTTGTTTACATGGAAAGGAAGAAAAGATGACAAACAAGACTCTACCGCCCTTATCCATACCTGTTAGTAAATTACTTCTATCTTTCTTGAAAACTATAGTTCTTAAAGTCAAATATTTCAGATGTGAGTTGGTTTTCAGTTAGCCATGTTTCAGTTAATATTATAATATCATAATTACAAGATGAGAGAGTAATATACAGATAATCTAATTTAGATCTTATACCTCCTACATTTTGATAATAAAAACATAAATTATTTGGAAATTGCAAGATATTATAAGATGAGTCAGCCGCATTATCAGCACAATTTAAAAGAAGAATATTATATAGAGTTGGATCAACAGCATTATCAGCAACCCCAGAGGCCTGATTATGGAATACGCGGCGAATCGTTTTAGGTGGCGAAAATGAAATTTGGTATTACTGCTTTCCCTTTCGCCTCTATCGTTTTGAATTCGACCAATTATCTAAAACGAAAGCGAATTTGAAATGTCATAATTTGTTTTATATTCGACATAATTTATTTGGCGGATTGTGAATGTTTCGATAGCCGAGAGATATTTTGTTGTGTATTTAATGAAATAAAACAATGTGAGTTGAGTTTTATGTCAATTATATACATTAATTTGCAAAACAAAGTTATGAAAAATAACTAATAATAATTTAATCAAATTTAATAAAATGGTGTTCATTTACTGTAGGGCGTATAATGCTCACATGAGCACCATCAATGCACATGATTACACCGGTTAATCCACTTTTTTCATAAAATGATGCTTTCGCTTCCTGTTTTTCCTGCGCAGTCATTTTAAATGTAATCATTTTGGGGCATAACTTTCTCTCTAAAATAGAAAGTGTTTCGGACATTGTGTCGGAAACCGTTGGTTGTGCCATCCCAATAAAGGCATCTTGTCCAACGCCTTTTTGATAGGATCCCTCCGTAAGAAATCCCAGCGTTGCGGCAAATTGCAAGATTATTGGGATGCCGTTGTTGTTATGAGGCATGTACTCATCTTTTATTTCTTCTAACACAAAAACAAAGGCTTCCTTCGAAAGTCCGAATAGTTTAACAAATCTATTTGTTTATGAAATAAAGAATATTTCAGGTTACATTCAAAAGCAAAAGTACTTACTCAGTTGACGGTAGATCCAGAGGCGAGGATTTGTTTCTTAATAATTTTCTGGTTATCTGCAACCCCGAAGATTCATGTGTTTCCTCTCTTTCGGCATAAATAAATACCATAATTGAATCCATAATTGTTTATTCTTTAATTTAGATTTCAATATAACCGAAGCAACAAATCAAAATTATTTTAATAAACAAAAATCGTGGAAGCCCAAATGTCAAATCACTGGAATATTGGAAGCAATACTTTCGACTCGCTTCGAATTCCTTAATAAAACAATTTGAAGCGAGTCGAAAAGAATATATCGAATTCAAAACGATTCGCCGCGTATTCCATAATCAGGCCTCAGAGTTTGTTTCAGCAACTGCATTATTTGTATAGTTTATAAAGCCAGCTGGAGCTATTTCACAGGCTCGGACAGGAGAGCCATATAGTTTTTTGGCTCAGGCGTACCAGTTTATGTTGAGATATATTTAATTAAATCCTCAGGAAGAGTATCAAAATAAAATTTTGGAACATGAAGCCACTTAAAGGGAGTTTCTGTATTGAGGGTACTAATTCCTGTTCAAAAAAGTCCATGGTGTTTATTGAATTTTTATTTATTTTTTTCTTCAACCATTTTCGCTTTTTTGTTTACAATTGCTAAATGTTTACTTAATACTTCATTAATGATAAATTCAGAGTTTATAATAGAAGGTTTGTCCTTGTCAGATTCAATGGTAGCAAATTCACTATTTTGATTTCCTTCGCAGCCATCTAAATTGTTTACGAAAGTAACAGATGTACTTTGACCATCGTCATCAGCGGCGACTACAGCTGCATCATCAACAGATGTTTTTTTGTTTCTATTTGATCACCATTTCCACCATCACCATCGGCAGCACCAACATCGACAACAACGACGTCATCATTCGAGTTCGGAGACATAGGACTTTTTGCAGTCTTTGTTTTATCATCACTTTCTTCACACACTCCAGAGTCCATGCAAACCAAATTATGTTTCCCTATTTGCAGCAGAACTATCATCGATAATGCTATCATTTAAGATAACAACATGAGAGGTAGCAGCTTCAGTGCACAAATACTGTTTAGTGTTTTAGTTTATTCCACAAACAAAAGAAATATACAAATGTAGAATATGGTCCCCATCGACTTAAGTTCTGCTTTTATGTGTAGATGACGCTAAACATACTATTTCTTGAATTCGGTATGATCATACAAGTAAAATAGTGTGATCACTCTTCCTTTAAATAAAAAATTCAACAAGCAAAAACTAGCGCACCTACCACCAACATCAACATTTTTTTAGAAGTTTTGTTCTTGTTGTTTTCTTCTTTAAATGTTTAGTTGTGCCTGCCTGGGTGGTGCTTCTTGACAGCTCAACAATCTGAAAATGAAAATAGTTCCCAAATCCAATGTACTATAAATGTACTCACCCAATTGAATGCGTCCACCGGCACGCGTATTGTTTTTTGACGAGCCCATTTCTCCTATTTAAACCTGGAAAAATATGAAGACAAATGATTAGTGGTTAGTTTAACACTAGGTAAATGCACTTAAGAAGAAAAAGAAGGAATACATTTCATAAATTGGTAAAATACCTACGATTAAATAATAATGTTGCTTGTTGATGTTGCTGCTTCGGTTGCTGTTGTCAAATAATATATCTGAAACAACAAATATGCATAGATAGACAAACCAGCCAAAGACTAATGCATAGATTAACAACTCATCATAGTGAATGGTGTACCTGAGAATCCATACCGCGAGCAGCTATATATCTCTGTCTCATTCACACATTGACTTTGGATAATTGAACTTGGTGAAACTAAGGTCGTGACAGATATTAGTTAGATTAGAAGGTAGTGCAGAAAAATATATATAGGTTATATCAGAGCCAGCTTGTGCGCCCCCACAACTTGACTTTAAATTCAATTAATTGTAAACAAATATGATGCGATGTATACAAATACCTTAAAATTGCATGTCAGCACCTCTTTGCCTTCAGCAACTTGTGCAAGAGATTTATTTCACAATAAGAATTATGATATCATCGCATCATCCGCAGTCAAACCAAGATTTGCTGCATAGACATTTAAATATTATAAAAAGGGATCATTCGATCCCATACAGTTCAGTTCATAGCTCAGTTCTAAAGTATCATCTTCGTATAGCCTAAGATTTCCCCCCACCAGTGGTAAGGAATCTGAAGCTTTAATTAATCAATAAAGTATTCTTTAATCAATAATAAAAAAGTGTTTTATTTTTTTGTTGAAGTTCTCTGACGAGAACAGTAAAATCTATTTTTTTGATTGAAGGTGAACTCTTTAATAAAAATGGCGCAGTCGGTAGGATACCAGTCAGAAATATAAGTGAAAATTATAAGAGACATGGTAATCCAGTGATCGAATCTCGTTTTTCGCGAAACATCATAACAACTCGTAACTCGTGATTGTTTGAAAAAATTTATATTTGTGAAAATCAATACTTAGCTCAAAAGTTTGATGGACAAAATAAAGACAAACAAAAAATAAATATTTTTAAGCAACTCGTAGCTCGTGATTGTTGACAATTTTTTTTTTTTTTGTGTGAAAAGCGAAAAATTTAAGATCGATTTAAACGAAGGAATTCAAACGAATATTGAATCTCTTTCCAAAGAATTATTTTAGTAGCTCAGGTCAGTGAATATGCCCTATACTACGAAATCCATAGAGGAAAAATAATTCGAAAAAAAAATTTATTTAAAAGTAGAAAATTAAAATAAAAATTCAAGAAGTGAAAAGAAAAAAAAAATAAAAAAAAAAAATAATAATAATAATAAAACAAAATTGAAGTGAAAAACAAAATCAAAGAAACAGTATATAAAGAAATAAAATAAACCTGAAGGAAGAACATCTTTACGAGGCAAATATTATCCATGTCGAAAGCCCCAACGTGTTCTGAATGAAGGAAGTTTTTAATCAATCGAAACTTAGAAGACATAAAATCTACAACCAACAAAGAAACATCAACATGGAGCCCGTAGCAGCAGCACAACTGCAACAACAACAACATCAACAACAACAACAACAACAACAACAACAACAACAACAACAACAACAACAACAACAACAACAACAACAACAACAACAACAACAACAACAACAACAACAACAACAACAATAACATCAACAACAGCAACAACAACAACAAGCAGGTAATAGAGTTTTAGAAATAAACCCTATTAATTACATAGAAAAATTACAAAATTTTGATGGAAGAACAGAAGATCTTCCGATTTTTATTCAAAATGTAGATGATATAATACCTACATTGCAAACATATAATGATCAGGGCCAAAGAATGTGTGTAAATTTATTAAAAAGCAAATTTATAGGTAGGGCAAGACAGGCTATAGAGATACACACTCATCTCTCGCACTGGACAGAAATTAAAGAAATGCTAATAGAAAATTTTGGGGGATTTAAGAATGCAAGTCAATTATATGAAGAATTGCGCAGTGCTCAGTTTAGAGGAGATGTTATAAAATTTTATAATTATATCCAAAAATCATTGTCTTTATTGAACCAAAGGTATATTCAAGAAAATAATTTTATAGATATACCTAGAAATACCATAACCGCTTTACAAATTTTCAAAGAAAAACTTCCCGTTCACATGAGAACAATTCTTTATGCTTTAAAACCTACTACAATGGAACAAGCTCTCCATGAACTTAGTAGCGCAGGATTTCTTACTTTCCAATCAGGAAATACTGATGGAAAAATAAAAGAAAATATAAACACAATGTTCCAAAAGAACGTTATAATCCACATAATCCTTTTAGGGAAAATCAGGGAAACTGGCAACCAAAACCATATTTTCCAAAGCCAAATTTTGGCAATAATAACTATAATAATTATCAACAAAATAACAGAAATTATAATCAAAATAATAATCAAAACAATAATAAAAATCATAATCCAAATCAAAATCAAAATTATAATAGAAACTATAATCCGAATAATTATCGACAACTATATCAAAGATTTGAACCTATAGAAGAAGATCCTAGATCATCTCAAATTAAAAGACTAGCAAAAACTACAAACTATGTAGAAGAAGCGGATAGCAAAAATGTAGATTTTCGTGTCTCAGCCTCGGATCAAAAACAGGATTACCCTTTATTAAATTAAGTAAAGGTCAAACAACAATTCGTTTACTTATTGATACTGGAGCTACAAATAGCCTTCTCAGAGAAGAAGATGCTCCCAAAGACTTTATTAAATTTAGAAAAATCCCTTTAAATATAAAAACTGTCGGAAATAACATTATAATTAATAAAGATGTCATCATACCTAAAGATAAATTTATTTTTCCCGTAATTGAAGACTGTGAATTTCAGGTATATAAATTTAACGAAGAATATAACGGAATAATAGGAAATAATATACTTATCCCGAATAATGGAGAAATATATTATGCGAATAGGATACTTAAGTTAAATGGAACACATATACCTCTGTTTCTCAACGCAAATGAGGAACGTGAGTATGAAGAATCTATTAACTGTTTTACTAAAATTATTCCACAAATTTCAATTCTGGATTCAATAATTGAAAAAGACTTAAGGACTACTCATTTAAATAAGGAAGACAAAATTAAATTGTTTCAAATAATAAAGGATTATAAAAACACTTTTTATAAAAAAGGAGATGATTTGACGTTCACAAATCATGTTAAACATAAAATTCCTACTGAAGATAACTCTCCAAATTATACAAGAATCTATCGTTACCCAGAAGTACATAAGTCTGAGGTTAATAGACAGATCAAAGAAATGTTAGAATCCAAAGTGATTCAACATTCCACATCGCCATACAATGCACCGATCTGGGTGGTTCCGAAAAAGGAAGACAATATGGGTAACAAGGAATGGTGTATTGTAATTGATTACAGAAAACTTAATTTAAAAACAAAAGAGGATAAATACCCTATACCAAACATAGAGTCAATTCTAGATAAACTAGGGCATTGTAACTACTTTACAACTCTAGATTTACCCAAAGGATTTCATCAAATCGAAGTTGATGAAAATGATAGAGAGAAAACCGCATTTTCTACTCTTTCAGGACATTACGAGTTCATTCGAATGCCCTTCGGTTTGAAAAACGCCCCATCAACGTTTCAGCGTTTGATGAATGAAGTTTTAAAAGAATATATAGACAAAATCTGTCACGTTTGTCTTGACGACATAATAATTTTTAGTACTTCTCTCGAAGAACATGTCTGTTCAATTAGGAAAATTTTAGGAGCTTTACGAAACGCAAATTTGAAAGTCTCACTGAATAAATCAGAATTTATGAGAAAGGAAACGGAATTTTTAGGTCATGTAATAACGCCTGAAGGGGTTAAACCAAACCCGAAAAAGATTGAAGCTATTCAAAAATTTCCCATTCCTAGCACAGTAAAGGAAATTCAATCCTTTCTAGGACTTACCGGTTACTACCGCAAATTTATTTATGACTATGCTGGAATAATAAAACCAATGACATTATGCTTAAAAAAAAAACGTTAAAATTAATATCAAAGATGAAAAATATATAGAATCATTTAAAAAACTTAAAAATTTAATGGCAAATGACCTAATAAATAGGCATCCTGATTTCCAAAAAGATTTCATACTTACTACCGATGCTTCAAACTTCGCAATTGGAGCAGTATTGAGTCAATCTCATGGTCCACTTTGTTTTGCTTCACGCACTTTAAACAAACATGAATGTCATTATAGTACTATAGAAAAAGAGTTATTGGCTATCGTATGGGCTACAGCTCAATTTCGACACTATTTGTACGGTAGAAAGTTCGTCATTAAGACTGACCACAGGCCATTAGTATGGCTTAGCAATTTAAAAGAACCAAACAGCAAATTACAACGCTGGAAAATTAAACTTGAAGAATACGATTTCGAGATACAATATATTCAAGGAAAAGAGAATAAAGTGGCTGACGCCTTATCTCGAGTTAATATAAATATGCTACAACAGGATGACTTAGCAACCATCCATAGTGCTAAATCAGATAATTCAAAACTTATTCCTATTAGTGATAAACCGGTTTATTTATTTAATCGACAAATAATACTTGAAGTCAATGAAAATGATCATCAAGAAATTTTGTACCCACATGTTGGAAAAAGAAGAATAATATTCAGTAGAAGAGAATACAAAGAAGAAGATTTTATAAATATAATTAAAGAAGTAGATACCACAATGCTTAATTGCATATACATCAAAGAAGATGAAATATTTAAAAAATTCCAAGACATATGGAAAAAAGAAAATTCATTAAGTAATAAAATTTTACAAAGAAGCATGATTTTATTAAAAGATATAAATTTAAGATTAGATTAGAAGCAAGAGAAATAATATTGATAAATCATAAGAATCATAATCATACTGGTATTGAAAAGATATACTTAGAAATAAAACGTGAATATTACATACCTAACCTCAAAAATTTAATTAATAAAATAATAAACAATTGCTCAACATGCATGGCAAAGGCAGAAAGAAATCCAATAATTAAGTTGCCATATGAGAAAACTGAAACTCCAAAAAGCCCAAATGATCATTATCATATCGATATATGGTTTGTAAGTAAAAAAGAAAAATATTTATCATGTATTGACAAATTTTCCAAATTTGCAGCAATTGAACCGATAAAATCAAAAACTTATATAGACGTAATAAACGCTCTTACTAAAATATTCTCATACATGAAAAAACCAAATAAAATAATTCTTGACAACGAAAACGCATTCGTTTCAGAAACACTAAGGAACTTTTTAGAAAATAACAAAATAACCACACATTATTGTACAGCAAATAGACACACCGGAAACTCCGATGTAGAAAGACTTCATGGTAGTTTAAATGAACATATGAGAATCTTACAACAACTGCAAATATCAAATGAAGAAGATTTACCAATCAAACATGCTACTAAAGCCGTTGAATCATATAATAACGTGATTCATCTTACTACTAAAGAAAAACCAATTGATGTGCATTTCAATAAAATAGACAGCAAAATAATATACGAAAGAATAGAAAAAAATAAAATTCAAAATCTAAATAAAATAAATATAGGTCGAAAAGACAAAGAAATAGATGAAAATTATATCAAAATAACTCAGCCTGTGCAAATTAAAAATAAGGTTGCACCTTAACATAAAAAGGTAAAAGTAACTAATAAAAATAATAAGAAATACAAGTTAGACATAGGTAATAAATTTAAAAAGATAAGAAATAGGATAGCTCATAAAGATCAATTTCCCGTAAGAAAGAAATGTACACAAAATATCATTGATTTTAGATCCAATGAAAATAATGACATCAAGGCTAGGAATACTAAGTAGAGACATTTTAACTATAGAAGAAATAAATAAATTTGGCATTAATATAAATAACTTAGAAGATCTAAATCTCAGTTTAGCGATATACAAAACCAATATTATATTTATTATTAAAGTCCCCAAATTTACGGACGAATTATATAAGAAAATATACGTCCAACCCATTCCTAACAAAGAGGAAGGATTACAATTAAAAATTGATAAAAATATATATTTAATGAAAGACAAGGAAATTTTCAATTATACTAAACATACAAAATATTTAAATAAGATCGAAGATGAATGTATAGAAAACCTCTTCAAGGAAAAAATGCAATGTAAATTAACAAAAAATTTAAATGAAGAAGTAGTTGAAATAGGAAATAATAATGTAATCCTAATAAACGTAAAACTACAAAATTTGAAACAAAATTGTAACAAACAAAACATTGCAATAAAAGGAAACTATATAATAAAATTTGAAAATTGTAAAATTGAAGTTGATCAAAAAACATATTCAAGAAATCAATAATTGCATGAAATAATTTTGCCAAATACTATTATGAATATTAATTACACAAAAATTGAAAATCTAACCTTCACTGACTTGCATTATCAAAATATAATAAATTTGAAAGAAATACAAGAATTAAACTACAATCATAAAAATACCCAATTAACTATGTATATTATAATCATTGTAATGTTTATAGATATTTTAGTTTATGTAATTCTGAAATATAAAAACAGAAAAATGGAAGTCATAAATGTAAATCTTCCAACGGTTGCTTTCCAACCATTAGAAGAATCTAAGGGGGGAGGGGTTATATCAGAGCCAGCTTGTGCGCCCCCACGACTTGACTTTAAATTCAATAAATTGTAAACAAATATGATGCGATGTATACAAATACCTTAAAATTGCATGTCAGCACCTCTTTGCCTTCAGCAACTTGTGCAAGAGATTTATTTCACAATAAGAATTATGATATCATCGCATCATCCGCAGTCAAACCAAGATTTGCTGCATAGACATTTAAATATTATAAAAAGGGATCATTCGATCCCATACATAATCTATTTTTTTGATTGAAGGTGAACTCTTTAATAAAAATTATATATATATAAATATATAATTACAAGATGAGAGAGTAATATACAGATAATCTAATTTAGATCTTATACCTCCTACATTTTGATAATAAAAACATAAATTATTTGGAAATTGCAAGATATTATAAGATGAGTCAGCCGCATTATCAGCACCATTTAAAAGAAGAATATTATATAGAGTTGGATCAACAGCATTATCAGCAACCCCAGAGGCCTGATTATGGAATACGCGGCGAATCGTTTTAGGTGGCGAAAATGAAATTTGGTATTACTGCTTTCCCTTTCGCCTCTATCGTTTTGAATTCGACCAATTATCTAAAACGAAAGCGAATTTGAAATGTCATAATTTGTTTTATATTCGACATAATTTATTTGGCGGATTGTGAATGTTTCGATAGCCGAGAGATATTTTGTTGTGTATTTAATGAAATAAAACAATGTGAGTTGAGTTTTATGTCAATTATATACATTAATTTGCAAAAAAAAGTTATGAAAAATAATTAGTAATAATTTAATCAAATTTAATAAAATGGTGTTCATTTACTGTAGGGCGTATAATGCTCACATGAGCACCATCAATGCACATGATTACACCGGTTAATCCACTTTTTTCATAAAATGATGCTTTCGCTTCCTTTTTTCCTGCGCAGTCATTTTAAATGTAATCATTTTGGGCATAACTTTCTCTCTAAAATAGAAAGTGTTTCGGACATTGTGTTGGAAACCATTGGTTGTGCCATCCCAATAAAGGCATCTTGTCCAACGCCTTTTTGATAGGATCCCTCCACAAGAAATCTCATCGTTGCGGCAAATTGCAAGATTATTGGGATGCCGTTGTTGTTATGAGGCATGTACTCATCTTTTATTTCTTCTAACACAAAAACAAAGGCTTCCTTCGAAAGTCTGAATAGTTTAACAAATCTATTTGTTTATGAAATAAAGAATATTTCAGGTTACATTCAAAAGCAAAAGTACTTACTCAGTTGACGGTAGATCCAGAGGCGAGGATTTGTTTCTTAATAATTTTCTGGTTATCTGCAACCCCGAAGATTCATGTGTTTCCTCTCTTTCGGCATAAATAAATACCATAATTGAATCCATAATTGTTTATTCTTTAATTTAGATTTCAATATAACCGAAGCAACAAATCAAAATTATTTTAATAAACAAAAATCGTGGAAGCCCAAATGTCAAATCACTGGAATATTGGAAGCAATACTTTCGACTCGCTTCGAATTCCTTAATAAAACAATTCGAAGCGAGTCGAAAAGAATATATCGAATTCAAAACGATTCGCCGCGTATTCCATAATCAGGCCTCAGAGTTTGTTTCAGCAACTGCATTATTTGTATAGTTTATAAAGCCAGCTGGAGCTATTTCACAGGCTCGGACAGGAGAGCCATATAGTTTTTTGGCTCAGGCGTACCAGTTTATGTTGAGATATATTTAATTAAATCCTCAGGAAGAGTATCAAAATAAAATTTTGGAACATGAAGCCACTTAGTTTCTGTATTGAGGTACTAATTCCTGTTCAAAAAAGTCCATGGTGTTTATTGAATTTTTATTTATTTTTTCTTCAACCATTTTCGCTTTTTTGTTTACAATTGCTAAATGTTTACTTAATACTTCATTAATGATAAATTCAGAGTTTATAACAGAAGGTTTGTCCTTGTCAGATTCAATGGTAGCAAATTCACTATTTTGATTTCCTTCGCAGCCATCTAAATTGTTTACGAAAGTAACAGATGTACTTTGACCATCGTCATCAGCGGCGACTACAGCTGCATCATCAACAGATGTTTTTTTGTTTCTATTTGATCACCATTTCCACCATCACCATCGGCAGCACCAACATCGACAACAACGACGTCATCATTCGAGTTCGGCGACATAGGACTTTTTGCAGTCTTTGTTTTATCATCACTTTCTTCACACACTCCAGAGTCCATGCAAACCAAATTGTGTTTCCCTATTTGCAGCAGAACTATCATCGATAATGCTATCATTTAAGATAACAACATGAGAGGTAGCAGCTTCAGTGCACAAATACTGTTTAGTGTTTTAGTTTATACCACAAACAAAAGAAATATACAAATGTAGAATATGGTCCCCATCGACTTAAGTTCTGTTTGTATGTGTAGATGACGCTAAACATACTATTTCTTGAATTCGGTATGATCATACAAGTAAAATAGTGTGATCACTCTTCCTTTAAATAAAAAATTCAACAAGCAAAAACTAGCGCACCTACCACCAACATCAACATTTTTTTAGAAGTTTTGTTCTTGTTGTTTTCTTCTTTAAATGTTTAGTTGTGCCTGCCTGGGTGGTGCTTCTTGACAGCTCAACAATCTGAAAATGAAAATAGTTCCCAAATCCAATGTACTATAAATGTACTCACCCAATTGAATGCGTCCACCGGCGAGCGTATTGTTTTTTGACGAGCCCATTTCTCCTATTTAAACCTGGAAAAATATGAAGACAAATGATTAGTGGTTAGTTTAACACTAGGTAAATGCACTTAAGAAGAAAAAGAAGGAATACATTTCATAAATTGGTAAAATACCTACGATTAAATAATAATGTTGCTTGTTGATGTTGCTGCTTCGGTTGCTGTTGTCAAATAATATATCTGAAACAACAAATATGCATAGATAGACAAACCAGCCAAAGACTAATGCATAGATTAACAACTCATCATAGTGAATGGTGTACCTGAGAATCCATACCGCGAGCAGCTATATATCTCTGTCACATTCACACATTGACTTTGGATAATTGAACTTGGTGAAACTGAGGTCGTGACAGATATTAGTTAGATTAGAAGGTAGTGCAGAATTAAAAATAAGTGCAGAAAAATATATAACATGTAGACGAAGAAATAATACATAAAACCAAGAGTGAAAAGAAGACACGATGACACTAAACGAATTATTTTAAGTTCTACACCCCCATGTGAACTTTCATCGGTCAGGTTTAAACTGTCACTTTGGAAATTTATTATTAATGTTAGTTTCGTGTCGTTATCTTTTTTATGGTACGAATAGTTATATACGACTAGTTATATGGAACCATTTTTTTTTATATTTCAAAGTTCGCGGTCTTATTTGACGATTTGCCAATTTTAGTAATCACTGATTAAGAATGATTAGCTATGAACTAACTGGCCCTTAATACCTCCAATCATACAACGTGGCCGTAGCTACGTGGAACGACAAAAGGAACAATATGAATCTTGGTTGCATACGGACGGTTTGGTAAAACAATAACAGTTCACAAAACTAATTGGAAAGAGATAGGAAATATGTGTGAGAATATTGTCGATCGGATGATACAAACAGTGTGGGAGGAGGATTGGCAACAGAAAAAGCAAAGTGGCGTGTTCATCAAAAATGATGTTGAATCTTGGCACATATTCGATTGACATTTTTGGAAAAGTGCGTTCAATATACCACCTGCTATCAACTAGGTAGCAATCGACTTAAATAATTTTTAGGAAGTAAATGAAGTAAGTTCTTGTGTACGATTGTGAAACCACTTGGAAAAAAAATTAAGTTTCAATTTATAACGCAACGGGGGTGCTACTAGCTTTTATAATTTGTTTGTGTATTTTAGTAAAATCGTTTTTTCGTTATATAAGATTTTGTGTGGTGGTCAGTTAAAATATTTTGACACTCACCTTGAAACCACTAAAAAGGTCAATTACTGGCACCCCAACTAACAATTTAACTTGTTTAAGTTATAATACAAGCTATATTCCGGCTTGTATTAAAACTTAAACAGACCTTACACAAATCATTTTGGCTGACATTAAAAAAGTTATTTAGTTCCCGTAAAACCTGTCATCACAAGTGCTATACAATTAAATAGCTTCCGATCAACAATGTAATTAGGCCTTAAAAAGACAAAATATTGCTCAGGTAAACAAGTTATTATTTGAAAGCAAATGGCTTGTCTTAGAAGACGTTTGAAAGGCCATATACAGACTTTGCATTAAGGCCTTATTAAAGCCTTTGAATGCAGTTGTGAAAAAGAAATGCTTGCTTGCAATTATTTTATTTTTATTAATTTTATTTTTTCTGTTTATTTTCTCCTCATGAGAGGGTTTTGGACTGTATTTTTCTTTATTCTGAAATATGAAGAATTTTATTTTAATTGAAAAAATGTTACTTTACTTGACTCCTCCGAGATTTGAACTCACGTCCTCCCAATCAACGGTCCCGCACGCTTTTTTTTTTTTTTTTTTTTTGTAAATTCATTTTTATTTTTCAATTATCTTAGAACTATCTTAAAGCTAGACAAAAATTCATAAAAACTAGCCTACTTACCAATATCTTAAAACTGGCCCCAGTCGGGCGCTCTAAGTTAAACTAGAATAACTTAATACTAATGCCTTTCGGCCTAAAAACTATCTTAATACTAAATCCAGGTCGGTTTTATTTTTTACCGAGAAGAATTTCACCAAAAAACTTGGTATCTATGTCTTTATTTTTTGGTTTTATATAAAACTTACAAACTACATAAAACTAAATTAAAGCTAATTAAAACTACTTAAAACTACTTACAACTAATTTTAAACTAATTACAACCTACTTATAAGCTACTTACAAACTAGAACAGCCACAGCAAGCATTTTCCGGTTTTTATAATTTTTTTGTATCTCTGTTGATTTTATAATTTTTTTTGGTGTTTTTGTATGTTTTATATTTTTTTTTTTTTTTTTGTTTTTTTTTTTGGTGCCACCCTGACTGTCCCTACTTAAAACTTACTACCTAAACCTATGTAAGTCGGCCATACAAGAGAAAGTAGCAAGGTCAACTATTAAATGTCTGAAGGAACTTCATCTTCGTTTTTCAACCACCAGAACTGGTTCTCCTGCTTTACCCTATCTCTTCGGTCCCGTTCGGACACAGTCCTACTGAACCGAAGGTGCTCAGCTCCGTCTTGTGCGAGGACGTCTCGACTGTAAAGGAGCCGCCGATCTACAGTTCTTCGGCCGACGTGGTAGATTAGCGGAACCGCCGCTCTATCCTGGATCAGCCCTCGACTGTCTAGGTGGAGGAATGCATCGGGCGGAATAAAGCCGCTTAGACGCACACTCTCGTAGTATTCATTGTTGGGGTAATAAGCCCCGAAAATTAAGCTGTTAGACGAGGACATCGCTCTTGCAATGTGACCTCGAATAAGCTTCAGCAAGAAATTATCTATCCTGTTTATGTTGGCCCCGTTGTATAGAGCCAGGTTGGAATAGTAGTGTTTGTACTCCGACTCTGGTGTTCTGTGCAATCCAAGGCAGCGTCGTAGACACTGCCTCTCAAACACCCGAATCTTTTCCATTTGAGATGGGGCAACGTTGAACCAAACCGGGCATCCATAGGCAATCATCGGCCGGATAAGGGCCATGTAGCAAATCACCTTGACCCTGCTGTCAAGCCGGCTGCTATAAAACAACCGTTTCGTCAGGGCAAAAGCTCCCCTAGCCCTGGCCAGAGCAACATTTATATGTCTGTCGAAATACAAATACTGATCCATCCAGATGCCAAGGTACTTTACTACACTTTTACTCGCCAGTAAATGTCCATTTGGCCCTACGATCACCAGCTTGTGCCAGTTCTTTCTCGTATCCCTTGTGGCTCTAAGCAACGGAGTCCTAAACAAGATAGTTTCTGATTTCTGAAAGTTGATTTTCAACTTCCAGTCATCGCAATATCGCTGAATCTTCTCGAAGTCACGCTGCAAAAGAATCCTGATGACCTCGACTTTTGGAGCTGTTCTGTACGCAATTAGATCGTCGGCATACGCAATTGCCTGAGTTAGACTACTTATCAGATCGCTGGTGTAAATGCTGAATAGAATCGGCGAGTTGACCGCTCCCTGCTGAAGACCATTTTTAATATTAAAGGTTGTGGCAGAAGTTACATTGCCACTTTTGACAACAAACTTTCTGCCATTGAGCATATCATAGAGCATATATAATAGTGGTTTACTAATGCCAAGTCTGGTCTGCTTTAGATAAAGACCCTCTAACCATACAGTGTCGAATGCCCCATCAAATCAACTAGACAGGCACCCGTACACTGCTTCTTAGATTTGTTCCATTGGACATCAGAAACGATTTTCGACGCGGCATGAATAGTGTCATGTCCCGCCTTAAAACGGAACTGATTGTCCGGTATGATATTATTGTCCTCTGCCCACTTAGACAGAGCTCTATTGATAACTTTTTCGAATACCTTGCTGATACTCGGAAGAAGACTTATCGACCGGAGATTCGCCGGATTGGAGTTGTCCTTTCCCTTTTTCGGGAGAGGATGCACCACAGCTGTCTTCCACCGCACTGGATAATATGCATTATTCAGAGCGTTGTTAAACAGAGTGGTATAAATGTCTACTGCTTCATGAGGTAAATGTCGAAGTACAACGTTGGATATGCCATCGACTCCTGCTGACTTCTTCTTCTTTAATGAATCGAAGATGAGCTGTAGCTCCACCTTCGTAATTAACAGGGAACTGGGCCCATTTCGCTTGGCGATTATGGCGTTTGCCAAATGATCTTCATTGAACCCGGTGAAACCAAGGTTCTCTGATCGCCATTGCGTGATGTCATTCCGAAGGTAGAAGTGATGGAGCAAGGCTCTGTTTTCCAGGTCGTGATTGGGGCGAATGCACGCATTCACCTTGTACACTTGCTGGAAAGCAGCCCCCACAGCCTCCACTTTCTCCTGCGGATCTTCGACAGTAAAGAGGTCATCGTCCAAGACGGCGTCCTCTGGATTAATTCCTGCTGTCAGAAGTACGTCTGTGTTGTCTGTCGTTCTCTGAAGCTTAATACAAGGAAGGTCGTTCTGATCATTCCTTCTAAATATCTTGTTAATTTGGGGAAACATGCTCGGGTCGCTAGCATTAACGGCCCGAATTTTGTTATTCTAATACAAATTAATTGACAACCGATAGATTTCTTTAATTAGTTGGTTGATGTTCTTGATCGACGACTTCAGTGTCCTAATCTCCAGATGGTGAGGGTCAGTAAACCGTCGGTACAAGAGTTTGAGTCTTGTCAGTAGTCCACTTTTTTGCCTATGTAGTGCGTCAATGGTCGCGTTTCGATACGTGTCGGTTGCGTCCCGTTGCTTGTATTTCGGTATTGTTCTGTTCATTGTTTGTTTGATTGTCTCGTCCATTTGTTCTAGGTATTGGTCTATTTCGTTATTTGTAAAATTCCTGTCATTTGGTGGGGATATGTTATTCGAACTGATTTCGCTCAATAAGGCGTTGGTAAAGCGTGGCCAGCGCACCTTACTGTAATTGTAAGTATGCACAGGTACATACTCATCCAACTCCACGAGCTCGTTCGGAAGCTGTATTACGGCGGCGAGTCCGCAGTGATCACTGTCGTACTCGATCGTTCGTAAGCAGTTTCTTGGTCTTTGATCCACACTGTCAGTAATTGTCAGTCTTGCGTCTATTAGCAATAGATCCAGATAGGCACCGCTTCTTGGAAACGATGGCCGATCGGTAGCCAGCAGGTCGACACCGTACTGAGTGTTGTATCGACTCATCCAATTGAAAAGATGAATACCTCTTTGATTTTGAATTTGATTTCCCCAATCTTGGTGTTTGGCATTCAAATCACCGGCCATGAGAAAGTAATTTTCTTCCAAGCTCAAGCGTAGACATTCGAAAAGTTTTTCAGGCTCTGTCATAAAATCAGTTGGCTGAGGTGATTCCGGTGCATAAGCCGCGATCACATACATTCGCTTCCCCTGTTGGAGAGGAATGCATACGATGCACGCGTCTAACAGCCGAAATCTGCGCAGATCACTATTATATATAACTTTATGATTAATGCCTTTTCGTATGAAGATTGCGACGCCCCCCCCCTTGAGTAAAGTTGGGTCTATCTCTTCTAACGATATTGTAATTGTTGTTAGTCAACTTATGTTTCTGGTTCAGCTTAGTTTCGCTGGCCATAAACACATCTGGACTTTGGTCTTTCAACAATTGGAAAAGATTAGCTCTACGTTCGGTCCTAATCAGTGAATTTACATTCACAGCAAGGATCCTAAGAGGCCTCTCCGACAGCGCGCCTTTAACCTCTTATTTGCGTTAAGCTAGGCAAAACTGAGTAGAGATAGTCTACCCTAGTCGCCTGCTCCTTTATCTGGTTGTGAAGTCCTGTTAACTGGCCTTGAATTGCCAGCAACATGCTTCTTATTTCGGCCTGAGCGTCCGTTGCCTTTGGCACTAGGGCCAGTTGGGCTGCCTTAGCTGTAGGCCGTACCGTTCTTCGAAATTTGGGGATTAATGGACGTTGCTGTTGGAGCACGCGTTGATGGGCCCATCTCTGCCACTGTCTGCTTAGCCACTTCATTGGTGCGAATTTCCTTTCCGCAAAGTGCACATTTAAGCTGGGTCATGTCTTCGACCCGTTCTTCACCGAGCTTGCACTCCCCCTTAATGTGGTCCTCACCACACTTAACGCAGCGTGACTGCATTTCGCAGTTTGCTGCAGCGTGGCCAAACCTTTGGCAGCGCTTGCATTGAAGCATGTCGCCGCCTCTCTTTAATTTATCCCAAGTTACAACCTGGTAGTTGAGAACGGAGATACTTCTCAACCTATCCAGTTTGCTGCTGGGCGATAGCTGGACTAAGAAGAACGGCAAAGACCGCTTCTCCCGTCTGGCTCTGACTGTAGCGAACGGCTTGACCCCGATAAAGTCGAGATCGTCGTTCGCTTTTTGACGGAGCTCATTTAAGAGCACCTGTGGTTCCGTGCAGGAATCTATGCCCTTCAAGAGGACCGTTTGGTATTTATCCACTTTGGGGTTAAAACTGAAGAACTCAGTCGTGGATTTCTTAAGTAATTCTTTTATTATTTTGTGCTGCTCCACTGTGGAGCAGTGGATAGCATGTCTATCTTTGCTTAATCTTTTAATAAAAAAGTTTTGGCCTATGGCCGACTTACACAGGTCTATGGTTTCCTGTAGCTCCATTTTATAGGTGTTTATTGGTGGCACCTTTTCTTTTTTATTTTGGGGCGGCTGTGGCTGCTGCTGGTGTACTCCCTGCTGCTGCTGCTGCTGCTGCTGCTGCTGCTGCTGCTGCTGCTGCTGCTGCTGCTGCTGACTCCGCTCCTGTGGTTTTTGCTGCTGTTGCTGTTGTGTTTGTTTTCTCGTTCGTTGCTCCTTCGGCTGCTGCTGTTGTTGTTCTTTTGGCATTTGTTGCTGTTGCTGCTGCTCTTGAGCATTAATGTCTGGCTGCTTGTTTTTAGGTGGCAGCTCTTGCTGTGGCTTTGCTTTTTGCGGCGCCTGTACCGCTTGTTTTTGCTCGCGCTCCTGTCTCTCTCTTTCACGACGAGCCTCTTGCTTGATCTTAAGAGCTTGGATCAGCGGGGTCACGATGGAATTAAGGCGTTCCATCTCCCCCCGAATTTCATCGATTTTTTTGCTGATAGCCTTTTCTTCAAGTGCGTCTTGCACCTCATTTTCCTCTTCGGAGGACGCCTCTGGTGATGTGAGGTCAACAAGCAGATTGCTGTTGCTGTCCCCCGTTGTATACAATCCCTCACCACCCTCTGACATATATTCGATGTCATCGTCGGATGGCGAGGTATCCAGTTGCTCTTGTATTTTTGCTGCTGCTGTGGTTTTGGCTGTGCGCGCCGTCTCCTTCACCCCAGCTGGCAGCTGGGCTGAGGTGATGGTGGAGCGGCGCTTCACGAGGTTCAGCGCACAGCTAATCCTCTTCTTCCTCTTGTTTTTAATGTCGGCTGTTGTTGCCGTTGGTGGGTGTGCCGTTGTTGCTACGGCACTTGTTGATGGCGTGGCTGGTGGTACCATCGCTTGCTTGGTTGTTGTTATTGCTGCTACGGCTTTTGCTGGTGGTGCCATAGCTGGCTTTATTGTTGTTGCTGGGACACCTTTCGATGTCCCCGCCGTGTTGTTCGATGCCATTTGCTGTTTTTCCCACTCGATGAAGTTTTCGACTTCTCGATTATGGAAAAAAGCAGCTAAATAATTTTTCCCCGACTGGGACTCGAACCCGTGATCCTCAGGTTGTGGGTCTGTCACCTCTTCCTGTGTGTATTGGCACTATTGAATATAGCTTAGCTGTAGATAAGCTTTAACTAATCACTTCGATATATGAAATTTAAATAAACTGGGGAAGCCGAAAACGTCTTAACACTTCCACAGTACGAGATCGACTGATCCCGCACGCTAACCACTAGGCCATTCCCAATTCAGAATAGACATGTACAAATTTGAATGAGTTGATACACTTCACGTATTCTTCACAGCCTGTACAATTTTACCCGAATATATGAGTGGTAAAGGTCATGTGTTGGATTTATAAGAACCTAACTCTTTAATTTATAAATTTGCTAACTTGTAATTCTTATTAACAATTGTGTAATAGTCTGTGACGTGAATCTTGATAATTCTGTTTTTAGTTTCAAATATGAATCAATTGATTCTTGAAGAGAAAAAAAAATATGTTTAAATCTCTAACATCTTTTCTATACATTCGTATGACAAGAACTCAGGAAACAGATTAACGAATGAAATGAAATGAAATTTTTATATTAATTTTCTTGTCGATTGAAGGAAAAACTTAAATCCTTACAATAATTTATTTCGTTATTAAATTTTAAGTAAATATTATTTAAATAATTTGAATAATTATAACAGCAGGTACGAGCGATTCATTCGTCTTAAACATTTTACCTCTGTCACAAGCAAAATGAAATAGCTCACTAAAGAAAGCAATCATTTGAATAACTTTGCAACTCACATTTTATGAAAACTAATATTTCCTTACAGAGAGCAACATCGGTGCATCTGTCATAAGCGAAACGAAATAACTCACGGAAGAAGGCAATAATTTCTAAAAGTTTGCCACTGACACTTTACGAAAACTATATACGGTCACTCCCAAAACTATTCGGAATAAAAGGTTTTTTTCTGAGCATGATTTTTTTTAATTGTGACGATTCTTTTATTATAGAGAACTTTAAATTCGATAAGCTAAAAGTTATGAACATAAGAAAACAATTTAAGTTTATCTAATTTTAAGTCTTCCTTCATAAAAAAATCGTTAAGGCTTAACTATATTCTCATCTCACTTATGTACCTTCGAAAAAATACAAATAGATATAATGCTTTATTCCTGTAAAGAAGCGTTTGAAATTTTTTTTGGGCTGAATGCACAAAAGTTGACAGTCTAGTTCAGCAACTATTATTGATGTGAGTAACATCCATGAATCAGCATTTTAATTATTTTTGTAGATGTAGTTCTGTTTTATTTTTCTACTAAAGAAAAACGAATGCTCGTACTTTTGCTTTTGTAAAACTTGAGATAAAAGATAGTATTGAGTTGTTTATTGAAAAAAGACAAAGCATTTTTTACTTTTGTACAAAAGTTAATTGGTTTTAATTAGGCCTTTACAATAAAAAAACTCATGCTAAAAAAAAAAAACTTTGTATTCCGAATAATTTTGTGAGTGACTGTATTTCTTCACAGAGGGATACAGCTGTCATATCCAAAATGAAACAGCTCACAAAAGAAGGCAATCATTTAATTAAGTTTGCCACTAACATTTTATGAAAACTATATTCTTTCTTTATAGAGGCAACATCTGTGGCATCTGTCAAAAGTAAAACTAAATAGCTCAAAAAAAAATTCAATAATTTCCATAGGTTTTCTTTTCAAAATTTTATTTTATTCTTACAAACAAATAGGTATACATATATACATTTAACAAAATTATTAGTTTACAAAAATTATTAACTATTAGGTACTCAAAACATAGTAGTTATAAATGATTTAATGCCAAATTCCTTACAACCATTTCCGAACAATTTTTTGGTTGGAAGGTATTTGTAAAAAAACATTTTCACAACAAAACAACTTATTCACATATAAATAAATAACACATATTCAAAAGTGCATTAGTATTATAAGATTTAAACAATTTACGAGAAAAGATACAAAAATAAACAAAAATAGCAATGCATTCAATTAAGCAAAACAAAAAAAAAAAAACAACACAAAACAATATCAAGAAATACATCAATCGAGGAACACATCGGCGGATCCACCCTTTATATTGTGAATTGACTTTGGACACTTAAAATAAAGTTGATTGATATTTGTATAACTTCTTAATAATTATTCATCACTTTTGATAAATATACTAGTTCTATATTTTTTGAAATGAACGACGAAAACTTTCGAATAATTGCTAAACCCGCTGCAGATTACATTCAACTAAAGAGAAATGTCAAATCTTGTGGTGTAGAACAAGCTTATTTATGTAAGTCGTATACAAAATGAGTTTATTTACTTTTAGTGAAACAACTTGGACAGGCCTTAAAAAGGTCTTTTCATACTTAAGCATACAAGTCTTGTATACGACTTGCAAATCTCAATTAAAAAGCCAATTAACAGGCTATTATTCGAAATTAATATTGGAAAACGGTTGACTTGTATAATAAAGCCATACTTTAGTTATATGCTAGCTATAGCCTACCGAATTCAAAAAATCGGACCTAATACAAGTTAAATTGTTAGTTGCGACCCTTGTATATTCTATAAAACCAAATAATAAGGTGAGTTTGGAAATCAAGTTTTTATTGAAAGTGATCCTTAAAATGATAATTTAAATGCAGGTTGCTACATCACCCCCAAGTGGGAATATCTGGGGGACCCAGGTAGCCTGCGGAGCGCTGGGGCACCACGACTTTTTTTGGTTGTTGCCGCCTTTTTGGAATAACCTCCAATTAGGTTGTCTGCCCGCCATTTTTATTGGAGGAGACGTTTTTTTCAAAGAACCTGGCAGATGTCCGACTCCATTTTGTGAAGACGTGAGTTGGGCAAAGCTCCTTTTTGTAAGCGACTTGTGGATGCAGCTCTGCAATCCGTGGCAATCCAGCATGCATCTTTACCACTTCCATCTAGAGATCCTTCACAAAATCCAGATATCCGTGCAGTGAGTCTGACAAAAACGAAAAGCACAAAAAGTGAATCCATGTATATATGTTGTTTGTAAATATTGTTTGAGAACAGTTGAAAAATACCAACCACAGGAAAAACTAAAATCGGAGCTTGGAAGTAGAAAAAGAGAATTGTGTGTGTTTTGTCATATGTTACGTATTATATGCTATGTGTTTTGGCGTTGAAGCTTATTTTTTCAAAATTTACATTTTTTATATACATAAAATTCAAAATAGTCTTACAACATTATTAATCAACATTTTTTTATTTAGATTGTTCTTTACCATATTTGTAAGTGAAGGAGTTTTGTTCCCAGAGCCTGTCATTTTGAGGGATTTTTGGGTGCCTGTTAGTTTTGGTTTTTCTTCCACCTACATTGAGTTCAAAGAAGGTAGGGATTTGGTGTAAGCTCCATCAAAAGGCCGTCCAGTGAGAGTCCTGTGGGGAACAGAGGCAAATTCACCATAGTTAAGTTTTTTTCATTTTTTTCTTGTTAATTATTTTGTTAGTTATCTTGCTAAAGATAACTTTTGAAAACAAAGGTTTTAATTATTTGTCCTGAAATAGATTCATAAATTCATTGTTTTTTTTGTTCAATTTACGATTTTTTTTTTTTTTGATTTTCTAAATGGTTCATAGATGATCACTTTGTTTAACAAAGCTTCACCAATTGCCTTTTTCCCGAAATTTTCGAGTTTTATTATTTTGGTTTCGTAAAGAGAAACCATGTCCAATTTTTCAGGGGTGCCGATGGTAGCTGAGGAACTTTGGTGAAGATGGTGTGATCTGAACGCGATCATCCACCATCTTGGGGAAATCTAAGTATGGCCGCAGATTTTCAGGTTGGGTGGGTTAAGGCCACGCTGCATCGTCACCAGCAGCGCCTTGGTGTGGTGATAGTCCGTCCGCTGTCATTTTTTGATATTTCTCTGGCCCGATTTGTGTTTTTGCTGTAGGTGAGATTGAGTTTCGGGGGCAAGATCCCCCCCCCCATTCCGACGAGCTAACTGCCGTGCTATGCAAGCAGGCCGCGTCCTCGGAACGTACTACATAAGTAGTATTGATCTAAAAGAAGCATTCTAGCAAGTGCCGCTGGAAAAACAGAGTAGGGAAAAGACTGCCTTTGCGGTACGGGGAAGACCCTTGTACCAATTCACTGTTATGCCCTTTGGGTTGTGTAATGCAGCTCAAAGATTATGCCAGTTAATGGACAAGGTGATTCCTGCACGACTTAGGGATCGTGTCTTTGTGTATCTTGACGATCTGCTTATCATGGCGCCGGATTTTGAGACGCATATTACCTTGTTAAGTGAAGTAGTCGACTACTTACGCAGGGCTAACCTAACCATCAACATGAAGAAATCAAAGTTTTGCTTCAAAGAGCTGAAGTATTTGGGCTTCATAGTTGGTGACGGTAAGCTTAAAACTGATCCTGATAAGGTGGAGGCAACAGTGGATTTCCCTATTCCCAAGACCCCACGACAGGTTCGGTGGTCGCTTGGCCTAGCAGGGTGGTATAGGAAATTCATAAAAGATTTCTCTAGTCTGACTGCTCCTCTCACAGACCTGCTGAAAAAGAGGAAAGGAGCGAGAAGCTTAAAATGACTGACGCGGCGCTGAGAGCGTTCGATGATTTGAGGAAAGCGTTAACCGCAGCACCGGTTCTTTCGCATCCGGACTTCACAAAAAGATTTTATATCCAATGTGATGCCTCAGATGCGGGAATGTCCCTATCGCGTAGTTTTTGCAAAAGTTTAACAAGAGCCAGAGAAACTTCAACATAACCAAGAAGGAATGTATGGCTGCGGTTCAGGCCGTATGTCGAGGGCATGGACTTCACAGTAATAACAGATCACCCTAGTCTCCGCTGGCTAATGAGCATGAAGTATCTGAGTGGGAAATTAGTCGGATGGAGTTTATTGTTGCAGTCGTATGCCTTTGACATACAGCATCGAAAAGGCAGCCTGAATGTCGTCCCAGATACTCTTTCTCAAGTTCATGTAGATTCACTGGTAATTGAAGAAGTTGCCCCACTTATCAACTTGGAATCTGAGGAATTCCGATCAGAAGAGTACACCAGTCTGATTGATACGATAAAATCGAATTCTGAAGTACTTCCTGACTTAAAAGTGGGAGACGGCTTCGTATAGAAACGTGCTTTTAGGAATGAAAGCGAATAACCTATGCTTGAGCATTTTTGGCTTTTGTGGATACCGTCTGGTCTTACAGAAGATGTAAAAATTAAGGCACATAATCCATCGAAAGTTGCTCATGGCGGTTTTGCAAGACCGTTGCATAGGATTCGCCAACATTTTCGCTGGCCTAACATGACTGTGCAAATACGTGAATATGTGTCTAACTGCTCTGTATGTAAACAGAGTACAGTGTCCAACCAAGTGTCCCGCCCACCCATAGTCACCTCGTATTGTTCGAATCGTCCATTCGAGAAATTGTATATTGACTTTTTAGGTCCTTATCCAAGGTCAAAGTCTGGTAATGCCTACGTGTTTTTCGTCTTAGATCAATTGTCCAAGTTTGTTCTGCTAAAAGCGTTGAAAAACGTGAATACTTCTAGCGTTATACGCTTTTTGCAACAAGAAGTTTTTAATGTTTTTGGAGGTCCAAACATAATCCATTTAGATAATGGAAAACAATTTTTAGCCAAAGAATTCCAAAATTTACTGACAAAAATTGTTAAATATCTGCCAGGACAGGAAGTTTATCGTAAACATTTTATTTTGAGTGATTCGTCAAAGTATTTATCTGCAAAACTTTCATCAAAATATGTGAAATGCAGAATTTTGAAACAAGTAGGATCACACATGTATGAACTATAGAATTTGAGTGGTAAAAAGATTGGCCTATTTTATGCCAAAGATCTTAAACAATTAGGAATTACATTCACGAATCTTTTATGAAAACGCTTGTTCAGTAAAAATCCGAGAAAACCACTTTTAATTTCCTTTTTTCTAAACATCCTAAGTCATCAATGTTTTTTGTGTCCTTTCACGAAGTCACTACATTAGTTTCTTTATTTTGCACAATAATAATTTTTTTCAACCCGCACGAAGTACCTGATATAGCTATTAAGTTTAAAACAATTCTACAAAAACTCTATTCACGTTGTACCCGAAAATTTCTTTAGTAAAAATAAATTCAATTTTATTTTTAGTAACTATTTATTGCATGCCACGTAATGTCTCTTAATGATATTTATTTATTTATTAATAGCTTGTTTTATTTCTTAACAACTAATTGTTTACTAAAACTTAATAATCTGTGATAATTAGTAAGACTTTTAGTTTTAGGCTCGAACTGTGATATTAAATACCCTTTTTTAGCCACTAAGATAACTAGTTTTAATATTTTTATTTTTATTTAACTGGGATAGTTATTAACTTCATTTAACCACTGTGATAATTACTAGCTTTGATTTTTGATCAACCGTGGTATTATATAGTTAGATTTACTATTCTAATTTATTTATTTATTAATTTAGGTATATCGTTAACTTATTTGTTAGAAAGCATTAATAAACCAAACCACAAAAATAATTCGAAGCTCACCCACCAGTAGTTAACACGAATGTTGAGGACAAGATTTGTACTTTAGGATGATTTTTAATTGCATCTAATTATTTTATCAAGCTCTGGTGGTTATCGGCGATTTGTTGACCAAGTTGCTTTCTGAAAAAAAAAAACAAAACAGCATTAGCAAAACAAAAATTCATGTCAATAATACCTCCAATCCTTGGCTCGGCAACAAAATCCAAGCCAAGCTTTTACCAACGGGGTTTGTGGCATCCCGTTATGTACTTGTATTAGCCCGGCATTGCGCGGGTTGCTCCCCACTCCCCACAAGATATCACGAATAAAAATTTCTTCGGGTAAAAGTACCCACTCGACCTTTTTTTGTTTGCATTTTTGCATGTGGAAATCCACGCAAAACCCCATACATTTGTTGTGCCCGCCTGGGTGGTGCTCCTTGACAGCTCAACAATCTGAAAATAGTAAAATAAGACATGAAAATTGTTCCCAAATCCAATGTACTATAAATGTACTCACCCACTTGAATGCGTCCACCGACACGAGTATTGTTTTTGATGAGCCCAATTCTCCTATTTAAACCTGGAAAAATATGAAGGCAAATGATTAGTGGTTAGTTTAAAACTAGGTAAATGCACTTAAGAAGAAAAAGAAGGAATAAATTTCATAAATTGGTAAAATACTTACGATTAAATAATAATGTTGCTTTTTGATGTTGCTGCTTCGGTTGCTGTTGGCAAATAATATATCTGAAACACTGATTTCTATAATACACTGGATACTGTATTCCTTATAATGTATAACAGTTTTTTTGCTTCCATTTGAAGATGACAATTAGGTGGTCGGCTTCATAATTTGACATCTACATCTGCACAAAAAAACGTGTTTTAAAGATATAAATCTGAAGAAAGAGAAACAGACCAATGATATAAAAGGGAAAAACTTTGTAAAAGTTTGCTTTTTTTTTATCATTAACTGTGTGTATTTTTTTGTGCTATTATTTTCCAATAGCACTAGAATTATATCATTAGAAAGGTGTTTAAATAGGTAAAAGTAAATATGTAGATGGGAACCATTGACTTCCTTCATCATTTCAGTTTGCAAGCAAGTTGAACAAAACAAAAGTGTGATGAATAGAATACAATTACAGTCTGCGAATTTTTATGATTTTACCTCCTCACACTCTACGTTTGTAATTCTATTTCATTTAACCATTTGTGAATGAAATAAAATTAAAAACACAACAATGTTAGTGAACAGATTTGGGGGGGAGCAACGAACGAAGATTTGACGTGTTCATAGTGAATTATTTCGTATAACTTATTGTACAGTTATATTGTTATACAAAAAAGTGGTCAGCTTCATAATATAACAATTCTTTAAATGGAAGCATTTTTCTTGTGTCGATACGCTATCCAGAGTATTATAGAGATCAGTGATCTGAAACAACAAATATGGATAGATAGACAAACCAGCCAAAGACTAATGCATAGATTAACAACTCATCATAGTGAGTGGTGTACCTGAGCAGCTATATATCTCTGTCTCATTCACACATTGACTTTGGATAATTGAACTTGGTGAAACTGAGGTCGTGACAGATATTAGTTAGATTAGAAGGTAGTGCAGAATTAAAAATAAGTGCAGACAAATATTTATCATCTAGGCGAAGAATTAATAAATAAAACCAAGAGTGAAAAGAAGACACGATGACACTAAACGAATTATTTTAAGTTCTACACCCCCATGTGAACTTTCATCGGTCAGTTTTAAACTGTCACTTTGTAAGTTTATTATTAATGTTAGTTTCGTGTCGTTATCTTTTTTATGGTACGAATAGTTATATACGACCAGTTATATGGCACAATTTTTTTTATATTTCAAAGTTCGCGGTCTTATTTGACTAACTGCCCCTTAATAGCTCCAATCATGCAACGTGGCCGTAGGTACGTGGAACGACCACAAGAACAATATGAATCTTGGTTGTATACGGATCGTCTTATGAGCGAAATTAGAAATTATTGCTAAAAAATATTGAAGACCCGAGTAGAAAAGGGGTATTAATTCCGAATAGCTATCAGGGTGACATCTATATGCTGGAGTCGCTAACACGGTGTCGAGGGGGAAAAAATAGTAGCTGAGGTTTGGCAAAACGTCAATGAGATGATGGAAAAATAATCTTACGAGTACATAAACAGTTCACAAAACTAATTGGAAAGAGATAGGAAATATGTGTGAGAATATTGTCGATCGGATGATACAAACAGTGTAGGAGGAGGATTGGCAACAGAAAAAGGAAAGTGGCGTGTACATCAAAAATGATGTTGAAAGTGAACGTCATCTTGGCGCATGTTCGGTTGACTTTTTGGAAAAGTGCGTTCAATAAACCACCTGCTATCAACTAGTTAGCAATCGAATTAAATAATTTATGTGAAGTAAATGAAGTAATTTCTTGTGTACGATTGTGAAAGGACTTGGAAAAAAAATTAAGTTTCAACTTATAACATAACGGGTGTGCTACTAGCATTTATAATTTGCTTGTGTATTTTAGTAAAATCGTTTTTTCGTTATTTAAAGTTTTGTGTGGTGGTCAGTTAAAATATTTTGAGACTCAAGCCTAGTACGCAGATCGGAAAAATTTTTTTCTCCCATACAATTTTTTTCCCCGGAAAAATGTTTCTTCAATTTTTTTCCAAGCAGTACGGTGTTACGCGTAAAATTGTGACGTTTGACTTAAAAGGTATATTCGGCAAAATTAAATTTTCACAATTTGCTGTCAAGTCCCATACTAAAAAATAAACAAGTTTAACGAAACTTGGTGAAGATTTCATGCTACCAAACAGGCATAAAAAAGTCTCCACTTAATTTTTCCGGAAAAATAATGTTGCAATCATTATTTTTGCGGACAAATTTTGACAGCAGCATAAAAATATAAAAATAGCAGTGTATTCAAAAAAAAACTATAGAAAATTATAAAAGAAAAAATATGGAGTTTTTGGACGACTACCTATTGCAAGTATATAAAACAGATGGCGAAAAAATTTAAAAAAAAAACAAAAAAGGTGCAGTTTTCTCAGTGGAAAAAAAAAATTGTGCAGGCTGGTCCAGGAACGGTCAGTTGTTTGGGACCTGGGCGACAAGCTAAACAGCAACAGTGAGGCAGTCCACTCTGCTTGGCGATATATCGCTGACGAGATGAACAGGACAGATTTGTTTGCATATTTAAGATAAAACCACTTCAGTTATATTATTGTTTTTTTTATGACAGTGGAAGAGTGCAAGAACTCATGGAAATCGCTCCGTCGCAATTTGAGGTACCACAAAGTTGGAAAAAGGAAGTTAAAGTCAGGCTGTGCTGCGACCTCTTAATGCTGACACTGAGGAACATCTCTCAGATGATGACACCATTGACTGGGAGTTTTCGGAATGCCTGGCTTTCCTGTAACCCAATTCCGGAAAACGCACGTAAGTACTTACAAAATTTTGTAAAATGTATTTAAACCAAAAAAGAATTATTTCTTTTGATATTTTACAGAACATTTTCAAGCAACAAGTCAGAAGAACCTACAGACTGCACACAGCAGGATTAGGAGACACCCTGTTCAAGCTACAACTTTTGTAAGTATAAATTAAAAATATGATATAAAACAGATTTATTTATACATTTGCTGTTGTTTCAGAGTCCAAAACCGGCGAAAAAAGACTCGATGCTGGAGAATGTTGTGACGTTGACTCAGACTGTCACGGAGTTAATTAACATGAGAAAAACTGAAGTTCCCCACCCACAAACAGAGCAGCCTCTCGCCAATTATAGCCTCTTAGCAAATTTGGATCGGGTCTTAAGGGAATTACCCACTGAAGTGGTAGAGGACCTGGGGCTTACTTTCCAGCAACAGGCCATCACAGAGCTCCGCAAGCACAAAAACCGTGGCAGGTAAGGTATGCTATGTCCTATGTGTAAAGTGCATAATTTAAAAAGTAGTTATTTTAATTTAAAGTTCAATATACAATTTAAATGTCAATTGAAGACAAACAAATTTGTACTAATTGTTAGCCTTCACCTATTCAGATATATTGTAATAGTAAATACTTAATAATTCATTCTTTTATTTCGCAGGAATCGCCCCAGATTCCAAACTGTTCAACGGATGCGTATTTTTTTAAACAAATGGATTTTTTTTGTTAACTGTTTTTTTTTTTACATTAATTACTTAAGTATATAAGTATTATGTAAGAAATATTGAAGTTGAATAAAAAATGAAACTTATAAACTTGAAAAATGTTCTCATCTTCTAATATTTTGTTTTCAAATTTTTATTTGGGAGAGTAAAAACACAATCAACAGGTAGGTGGTGATGACTAAATGCAACTAAACTATTATAATTGATCTGCCAAAAGGTTTGCATAAGGCAAAGCCAAAAAATGGCATTAAATGTAATGAATTCTCAGCGCGTGAGGCAAGACCTTGAACTTTAGTTATAGATCATATTTCGTCTAGTCTCACGCTGCTGAGGAAGTTGGATGGAAATTGAATTGTAGGAAAGGTATGAAAATGGATATTGGGGTAATTAAATTGACAAAAAATAATAAAAATATATTTTGTGGGAAGTGATAGGAAATCATTTCCCACTGCGTCAGCTTTTAATTCAAAGCCGTGTGATAAAATATTGGTCGGGTTAATTTTTTCTTATATTTGATTTTATTCTATTTTTAACATACTCCCCCCCTTTGAGGGATCTTATCTCTCGAAATTCTAAAATTGGGTTTCTATTTCAAAACGAGGAAGAGCGTTCCTCCTAGGAAAAGGTTTGGGCCTTCTTTTTTTTAATAAGGTAAATATGATGAATGCTATCATTGAAATAAATAAAATGAAGCTGAATCCATAGTGATGGTAGTCGTGCATATTTATATCATTAACCCCTATATCCTTGCCTACATTGACATACTATATATGGACTGCTAGTCGAGTTTCATTTCCATACAAAAGCTGTATTAAAAGGTGTTCATATCTTTTTACCGACATAGCTGCTTGTTGGAGCAAAGTGGCAAAAAGAGTTATTATTATTTATGCCATCTCTTGACACTCTTGGGCTAAACAAGCTTTGTTGACGTAGAAACTAAGGCCATCTATTATTATATTCAACTTTATTCTTTGCTGCCTGACGTTTATTAGTTTTTTTTATTTAATTACAATAATCACGTCAGCGTGTTATAAATTTTATATATTTTTTAGTTTATTAAATTAAATTACATTTATTTCTATATTTTTTAGTTTTTTCTTTCAGTGTTTTTCTTGTTGTTGATGGGCTTGGGTGAGTGCAAACTTTGTATGCTCCTTAAAATTTGGGTGAAGTGATTTAGTGATCATGGACGTAATATATTGCTTCAGAACTCAGAACTGCCACTCGAAAGTTTATTCTTCACCTCAACTTGCTCCAGCATAAAACCTAGATCTACTTTAGGGCGACAGTTTGATGGTCAATAATCGGCTCCAAGAATTAGATAAACTTCATACCACTCATCGAAAAACTAAAAAAAAGTTGAAAGACTTAAAATTAACGTAAGTTCTTGCTACTATTAATTGTTTTCTGTTTTTTCCTTAATATCCCGAATCCACAGAGCATACAGATGTCCAACATCGCAACCACAACCCAATCAACAAGCAGATTTTTGCTCGCTGGGCAAATCATTTACTGTCGTTTCATTCCTTTCTCACCACTCCTTCAACAATATCCAACCCAAATTATAGAAAACAAGGGCATGTAAATAAATAACAACTTTTGCAACAATATTTTCCTTCAGACACAAAGAAAACCCGAAACAAATAAAAAAAAACTCACACGCACGTGAAATCTCAAATCTCACTTTCTTCGACATGTCGTCAGCAAGACATGGATTTTTCTGGCTCCATTGGTTTTTTTCGCCATGTTCCTAGTCCAAGCATTACTCATGTCAAGTGGAGCCGGCGTGCAATAAACTCTTTCAGATTCATCAGTTGCCCGAATCAGTTATGGAGTAGTTAACTACAAAAATGTTTGTAATCTCAATATTCAGTTTTGTATAACGAATCTATGCACATTAAAACAATGCTCGATGTAACAAGGAACCAATTACAAACCAGCAAAACCAGCACCTTAGACAAATAAAAGTGAAGAGCTCATTGATAATTGAAAGGGAAGACCGATTTTTTTTTTTTTTGCGGATAAGTAAAGACCTTGAAGATATGGTTATTAAGTTAGAGAAGGCAGTCAAAATCAATCATCTATACATGATGAATTTAAGCAAAAAGGATCAATTAAAGAAGAAATCTGTCAAGGAGGAAAGCACTGAGGCACATATTAAAGGTATGCTCGTCTCTGATTTTATTTGCTAATTGGAATTTTAATTGTCGTATGGGCAAAATGTCGTATTTGTAAATTTGTGAATGGAAATGTGAAAATGTTTCTCGTATTTTCTTTGAATTCAACATTATTTGTTGTTTTATTTTGGAAATATATTAAGTATGAAGCCAGATTAGCAAAGAATAATTTAACAAGGGGATGCAAGGGACACTTGAGTGAACTGCTTGCGCCGTGTCGCCTCGTCAGTGTCGTAGGTCATAGCAAACAGCAGAAAAACCTTTCTGCACAGATTTTGTTGTAGATTATGTGAATGAGAAACGTAGGTATAACTATAGGTATATTTTATCATATTATTATTGAGGGTAGGCATTGTTTGATTTAAAATGTACGACGATATCTTTTCGTATAGTTATTTAGATATAAATTTTCTCGTATAACTTCGATGGCAGGATACCTATTACTTCTGGTGGGTATTTTAATAAATTTGAATTGTAATTTTTTTATTATTAATTGTTTGGAGGATATGTTTTTGGTAGGTGTTTAAATAAAATATGTAGGTATTCTTATGAAAATTCAGAGTTAGGCTTAGGTAAAGATACCATTTATCTTTTGGAAAGGTATTAAGATATTTTTGTTGAAGATGGGGTGGGTTTTTTTAAACCTAGCTACATAGGTATTTCTTTTGCTAGGTACGTAGGTATTTTAATTAAAGTTTGTTTTGCTAAATTCTGGGGTAGGTAGGTACTTATTAATTTATAAAAAAAAGTAGGCAGTAATAGAAAGATTTTCGTGAAATGTTTTTATTTCTTCAATATCTGTACGTAAGTGTGAGTGCATATGCTAAACTTCTTATTTAATAAAACTTTTGATCTAATAAAACTTTTTATAAATTTATTTTAAATAAGTTAGGTACTTCGTTATTCAAAATAAATTTCTAAAAATGGTAACAGATACCTATGACCAATAACATTCCCAAATTCTGTCTAAAAAAATTCTCTTAACACAAACTAAATTGTTTTATGATTCTATTATGACCCAGATCTCACAGCAAATTTTGTATGTCAGTGATATATCAAAAAAAGAAGTATAGCCGTACAAAACATGAGTTAAGGCTATTCAAAAAATCAAAAGTATTGAAGTTCATTGCCGGTTATGGACTGCAAGACTTTTATTTTGGGAATAATCTTGACTGAAATTTTCGAAACCTACCTATACTTTATATTTTGCTAAGTATCACTCACACAAAACATATTTACGAAGTTTAAAGTTTTATAACGTTTTTCAAAATTCAGTATAGCGTAACACTCAATAATGCATTTAATTTTAATTACATAGATAGGTACTATACTATATGGCAAGTTCTGCATTCGTAAAAAAATTGAAATCGAGATTTTGATCAGACTTGTCATTACGATGATAAGGAAGATAAAAAAGTAGGGCTCACAATTCTCTTTGTCTGTTCGGCTACAGCCTAAACGACTGGATTGGTTTTCTAAAAACTTGGTACATAGTGTTTTTTTAAGTGATTCTCCCCACACTTTTTTCTATTTTTTTTAGAACCAAAAATAAAGGTCCTGCCAATACAATTTTTGTTTAGCAATTTAACAATATCTTATTTCTCTAAGAAACGGGCCCAAAACTTTTCTTAAGAACATTTTTTAGTAAAGGCTACCTTTGGATAAGTAACCATATTTCAAAAAATGGTTATTAATGCTACCTCTAAAAGAATCATTTTTTTAGTTTCAATTTTTTTTTCGTGAGTTTGCTTGTGTCAAATGCGAAGGCAAGCATGCAACTAAAAACTGTCCCATGGGCAGAGAACAGAAAGCGAAATGTGTTAACTGTCAAGGCAACCATCCTGCAAGTTACAGAGGATGTCCAGTTGCCAAAAAATTCCAAGACACAAAAAGAAAAAACAAAACTGGGAACAAGCTAAGAAACCCAATGATCACAAAAGCAATAGTTGAAAGCAAAAAAGTAGCCGTTGAAAACAAAACTAAAAATCAACCGCGAAAAGCAATTGCACTAAGCAAAAGTGATGAAAATAAATCCTATTCCCAGATTGTTAAAAATGTGCGGAAAAACGAAGAAACATCTATTAAAGAAATGCTTGAACTTATCCTGAAAAGGATTGACAAACAAGATTTAAACATAAAACAGCTAAGCGAAGAAGTCGCTCTTAAGAAACAATGATGGACAGAACACTCAAAATTGCAACATGGAATGCAAACGGTCTTTTACAACATGTATCAGAACTAAACATCTTTTTAGACATAGAGCATATAGACATTTGTTTGGTGTCCGAAACTCACCTCGCTATAGAACAAAATCTTGAAAATCTTGATAATAAATTACCTAACTATACGTGTTATCACGCTCCGCACCCAGCTGACAAAGCTAGGGGAGGATCAGCAATACTAATAAAAAAGTGCTTAACACACTATGAAGAGCCTAAGTTTAGTAATGAAAACATGCAAGTAACAACAGTTAGTATTGGTATAAAAAAGAAAGAATTTAAGATAGCATCTATATACTGCCCTCCGAGGCGCTCTCCAACTGAAGAAGACTATGCAGAACTCCTAAATTTGTTAGGACATAACTTCCTTGTTGGTGGCGACTTCAATGCTAAACACACCCAATGGGGATCTAGGCTCATAACAACGAAAGGCAAACGGCTATATCAAGCAGGCCACAAATACAACTGCGAATTTTATTCTTCTGGCTCGCCAACATACTGGCCATCTGATTCTAACAAAATACCAGACCTTATAGACTTTTTCGTAGTAAAAGGTATTAAACGAAACCATATAAGTGTCGAAGGTAATTACGATTTATCGTCAGATCATACTCCAGTAATATTATCACTGAGCGAAGCAGAAATAATAGAAAAAAGTAATCCTAAGCTCGTGAACAAAAGAACAAACTGGAACGAATTCAGAGATAAACTTGAAAGTGTTATAAACCTAAGATCCCCTATGCAAACAATTGAACAGATTGATCATGAAGTAGAACAATTTATTGCTGATGTGCAACAGGCTGCAGAAGAAAGTACTCCAACAATTTCGAACTCAAGAGAAAAAGAAATAAAATATCCTGTCGAAATAAAGGAGCTGATCTTGGAGAAAAGAAGAACTCGAAGAAAATGGCAAGCTACGAGATTTCCAGGTGATAAGGCAGTTTTTAACCGTCTTAACAATGAACTAAAGAAAAGAATCTGTGAATTTAAAAGTGATTCACTTAGTAGATTCCTGAATAGTCTGACGGCGGATGCTTCTACGGAATACTCCTTATGGAAAGCAGCTAAGCGCCAAAAAAGACCAAAGGCACAAAACCGCCAGTAAAAACTCAAGATGGTAAATGGATCGGAAACCCAAAACAAAAGGCTGATCTCTTCGCTAAACATCTCGCGAATGTTTTTAAGCCATTTCCAGCAAGCACAGCTACAGATCCCTTACAGTTTGTTGATAGAAACGACGAATGTGAAATTTCTTTTGTCACGCTCAAAGAAGTAAGAAGTATGTGTCAACATAAGTTGTCTAACAAAAAATCACCAGGGTACGATTTAATAACTGCTCAGGTTTTGAAAGAAATGCCTTCTATAGCCTTAAAAAAACTCCAATTTATAATAAATGCATGCCTTAAACAAAGATATGTGCCACATCATTGGAAAATTGCAGAAGTCATTGTTATACCTAAACAAGGTAAGCCACCAACAGAAGTAACATCTTACAGACCTATTTCGCTTATACCAATCATGGCAAAAGTTTTCGAAAAACTGCTTCTGAAAAGACTAAGCAAAATAATAGAAGAAAGAAGACTAATTCCGAGCCATCAGTTTGGATTTAGAAATAAACATTCCACGATAGACCAAGTGCATCGGATTACGGATGTTGTGGAAAAGGCACTTGAAGAAAAACAAGTATGCTCGGCTATATTCTTAGATGTTGCTCAAGCCTTTGACAAGGTTTGGCACTTGGGACTTGAGTACAAACTGCAAAGGGATCTTCCCAGACAGTACTACAAAATACTGAAATCCTACGTTACGAACCAACTCTTTAGAGTACGGTACGACTAAAATTACTCGGAACTAAAGAAAATTGAAGCCGGTGTACCACAAGGAAGTGTCCTAGGACCAACCCTGTATCTGTTATATACAAGGGATATTCCAGTGGACATCAACGCTATCATGGCCACCTTTGCTGATGATACTGCAATATTAGTGCCAGATAAATCCGTTACGAAGGCTACACAAAAACTGCAAAATGCAGTCGATAAAGTTAGTGATTGGACGCAAAAATGGCGAACCAAACTAAATGAAACAAAATCGACGCATATAAACTTTACAAACAAAAAAATAAACAATGTTCCAATTCTTATAAACAGTACAACAGTACCTTACTCCAATACTGCCAAATACCTTGGAATGACTTTGGATGCAAAGCTTAAATGGAAAGAGCACATCAAAAAGAAAAAAGACGAACTAAACTTGAAGTACAGAAAAATGTACTGGTTACTAGGAAAGAACTCTGACCTACCTATCCAGAACAAGCTAATGTTATATAAGCAAGTACTGAAACCCGTTTGGACATATGGCATCCAACTATGGGGCTGTACAAAGAAAACAAATGCTGAACCCATCCAAAAATTCCAAAGCAAGGTCCTTCGCGGAATAATAAATGCCCCTTGGTATATAAGAAATAGCGATCTACACCGTGACCTTCAAATTGAAATGGTTACAGAAGTGGTTAAAAAACACGCTGTATCACACAACCAGCGACTGCAAAGTCATACCAACTCCGAAATGGAGACCGTCTTAAATGTACGAGACAATGTTCGGAGATTAAGAAGAACCAAGCCTCATGAGCTGATGGTCTAAAAGCTATGGAAAGTGTTATAACTTAAACTTCCCACAATGCGACTGATAAATTAAGAAAGAAAAATCATTTGTCGATCTTTCATAGATTGGTCCTGATTCACCGGTGGTTTTAGTGCGGTAAGAGTCCCACACTACTTGGTACCGATTCTTACCGAGTGTCTTTTGAAGATTTCCATCGGATAAAAAAAAAAAAAAAAAAAAAAAAATGTTTTCCAAACGGTATTTATGATTCTAAAAAATGTAAATAGTTCTTAAAAAAATTTCCAAAAATAATTTATGGATTTTTAAAAATGTATTTTTTTTTCTTTTTTGAAAATCTAATATTTTGAAAACCACATGGTAGATTTTTTGAAACTCAGTATTGAACGGTTTTTAATAATCTAGAATATTTTAAGAAAATATTTTACTTTTATGAAAAAATTAATTACATCTTACATATGTTGTTGCCTAGGCCTTTGGCTTGAAAATGATCAGCTCAATCAATGCATAGTGCAGACTTTATTGTTTACCTTTTTATTGGAAGACGTCCTAACGTTTTGAAAGTGGTTGCCATTTTATTTATCGGAAAAAGATAAAAAACAAATACCACATTTCAAATTACTCCATAACATTTATTTATTTACTTGTATTCAATATAATAAGTTTATGTATATTAAAAAAAATAAAAACAAACAAATTTCTTATATATTATTAATTCTTATACTTATTTGTTGCAGAATATTCTCCTTCACTAAGATCGAATCGAGCTAGAAAATCACCTTCGTATTTGTATAATCCATAGTAAAAGACATCGCAGTGTATAGTAAAATAAGAGTACAAGTGGTTTTAAGGTAATTTATCATATTTTGGAAAACATAAATTATCTAAAATAAATTAATATTTTAGCTCAAGATCGATATTCGAGTAGTTCTTATACCCAAAACCTTCACTAAATCTTGCCGTGCTGAAAATACTGAAATCTATACCTTTAAGTACATAATCTTCATATGGATAATGCATTAAAAAGTATATAAATGTATATTAATAAATACTCAAAATTCGTATGCCAAATTTTTTTATTAAAAATTTTATATTTAAAACGATTTAAATTTTTTGTCCGCATCTATTCATATTTTTTTTTGCAAGTAATCAAATGAAATGTCTGTTTTTGAGCTCTAAGTATCTTACGAGTTGTAAATTGGATTTCTCCTATCGAAATTGAGTTGGCCAGATCACAGTACATACACTATGACCAGCTATGTTTTCACAGTGTAACACTATGATAACAATTAGTTTAACCAGAAGTCAATTGCTTAACACTCAAAGTGTATCACTCTGATGTTTGACAATTATTATTAAGGAAACGAAACGGCTGAATAATTGTTTTAGAATGATATTTTATTTTCTTAATTGCTATTTATATATAACTTAAAACTTACATACTAGTAAAATGTGAAGCAAAAAGAAATGAGAACAACAAAAAAAAGGCAAGGTATAACAACATTTGGATTTTAATAACATCGGTTAATGAACCTTATGCTGACAGTGCATGAGACACTGCAGGTAGCTTGAGTTGAATATTTAATAATATTATTTCGCTGATAGTGCAGAAGGCACTACAGGTCGTTGAGTTATAACTATTTAAATTGAATTGGAAAATAAAAGTATTTAATTACACCTGCTGATAGTACAGAAGGCACTGTAAGTCATTAATTTGTATAATATAAAAATAAACATGAAACTAAAAAGATGAATGCAAATGCAAAATTAAAAGAATAAAAAAATTGTGTTTAGAAACTAAACACGAGTTGTTCATAGCATTAAAAGTGCGATTTAAATCCATTTTTCCTATTTTATCTTTTTTTCTGTTATATCTTACATATTTCAAAAGTTCTTAGGTTCCAAGCAACTGGAACATATGTAAGAGCAAGTACGTGTGGACCAGTTGTGCATATTATATTATTTGTCATGAACCAAAAAAGGAAAAATATCCTCATCCCCTCCCCTCTAAAGTTTGCCTTTGTAGAGTATGGTAGTAAAAATAGTTTTCATAAGCTTTCATAGAAAAATACATTTTTCGTTTTATTTTTATAATTGATTCAAAAAAGAGGTGAGGAGAATTGCTGCGTCCATGAGATACATATATCTAGAGTATGCTTGTATCACAAGATGCACAAATTAGATTTTGAGGTGTAAAGGACTTAAAGATTTGACAGTGTTAATGAATGCGTTTAAGTATACTTATGTGTGGTTACTTTATCAACATTAGCATTATGTATTACCATATTTTGAAAATATGAAAAAAACTTTAAAGACATTCAAGATGTTTCTGAAATTGCATATGCTGCAAACTCATTTAAACAAATTCAAAAAATATAAGAGCATCACGGTCTTAACGTAGATAAGTATCAACGTAAGTAAGTTTCAGCTTTCGACTCAAAACTAATTTAACATTAATAATTATTAAAATTCACTTTACTAGTTCATGACGTAAAATAAAAAAAAAACAGTAAACACCATTACCTATTTTTTTAAAATAAATTTTTAGTTTGAAATTAGGTTTTTTAAATAATTTTATCTTGATTTGGCTGTTAATAAAATAATACGCTAAGCTTTTAATTAAGCTTAAGCACAGTATTGTTAGTATTCCCGTTGTTTTTAAATAATGTATTCCCTTCCGTATGAAGGGAAAAGGTAAAAAAACTTCGTCTCCTATATGATTTTTTTCTTAAAAATGTCTTGGAAACATCCTGTGTACTTATTAACTTTGAAGAAACAGTGACAGTTACCATCACTGAATCAGTACTGTATCAAATAAGGGCATTCTAAACCCAAATTTGCTCTCATGACATCACTTGAATGATCATTAATAAAAACATATAATACTTACTTTCTAGTTATTTCTAGATTAATTACTCAGTAATTATTAGTCTAGTAATACGATAACAATTGTTTTTAAATATTTGAAATTTCTACTCAAAGTATCTTTCCACCACCCACTGAAAATGTAATAAAACTTTTTTGTAGAAAATTTAGTTTTCTTCTTGTAGTGTGCTCTTTTCCCCTAATATACTTATTTTTCAAAATATTCAAGAAAAATCACAAGAAGGGACCTTTAACCCCCCGTTTGCTTATGTGCAGATGATTAGCTGTGAACAAACTGGCAATTAGACTTAAAATAAAAAACCCCGTTGAATTAATTTAATGAATATAAATACTATTTATTTTGCTATTGCACTTAACAGTAAAATATTTTTAATTGATTTGTGTTTTTTTGGTTATTTTTTTGTTTATAATATCCAGAAAATTTAAGCTGAGCAAACATAGTGAGCTGATAGTTTTCCATTTAAACCACCTAACTCGAAGTTTTGGGGTGTTCGTTAGAATGAATTGATATAAAGTTAAATATTATATTAACCAGTTGTAGGTAACATTTCTCCTTCTTCATATGTTTTGGAAAAATCTTCAAAGTTTTCCACACAAGGAAGTATTCCGCATTTTGATGTATGGTTAGTTGTCTGTTGGATTTGGCTTGACATGTACCAAAGCTGACGTGAAAGTCATACTAAGGAATGACATCACATGCTGAGTTAGTCAGACCAAAACATTTAGAGAATAGCTGAAATGGTAGGTATAATTTATATTGTTAAAGAAAGAATATGAAATATTTAAATAAATATTTAACTAAACTTACAAGCTATAAATCTTCTCAAAACTCTGTATAAAGCTAATCGGTTCCGGTTCCAGGCATCCAAATAAGGCTATCATAAGCTTACGAACTTCTTCGTTGATTTGCCAGTCCAATTTTTTCTTGTTAAAATTTTAAAACTTACAAGTAAATAATTGCTTAAGTAAAAAATTAGATAATCAATAAAGACTTGAATCTTGTTCTTTTGGTTCCGGTTGACTTTCTAGTGCATCTAATGTTGTCAGTGTATTTATAGTCGTGGGAAAAGTAGTGCAACAAATTTTTAAAATTTTAAATTTTACACCTGTTCGACATGTGTTAAGGTAGGCAGACAAACGGTTATTGTTTTAGCCCCTCAAAGGCTATTATTGATGTGAATTACGAAAGTATGCAAATGGCTTCACTATTATCTCAACAACATAATGGAGAGACGTTTGGTGTTTTTTTGAGAACCGTAAACCCAGGTTTTTTTGACAATTGAAGAAAATCAAATCTTCACCAGAAATGATATAGGAGACACCAAAACCATCACTTGCAACAGGGCCAAAAACACCACCAGCACTAATACAATTTGGATGTTTCTTCAGATGCATCTTGCTGTCTTTCCGTGGGGGGTTTGACTAGTGGACAGGCGCCAAGGTTAACCCACGCACTTAATTCAATTGTACATTGTTTTGATTCGTCCTGCACAAACTACCGATGAATGATAAACTAATTTGCGTCCTGTTACTGCAATGAAAATTGGGCAGATCCATTGAATGTTAGTCGTACAAATCCATTGTTGAGTTTTTCCAACTTTCTTTTTCTGGAATGGAAAATTAAAAATGATTAATTTGAAAAACAAAAATTAAATTAATTTGTAAATAAAAAACACGACAACCGTCAAACCAAATTGTCAAAAGTTACACCATTTTTCTGTTTTGCTCCAACAAGCGCTGCTGACGCTTAGTTGTTGAAGATGAACTGTCGTGAAGTTGGCTCCTGGCAGTCCATATATAATAGGTCAATGCTTGCCTAAATCCTTAACTAATTCATTTATTTGGTTCTTTATATTCTTTATTTCTGTATTCGTCTCACTGCTGCAAGATGTAGCGAGACTGACTAATTCATTTGATAGTTTTGTTTTGATTGCCTCTGAAATTTTAACTAAGGGATTAAATGAATTTTTTAAGGTGGTATTGCTCAGAACTCGCCCATTTATAACTAGATGTGGAAGTTTTAATGTGCATGGTCTTAGAAACTCCAACAAACCACTGCCAATATGATGGTTATGCTCTTCGTTATTCTTTCACAAACTAGTAAACCAGTTACTGTGTCCTCAAGAGCAAATATCCAGCTATTTGCATCTCTAAGACTGATCCTTTGATCGTGAAGAATACATTTTTTTTAGAGAGCAGTAACTTAAAGCATTCTCCAAATGATTCAGTAATGAAACTTCACAATTATTACTGCCTTGATGGATCATTGTTGGCAATTGTTGGTTACAAATAAAATGTCTAGTAGAAAGCAACTGACAAGATAATAATTGGTTTTCTGTTAATGCAAAATACCTTTCTCTCGTTGGAGTGACTGCCAGATACTGGGATGATAGTTCTGTTATGAAACTTGAATTATTTTGAAATATGGGAAAGGGAACTAAATTGAAAAGCTGGAATTCTTGGTTATCCACCAAAGGAATCATCATTTCAAATATTATTGAGTCATTAAGACTTCGTCCCTTGATAGATGAAAGCTTAAAAATATCTAATATAGATGCTGTGGGAATGTTAAGATGAGACGGGAGATTGTTCCTAATGATTTGGAGTTGTTGGGTAAATTGGGAAGGCGAAATAAAATGAGGATTCATTTTGGCATTGTTAATGCTAAGGAGAATGTCAAGTAATGTATCTTGCACCATCTCCAGATTTGTAACTGATAGAATCAAATACGATGAAAACCGCTGATTAACATCAATTATTTCTTGATGCTTTTCAATGACGTTTAAAGACTTTTCGAAGATAGTTTTTAAACCTTGATATTGCTGACTTATTTGGAGATTGCTTTAATTAAGTAGATTTACTGTTGCGTCTGCTATTGAGCTTTGTTTTTTAAAGAGATGTACAAGGTGTCCCAAGTAACAATTTTCCTCTCATAAGAGTTTCCTAAAGGCTTGTAAGACTTTATTCCGGGAGTTATTCTCACTCTAGAAGAGTACTCCTACATCCTTATGAAAATGTTAAAAGCCTTAAATGGCCCACTTATAGGAGTTAATTTCCTCTTATAGAAACATTTTTATTGTTCCTATGGGATGACAAATGCTCCATTAATCTTGTTAGGAGAATGACTCACTTCTTGTGGGAGTTGATGAAAAGAGAAGGAGTAAGCGTATAATTAAAAAAAAAAGATACTTATCTTTCACATTTGTATACTTCTTTTGGAAACTCGGTACGAAGTATTTATGTCTGTATGTGTCATCGTCATTGTGTCATGTTGAAAAATGAATGTGTGAATTTATATTTTCATTTCATGGCGACGTTAGTATAATTATAGTTTGTCACATATGTGGAGTTAAATCTTAGTGCGATTGAAACTTTTTGTACTAACTTACACATTTTACTTCGAAAAATAACGAAGCGCTTTCAAAATAATTGATATTTAAATTATTTTAATTTTATTTTGAATTGCAAAAAGGGTTACCTTGATGTTTGCTTTTGTTGTGTATAAATCATATACCAACTATACCAACCAACTACCTTTCAGAAATCAATGTCATGATCATTACATTTAAGTTAAACACCAAAATTAAGGTCATTACCAAGTGTGTGCATTATGTGCCACACTATTTGTTTACAAAAATAAACGCACGTGGGTTGCGCAAAAAAAGTAGAGACCTACAAAATGTTTTGCTGCCCTGTTGCAATAAAATAAACAAATTAAAGAATGACCTAGTAAGGTGGTGATGACGAAAATGCATTGAAGCAATATGACACCTGACTCGGGGTTTTGTTTACGTTTGCGAGTAATGAACCAGGTTATTAAATGCATTGCGATATTTGTGAATGAGGAAATAAACCAGGGCAACAAAAATAAACAAATATGTTGTAATGGTAAATCTGAGTTACAAAAGAATGCCGTATGAAAAATTATGCAATGTAGTATTTAAGAAGAAATTTCATTATATGCAATTAAGAAAATCTCAATGTTAGATTTAAGAATAGGAAGTAAGATAATTTAAGAAAAGAGTTTTAAGAAAACCTAAAAGTGAAAAATAAACTAAAAGCGTGTTAAAACAACCGTTTTTACTTAAATTTCACAGCAGTCCCAGGACATCAAAAAAGAAAGAAACGTAAGTATACTAAGGCATTTCTGCCTAAAAAGACCGGCCCACCACAGGGCTAAAAACTAAATGTGGAAACCCATAATTTAGGCAGGATCAATCCCCCTAAACCCATCCTTCTCCCAATCAAGAAAGAATACCTTATTGACCATGCTTTTAGCATGACCAGTTCGTTTCAGAAAGATTTAAGGGAGGAGTTATCAAGTTGTCCCACCGCCGGTCCCCGTCCCATTTCATTGGAGGAGTACCGGTCCCGCCATCAACTCGCCACTCCTGTTAAAGCCATCGAGATACCAGAGACGCCCAAGGAGCCTTTTGGTCCCCTACCCAACAAGAAACACCGGGGAGGACGTCAAGTGAGGCTCCGCCGGCAACTTGCTGCCATATACCAATTGGCGGCCCTAAGTCGGGGTTTGGAGAAACGGCATCTCCTGGAGGATGCCAGGAAACTGAAAGACGCGGAGCAGGATTTTAAATTGGCTAAAGTGCAGAAGATAGGGATCAATAAAAAATAAATAAACAAAAACAGTAACACAATTGCCTTCTTTATTGATTCTGGGATGTTTACACAACATTAGCGCAGCCGGTAGGATGGTGTTGTTTTTAGAGGAAAAATAAAACATTAAAACTGAAGAGTCCTCTTACTTCAGAGCTACCATTCACCGAACCAACAAATTTCATGATGTGTATTTTACCCATCCAAAGGGAATTGGCAAAACCCAATTTGAAGTAAACAACTTCAATTTTTTTTTACCACCTCAATTTTCGACTATGTATGCTTCACCCAAAATTTCAGTTTTCTTTAGATAATTTCTACCATTTAACTTGAGTTTCCCAAATCCTCGTATAATCGGTTTATGGCGTCAGCATTATCTGAGTCCGAATTGCTCGAAGAAATCCAGCAATTAGAAAAAGAAAAAAGTGAACAATTTCAGGAGATAAAAAACTTCAATACTACTTTACTAAGTGAACTAAAAACACTAGTAGGAAAAGAAGTCTACCAACTGAAATTTGACTAGCTCAGCATCCAGTGGGGACAATTTACCAAACTTGAAACCACTGATGCTATTCTTACGATTTACATTGACGCTGTCAAAAGTCAACAAGAAATAAGGGAAAACCAAATTCTCGAACTAAGAAACGAGCTTAAAAATCACAACAAGATTCGAAATAAATAAAAAATCAAGAAGCAACACACATTAGCCAAATAAAATTCCTTCAAACAGAAATCAAAAAACTTAGAGAAAGAGTTAACACTCCATCAAAAAACATACCAATATTAATGCCATTATCCCAAGAACTAAAAAGGGCGGATACACCGTTACGAAAAACGGATACACCGTCGCGAACTTTAATACCTAAACCTCCAACTGAAATTAAACCCAGTCAAAACCCCAAAATGTCGTTAGGTTTCGAAAAATTACTTAAACTATCACATGGCATCCCTGAGTTTTCAGGTGGAAATGATCCTAAGGTAGCTCAAAAACAACAAACATTCCTTACATGCATCCGACCAATAATTGAGTTTATCGAAAAAGAAGACGAAAAACTCTTCATAAAGATTCTTAATACTAGGTTACGTGAGGATGCTCTTGATTTGGTAGAGACCACTAAACCTACAACATTTAAAGAATTTGAAGATCTGCTCAATCGAACTTACCTTCCAATCGAAGATTACAACGATCTGGTTAACAGCTTGATAACGAGTCGTCAAAGTCAATTCGAAACTTTAAATGCCTTTGTGAGTCGAATCAGACATTCCCTAACCCAATGTCGGGAAGCCGCTGATATTAAGTATGGGAACAGAGCTGATGTTGTTAAAACTCAACTAGAAGACTTTGCTAAGTCAGGATTGGCCTCCGGAGTATCTAATAAACAATTAGGACAATATCTGTTCACTCTAGGGAAGCACAGTCTCGAAGAGCTTATAAGAACAGCTTTCAACATGGAAAAACATGTCCAGAGAGTCGAAACAATCCCACTATCCCAAACCTTTTGTAACTTTTCCCATGTAGGAAACCACAGTTGCAACGAACCACAACATGTAAGCCCTGTTACTCAGGTGCCTTCAGCGATCAACCCCCCAGTAGCTCATCTATCTGCAAAGATCACTTGTAGTTTTTGTAACATCAAAGGACATACTTACAGTGACTGCCTTAAGAGACTAAATACTCCAATTTGCCAACTTTGTAAAAATTATGGGCATGAGGCAGCAACCTGTAATAAACGCCTAAACGATAGTCAAAATACTTACAAAGGGAACCAACAAATGTTTAATAGGGAAAATACAAATCAGAATTTTAACAGAGGAAACGCTTCTTATATAGGGTGATTTTTTAGCTGGTTTGGTTTTGGCAACACTGGTTTTGACAGCTGACGTGCGTTTAGTACCTTGTGTCACTGTCAAACAGCTTCAGTTTGGTTTGCAATTTAACCATGGATCGTCTTACAAATGAACAACGCTTGCAAATTATTGAATTTTACTATCAAAATTCGTGCTCGGTTCGAAATGTTCAAAATGTTGGAAATTGTGTTCAGCGATGAGGCTCATTTTTGGTTGAATGGGTACGTAAATAAGCATAATTGCCGCATTTGGATTGAAGATCAGCCAGAAGCATTGCAACAGCTACCAATGCATCCCGAAAAAGCCACTGTTTGGTGCGGTTTATGGGCCGGCGGCATTATTGGGCCATATTTCTTCAAAGATGATGCGAATCGCAGCGTTACTGTCAATGGTGAACGCTACCGAGCGATGATAACAAACTTTTTTTTGCCCGAAATGGAAGTTCTTGACTTGCATGATATGTGGTTTCAACAAGACGGTGCCACATGCCACACAGCACGCGAAACAATGGCGCAATTGCGAGGCGAGTTTGGTGAACAGTTAATTTCACGTTTCGGGCCGGTCAATTGGCCGCCTAGATCGTGCGATTTGACACCATTAGATTATTTTTTGTGGGGGTATGTCAAGGCTAATGTCTATAGGGACAAGCCCGCTTCGATTGACGCACTGGAAGCCAACATCCATGCATTCATTCGTGAGATACCGGCCGATATGTGTGAAAGAGTATGCCAAAATTGGACTCAGCGGATGGGCTACCTGAGACGCAGCCGCGGTCAACATTTGCATAAAATTATCTTTAAACATTAAATTGCAAGGTTCAAACTATCGATTCAAATAAATATTTCATTCATTTTTTCGAATTTTTTGTGTTTTTTTTTTTTAAAGTTCTAAACCTCTTAAAAAATCACCCGTTAGTAGAGGAAATCAACAACAAAACTTCACTAGATCCAGACCTAATGCATACCAATTTCAAAGGCCGAATACAGAACCAAACCGGTCTAGTATTCCACAAAACCAAAATCAGAACCAATTCAGAAATGATAATAGATTTCGAAATGGAAATCAAAACTCACAAAACCAAGTTGGAACAACCAACGAAAGGAGAGTTTTTCATGTAGAAACAACTTGTGATTGGTGCGGAAGAAACACCCACACCATCAATGAATGTTCTTTCAAGAATAAGTGGGAAAACACCCAATCGGGAAACTCCCACTAGTCGACCGAAAGCGCCCCGGCTCGACTCTAAATAGTAATAAGGAAAATATAAGGCAACCCCTGCAAAATATTAAAACAAAGCACCAAGTGCCAACCATTACCGAAAAATCGGAATCAAGTTTAAATAAAATTAAATTACCATCCATAGAAATTGGATTAAATATTGGAAAAAATAAGACAACCCGTCTGCTAGTAGATACAGGCTCAGATGTCAGCCTTCTAAAGAAAAATGCAATAGATAATAAGATTAAATTAAATACACAAAAGAAACTAACCATCAACACACTTTGTGGTGCCGGTTATACGTTGGGAGAAAGTATAGGTACTATCGAAATACCAATGTTTTCCACTTGTGAATTTCAAATTGTAGAAAATGACCTAGACATCCCCGGAGATGGTATACTAGGATACAACTTTTTGGGAAAATACTGCAATGTAGAATGTGGTTGGCAATTTGTCATCTGTCAAAGTGGATGTGAAAGTTTGAGCTCCCAATAAAAATTTGAAAAAGAGTGCGAAAAAGTGCAAATTAATTAAAAAAACCTTTTTGAAAATTAAATAAAAGCAAACGCTTTCAAAATAAAAATAAAAACTGAGTAAGTCTTAACTCCTAAGTCTCTGTAAGGCAAAAAATAAAGTGCATCCAAAAAGCTAACCTCTAAATGGTAAAAAGAGGAATATCTGATACTTCCCCAGAACATCCAGGAAACGAAAAACGCCACCCTAGTTTGAGTAAAACGAATACAAAACTCGCTATGGGAACTGCTACAGGTTTAAGTGCTGAAAAAATGCAAGAGATTTTGCTTGAAAATAACAAGAAGCTCGTCGAACAACTTGCTTCGAAATCAGACCTGCAGCAGCTATATAATCAGATCTCAGACCTGAATATGCGTCACGACCAAATTTCCCAAAAAGTAAATTACCTGGAACAACGAAACAGACAACTTGAGGAACAGCTAGAAAAGGTTATGCAGAAAAACACGGAGACGAACCTTGTAATACACTTACCTGTTGATGGCCAATCGGACATGAGTGAAAAGGCAAAATCCACCTGCGCTGGATTGCTAAACGTCACGCCGGACCAAGTAATTGAGTCAGCTTATGGAATCCATAGTCGAGATCCAAAAAGTGCGACATTCATTGTTAAAATGAAATCCAAGGGAGCTGCCTGGGACGTATTGAAGAATGCTAGTAAGCTCAAGGGGACAAGAATAAGCATACACAAAGATTTGCCCTTCAATATCCGTCAACGTCGTGCAAAAATGATTCCGATCATGAAGGAGCTCCGTCTTAAAGTACCCAAAACGAGGTTATCGTTAAGAGACGATAAACTTCTTATTGAAGGAAGAATCTTTTGCTGGGACTCCGTGCAAGGGTTGATGTGTGGTGAAAAAAATGGGGTTGAAACCATTAAATTATTATTTGGAGACATTCCAATAAATTATAAAATATTTATGAATGAATCTACATTTACAAATCACGAAAACAAAACTTCAAATTTGACGTCAAATGTCATTTCAGTTAGTGATGCCAAATCTCAACTTAGGCAGTCACCTAATGAAAATTCTATGGGTGATGCCACAAGCTCTAAGCCGTCTGCACACGATGCATGATGTGTTCCAGTCTACCAGAGTGATTTAGTAAATAAGAAAATAAAAATATTAAGCTATAACGTATCAGGGTTAAAAAATAAATTAAATTTTGTGGATTTCTTTAATTATGTTAAGGACTTTGATATATTTGTATTGTTTGAAACTCACCTTTTAGAATATGATGAAATTAGATTTAAAAGTATATTTTTGAACTACGAACTTATGTGGGAACCTGCAATTTAAACATCGCTATTTGGAAGAGGAAGTGGAGGCACTATATATGGATATAGTCAAAATCTTGATGGTATTTCTGTAGATTTTAAAAGAGCGGGCGAATTACAAACTTTAGTTATTAAAACAAGCAACTGCGAAGTAGTTTTGGTACCAATTTATTTGAACTGCAACCACTGGCAACGTGATTATGAAAGGTTATGCGACTCTTTACAATCATTGAATACGGCTGATATAATGCTTATCGGAGATTGTAATGGTCGGATAGGGTTCTCTCAAAATAATTTCGTAACTGGATATGATGGTGCGTATTTGAACAAAACTCGCAAATCAAAGGACTCAGTTTGTGATAGTAAAGGTTCAAAAATTCTGGAAATTGCCGATGCTTATGACTGTCGTGTTCTGAATGGAAGCTGTGCAGGTGACGCCGAAGGACAATTTACGTTTATCCGAGGAGCATCGTGTTCGGTAATTGATTACTGTTTTGTAGCTGGGAAATGGAATAGTCTTCTGGACGACTTCCGAGTTAGAGCGGCGAATTTTTCTGACCACATGCCCCTAGAAGTAACATTTTTCGTGTCTGCTAGGTTAAATGAAGTGGGATCAAAACAATTAGGACTTCTACCGAAGCTTGTTTGGAATGATCGAATGCGTGAAAACTATCAGCATAGCTTGAACGTTAATCTTGAAAATCTGAAGGTTCAAAATAATCCAGCTGATATAAAAAACTTAACCGAAATCATAAAGAAAGCAGTACCACAGAACAAACAATCAAGAGGTAACACTGTCTTTAAACAAAAGTGGTTCGATACAGAATGCTTGAAAGCCAGAAATAAATCCTTTAAGCTCTTAAAGCTTTTGAGAAAAAATAACGCCAGTATTTTCAAAGTGCTCTACAATGAAGCCAACAAGAATTATAAGCGACTTTGTTATGAAAAGAAAGCAGTGTTAGAACAAGAAAACATAACTGTAATAAATAACACTAGATCGTCAGCTGAGTTTTGGAAAGCGGTGAAATACGTAAACGGACGCACTAACACCATTGCCATGTCATTGAAAGCTCCTCTCCTGAAAACGCACTTTAACAACCTTCTTAATGCACCATTAACATCACCTTTATTTCAGTATGCAGCTCCCATGGTTATAGATGACAAATTAGATACGCCTTTTACACTACAAGAGATTGAGGAAGCTATAAATAACTCAAAACGAAATAAAGCACCAGGCTATGATCGAATTCCATTTGAGTTCTATAAAAATTCCACAAACGAGTTTATACAATCACTTACAGTAGAATTCAACCGAATCTTTGACACAGCTCTGGTCCCCGATATATTTAAAAAATCTATAATCTTCCCGTTGCACAAAAAGGGTGACTACAAAGATCCAGCAAACTACAGGGGTATTTCGTTTCTTAACACTTCAGCCAAGTTGTTTTCGGTGCTAATATACAAAAGGCTCAGTGAATGGGTAAAAGAAAAGAACATCCTTACAGAATTCTAAGCTGGCTTTAGAAAGGGTTATTCGACGATCGACCAGATATTTACACTTACCAACATCGCTGCCACATATAAAGATAAACACAGGAAACTGTATGCTTTTTTTGTCGACTTTCGTGCAGCATTTGACACGATATCTCGAGAAGCACTTTTTTACAAATTGTTCCGAATTGGAGTATCAACCAAAATCATTCGAATTTTGAAAGCACTTTATGAAAATAATGTTGCACTAGTGTGGGATGGAGATTTAGCCTCTGAAGAATTCGAAACCTCAATGGGAGTTAAGCAAGGGTGTATACTCAGCGCATTACTCTTCATTCTGTTTATTAATGATATAACTGATGCTGTAAAAGGTGGGATAAATTATTACGGAGCAACAATTCCAGCTTTGATGTATGCGGATGACTTCGTCTTCTTGAGCGATTCTGTGGATGGGCTTCAGTTAATGAGTTCCAGTTAAAGCTGGAATTTAACAGTCAATTTGATGAAATCCAAAATAATGATATTTAGAGATGGAGGTGGCCGGTACTCTAGTCAGGAAAAATGGAAGTTAAATGGTGAAGATGTGGAGATCGTGCGGAAATACAAATATCTTGGAATGCTATTATCAGCAAACCTTAATGTAAACTTACATCTAGAAGAAAAGTTAGCAGACGCTAAACGAGCTATTTCTGCGATATGGGAACGTTGTATTAAAAACAATTATGTATCACATAGTGCAAAACAAATGGTATTTCGTTCTACTGCGGCATCAATACTACTGTACGGAGCTCAAGTATGGGGTTATAGGTGTTATGAATCTGTTGAAAAGTTCCTTCGATATTTCTTAAAGAGGATGTTCCGATTACCAAAAAATACTCCAAATTATATGTTATACATTGAAACTGGTACTCCACCTATGTTCTTGCGTACATTGGAAATGCACTTCAACTACGTTATCAAAGTACTGGAAATGAAAGAAACGAGACTACCAAACATAATTCTGAGAAATGCAATAAGAACGAGCGGTAGTATATACAAAGGTTGGAAGGAAATTGCAGCGGACTGTGGAATGGAACTTGTAATTCAGACGAATGAGCATCCGTCCTCGTTTAGAGATAAATTTAATTTGATGCTGGAAAAAGTGGGTCAAATATCGTATAAAAGGTTTACCGAGGATGCTGGAGCCTCTCTGTTTAGGAATTACTACAGCAAACTGAACCATCACCTAAACGAAAATACATACTTTCTCAACTGCTACTCAGTGGATAAAATCAGCACGATCCTTAGATGAGAGGTGAGATAGTCAATCTGAATTTTATACCACACCGTTCTGAACTACCAATACTCTGTGAACTATGCAACATGAGAACTAGGGAAGATGTGTTCCATTTTCTGGCAATTTGCCCAATTTTGAAGGAACTTCGAGTTATGGTGTTTTCAAAGGATACTATGCAGGAAGATGAAGCTTTAAGCATTTTAAACGGTGAAAAAGGATGGGATGTCTTATACAGATACGCTGTAGCTGCACTTCGATACAGAAAACGAATTTTAGAGGGAGATTTTTAATAATTTTTTTTTTTATTATTATTTTAATTAACTTTTTGTCTGTAAATAAATTCAGGATATATAATTATATTGTCAACCTGGTAGACGGCCCTAGGCCAAACCAAATAGGCTTAGTTATTGAATAATTGTTAATTATATTAATTTGAAATAAAAGTCATTTTAAACTAAACTAACTACTGCAATGTAGATGGACCAAATAAGTTGTTATCATTCCCTCAAATACAAAGAAACCACACAGAGGTATTCAGTATTCCATTAATAGAATCTAACCTAACCCAACAAAATGAGTTGTCCATTTCGCACAACGGAAGCTGTATCACGAGGTCTCACTCGCATGTGAATAACTCAAATGAAACACAAAAACCAACTCAAATAAACACCGCCCGCACAAAAATGTTTGAGAACACAGTCAACATACAAAATTTTGAAAATAATAAACTTGAAGAAGATTGTATTTTGCGGAGCCATAACGCAACCGACCTAGACAAACATTCTGAAAGTATAATATCCAAAAACATAGTATGCCCTTTAAAAACACCCAAATCTACATCATCACCAAAAACTCAAAATCCGCCTCGCAAAGTGGAACAGAGAGATGAATTGCAAGAAATCGGTGTGTCTGAAGATAATAATAATAGTAAGCAGAAAAATCATTCTCTCAGACAAAGGAATAAACAGTGTATCTCTAGAGATGGAAATAGTTCAAAACAATTAAAAGATGAAATTAAACAATTAATGAACATTGACATAGCTGAAAACATAAAAAATAATAACGAAATTTATGGCCAATGCCGCCAGCCGCTGCAAAAAGCAGACACATTAAATAATTCAATGAATGAAGAATATCAAATTACAAATGAAAATATATTGCAACCTACAGAAAATATAAACAAAGAAAATATTGGCTTTCGCCATCAAACTTGTCAAATTACAAAATCAGAAAACGAACTAAATAATATAGAATCTCTTATTACAAACAGTGATTCCAAAATAATTAATGTAGAATTAAGACAAAATACCAGAATACCATGTAGAACAAAAACTATTGTAGAATTACCAATAAAATTCATAGATCCAATGATATGTCTATCTAAGGAGATAGAAAATGGATTATTTTTAGGAAGTTGTTTACTAACAACTGACGCAACTAGTATTAAGGTACCTATAATAAATACGCATGAACATGACATAATTATTAAAAACTTTAACATTGAAGTTGACAAATTAGATAACTATACAATAATTAATACCGACGACAGACAAAAAATCAAAACCGATGAAGTTTTATGTTACCATACAAAAAATGAAACACGAAACGACAGAATTCACGAACTTAAGACGCAACTGAAAAAAGACAATACATTGAATGATGAAGAACGATGGGCGATTATGAATTTGTGTTTTCGATATAACGACATATTTTTTTTACCAGGTGACAAACTGACTCATACAATGACTATGTTACACGAAATACCAATTAAGCAAGATCAAGCCCCAATTAACACCAAGATGTATAGGCTACCCGAAAAACAAAGGGGTATAATTAATGAACAACTTGCTGAGATGCTTGAGAATGATATAGTCCAACCAAGTAAAAGCCCATGGAATTCGCCACTTTTGGTAGTGCCTAAAAAAGCAGGCCCTGACGGAGAAATTCGATGGCGAGTAGTTGTAAATTTTAGGAAGCTTAACGAATGTACAGTGGGAGACGCTTTCCCGTTACCACGAATTGAAGACATTCTCGACCAACTAGGCCACGCCAGATATTTTACTACGCTAGATTTAGCTAGTGGTTATCATCAAATATTGGTAGACCCTGTGGACCGAGAAAAAACTGCATTCAGTACAGCTTATGGGCACTATGAATTCAAACGAATGCTATTTGGACTCAGAGGTGCCCCTGCAACTTTCCAAAGACTAATGAACTATATATTAACAGGCTTGCAAGGTTTGGAATGCTTTGTATACTTAGATGATATTTCAGAGGACCATAATAGGAAACTACAGCTAGTTTTCGATAGATTGCGTGAACACAACCTAAAACTAAACGTTGAAAAATGCCAATTTCTCCGCAGAGAAGTGGTATACTTAAGACACAAGTGTTCTGCAGAAGGAGCACATCCCGACCCTGGCAAAACTAGTTGTGTGCAAAATTTCCCTGTACCTCGAACTCTCAAACAGACACAATCTTTTCTAGGACTAGCAAACTATTACAGAAAATTTATACCACAATTTTCAAAAATAGCTAGAACAATTACGAACTTAACAAGAAAAGATGTCAAATTCAAATGGACTGACAAGTGTCAAGAAGCGTTCCAAAAAATTAAAGATCTTTTGGTATCCCCTCCACTTTTAATTTACCCCGATTTTAACGAACCTTTTATACTTACAACTGATGCCAGTGATGAAGCAATAGGAGCTGTACTTTCACAAGGAAAAGTAGGTAAGGATAGACCGATTGCGTACGCAAGTCGTAGACTTAACAAAGCTGAACGCAATTATTCCACAAGTGAAAAAGAAATGTTAGCCATAGTATGGGCAACTAAAAATTACAGATGTTACTTATTGGGACGAAAGTTCACTGTTTATACAGACCACGAACCATTAACTGGCAATTTTAGGACAAGAGACCCGACTTCAAGACTTATTCGTTTTGTTGAGTAAAACTCGGTTGTAAGTCGAAATGAATACTAAATTTATTTCACTACGTTACTCTATATATATACAATTTTCTTGTCTTATCTTTCTATTCTTAATGTCTATGTTCTTATCTTTCTATTCTTAATGTCTATTTTGTTTACTTATGTAAATGTAATTTATCTGTAGATAACCGTCAGTGTATGCTTAGGGTGATCTGTCTTATCTTTATTTCACATACACATTGGGTTATCTATAGATTGGTCATGTTCATATTTGAACATTCTGCGGGCCAACAGAAAGTGCTAAAATTCCTTTTCTGAATATTATGCCTCGTATTATATAAATTACTAAAATAATAACCAAAATGCAACTTAACATTAGTCCGCTGTGACCGCTTATATGGTGAAAGTCCAAGCCCTTAAGGTGAATGTTTTCCTTCTTGAACCTTTCCAAGTCCCGTTGAATTTTGAGTAGTTCATTCTTGTTGTTTATTATTGTTGCCTGTATAGGTTTGATTCTTTCCTCTGCAACTTCGTCCAGTGCCTTCGTCCATATCATCTGTTCCTCGAAATGGCTGATGGTTTCAGATTTGACTTGTTGCGGTGAAGTAAGGAAACCTCCGTTGTATCTTACCGTGCATTGTGGCCTTAATGTTAGAAGCCCTTGTGCTGAAAGCTTAACCAATTTGTGTTCAGAATTTCCACAGCTTACATGAATAGCCGTGGTCGTAAATTGCTTAAACAACCATGTATTTGGTTTAGTCAACTGAATCCATTTGTCTTGCTGACTAACTCGTTCAAAATGACAGCTTGTTGTTTTTGTTTTCTTTATTGGTGATATGATCCATCTGCTGCAGTTTTCCATGGCCAATTACCATGGCAAATATAGTGCGTTTCTTCGTTTTTTACACAGAGATTTAGTTGTGCCTGACTCATTAGATTGTATGCGTCTAATTGGAACAATAATAATATCTCCCTGACGTATTGGCACGTCAATTACCCGAAAAACGTCCGATGCTTCTGAGTGAAGTAGTGGAATCTCCGCGTCTATTACTAAACGCCGGCCAGGTATGAATCCCCTCGCTTTCATTTGGCGAAATGTTTCCTTTAATTCATTTTTTGTACCATCGCCAGGTTAACGAAACTTTCCTAAGATTTTATTCCGAATCTTGTGAATCTCTTCTTGTAGTTGGGACGGTTTTAATAATAACGGATTTATATGGTGATTATTTACATCAATGAGGATGCTTATAACTGCCATTTGCACATCATTACATTCACTTAACATTGCATCGAGTTGCATTGCTGCTAACTGAAATATCATTCCTGCTTTATATGCATTATGAGCTTGAAGTGTCGTATTGCGTATTTCATTAATTTGACCATTAATTCTTATAAATTGGTCGTTTACTTCTTCTGTCGTTTTCTTTAAGACATTAACTGTAGCATTTACCAGTGATGTTTGCCTCTTGTTTAAGCTATCCAGTTCATGTTGGTTGTCCAAAAGATTTTTCATGTTTTCTTCTAAGGATTCTCTGTCATCACTGTCCATGATACCGAATAATATGTGGTAGAGTGAACTAACAAATTCAAGTGGAGCTCCTTTTACCCTGTTGGTTATTATTAATAGTTTGTTATTTTCAGCCAGTACTTCATATCTTCTCTTTAAGTTTCATCATCATCATCATCGGCTCGACAACCGGGGTCCGGTCCTGGCCTCTTTCAACAAGTCTCTCCACCTATCCCGGTCTCGAGCCGACGCCATCCAGTTGCGCACCCCAAGGCTTCGGGCGTCCTGGTCTACGCCATCTCTCCAGCGCAAGCATGGTCTACCACGCTGCCGTCTACCATAGAATGTACCACAAAAGACTTTCCGAGCAGGTTCCTCTTCGCTCATTCGAGCTAGGTGCCCTGCCCACCGGAGTCTACCGAGCTTAATTTTTGTCACTATGTCTGCTTCAAGGTAGATTGCGTACAACTCATGGTTGTACCGTCTCCGGAATCGTCCTTCCTCACATATGGGGCCAACAATTCTCCGTAAGACTTTTCTCTCGAACGCGGCTAAGAGGTCACAGTGCCTTTTGCTAAGCACCCAAGTCTCGGATCCATACATGAGTACTGGCAGGACCATGGTCCTGTACAGCAGCAGTTTTGAAGTTATGGTTAGATTTCTAGATTTGAATAGCTTTGACAGACTGTAGTAAGTTTGCTGTTATTAAACTGCACTGCTCGCTGAAGTAGAACATTTTGGAACACTTGTCTTGTAGTTTAGTTATGTAGCTTGAAATGTTATTGGTTTCTTCAATATATGAATCTAAGTCGTAGTAAACTACAAGTCTCCATTTTGATGCCACGACATCCATTTTTCCGATTGGGTCTAAGTAAATTCCCACATTTTCGTCTAAGTTTTTAATTGTCATCTCAGGTGTTGTGCTCATATTGGTTACTGAACTCTTTGCTCGTCCAAATGCAATTAATACCAATAACATCAACATCAAAAATTTAATTCCATTTATTTGTGTGTTTTTTGATCCATTATATCCTTTTAAACGGGTGAGCTGGCATGTTTGCTGTGAAATGTTACTCTCCGATTCTTCTTCAGACGTCTCGATTGGACATAATTTATGTATTGGTCTTTTATAGAGTCCGTCCTTTGTTTTGAGTGTAACTACTCGTACATTGCCGTCTGACCCTTTGTGGACTTCAACAACGCGTCCCATGGGCCACCTCGACGGTTGTGTATTTTCGTTTTTTATAATAACGATTGCACCTTCCTCCAGATTCTTCTTTTCAGATTTCCACTTGGTACGTTTTTGAAGAGACACCAAGTAGTCGTCCTTCCATTTTTGCCAAAAGTCTCGTTTTAATTTTTGCACCAGTTTCCAGCGATCTAAGGACCCAATTTTTTCAAGTTCTCCTGATTCAGGAGAATCCAATAACGGACGTCCCACCAAAAAATGTCCAGGTGATAATACATCAATGCTGTCTATGTCATTACCCATCGCACACAAGGGACGTGAGTTTAATATTGCTTCTATCTGACATAGCAATGTTGTCATCTCTTCAAATGTTAATTTAGATTCTCCCATTATTCGTTTCAAATGGTGTTTCATTGACTTAACAGCTGCTTCCCAAAGCCCTCCAAAGTGAGGACTTGCGGGTGGGATGAAATGCCATTCCACCTTGTCTTCAGCTAACCTTGAAGCGATTGACGCGTTGTTTTTGATGGCGTTCTTGAATTCCTGATCTAAACATCGATTCGCTCCAATGAAATTAGACCCATTGTCTGAATATATATGAGCACTTTTGCCACGTCTTGCAAAAAATCTTCTTAGTGCTGCCCTGAATGCTTCTGTTGTAAGGTCACTCACTGGTTCCAAGTGAATGGCTTTAGTAGCCATGCATACAAAAACTGCAATGTAGCCCTTGTATGCTTTCTGTCCTCGACCTCTTGATGTTCGCATCAATATTGGTCCAGCATAGTCGACCCCAACATGTTGAAATGGTGGAGAAACTGTAGTTCTTTGCTTTGGTAGATCTCTCTCCCATTATTTGGTTCACACCACTACTGTTGTATCGAATACAAACCGGACAACTACGACAACATCTTCTTATTAGTGTTTTGATACCAATTATGTAGTATCTTCTTTTAATATAGGCTTCCATCACCGAATTTCCACCATGTAGTGTAGCTGCATGTGCTTCTTTAACGATCAAACTGGCTAGTTTACATTTATCCAGTATTATTGGGTGTTTCTGGTTCAAAGGCAACTTTGCATACATAAGCCTTCCACCCACTCTTAAGATTCCTTCATCATCTTGGTAAGGTTTCATTTGGATTATTTTGCTGTTTAAAGGAATGTCCTTTTTGTTTTCAATTTTTTGTAATTCATTGCAAAATTGAATTTTTTGCTGTTGTTTGATGATCAAAATTCTCGCCTGCGACAATTCGGATACAGTTATTGATCCTGGCGTTGTTTGTTTGTATCGAGACCACCGAATAAAACGAAGCACATATGCAACACTTTTCTCAATTTTATTGATGTTCGATAATCGTTCAATTAAAGTCGATACAAAATGTTTCTTGCATTGTAATGTTGACATCATTCTTAGATCTGTTGATGGTGCCAGGTGTTGCTGTTGCGGCCAATGGTGTTTTGATTGTTTCAGCCATTGCGGACCTGTCCACCATAGTTCGTGACCAGCAATTTTTGAAGGGCATATGCCACGTGATGCAACATCGGCTGGATTGTCTTTCGAATTTATATGCAGCCATTCGATATTATCCATTAGACTCTTGATGTCAGCTACTCTGCTTCGTATAAACTTTTCTTTACTCTTGTTGTTTTTTATCCACCACAAAGTAATAGTGGAATCACTCCACCCATAGTATTTTGTATCACTTGAGAAATATTTTTGTATCTTGTTGAGTAACCTTGCAAGTAGTTGAGCTGCACATAACTCTAATTTGGGAAGAGTTTTTTTATTTTTGATGGGTGCCACCTTAGTTTTGGCTGTTAGTATTTTAATTGTCATATTTGTTTTAACGTATATGACAGCTGCATATGCTTTTTCTGAAGCATCCGCAAATCCGTGTATTTCTATTGGACCTGCTTCGTCATTAAATATCCATCGTGGGATTTTAATTGATTTGATTTCTTGTAGGTTTTGTTGAAAGGTCATCCATTCTGTCTTCATGATTTCATCAAGTTCATCATCCCAGTCATAGTTTGATTGCCACAATCTTTGTATGAATATTTTCGCTCTTATCGTGACTGGAGCAAGCCATCCAATAGAATCGAATGTTTTTGCAATATTTGATAACACACCTCTTTTGGTTTTTGAAATGCTCATTTTAGATGAATCTATAACAAATCGGAACTCGTCTTGATCTGGATCCCAGTGAAGTCCCAATGTTTTCATAGTGTCGCCTTCTTTGACATCAATTATTTTATGCTCATCATTCGACATTATGCCAGTTAGCAAATTTTGATTGTTTGAAGACCATTTTCGTAATTGAAAACCAGCATTTGAAAGATTTTCACTCACTGCTCTTATTATGTATCTGCATTCGTCTTCGTTGTTGGCACCTGTCATTAAGTCGTCCACGTAAAATTCTTCTCTTATGATTTCTTTTATTCTGATGTCTTTTGCTTTGCATTGGTTTGCGACTTCTTGCAATGTTTGGACAGCTAAGAATGGAGCTGCTGCTGTTCCATACGTAACTGTTGTCAGTTTATATTCTCTTATATTGTCTTTTGGTTTTTCTCTCCAAAATATTCGATGATACTCTTGATATTCTTCAGCTATGTTGATCTGCCTGTACATTTTCTTGATGTCTGCCGTAACTACATATTTCCATTGCCTCCATTTGATGATGATGTCAAAGATATTGTTTTGTAGTCTAGGGCCAATCATCATTGCGTCATTAAGGCTGTATCCGTTGGACGTCTTCGCTGAGGCATCGAATACCACTCTGGTTTTTGTTGTTAGGCTTGTATCTTTCACAACTGCATGGTGCGGTAGATAGTATTTGCCCCTATTTTCGTGTTGTTTGTCAACCTTGACCATGTGGCCCAGGTTTTCGTATTCTCGCATAAACTGTATGTAGTCGATTTTTACTTTGTTATTAATCTTTTTCTCAAGCTGTAAGAATCTAGCTAAAGCTTGTTTTCTAGATTCTCCAAGCTCTATATCTGTTCTTAGTGGCAATATGACTACATATCTGCCATTCGTATCTCTTGTTGTTGTTTCTGCAAATGCTTGCATGCAGATGTCGTTTTCTGATATTTCATTATCTTTTTCTATTTCTTCAATCTCCCAGAACTTCTCCATCGATGACGTAACCGCTGACATGATTTTGCCACATTGTCGTTTCTCGTGTAGTGAGCCGGAAACTATCCACCCGAAAATCGTATTTTGTCCCACGATGCCATTGTGCTTCCTAACTCCTTCTTCAATTAACTTTGGATACAAGTCACTTCCGATGATAATGTCAATACGATCTTTTGTATTTAGGTTTGGATCTGCCAGAATATAGTTTTCCCACTCATTTTTATTAAATTCAAATGATTCGTCAGGTAGTGGTTTTATGAGGGTGGGTAATACCAAAAACTCTGCTTGCATTTTGTTGTTGCTCATAAATCTTGGTCTTATCTCTAAATACATTCTTGATTTTGATGTACCCACTGCTGCATCTGAGAGTCCAGTTAGTTCTGTATTTATTCTTTTCCTTGGCAAGGAGAGGATCTGCGCTGCTTCCTCAGATATCATTGATATTTGAGAACCTTGATCAATCAATGCCCGAAATAGGCATGTTTCACCATTTGACGATTTGGCTGATATCTGTGCTGTAGCTAATATTACCATTGGACTGTCTATCTTCTTTACCATAAGGGAAGATAATGATTTCTCTTTTTTATTGTTGTTGTCTGAGGGGCTCAATTTTTTGTATTGATTTCCCTCGACCTTTTTCTTCGTTTGGTAGTTTTCGTTGTGTAGTAGAGTGTTATGCGATTTATTACACTTCTTACATTTTATTTGAGAGAAGCATTTGGTTTCTGCACTGTGTTTAAGACATATACTGCATATTTGCTTATTGCGTATATATGCTAATCGATTGGGTAGCTCGGTGTTTAAGAATTTCTCACCATAAAAAATTCGATGACCACTCTGCTTACAGAATTCACAGTTCCACTCCCTTCTGTCTGATTGGAAATTTCCAACTTGTTTTTTATATTCTTTGCTTTGAGTCATTGTTAGTTGTTGAGACTCAAGGGTTTGAAATAATTGCTCAAGAAAGTCCATAACATCCTCCAGTTTTTGTATTTGGCTTGGTTTTTTGATGTGTTGCTCATATAATTGTAAGCCCTCCTTGTCAAATTTTCGAAGGAGTAGGTTTCATATAAAAATATATTTCATCGTTTTCATTTTTATCTTTGCCTATTGTCGTTGTGATGATGTAAATACTTTCCTTTGCTGCATCGTGAAGTTTTTTAACATTAGAAGGTGATGTAGCGTTCATCATTGGCATGTCCAGCAAGTAATTCAATTGTGTGGAGAAATTGATTCTTTTGTTTTCGTACCTTCTGACGAGAGTCTTCCATGCTTCATTATAATTTGCTGAAGATCCTTGTATGAGGCTAGCGATTGAAGTTCGAGCTTCGCCGGTTATACATGATCGCAAGTGATTTAATTTCACAGAATCTGGCACATTATTCTTATTGTGAACCAAATCTATGAACAGGTCGGAGAATATCTTCCACTCTTCAATTTTTCCATCGAATTTAGGCAGTTCAATTTTAGGACTTCTTGTTGATACATTTGCATATGGATCAGATATTATGCTTTCATGTTTTTCTTCCAAATTGGAAAGAAGTAATTTAACATCTTCTTCCAACTCGATTACATAATTTTCTTCTCTGAACGCCTCTTCTTGTACTGGATTCATCTTAGACAGTTCAACTTGCAGTCGGTCATTCCATCGTTTCAATTTTCCAATCCATATGTTTTTGGTATGAGGATGGGAAATTGCCTCTAGTTTCGCCTCGTCTATTGTTTTTTGTAAGCTCTCCATGATTGTACGTGTTTTCTTCAAATCTACATGAGTTTCATGATTTGTTATTGTTTTCATCATGATCTCATTCATTTGTTTTTGCTGCAAGTCTAGTCCAGTGGCTAGCTGCTGATTAACAGTTTTTATTTCTGCTATTTTGCTGGATAATGTTGCTTCGCTTGTGCTTTGTTCTACACTGTCTAGATCTTTGTTTTTTAGCAAATTCTGAATTTTCTGAAAGTAGTTTTCTGCTCCTTTCATCCATTGTTCCTTAAATAGGGAACATCAATAACACCAAGCATATGAAGTAGCTTGTCATTTTCCTTGAATGCTTGAAGATTCTTTTCAGCATAGACAAGAATTTCTTGATTTTTGCTGCGCGTTGTGTCACTTTCTCCTTCTTTTACTAATTTTTCAAGGTTTTTTAATATTTCAACCTGTTTTTCAATAACTTTTAAATGCTCTGATGACATTGTTGAATTTGTTTTTTTTTTTGTATTATTTTATCTGTTTATCTGTTTTTTTTTTTTTTTTTCACTTGTCAGTATTTAAGCTCTGACAACGTTTTTTCACTGAATATGATTTTTTTTTTTTACTCGTCAGTATTTGTAGCTCTGACACGCTAATTTTCACTTTATCAGTATTTGTAGCTCTGATAACGCTAAATTTACACTTGTTCGTTTATTAAAATCTCTTACCACTGGTGGGGGAAAATTTTAATATACGTCTCGAAGGACCAAATGTTGAGTAAAACTCGGTTGTAAGTCGAAATGAATACTAAATTTATTTCACTACGTTACTCTATATATATACAATTTTCTTGTCTTATCTTTCTATTCTTAATGTCTATGTTCTTATCTTTCTATTCTTAATGTCTATTTTGTTTACTTATGTAAATGTAATTTATCTGTAGATAACCGTCAGTGTATGCTTAGGGTGATCTGTCTTATCTTTATTTCACATTCACATTGGGTTATCTATAGATTGGTCATGTTCATATTTGAACACGTTTTCATCACAAACTTTCCGAGTACGATTGTTCTCTCAAATACAAACCAGGGAGAAGTAACAATAACGCCGATACATTAAGTAGAATTCCAACAAAAGAAACAGGACAGACAAAAAATGCAACATGTTTAGCATTGACAAGAGCACAGCGTGCCCTACAGAACACAGACCTCGGTAAGTCCAATACTAACCAATCGATAACTCAAGATACATCTTCCACAGATAACGTACAATCTAATATAACACAGAATGATAACCAAAAAATAATTCAAGAAATATAAAACAATGATGACTCACAACAAACGACACAAGATACAGATACAAAAAACATTCGAGAACAAGTGTATAGCACACAAGACATACAGACAATACTACAGGACTATCATGACTCGCCATTCAGTGGACACCAGGGAGTAATTAACACATACAATCGCATCCGACAAAAGTATAAGTGGCCAAAAATGTTTGGCGACATTTCAAAGTACATAAAAAGATGTCCAAAATGTCAGAAGATGAAATGAAGCCCAGAAGCAAAAATGCCAATGATTATCACTGATACTTGCCAAACCCCATTTGACAAAGTATATTTGGACATAGTTGGACCATTACAAGATTCTTACACAGGAAATAAGTATATCTTGACTTTCCAAGATAATCTGACTAAATTTGTGGACTTTTATGCGATGCCAAATCAGGAAGCTGAAACTGTTGCCCATATATTCTATGAACAAATAATAACAAGGTATAGAATACCCAAGCAATTGGTTACTGACCAAGGAACGAATTTTTTAAGCAAATTGTTTAAACAAGTATGTAAACTACTAAAAATTGAGAAGTTACAAACAACAGCATACCACCCTTAATCTAATGGTGCGTTGGAACGTGCACATCGACCTTTAGTAGAATATTTGAGAACTATTTGTGATGAGAATCCAAGATCTTGGGATCAGTTTCTAAGAACAGCAGCATTTGTCTATAATAACAGTATCCACGAGGGAACAAAATTCACCCCAATGGATTGTCTTTTTGGATTTACCGCAGATATACCGTCCAACCTAAAACGAGAACCAGAGCCGATATATGACCACGAGAATTACTTCTTCATTTTACGACATAAACTTCAGAAAACTTATGCTATCGCAAGAAAAAACCTAATTAATAGTAAAAAGAACTCAAAAAATTACTATGATAAGGGAATCAAGCTTAAAGCATTTCATGTTGGAGATAAAGTGCTTATAAAAAATGAAAACAGGCAACATAAGCTATCAGAAATATGGACAGGCCCTTATATTATCGCCAAAATACCCAATGAAACTAACAGTGTAGTATTAATTAGAAAAAAACATGTAACCATCCACAATAACCGTTTAGTAACCATCCACAATAACCGTTTAAAACATTACTACGACAAGATTAACATAAATTGAAACTCATTTCTTACAATTTTTTGTTTTTATTTTTTTTGTTTAGACAAAGAATAATTTATCCACATTTCATCAATATGTCATATTTACACATATCATGGACTCTTTTAATAACAATGGTAGCAGCATCACCCTCTACGTACAAAATTGAAAAGCTGAACAATACAGGAATAGTGTTCGAAGACATAGGGAAAGTGCTACTATACCACGACACTTGGAATCTGATGACCGAAGTCAAAATTACGGATATTAACGCATACACAAACATCATTAACCGAGCTGAAGAATCCTGGTTAAAGATTTGCAGAACATCGAAGAATAACAATATCTGCGATAATCAAACGTCTATACTTAGTTCCCTTATTACATCAGTTCGCCAACATACTAAAATTATTCAAAAATTAGTTGATCCACATCGATCAAAAAGATCTCTTTTTGATGGAATAGGAAGCGGACTTCACTATTTATTTGGAGTTATGGACAGCCAAGACGAAAAACGACTGTACAGTAAATTGGTTGATCTAGGAACTGACACTAAGACCCTAGAAAAACTTCAAAGGAAGCAGATAACTGTAATGAAAACTTCGTTAGACAGTTTACAACATCCACTCATAAAACTAGAAAACAATCAAAAAAATATAACAGAAGTTATTGAGAGACTTTTAAATTCAACTAATGATGCTCAAAGAATTAAAAAATTCCAAGAAATTTTAAGCAGTATTACTCTGCAAATATTAGATATTCAAAGAAGGCAACAAATGGTATTGGATATATTAACATCATTGAAACAGGATCAACTACACCCATTACTTATCACGCCATCCCAAATTTTACAAACATATCTTGAAGTATGTCCTAGTCCCACTTTACAAAACAGAGAAATGCTACCTAACATTTTAACAAAAGCTTTATCTGTAAGAACACATCTCATGAATGGAGTATTAGTAGTACGAATAATACTCCCAATTTTTAATTTGGAACCTTTTGACCTCCAACAAATACATCTTTTCCCTATTCAAAGTAAAAATAACATTCCGGCTATTCTTAACATACAAGAGGACTTCGTAGCAAAAAATTTACGAACAAAAGAATTCGTACTCATGAAAAAACGAGAATATGACCTCCTAAAAAAGGTATCTACTCAACTCCATAGTACCTGGTATGTAGGACCACTGGAATCACCGGTAACCAAGGGAACAAATACTCACATTTGCTCAATATCACTGATATTTAACCCTTACGATGAAGAAAACCAATGCAACTATTTGTTCCAATCATATGAACAAAACTACCTAATTAAATTGACACAAAAAAATTCGTGGCTTTATTCTTTTCCAACCCCAACAAAAATAAAAATACAGTGTTCAGGAGAGTGGGATGGAGCAAATCTGAATGGAACTGGTATTATATCGTTACTTCAACCATGTCTTTTTCAGATTGACAGTCAAAATATTTTCTACGAAGATTCGGATCATATTCATTTTAGATTTAATCAACCTGATTTAAAAATACCTAGTCTGACATTTAATGACTCAATGAGAGATGTTTTTACAAAGAATGAACCAAAAAAACAATTGTTAATTCTAAAAGGAGTGGACGCTAACGGTATTGTTAAGGAAAATGCGTATGGAATAGCAGATTTGGAAAAAGATATGAAAGAGTTTGAAATTAAGCGTGCACAGAAGACGCAGCATGAAGTGTTCACAATATCATCAATCTCATTAAGCACAGTAGCTCTGATAAGCGTCATTGGAATGATACTAGGGAGATTCCTATGCAAAAGAAAGAAGAATACAACGAAATCTTGGACGGATTACGAAATACCAATACCTGAAATTTCAAGACCTATTATCCACCATACTTTCCGCACCAAATCAGAGATTAGACCTAGTCCACCACCTGCTGCACCACCTGCACTACCACCTGTATCACCACCTGTACCACAAATAAATAACATCCCAAGCCAATCATCAGTACGAGAAATTAGACCACTACCCAATGTTGCAAAAGCAACAACAACAACACATGTACCAACAAATGCTCCCATGCCTCCAACACCACCACCACCTCCACCCCCAACACCCTCAAAACCTCCAACACCTCCAACATCTCCAGCACCTCCATCCAATATTGTACCAAAACCAACCAACTTTCAATTAAATGAACTTTCGATACGTAGACCACGAAAATTACAATTATACTAAATAAAACGTTCTTATCATTATAGAACAACAATTTCATAGCCAAAATGAGTACAGGACATATTAACAAGGTTCAGATGCATCACTTCCTTTACAACCTTCAACAGTTTAAAAAGAGATCCTTTAATAAAAATCTACCTGATATATTCAGCTTACAGGCGATATCTACACACATAACATCAAACAGAAACACGGACGAATGGGTTGAGGATACGGATATCTTCAAATATGATTACATATTCATACCCATCGAAGTAGTAGGACTTCATTGGACTCTTTTGGTCGTTAACAACAAAACACAAACAGTCAAAAGCTATAACAAATTGGGCATATCAGGACTTCAAACATTGTTGATGGTAGAACAGTTTCTTAGACGAGAATGGACGAGAAGACAAAAGACAGCATCCGCACCTAAATATGAGTTTAAAAATGTTACCATACCAAAACACCTGAGAGGTTTTGATGACGGTGAATTGACCTGCATGATAACAAGCCACATAACTCACGACAAGAAGTTACTATCATCTACAGAAGAACTGATGGAGTTCCGAAAATCATTAGATGAAGAAATGAGATGGTATCCAGATTCCCGAATTCAAAAAATAATAAAAGAGGGAGATAGAGTGCCCCAAATTCATTAAATAATAAAAGAGGGACTAGAGCCCCAAGTTCATTCATTATCATTCATTAAAACTTAAAAGAGGGAGATAGTGAGCCCCATAAATTAGAACTTAACTTAGTAAATTAAAATTCAATAATTTAAAAATAAACAACAAAAAAAAATATTTCACAAAATTATTAAATAATAACACCAAATCTTAGTCTTATTATTCTTTCGATATATCTAAAAAAAAACACAGAATCAAATAATGAAGAAGTAAATTAATAAACCTAAGTACACATAAAACTTTAATTGTTTAATTGTTTAATAAACATATACGAAGTAAGATTTTAATGGCAATGTATAAACCAAAATAAAATAATAATAATATGATGTCAAAATTAAACATTAAGATGTAAGAGAAAAAAGAATATATATATAAATGCATGTAAAAATTGTGATATACAATGATTTCATCCATTTGAAAAAGTAGATCTATTAAAAACTGAGATCTGTGAAGAATAAATCGAAACCATTTGTACTGAAAGTAAAGTTTGTTACTTTTATCCTAGTCTTATAGCTGCAGTAATCAATAATAAGTTGTTTATATTACTGTTCAATTGTAGTCAAAAATTTCATTATCTAGTTGTAATTTCTTTTAAAATTTTTAATTATTACCTAATTGTAATTTAAAAATTAGATAAGTAAAACTCTGTATTATTATTAAAGTAAATAAATAAGAAGTATACCTGAAAACATATACAAAAATGAGAGACTATAAAGTTATGCTGGTAGAAGATATAAATTGCAGATTTGAAGACAATATAATCCATCAAGAAACGAAGAAAACCAAATGAAAGCCGAATAATATTATACGATGATGACACCTATGGATACTTTATATTTTTGTGTATATCTATTATTTAATAGTGTAAAATTAAATTTGTAACTAGTTATAAAATAATAAAAAAAAAAAAAAAGAAAATGCATACGTACATAAATAATATTATAAATACATCACCATTTAAAACTTTGTATCTATTTTATTCCTGCGGCCATTTTTTGTGTAATCTAGAGGTATACAAATTAGTATTATTCAATGAAAATCCAATGCATTAATGGACCCTTCATCTAACAACGTCAGCAAACCCAATCAATTTTTTACTCTTCTAATCAAAAATATGATCATTTTTGGAAGGGGGAGGTGTTGTGTATAAATCATATACCAACTATCTTTCAGAAATCAATGTCATTATCATTACATTTAAGTTAAACACCAAAATTAAGGTCATTACCTAGTGTGTGCATTATGTGCCACACTATTTGTTTACAAAAATAAACGCACGTGGGTTGCGCAAAAAAAGTAGAGACCTACAAAATGTTTTGCTGCCCTGTTGCAATAAAATAAACAAATTAAAGAATGACCTAGTAAGGTGGTGATGACGAAAATGCATTGAAGCAATATGACACCTGACTCGGTGTTTTGTTTACGTTTGCGAGTAATGAACCAGGTTATTAAATGCATTGCGATATTTGTGAATGAGGAAATAAACCAGCGCAACAAAAATAAACAAATATGTTGTCATGGTAAATCTGAGTTACAAAAGAATGCCGTATGAAAAATTATGCAATGTAGTATTTAAGAAGAAATTTCATTATATGCAATTAAGAAAAACTCAATGTTAGATTTAAGAATAGGAAGTAAGATAATTTGGTATAAATAGTTTTAAGAAAACCCAAAAGTGAAAAATAAGCTTAAAGCGTGTTAAAACAACCACTTCGTTTTTTACTTAAATTTCACAGCAGTCCCAGGACATCAAAAAAGAAAGAAACGTAAGTATACTAAGGCATTTCCGCCTAAAAAGACAGGGCCACCACAGGGCTAAAAACTAAATGTGGAAACCCATAATTTAGGCAGGATCGATCCCCCTAAACCCATCCTTCTCCCAATCAAGAAAGAATACCTTATTGACCATGCTTTTAGCATGACCAGTTCGTTTCAGAAAGATTTAAGGGAGGAGTTATCAAGTTGTCCCACCGCCAGTCCCCGTCCCATTTCATTGGAGGAGTACCGGTCCCGCCATCAACTCGCCACTCCTGTTAAAGCCATCGAGATACCAGAGACGCCCAAGGAGCCTTTTGGTCCCCTACCCAACAAGAAACACCGGGGAGGACGTCAAGTGAGGCTCCGCCGGCAACTTGCTGCCATATACCAATTGGCGGCCCTAAGTCGGGGTTTGGAGAAACGGCATCTCCTGGAGGATGCCAGGAAACTAAAAGACGCGGAGCAGGAATTTAAATTGGCTAAAGTGCAGAAGATAGGGATCAATAAAAAATAAATAAACAAAAACAGTAACACAATTGCCTTCTTTATTGATTCTGGGATATTTACACAACACTTTTAATAAGAATAGTACTTTTTATGCTGATATTATTTATGGTATTTATTCATGTTATATGACGAAAAAGATATAATAGCAGATAATATGTCGAATTGATAATCTTATTCTTGTATGCCTGTTTTTGTAATCTAAGAATTTACAAGAGGTTAAGAGACGTTTTAATGAAAAAATAATAAGTCAGAATTTATATTTTTAGATATTTTTTTCACCTTTCTTATTACTGACTTTTAATTTTGTCACTATACGGTGTGAATTTCCGATTCTCTGTAAATAAATGTCATTATTTCAATTTGATGATGCTCCCACGAGACAAAGAAATTAAGCACAGTATTTAAATACAAAATTACACATTACGAATATACTTGTACAAATACTTCTTTTGCATTTGATGTTGAACAAAATAAACATCAATATCAATACACGTATATACATAAATATACATTAAATAAATTCATCATAATGAAAAACCAAATAAATTATTTCAAAATTTAATTTCATATCACGGTAACCCTCAAACTATACAAAAAACACTTCGTTCAAATTTAAATATGGCTGCTGTCGTATCGGAACTTTAAACTCTTAAAAAGATATTTTTATGAGTGTTGTCCATTTATGTTGGTATGCAAATAAACACTTTTTATGAGAAGTCTGATGCTTTAATGCGACTTTATTTTGACATCTAGCAAACGAACCAAGAACAAATCGGTGATGCGTTCCCTTTTTTCTTAAGAATGTGAATTATTGTTTATGTTTAAAAAAAAGATGAAATCTCAAAGTTTGAAATATTAAATTTTATGCATTACCTTTTCTGAACGATAAATCTTCATTATAACGTCATAATTTTTGGAATAAATGAACAAAGAATATCAAAAAATTAACATTCCGCAACAAAACTATAGACGTAGTAAAATTTTAAGCTTCGTAAATCTCTCTAATTTTCCATACAAATTGTGACAGACTTACGAAGTTTAAAACATTAAAATGTTTACAATAGTCTTACGCCGTTACATGAATATTTTAGTCAAATTTTCAAGCGTAATTTTGTCAGAAAAATATTACACCGAAATAAAATAAAAAGAAAGTCTATCACCGAAAGTTCACATTCGTCACAAAATTAAAAACATTTTAAATAGTAATCGGCATCAGCATTCAATTGGCCAGTTTATATTTCTTGAGCGCTCAGTATTTTTCCTCAACTTTTTGGCAGAGCAGGAGAATAAAATATAAACAATATTCCTCACATAGAAGTCAAAACAACTCTCCTTTTCTTTTCTTCTTATGAAATTTACTGCGACAAAAAATAATTGAGGAAGCGAATCCAAAAAATTTCAGTCTCAGTTGTTAAGGGGAAAAGTGAGGAATTTTTGAGAGGAATCCTGTTTATATTTCTGAGCACTCTGAGTCCTCTGAGATCTCAGAAATATAAACTGGCTAAATGTTTCCTTCAAGTAGCCAGACCAATAGAAAACTGAACGCTAGAAAACAATGTACATACAAAACGTTAAAAAAAAAAGAACGACTGTTGTATGAATCAAATAAAGCTGCTGTCAGTGCAACATCTCATATGAATCCTATAGTTAGAGTTTTGTAGTTGTTACTTTATTAGCTCTTGTTAAGAGATTTTAAAGACTTAAAAATTACGTTTAAAGTTTGAATTTGAAAACAAAATTATTATAAGACTTTCAATTTACATACATGAGTAATAATTGTTCTAGGTATAAGATTAGAGTGATTTGATGCAAAAAAATGCTTAAATCATTTAACGAAAACACTATGAGACAAAATTATGTTTCATTATGACAGATCAAGTCTTAAGTTTAGCAATAAGATCTAAGAAAGTACTATGAGCGTTTTTTTGAGAAAATGGGAGCTTAGCTCTCGAGAGTATGTTAGTTGGGGTTGTTCATCTTGGTTGACCAATGAAATTTGATGATGTATGTCCTTAGCATCATCTTGATCCAATACTCCAAATAAACTATGTGCTACATTTCCGATAAAATCGAAAGGAGATCTAGCAATTCTTATCCGTTTGCTATAAGATGTATGCTAGTTATGAATGAGATCATTATTCGAATCGATAACATTTACTCTATGTTTGAGTGCGGTGAGTGTAGGGAAACAAAGCGGATTAGTTTTCAAATCATCTAAACAGATTGTATCCATTCTCTTCAGGTATGTTTTCACTTCTCCTAGCTCTAACCAATGCGATGACAAATTATAAAAGATATAAATGTTCCAAAAACTGTTAACAGTGCTAGCACAACCTATATCCTCAAAATAAATGCCTGTGGAATTGTTAAATTTGGTAATCCTTATTGGTTTTCTTTCTAGGAGGCTGCTAAAGGAAGCAATAGCAGCATTAAACATAGTAACGATGTCATAGAATTACCAAAGAATCTTCCGCTTCTTAATTTCATTGAAGGTTCATTCTTTACTGGGGGTTCTGGACTTTGTTTTCGTTCTTCTTCGTGATCAAGTGGTAAAGGGCTTAGATTTTGAATTGCTCATTGATATGTTCCTGTTTCCATTCTTACATGTACCACTCGCACTAACCCATCAGACCCCTTGACAACTTCGACTACACGCCCAAGCTTCCATTTCATTGGAGGTTGGTGTGCATCTTTTAAAACAAAATCTTGAAATTCTCTTAATTGATTTCTTGCACCAACAAAATTTGTGGCATTGTAACAAAATATGGTGTGGCATACACCTCGTCTTCCAACAAATCGTTTTAAGCAGTTAATAAACGATTCAGTGGCAAGGTCGCTTACTACTTCAAGGTGAACAGCCTTTGTGGAGAAGCATACAAATACTGCAAGATAAGATTTTGTTGGTGTTTTTCCTTGAACTTTGTAATGTGTCCGTATTGGACCACAGAAATCCACTCCAGAAAAATGGAATGGTCGAGTAGGAATGATTCTTTCTTTGGGTAGGTTACCCATTAATTGATCGATAGATCGGGGTCTAGCACGAAAACATTGGATATATTTAGAGAGCACTTTGCGTGTTTCCCTTCCTACGCTTAGAATCCAAAATTGTTGCCTAGAGATAGATACAAGCGATCTATGGGAGGCGTGTAGATGTTTTTTATGCAAAAAATCTAAAAGTAATGTTGTGACTATATAATTTTTTGGAAGAAATATTTGGTGTTTTGCTTGAGAAGGAATTTCAGCGTTTTTAAGTTTTCCTCCCACATGTATTAACATTGTTGTTCTGTCAAAATATGGACTTAATGATAATATTTTGAAATTATTGTGGAGAGGTTTTCCTGCTTGAAGTGCCTTATATTCTTCAGGGAAAATACTTATTTGAACGCTTCTCCACAACAGTATTGTGCCTTTTTGGATACCTTCCATAATAAAGAAACCAGTGCTTTAGTTTTCTTTACAACGGGATTTAAAACTCATTACGAATCGAGAACAATATGCAAACATTTTTTGCAGCGTATAAAACGAATTTTTATGATTTACCGAAGTAAATAAATCACCTTGGATGGACATGTTTAATATCATTTTAAGCTTTCTACGCCCAGAGATTTGTTCTGGTATTAAATAATCTACTTTAATGTTAGACAAACGATTTTGTCTTAAGAACTCTGGACCATCGAACCAAACGGTTGATCTTATAAGATCGCGCATTCCTAATCCACGCGATATGAGATCTGCAGGATTTAACTCTCCTCTAACATAATTCCAATGATTCAAGTTTGAATTCGATTGAATTTTACCTACAAGATTTGCAATATATGTCTCCCAGGTATGAGAAGGTGCTTTTATCCATGTTAAGACTGTTGTGGAATCAGTGTAATAATTAATAGATGAAATTGCCCTACTAACTATTGGGAGAATTTTTTGAACCAAATCTACCAATAACACTGCCGCCTGAAGTTCTAATCGGGCTATGCTTGTTGCTTTCAAGGGAACTACACGCGATTTCGAGCACAATAATTGAACAAAAACTTTCCCTCCATTGTCAATAGATTTTAAATAAATGCATGCGCCAAAAGCACTTTCACTGCTATCAGAAAATGCATGTAGCTCTAATTTTTCTGCTGAATCTGTTAAAACAAAGCGGGGTATATTAATTTTCTGTAAAGAGGAAAATTCTGACAAATAGTTAAGCCATTTAGATGCCTGCTCTAGAGGCAATTTTTCATCCCAAGAAATCTTGGTTTTCCAAAGTTCTTGAAGAAATATTTTTCCCAGTAATATCACTGGCCCAATAAGACCCAAAGGATCAAAGAATTTAGCCAAATCAGCAAGAACGCTTCGTTTTGTTACTTGAACATTAGAGGATGCTTTATAATCGTAGCAAAATTTGAAGGTGTCTTGAGTTGGCTAGCAAACTAAACCAAGGGTCTTTATTACTTCGGATTGATATATAGTCAACATTTTTTCTCGCTTTTCGAAAAGAATATTTTCAAGAATAAGTGGATCATTTGAACAAAATTTTGTTAACTCGAAATTTCCTTGTCTTAATAATGTTATAGTTTCATCGAGAAGCTGCTTGGCTTCTCTAAGAGTGTTGGCCCCGGTGAGGCAGTCGTCCACATATATATTTTTTGTAATTATTTTAGATGCATTAGGATATATATGCTGAAAATCATTTGCTACTTTAACTAGACATCTTTCTTGTGGCTAAATATAAAGCTGGAGCCATTCCATATGTAACTGTATTCAACTGATATGTTTTTAAAGGGCTTATAGTATCTGCCCTCCACAAAATGAGCTGATATGCTCTATCTATTGGGTGAACTAGAATTTGTCTATACATTTTACTTATATCACAAGTAAATACATATTTGTGTAGCCTGAAATTTGCAATAATTGAGAATAAGTCTGATTGGACTGTCGGACCGACCACGAGGGTGTCATTTAGAGAAAAACCTGATGATGTTTTTGCCGAGGCATCGAAAACGACTCGTAGTTTGTTGATGAACTCTCTGGCTTAAGTACACAATGGTGTGGAAGGACATAATGATGCTTTGGTATTGTTTCCTCAACAATCGGTGTCATATGACCAAGACGTTCGTATTCAGCCATGATGTTAACATAACTTGTTTTTAATGCTGTATTATTTTCTAGTTTTCTTTCTAATGAATAGAAACGCCTTTTAGCAATTGCCATAGAACTACCCAACATTTTATTTGGTTCCTGTTTAAAAGGAAGACGCACTATATATTGACCACGGTTTGTGGTTTTTACATGCTTGTTAAAATATTCTTCACACTTGAATTCTTCTTCAGAATAAATTTTTGATTCACCTTCAAAAGATTCACTTTCTCAAAAGGATCGGACTAGTTTATCTAAAGAACTCAGACTAGGTTTCGAGACTGAATGACAGTATGAACTACAAGAAGGATCTACAACGCTACCAGCTAAAAGCCAACCTAACTTAGTATTTCGTAATAAAGGAAGATTATCTGAAATTTTGAACTCTCCTGGCAAGAAAAGTTCGAAAAATATTACTGCACCGATTAATAAGTCTATGCGACGAGAATCAATTGAGTAAGGATCAGCAAGAATAATGTTGGAAGGCAATTTCCATGTTTGCATGTCCACCGGTGCAGTTGCTAGATAATCAATTATTTTTGGCATTACACTGGCCTCAAAGGTTGTAAAGATTGTTTTATAAGCAGATCCTCTAGATTCTATGGAAGTATTAATAATAAAACTTGACTGGGTTTCTTTTCCTCCAATTCCACTGATGGGAATGTCTCTTCTCTGTTTTTTAGTCCTTAGTTGCTGAGCTAAGCTAATGAGGAAGTTATAAAATTCAATTGCGACCCTGAATCTAACATGGCTCGACAAGGAATTCGCATACCGTTTGAACATGAAATATTAACTATTGCAGTGGCAAGATACACCTCACGACCTTTGAACACAACTCCTAATGAATTACTAATTGATGACCCTGACTGAGTCTCACCCACCCGACCAATATTACTATCACACGACTTACCGGATGGTTTTATGTGTGAATCCTTTTTGGATGGATAGTGCAGCAAAGTATTATGCCTCCACGTTGCACGTTTTACATTTTCCGAGCTGCTGACACGATGAAAAATGATGTCCTCCTTGCAAACAGTTGGTGCATAGTTGAAGCTTTCGCACCTTCTGATTTCGTTCTTTCACTGAAAGATAAATAAATTTTTTGCAATTAAAAATCTTATGATTATTTGATTTACAGAAACTACAAATAGAAACTCCCCTTGAATTTTCGGAACCGGTAGTTACCACTTTCTTCCTATCATCACGATGAACGGCTTCTAGGGCTTGGAATCAAGCTTCAAAGAATTCCAGTAGTTGCGCTAAAGTTGGACTGCTTCTTGGTGATTGTAGTGATTCTTCGAACATCATTCGGGTGTCCTTATCCATTCTGTCTAGCAACAGATGCACAACAACCGGATCCCATCCGCTAGTATCGTAGCCAAGGTACTCGATAGCTTGCATAACTTCCTTTGTTGTGTCATGAAGTCTTTTGAGACTTTTAGCATTGTCAACGACTATGGAATTTTGAAAAAGTCTATTCAACTGTGCCGTTAACAACAGCCTCTTGTTGTTGAATCTGTCCACTGATGTGTTCCATGCCAGCTCATAATTGCTATCGGTAGCATGAAAATGTTTAATTAAAGTATGTGCATCGCCAGTTACATTGGTTTTCAGGAAATATAGTTTTTGTGCTGCTGCAATTGTTAGGTTGTGTACCATTTGTTTATACAGGTCAAAGCACTGAGGCCAATTAAGATAGCTTCCATCAAATTTTGGTATCTCAATTTTTGGGAGCTTAATTGTAGTTACTCCGATTTGATTCATTTGACTTGATTGATTTGGTGTCACTCGGTTTGGTAGCCATGCAATCCTCTCGTCTAATTCTTCTTGGAGCTTAAAATACAGCTCTATGTCGGCTGCAGCTGCATCGTCCCAAGTCGTTCATATGCTATTTTTAATTCTTCCCAGTTGCGCATGAGTGTATTTGTTTTTTGTTGGAATTGCTGAGGTATAGCTTCCCGTGAATTCACCGAACAGTTGTTAAGAGATCCTTGGAAAAATTCCCCAAGGAGACGGAACTTGCTTTCACTTGTCAATTTACTGGTTCCACTATTGAGAGCCCTGCTGGGGGCTTTTTGAGGGGCTCCTTTGGCTGCTCTGGTGGCGGCTTGACTGCTGTGGTTTCTTTCGGCCTCTCTTCTTGAGTTCTATCCGCATTATCGCATTTTTGTATGTCCAAAAAACGCTTCATGATGTCGTCCTTCATTGTCGTAGCTTGCAGATAGCTGTGCCTACCTCCTCCTGATGGTCGGTTAGTTGTTCCATTGAAGACACCATTTTCACTTTATTTTATATATTAAACGATTTTTGAGTCCAAATAAACACGCACACTTTTTCAAAACTTATTATTTATCTTTTTAGTATAATTCTTCTTGTTTGGATTTATTTAATCTACAGGCCACTAAACTTTTTTAGTAAGTGTCCTGTCACGGTCGCCAATTTGTTCGCACAAATAGTAGAATTATAAAAGATAAAACAAAACTATAAATTTTTTAATTTTCAAATTTTTATTTGGGGGAGTAAAAACACAATGAAAAGGTAGGTGGTGATGACTAAATGCAACTAAACTATTATAATTGATCTGCCAAAAGGTTTGCTTAAGGCAAAGCCAAAAAATGGCATTAAATGTAATGAATTCTCAGCGCGTGAGGCAAGTCCTTGAACTTTAGTTATAGATCATATTTCGTCTGGTCTCACGCTGCTGAGGGAGTTGGATGGAAATTGAATTGTAAGAAAGGTATGAAAATGGATATTGGGGTAGTTAAATTGACAAAAAATAATAAAAATATATTTTGTGGGAAGTGATAGGAAATCATTTCCCACTGCGTCAGCTTTTAATTCAAAGCCGTGTGATAAAATATTGATCGGGTTAATTTTTTCTTACATTTGATTTTATCCTATTTCTAACAATGTGCACTCCTTAAATTTGTTCATGTTTTATCCAAAAAAAGATGAGATCCATATGACATTCTTATGTGTATGTAAGCTATATGTGTAAGCTGAATCTACTCAAAACTATGCCCAGATGTTTCATTCAAGACAGTTTTTCTAGATTTTAAAATCAAATCTTTCAGAATTCAATGAAAAACGACACTAGCCACATCCAATTTTGCTTCCAACATCGATCTAGCCTTCATCGATCGCACCGATATAAAACAACACATTTGACTTCCATCAATCAAAGCAACCTACCAATGCCTTCTTCTTCATGCGAACCAACATAACATAACATCGAATGTAGACACGATGAGACTCATGAGTCCAGACTCAAATTTCCCAATATAAACAGGCTCCAAGTACGCCACATAATGCTAGTACATCGTCGTCGTCTAACTATGGTGGAACAACTGGCAAGAGAAAGTATACAAAACGAAGTCATCAGGATTCTCATGGTGGCGGAAGTCATTTGACAACTCCACTTGTGGCCAACAGTAAATTATTGTAAACAATACAAATTTTATCAACATAAAGGGGCGACTTTCCTTTACCCGATTTCGAAGTTGATTTTTTTTTTTTTAGGGGAAGGTAGGTATCTCAATAGAAAATTTTCCAAATCTCAGGGTGAGGAAACCCCCCGAAATGCAATTAAAAAATGTTTTAACTTTTGAAAATCGGGTTTTTTGTTACCGAATTGCACTTTTTACACAAGGAATTTGGAGACACGGATATCCTCATTGGATATATTATCACTAGAAAACACTAAATATCTCAATTTAAGGATAGGCAACATTTATAAGTATTTTTAATTAATTTTAGAACTTTTTGTTTAATGAAAATACATAATACTCCATTTCAATAATAAATCAAAGAAATGTCAAATGGTATGTTTAGTATTGCCAGACACGTATTTTGTGTAGGGACTTAAATTTACCTGCCATTTTGGTAGCTTCTGTGGCCACCCGTTTTCGATGAAATGTATAACGCGACTGAGAGTTTCATCTGTCTTGGTATGTGCTGCAATGATGTCTGCACTGATCGGAAAATTTGCGATAGCTGACTCGTAGATCTGGTCAACTGTGAGCATCTCTTTCTCCTTGTAATCAAATTCAACGTCATCACCCATTGGCAGGCGAGATAAGACGTCAGCATAAGCATGATGTTTTGTGTTGCGGTAGTAAATCAAATACGTGTTGGCCTGTAAAAATTGCCCAACGTTGAAGTCGATGAAGAGTCATAACAGGTAGTTTTTTTGATGGATGGAAAAGCGTAATGAGTGCTTGGTGATCAGTGAGCAGATCGAAGTGTCTGCCGTAAAGATACTGATGATATCTTTTGACGCCGAAGAATATTGATAAAGCTTTTCTTTCAATTTGCGAGTATTTTGTCTGATTCTCGTTCAAGGTGTTCGATGCAAAAGAAATTGGATTTTCGGTACCGTCTGGATAGCGGTGTGAAAGAGAGGAAGATTTTCGTCGAAGTGGACTAATTGTACAGCTTTGATGATGTCATCCTTCAATGAATTAAAAGCTGTATTTTGTTCTTTTCCCCACATGAACTGCCTGTCTTGTCGTCTTAGTTGATTTAATGCTGAGGCCTTTGACGAGAAATTTTGAATAAACTTGTTACTATAATTTATTTTTCCGATGAAAGATTCTAATTCAGTTATGTTTTTTGGGTTTGGCATTAACTTTATTGCTTCTATTCTTTTTTCAGATGGTTTTATAACTTTAGCATCGACTTCGTGCCCGACGTACTCTATTTGTTTTTGCGCAAGGTGACACTTTTCTTTTCTGCATTTGAGGTTATGTGCGGAGAGCCTTTCTAAAAGTGTTTTTACATTGCTGCTTGAGAATGTTTTGGGATACCAATCGGTCAATTTCAGTACGTACATCGTTATAAAGTTGCAAAGGTAAATTGTACGGTTTAAAAAACTGGTTGAGCATTTGGTTTCAAAACGATATTGGCTTTATACGTGGAACAGAGTCCAAGTTTGGATGAAAATGTGGATTGAAATTCATTTTTCAGGGCTTCGAGTTCTACTTTAAGAGATTCTTGATCTACATTGAAACATTGAGGGGTTACAGAAGTGCAAATTCCAATTCCAATTTTTTAAACCAGTCCATGCCAAGAATGTTGGATGCACTTTGACTGTCAATTACAATCAAGCTCAAACTTACATTATGTAAACCTAAAGCTACATCAACTACAATTGTGCCTTTCAATGGTAAGATACTACCACCATATGTTTTTAAGATTTTTGTCGTAGTTGTACACAATGGAGAGTTCAGTTGCTGAAATCCTTCAAGGTCAATAAGTGAACATGAGGCACCTGTATCTACTTGAAATTTGAGGATTTTTTGATTGACACTTACATCTACGTATAGCTTATCTGAAGGAACATGGCTTTGGTTGACTTCGACATGTGACACTAATGAATCAAATAGATCAACAGTACTTACAGTTTCAAATGGTTTAATCAGATTTACAGTTTCCTGTTTTTTGCTCTGCCACTTTGGAACGTCTTTTTTATGACTGTGCTATTGAGATGATCGATGATGCTCAAATGAGTCTGGAGGTTTTGATGACATGCATACGGCTGCAATGTGCCCAACTCTTTTACATTTTTTGCAAATTGATTTGTTTTTATAGTGAAAGTACTCCGATCGCTGATGAGCGATTTCGCATCCAGGGCACGACTTATTGCCTTGTCTTGCAGCATTCTTGCTACCAGTATAGTTGATATTTACCCGCTTACCTCTTGATGGATTATGTACAGATTGATGGACTGCATTCACCTCTGCTCCACTTTTTTGTTCACCCTTAAGCTCACTACATGTTTTAGTAGTTTCTTCGTAGAGTTGTGCTGTTTGAATAACCTCGTCCAGTGTTGGATTTTCTTTTTGTAGAGCAGTTGATCGAACCTTATCATGTGGGGTGTACAGGATAATCATATCTCTTATTTTTGAGTCTATGTATGACTCTCCACATCCTGCTCTTCCACAGATGAACATGCATTCTTTGGCCGTTCCGCGCAGATCTGCTATCCAATCAGAGTACGTTTGGTAAGGTTGCATAAACGTCCTATAGAACTTGAATCTAGGTGCAAGCATATGAGGCTTTTTTTCAAAGTGATTAGTGAATTTTTCAATTATTTGACTAAATGGTACTTGCGCGACCTTTTCCCCGTATAATTTTTGAAGTAGATCCAGTGACTCACCATCAATCCAACTAAGCAAACAAGCACGTTTTGTGTCGTCTTCAAGGATGTTGTTTGCAATGAAATGTTGTTCCAGCTTTAGAAGATATGTGGGACACGTATCTTTACATTTATCAAAGCTCTTGAAAGAAGAAACGAATGTTTGTTTTATTGGCTTTTGATCCAGCATGGTCTTGAGAAATTCCTGGTTGGAATCTTGAAGTTTTTTGAGACTTAATTCAAGAGCTTCGACGTCCATACTCATCAAGTTCGTTTCTTTCCTCGTCGCCAAATGTTGAATTTAAAAGAAATGACTTAAATAATTTAAGATTAGAAAGATTTATTGAAATTAAAGTTTAAGTATAAAAGTACAAAAATGGTAAGCTATAGGTTTCAAGGTTGGATGAAGAGTGGCTATCTCAAAATGACAGTTAAAAATACCAGCAGTGTTGCCAACTAATTATTTAGTGTAATAGACTCGTAACTTTAAAGACGTTGTTACATCAATTACCATGAACAAAAGCGGCTTCATTTTGCCAGGGTGAAGGTGAAGGTAAAAGTGTCGATGTTGATAAAGAGTATATATTTTGTCTCCATTCACCCAATGTGAGTATCCCATTTTCGTCGTAAAATCGGAATACTTTGGAGGGCAATACGCAGCTCGGTTAGTTCTCATAAGAAAGTTGTGCAAATAGCAACAGGCTGATGTTATATTTTGAGCTCTGTTAGGACTGCACAACATCGTTCTTGCAAGACACAGAAACTTAGAACATACAATGCCAAAGCAATTTTCTACACACCGTCTTGCTCTACTTATTCTATAGTTGGCAACTCGGTCATCGTCTTCTAGTCTTTTGGGCTTTTTTGGGACATATGGCTTCATAATTCTTTTTCCGAGAAGAAAAGCATCATCCGCAACAAAAAAATAGAGTAGTTTCTCACCTCAGACGTTTGCATCTAATGGAAGATCTAATTCATCCTTCAACATTTATTCCCCTATTTTTGTTGATGCAAAAACGTTGGCGTCTCCTTCAGAGCCATAAGCACCGACGTCAATATAAATGAATTTGCAGTTGGTATCTGCTAATGCCATTAGCACAATGCTGTGAAACCTCTTAAACATTATGTTAAGTAAATCTTAGTTAAAATACATTTAAATTATTCAGTAATACTTACTTTTAGTTATAAAATGGGCTTCCTGCATTGGCCGGACACTTAATGGCCACATGTTTGCCGTCAATCGCTCCCAAACAGTTCGGTAAATTCCAAAAAGCATTAAATTATTTTGCAATTCTTAGGAATTCAGTTCTAGTAAGTGGAGGAATCTCATGTTGCAATGCCTTTATGATTCCTACGCATACTTCGTCCAGGATAGTTCCAAATTGTTGTTTGCTTATCCTGTAGATAGAAGCAATGTGCCTTTGTATAGATCCACTTGCCAGATATCTAAGGAGACAAAATAAGTGGTAAATTATTTGATTTTCTTAAGCCTATAAGTTGATCACGTACTCCATAACCACAGCAAACTTCTCTAGTTGACATATTTTTTCTGTTGGTCGAGCGTCCTTTTTTGGGCGCAGATATGGTTCTACCAACTTAAAAACTTATCCGAATGAATCTGGGGACATGTGGAAGTTTTCATTAAAGTCTGTTCTGTTATTCATCATATCCTTAAACTTAAAAGAAAGCAATTAAGATATTTAAAACATACAATAAAATGAACTTCTTACATCCTTAACAAATCGCCCTTTACGTTTCCTTTCCTTCAGGTAGGGGTTGACCCTGAAGTAAGTTTTTTTTTTTTTAATTTTGTTGGACACAATTAACGCCACCACAGATGTAGCGGCCAAAATAACTTTATCCTCGATAAAACTACTGTCCATATTTAAATAAATGATTTAAAAAATGATTCCAAACAAATTTATATTTTACACGAATATATTTATTATTTGACAGACTTGACCGGTTTTTTTTCTCCAGCTTCAAACATTTGCGTGGAAGTTAGAAAACTTTTTGTAGAGATTAGAGTTGTAGAGATAAATTTTATCTTTTCCCGATCTGCGTACTAGGCTTCACCTTGAAACCACTAAAAAGGTCAATTACTGGCACCCTTGTATATTCTATAAGACCAAATAATAAGGTGAGTTTGGAAATCAAGTTTTTATTGAAAGTGATCCCTAAAGTGATAAATTAAATGCAGGTTGCTACATCACCCCCAAGTGGGAATATCTGGTGGATCCAGGTAGCCAGCGGAGCGCTGGGCCGCCACGACTTTTTTTGGTTGTTGACGCCTTTTTGGAATAACATCCAATTAGGTTGTCTCCACCCGCCATTTTTTTCGAAGAGACGTTTTTTTTCTTGTTGCCGTTTTTTTAAAGAACCTGGCATATGTCCGACTCCATTTTGTGAAGACGTGAGTTGGATCCGTCCAATCCGTGGCAATCCAGAATATGTACCACTGCCATCTAGAGTTCCTTCACAAAATCTAGATATGCATGCAATGAGTCCGACAAAAACGAAAAGCACAAAAAGTGAATTCAGGTATATTTGTTGTATGTAAAAATTGTTTGAGAACATCTGAAAAAGACCAATCAGAGGGAAAACTTAAATCGGAGCTTGGAAGCAGAAAAAGAGAATTGTGTGTGTTTTGTCATATGTTACGTGTTATATGCTATGTGTTTTGGCGTTGAAGTTTATTTTTTCAAAATTTATATTTTTTATATACATAAAATTCAAAATAGTCTTACAACATTATTAATCAACATTTTTTTAATTATATTGTTCTTTACCATATTTGTAAGTGAAGGAGTTTTGTTCCCAGGCCTTTCATTTTGAGGTATTTTTGGGTGCCTGTTAGTTTTGTGTTTTTTTGGTTGTTCTTCCACCTCCATTGAGCTCAAAGAAGGTAGGGATTCGGTGTAAGCTCCATCAAAAGGCCGTCCAGTGAGAGTCCTGTGGGGAACATAAGCAAATTCACCATAATTAAGTTTTTTTCATTTTATTCTTGTTATTTTTTTTGTTAGTTATCTTGCTAAAGATAACTTTTGAAAACAAAGGTTTTAATTATTTGTCCTGAAATAGATTCATAAATTCATTGTTTTTTTTTGTTCAACTTACGATTTATTTTTTTTTTTTTGATTTTCTAAATGGTTCATAGATGATCACTTTTACTTAATAAAACTTCACCAAACGCGTTTTTCCTGAAATTTTCGAGTTTTATTATTTTGGTTTCGTAAAGAGAAACCATGTCCATGTGAATTTTTTTCAGGGGTGCCGATGGTAGCTGAGTAACTTTGGTGAAGATGGTGTGATCTGAACGCGATCATCCACCATCTTGGGGAAATCTAAATATGGCCGCAGATTTCCAGGTTGGGTGGGATAAGGCCACGCTGATTTGTGTTTTTGTTGCAGGTGAGGTTTAGTTTCGGGGGCGTGCAATGCAAGCAGGCCGCGTCCCCCGGAACTTGACATTCCTTTTCATTTTCCTACCTCTTCCTTCTCATTTTCCTATCCTATCCTTTTTCCTACCCTACCTCTTTACCGACACTCCTCACTTCCTCGTCTCGCTACAAAATGGAGCCCAACGTCCTAGCTTTTGTAGTCTTTGTTACAGTTAATATATGTTTTGAAAGTATTCAACCAACTTTGCTGTAAACTTTCAAGAACCGTATGTCTGCACCAGGAAGGTCTCAGACGTACCTAGGAGTATTGCGACGGTTTCTTGGAAGTTCACAGCGAATGCGGTCAGCGTTTGTATGGCGTTTTGTCTGGTGTTGCTGCATGGCTTCAAGGGTTCGTAAGTCTGCATCAGGAAAGTCCCAGACATACCTAGATGTATTGCAACGAACTTTTGAAGACTTGCAGTAGCAACAGATAACGTCTTTTGTCTTGTTTTTCCTTATTCCTATCCTTACTATTTTTACTTTTTCCATCTACTTTTCAATTTCTTATCCTTTTGTCTTGTCTTGTAAGGGTTTTTTGTTTCGGTGGCCATGTTGGACGAGTCGTCGAACACCGAACCCACTTTTTCATTCTGAGTGCTAAATTCCATTTCAAGTCTTCTTGCAAAGTCCTAGAGACTGTCTAGAATTGCGGGGACGGTGAGGAAAACTTTGTAATGTTTTTGTTAGTGCTTCTACTTTTTTTCTCCCTTCAATCTCACCACACCAAGGAAATTTGTTCGTCCGTCTGAAGTCATAGCAAATAGAAATGTCGTAAGTAGGATCACACCATACGGCAAAGAAACCACCAAAGAAGCTACTTGAAGCACCCCGTATGCTTATGTAGAAACCCAAATTAAAAGAAAACAATTTTTCGAAACTTGTTAAAGTGAACAAACACTTAATTTTTTTTTTTTTTGTTAAGTGAAAGTAATTACTTATTTCAAGTGAAATTCGGATTAAAAAAATTTTATTTTTAAGAAAAACTACTTAGTTTGGCTTTGAGAGTTGGATTTATTGTTCATAATTCAATACATTATTAATTCTACGTTACTTATTTTCTATATTTTTTTGTTACTTCTTTGTTTTCAACAATTTACTTTTTTTCTTAAGTAAATTATTTTTGCTAATTTTTCGTTAAATACCTTTTTTGGAGTTTTCTTGTTAGTCAATTTATTTTCGAATGAGAAAATATAACTTAAATTGTAAGTAAGCAAATTGTCAATTTTTCATTTTCTAAAATAAGTTTTAAGAAAGTTTTTTTTTGTTAATTAGGTATATTTCTTTTTGGGTTTTGTTTTTTTTTTTTGAAAGGAAAACTTTTCAAGTTTTAAAATTTTCGTTATTTCGTTTACTACGTTTTCTTTTCATTAAATTTTTTTTTAAAACAGTTTTCTAACAGTTTCTTATTTTGTTAATTTTCTATTTGTTACATTTTGTTAAAAATTTTTCGCAATCTCAGCATTGCCATTAAAATAAGAATTTTTTTTTCAAAACTCACCTTATTTTCGAAGATTTTGTTATTCTAATCGGAATTAAAGAAGTCGTTTACCAATAAAGAAGAAGAAGACCGCATCAATAGTATGATACGAAATGCTGAAACTAACGAACATACTTAAATTACAAGGTCAGTGAGTCAAAGTATGGATCATACCTCTAGGCAGCAAGTGATGCACTCCCCTCTCAGGTTTGATAGGCGTATCCAATCGGCATCCAACATTCCGGTTAGCTCTGGTGTCCATCTCGATGACGGTAATGTCGAAGACCTTAACAGCTCAGCCGACTCCCTCATATAGCGACCTCAGTGGGACGGGTGCCGGATAAATACCTCCTAGGGACAGTATAGATTCCTTAAATGAAACAGTCAGGCATGCAACAGGAAGGGTTTCTGATGTTAGACCAGGGCCCTATTGCTCTACTTATTCTATAGTTGGCAACTCGGTCATCGTCTTCTAGTCTTTTGGGCTTTTTTGGGACATATGGCTTCATAATTCTTTTTCCGAGAAGAAAAGCATCATCCGCAACAAAAAAATAGAGTAGTTTCTCACCTCAGACGTTTGCATCTAATGGAAGATCTAATTCATCCTTCAACATTTATTCCCCTATTTTTGTTGATGCAAAAACGTTGGCGTCTCCTTCAGAGCCATAAGCACCGACGTCAATATAAATGAATTTGCAGTTGGTATCTGCTAATGCCATTAGCACAATGCTGTGAAACCCCTTAAACATTATGTTAAGTAAATCTTAGTTAAAATACATTTAAATTATTCAGTAATACTTACTTTTAGTTATAAAATGGGCTTCCTGCATTGGCCGGACACTTAATGGCCACATGTTTGCCGTCAATCGCTCCCAAACAGTTCGGTAAATTCCAAAAAGCATTAAATTATTTTGCAATTCTTAGGAATTCAGTTCTAGTAAGTGGAGGAATCTCATGTTGCAATCAGAGAATATCAATTACCAAGAAGCCAATCTTTCGTACGTTTCACCCTCCAAAACCCATTTGTTTACATTGTTGTATTTGTAATTTCACTTCGTGTCGATGAATAGATGTGAATTGCAACAACAATGTAACGCGGTGAGATTTATTTGTTTTGACAGCTCAGTTTTTTTTCTTTGAAAATTGGAAAAATAATTTGAGAATTTTACTTCGGCTGATAGCAAAAACATCGATGTGAAATTGTTTAATTAATTTAAAGTGCACAAGCAATTGTAATTGTCAGTTAATATTCATCCACGATTATAATAAAATACAAAAACTGAATCCCTAAAATGTCTTCAATCACACAGATTTCCAAATATCTTCAATGCATCTCGCATATTATACAGGGTGGCCATTTCTTCATCCAGAATAATTTTAAAATTATTGTTGGATATATTCTAAGGAAAAAAATAGTTAAGAAAAATAAGAAATAAAAGAATAGTTTTTCTGCAACCTGACACCAGAACTTTAGTTTTTTTGTTTAAACTCCACTAAACTGTCAATTTACAATTTATAAGTATTAAAGTTGATGTCAGGTGGGTTTTATTATCTTCTTTCGGGATTCGGGTTTTGATCTGGATTTAACTTTAGTACAAAAAAGAAATAATTAGGAGTTTTCAAAATCGTTTTCGTAGCACGTGTTAAAAGTAAATCCAGCCCTCTTTTGCAGATAATAAAACAGCAATAGCTATTTTTAATTTATTTTTTAAACTTCATGACATCTAAGCATTTGGTTTTGAGTGTTTAATAGGAGTACTGAATACTTATTACTGAAATTTTACTTCATACTATAAAAGAAATGAAATAGTTTTAACAAATACATTAACTTTTTTTAAGTTTTAAGTTGTATAATTATTTTTTTTTTAAATGATTACGAAACAACTTAATTAGAAAAATTGATTCGAGAATGGTTTTAAGAAATTTTAGCATGACCTTCTAGCTGTTGTCTTATTTTTTAGTTATTTTTATTTTAAATAAATTTGGTCGTAGAATTCAAAAAAGTTAATTAAACAAAAATAAAGAGCATAACATTGCAAGTTGCAAGTTAGTAGTGCCGTTGATTTTCAATTTTTTTTTTTTAAGAAAGTTACTACTCTTATCTAAAATCCCCCTTTCCCATACGATTTTTTTTTAATATCATTTCATAAATTATCCTGCATGAAATAGGGAACACCATGTATTTTGTTTTGTTTTGACATCTAATTGACAGACCGAGGTGAATAATTTTGACCACGGGACGTGTTCAACAAATAGAAACCCAACTAGGGCCAGGTTCACATTAGGTGTGTTTTTTCCTTGTCTGAATGAGCTTGGACGAAAAAAACGACGTCGGGGCTAAACAATGCTCCGTGGTTCAAAAAATTTTTAATCCATCAATTTCTGTAGATTAACTGGGTTTTAATGATGATTTAGGTTTCATGTAAGTTATAAAAGTCAATTACATGCTTGAACCACCCTCAGTTCAACCACAAAATCAGTGAGCTAAAAGTGCGGAGCTATGGATCAAAACAATAACCCTGTTCAATTAATACGAACACATATCGTTAAATAAATAAATAGATAGATATAATAGATTAATTAATAAATACGAGTACACACCTAAACCATTTTGGCTTTCAGTAATGAGAAATAATAGAAAAATGCTCTGGTGCCAAACTGAATTAAAATTATAAAATGGCTAGTAGCTCCTAGCATGATCATGTTTACTAATACAATCAAAATAGAAATGAAGTAAGACAAACTAAAAGCTCTCCCAAGCCAACGCCAACAAGGAGTGATGATGAATTTTTGTTGTGGTTAAGTATTGTCTATGTTTTTGTCATATTTTGTACTCTTGTGAATAATTCACTGTAAATCAATCGGTATTCGTGTTGGTTTTGGAGAGCCTTAATACTACGTTTTCGTTAGACCAAATGAGGAAATTTCGTTGAAAATTTTCAAATTTGATACGAAATCATCTCATTTTCCACACAAATTCAAATTTCGAAATGAGATAATTTCAACCAAACTTGCACACAATTTTCTAGGAAATTAAGTCAAAACCTAACGAACACACCGAATTGGGCACATTTTGAATAGCTCTGAAAAGATTTTGAACGAAAATGTTAAAACTGAATTAAAAAATTAACAACAAAAAGTGATTTACAGGCAGGGTTGAAACTCAAAAAATGAAATGAGCTGTCAAAAGAAATACCAATTTACAGATGAAAACACTTTTTCTGTAATTTGCAAAATTACCTCATTTGGGCTCTTATGAAAACGGTTAAATATGCATTATATTAATATTATCATTATTAATAACCAATTGATCAAAAACTATAGGGCTCATTGTAGAGTTATTTAATCCAATATTCAGTAATTTTAACTAATTAATTAAAACTGGTTAGCTGATGCTCGACGATTATTAAAGCAAAACTATATTTGCCCACAAACAAGCAAATAAACAGACCATAATGCAATATCTGTAAGACCATCTCTTTAATCCCGGTTTTTCGTCACAAATTTCGACTCGACTCCGCTCCTCGAACGAGATCTAGTCAAATCAAGGTCATTTCGACTCAACCCAGGCTTACAAAAAATGACGCGAGCTTCAAGCAGGTTTAACAACACATATAAGCGTAGTATATATGCCAAAATTTTAGTTTGTGAATATCTTTTTTCATTTCGCAAAATTATTTAAAACTTTCTTCTTACTCACTGTAAGTTATTTTAGTAAATTTTCTACAATTCCTTATACATTTCGGGAGTTGAAAAGAAAAAAATAAACAGAAAAGACAAACTGTTTATCGAAAAAAAAGTAACTAAAGATATTTATTTTCCAGACAGGCGGGAATTAGTAAAAAGCGACTACAATTTACATTTAAAAAAAAAACCACAACTTATTTTCATAAGGTCCGGTCAGCACTATATATATAATTTCTCCCTTTTTTATACTTTTTGAACAAGCCCATTGCAGCCCAAGTGAATTTCAAAATAACTGAAGATTTTCAAAAATAACCGACATATTCGTGGTGGGTCGATGCCAACTGTCTATGTGTGCGAATAAATCAGTGGTGGGTCGATGCCAACTGTCAATGTGTGCAAAAACCTAGTGGTGGACTTAGCCCAACTGTCTATGTGTGCGTGTTTCAGTTTGTAGGCAAAGCCGGATGACAGCCAAGGATTGGCTTCTTGGTAATTGATATTCTCTGGTTGCAATGCCTTTATGATTCCTACGCATACTTCGTCCAGGATAGTTCCAAATTGTTGTTTGCTTAACCTGTAGATAGAAGCAATGTGCCTTTGTATAGATCCACTTGCCAGATATCTAAAGAGACAAAATAAGTGGTAAATTATTTGATTTTCTTAAGCCTATAAGTTGATCACGTACTCCATAACCACAGCAAACTTCTCTAGTTGACATATTTTTTCTGTTGGTCGAGCGTCCTTTTTTGGGCGCAGATATGGTTCTACCAACTTAAAAACTTATCCGAATGAATCTGGGGACATGTGGAAGTTTTCATTAAAGTCTGTTCTGTTATTCATCATATCCTTAAACTTAAAAGAAAGCAATTAAGATATTTAAAACATACAATAAAATGAACTTCTTACATCCTTAACAAATCGCCCTTTACGTTTCCTTTCCTTCAGGTAGGGGTTGACCCTGAAGTAAGGTTTTTTTTTTTTTAATTTTGTTGGACACAATTAACGCCACCACAGATGTAGCGGCCAAAATAACTTTATCCTCGATAAAACTACTGTCCATATTTAAATAAATGATTTAAAAAATGATTCCAAACAAATTTATATTTTACACGAATATATTTATTATTTGACAGACTTGACCGGTTTTTTTTCTCCAGCTTCAAACATTTGCGTGGCAGTTAGAAAACTTTTTGTAGAGATTAGAGTTGTAGAGATAAATTTTATCTTTTCCCAATCTGCGTACTAGGCTTCACCTTGAAACCACTAAAAAGGTCAATTACTGGCACCCTTGTATATTCTATAAGACCAAATAATAAGGTGAGTTTGGAAATCAAGTTTTTATTGAAAGTGATCCCTAAAGTGATAAATTAAATGCAGGTTGCTACATCACCCCCAAGTGGGAATATCTGGTGGATCCAGGTAGCCAGCGGAGCGCTGGGCCGCCACGACTTTTTTTGGTTGTTGACGCCTTTTTGGAATAACATCCAATTAGGTTGTCTCCACCCGCCATTTTTTTCGAAGAGACGTTTTTTTTCTTGTTGCCGTTTTTTTAAAGAACCTGGCATATGTCCGACTCCATTTTGTGAAGACGTGAGTTGGATCCGTCCAATCCGTGGCAATCCAGAATATGTACCACTGCCATCTAGAGTTCCTTCACAAAATCTAGATATGCATGCAATGAGTCCGACAAAAACGAAAAGCACAAAAAGTGAATTCAGGTATATTTGTTGTATGTAAAAATTGTTTGAGAACATCTGAAAAAGACCAATCAGAGGGAAAACTTAAATCGGAGCTTGGAAGCAGAAAAAGAGAATTGTGTGTGTTTTGTCATATGTTACGTGTTATATGCTATGTGTTTTGGCGTTGAAGTTTATTTTTTCAAAATTTATATTTTTTATATACATAAAATTCAAAATAGTCTTACAACATTATTAATCAACATTTTTTTAATTATATTGTTCTTTACCATATTTGTAAGTGAAGGAGTTTTGTTCCCAGGCCTTTCATTTTGAGGTATTTTTGGGTGCCTGTTAGTTTTGTGTTTTTTTGGTTGTTCTTCCACCTCCATTGAGCTCAAAGAAGGTAGGGATTCGGTGTAAGCTCCATCAAAAGGCCGTCCAGTGAGAGTCCTGTGGGGAACATAAGCAAATTCACCATAATTAAGTTTTTTTCATTTTATTCTTGTTAATTTTTTTGTTAGTTATCTTGCTAAAGATAACTTTTGAAAACAAAGGTTTTAATTATTTGTCCTGAAATAGATTCATAAATTCATTGTTTTTTTTTGTTCAACTTACGATTTATTTTTTTTTTTTTGATTTTCTAAATGGTTCATAGATGATCACTTTTACTTAATAAAACTTCACCAAACGCGTTTTTCCTGAAATTTTCGAGTTTTATTATTTTGGTTTCGTAAAGAGAAACCATGTCCATGTGAATTTTTTTCAGGGGTGCCGATGGTAGCTGAGTAACTTTGGTGAAGATGGTGTGATCTGAACGCGATCATCCACCATCTTGGGGAAATCTAAATATGGCCGCAGATTTCCAGGTTGGGTGGGATAAGGCAACGCTGATTTGTGTTTTTGTTGCAGGTGAGGTTTAGTTTCGGGGGCGTGCAATGCAAGCAGGCCGCGTCCCCCGGAACTTGACATTCCTTTTCATTTTCCTACCTCTTCCTTCTCATTTTCCTATCCTATCCTTTTTCCTACCCTACCTCTTTACCGACACTCCTCACTTCCTCGTCTCGCTACAAAATGGAGCCCAACGTCCTAGCTTTTGTAGTCTTTGTTACAGTTAATATATGTTTTGAAAGTATTCAACCAACTTTGCTGTAAACTTTCAAGAACCGTATGTCTGCACCAGGAAGGTCTCAGACGTACCTAGGAGTATTGCGACGGTTTCTTGGAAGTTCACAGCGAATGCGGTCAGCGTTTGTATGGCGTTTTGTCTGGTGTTGCTGCATGGCTTCAAGGGTTCGTAAGTCTGCATCAGGAAAGTCCCAGACATACCTAGATGTATTGCAACGAACTTTTGAAGACTTGCAGTAGCAACAGATAACGTCTTTTGTCTTGTTTTTCCTTATTCCTATCCTTACTATTTTTACTTTTTCCATCTACTTTTCAATTTCTTATCCTTTTGTCTTGTCTTGTAAGGGTTTTTTGTTTCGGTGGCCATGTTGGACGAGTCGTCGAACACCGAACCCACTTTTTCATTCTGAGTGCTAAATTCCATTTCAAGTCTTCTTGCAAAGTCCTAGAGACTGTCTAGAATTGCGGGGACGGTGAGGAAAACTTTGTAATGTTTTTGTTAGTGCTTCTACTTTTTTTCTCCCTTCAATCTCACCACACCAAGGAAATTTGTTCGTCCGTCTGAAGTCATAGCAAATAGAAATGTCGTAAGTAGGATCACACCATACGGCAAAGAAACCACCAAAGAAGCTACTTGAAGCACCCCGTATGCTTATGTAGAAACCCAAATTAAAAGAAAACAATTTTTCGAAACTTGTTAAAGTGAACAAACACTTAATTTTTTTTTTTTTTGTTAAGTGAAAGTAATTACTTATTTCAAGTGAAATTCGGATTAAAAAAATTTTATTTTTAAGAAAAACTACTTAGTTTGGCTTTGAGAGTTGGATTTATTGTTCATAATTCAATACATTATTAATTCTACGTTACTTATTTTCTATATTTTTTTGTTACTTCTTTGTTTTCAACAATTTACTTTTTTTCTTAAGTAAATTATTTTTGCTAATTTTTCGTTAAATACCTTTTTTGGAGTTTTCTTGTTAGTCAATTTATTTTCGAATGAGAAAATATAACTTAAATTGTAAGTAAGCAAATTGTCAATTTTTCATTTTCTAAAATAAGTTTTAAGAAAGTTTTTTTTTGTTAATTAGGTATATTTCTTTTTGGGTTTTGTTTTTTTTTTTTGAAAGGAAAACTTTTCAAGTTTTAAAATTTTCGTTATTTCGTTTACTACGTTTTCTTTTCATTAAATTTTTTTTTAAAACAGTTTTCTAACAGTTTCTTATTTTGTTAATTTTCTATTTGTTACATTTTGTTAAAAATTTTTCGCAATCTCAGCATTGCCATTAAAATAAGAATTTTTTTTTCAAAACTCACCTTATTTTCGAAGATTTTGTTATTCTAATCGGAATTAAAGAAGTCGTTTACCAATAAAGAAGAAGAAGACCGCATCAATAGTATGATACGAAATGCTGAAACTAACGAACATACTTAAATTACAAGGTCAGTGAGTCAAAGTATGGATCATACCTCTAGGCAGCAAGTGATGCACTCCCCTCTCAGGTTTGATAGGCGTATCCAATCGGCATCCAACATTCCGGTTAGCTCTGGTGTCCATCTCGATGACGGTAATGTCGAAGACCTTAACAGCTCAGCCGACTCCCTCATATAGCGACCTCAGTGGGACGGGTGCCGGATTAATACCTCCTAGGGACAGTATAGATTCCTTAAATGAAACAGTCAGGCATGCAACAGGAAGGGTTTCTGATGTTAGACCAGGGCCCTATTGCACCAACGACATTTCACTAATCACTTAGCAACTTATCCATTTAGATAAATTCTGAAAAGTGTAAGTAATAAGCGTTGCACGAATCTATTTTCCACTCACTTACAACTTATCATATGTATAAAAAGAAGTGATGTGCTTTGATTGAAAGGCTTGTAACTCTAGTAATAGTTGTCGGATTGTTATAATTTTGACATCAACAGAAAGATAAAAGTACAAGGAAAAATATGGCGTATATAAAAGAAATATTTATGGATTGTTTAACCTTTGTTTGTATGAAAAGATTTGTTGAAATGGTTGAAACATGAAATTGGTTCACAATTTAGCCATCGAAAAACTATACAGACAATACTTTAGCTTTGATTCAATCAAACTAAAAAGAAAAATCAGATTTTAATGAAAAAAACAGAATTAGACTTGAAAACTAGCCTTTAAATTGAAGACTGCAATTTAATAATTTAGGCGTGAAAAAATTATAACAAATCAAATCGAGCTCTTTTTGATATAGACAAAAATTAAGGCTCCCATAGAACTGTAGATACATGCCTAATATCGTGTAGTATTTTAATTATTTTTTTGAAAGTTAAAAAATTTTGTTGAAAGTACTACTTAATCATGTATTCAATACCGTTAGATTATTTATCTTAGAACATAAGTTCTAAAATTTTGAGAGTGTTCACCACATTTATATCATGCACACGGTAGGTTATTACTTAAGAAAATTCATTTTGGTTTAAATAAAATGAGAAACAAAAATTTATTAATAGTTTGTTATCATTATATTTAAATAAAATAGTGATCAAAAATAAAGCTTCATAAAATCATTCACTCAAAGAAGCAAGAAAATTTATGAAACATACCTATATTTTTTATTTCCAATCAGCCAAATTTTGCCGCTCATAGCAGCTTTATTCTTGCAACTTCTATTATTTTTGTTATCGATTAAAAATTTATAATCGTATGTGAAGTCTCTTCAAAGATCTTATACAAAATACAATTAATACTTGTTTTCATTAAGTGTATGATAAGCCAATTTTTTCTTAGCAAATATCTGCTTAAATAATCACAATTTTCATCGATAAGTTCCAGAAAAAATATTTTGGGGCAACAGAAATTGATAATTTAAGTCTAATTCGATTAGCTTTTCACTTTTTAAATCGATCATTTGCACTCATTCAAGAATTATTTGGTGCAACACTTATCTGCACAGTGCATTTTGAACTTCACTCAATAAAGAATCACTTATCAACTTTCCTATTTCTGCTTAGTGATAATGATTAGTGTTTCTCCAAAAAAAGGTACACTTTTCAAAATTGCTTATACTTATCACACAAGTGATAAGTACTTTTTAGTCTGCTTGTTCGTTGACTTCAATCGTGTCTCAGTGGAGAATTCACCGTTTCGCACAATAAGGGGGACAAAAAGTGATTTGCTTTGATTGAAAGGATTGTAACTTTGATAATAGTTATCGGATTGTTAAAATTTGGCATCAAAAGAAAGATAAGGAATAAGTTAATGCATTTCCTTGTGCAGTTTTATATGCCTTTAAAACATTAAAGTAATAAAATTTTATAAAAATATAAATGTTAATTTTTGGTAATGAAGCTTTGTGATGTTGTATTCATCTTTTTTTCAATATGGAAAAGAAAATGTTCGCTATATTATTATTTTTTTACCAAGCATCTAACTACATATTTTCAAATATTTTTTAATTGTTCTTGTGAATTTCAGAAGCACAAGAGAATGTCATACAAATATTTGTAACCTAACAACTAGGTATATACTTACTTTTTCTTTAATAATCTTCAAAAAGCTTGATAAATTATTCAAAGGAATTTTGTATAATTAGAATTTCATGAAGTACCAACATTTTAACATTTGTATATAAGTACCTAAATACCAACCTACCCTAAAGATATGTATGAGTTATTTTGCCAAATCAAACAATTCAAACAGTTAAAAAATAAAAAATCGTTTTCTAACCTATGTTATTTATGCAAAACTATGTATAAGTGGAAACAATAAATTGTTTAAGTGGCTATTTAGGTACATTATTTTTTATAACACAGTTTTAAGGATAAAACATTTGTTTTCTTTAATTAGCTTGGTCATTTGGTCCGGAAAAACGATTCGATGAATGAATTTTAAAATGTAGGTGTATACAATGAAACTTAGGGTACCTTACTTAAAAATTGCAAAGAAAAGTTGCCTTTTCCGCATTTAAAGCTGACGGGGAAGGTTAACAAAAAATCCTCAGAAAGTCTTTAAACGCTATGTAAAAAACTTATCTAATTTTCCAAAACTGTCCTTAAATTTGATATATCGTTATTAATCTGGCAAACAACACCCTTCAATTATTGTTATCGTTGTTATGATAGGTATATTATGTTACGTTATGGTTGCCAATACCTTAACAATATTATTTGCAAGGAAAAATAAGAATTATGAAGCTTTAAAATGCTTTTTGTTTCATTTCAGATCTCAATACGTTATTTTGTCGTATTGAGATTTAGATTTTCAAAAAACACCAAGATAAATTGAATAATAAAATGCACGACTGGATAATACGTACTTGCTCTTATGTTCAAGTTGCTTGGAACTTAAGAACTTTTAAAATATGTAAGTAATTCAAACATTTAAATCGTTCTTTAACTTAGAGCTCGAAAACAAGTATGCCATTTAATTACTTAAAAAATAAGAATATATGCAAACAAAAATTAAATCTTTAGAGCGGTTTTCTTAAAAACTAATTTTTTATATATTTTTGGTATGCCAGATTTAAGTATTTACTATTATTCATTCAAAAGTCAAATTTAATACAAAAACATCGACCCGTTTTTGAAATATTGAATAAAAAAAAACTAATTTTTTTAAAAATCCAAAATTTATTTTTTTTCAAAATTTGATATGTGTAATACTATTGACATTAAAGAAACTCTTTTAGAAAAGTTTTGATTGAAATCGGTTTAGCCATTAGTGAGAAAATCGAAAATCTAAATTAAAAAAACCCGTTATATGACAAGTACCGTTAATAACAGTTTTTGGTAAAAAAAATTCTTTTGTGGAAATATAGAACATACCTACATTAATAAACTGATTTTTTTTTTTTTCAAAATCTTTGTAGTAATTTTTAAGATTGATAAACTTTTCCTTAGATTGTATGGCAAGTACCGTTATTTTTGGAGCTAAATAAAGAATTTCAATTTCCCCTCTAGTGAATCACCAAAAACTCCTAATTTTGAAGAAGATCGCATCATTGGCTTAGGCTGTAGATCGACATACAAACAGATAGACAGACAGAATAATTCACAATTATTGTGCCACCCACTTTTTTCGTGTTCTCTATAATGTCATGTTTGATTGTTATCTCGATTTTTTTTTTGCACGAATCCAAAACTTGACTTAAAGTTCCAACATTTATCGCAAGCAAAAATGTATAGGTATATTCCCTTATTTGTTTGACTAGTGTAGTTACAACAATAAAGCAAATAAAATTATACATTTTCTTTAGCAGTTAACTCAATACAAAATGTAACAACGAGAACAGCCACCCGTTTAGCATCATTAAAATAAACGCCAACCCAATATACTAATTTGTATAATTAAGACTTTGCATTCAAACCTTAAACGACCTCAAGACAATAATTATTTATTTTCATAATAGTATCTTGAGATGTGAACTACATACATCCATTCTTATTTCTCACTTAAATATGCAGGCTTGATAACAAATTTGAAGATAAATACAACCATGACAAATATTTGATTAAATCTAAAATCTAAATCTATGTATATATCTAAATCTATTTATCTAAATTTATTTATCTAATCCAAATCTAAATCTATATATAATCTTACATTGATACGTTCAAGAAAAAGTTTTTTACTGCAACAGTAATTCATAATTTAAGCCAAGTTCGATATGATTATCACTATTTCGAATAGATAATTTAAGCTTACTCAATATTTGCTTGGTGCAACACTTATACGATAAGTTGAGAACATTCAACTTTTCAAAACTGAAATAAATAATTATCAAATCTCTTGTTGGTGCAACAAAAAATTATCAAAACTCATGATTATTTGCTAAGTGATTAGTGAAAAGTAGTTGGTGCAATAAGGCCCAGCTCCAATCAATCCAGTAGGCCTTGGTAGTACTAGAAATATTCTAGATAGCTTATCGCAGCGACCTCCTGTCATGAAGGCAAAAGAAAGAGATAGTATTTTGGAAGATTTGAGGGCTTATATTCAATTCAAAAAGAGGTAACTAATACCTTGAAAGAAGAGATCCAGAATCAGCTTGGAGGGTTCCTCAAAAATTTAAATTTAGGGCAAACAAATCCTTCTTTCACTCCTAAGCCGACAGGGAGTTCGTATGACCCTGCACCGGCAGTACAGCCACCAATACAGCAAAATCCTCCAGTTGATCCAAGTAGAAGTGCGTTCGTACATCTAGGACAGCAGCGTAGGAGATAAAATGAACCCATACGACGATATCAGGAAAGAGTGTACCATCCTGAAGGGTTCCAGGACGTATCTTATTACGCCAACACTCCAATTCCACAGCCATCAACCTACATATTTCAGCCCATATCTTCCTACGGGATTTAAAGCTCCGATCAATAAGTGGAGTCTGAAGTTTGATGGCCAAACAACGACGATGACGGTCAAAGACTTCATCTTTCGACTTGAGACCTTGCAGGGTCAGTACGCCTGCCCATGGACGGAAATTTTAAGGGATCTTCATCTGCTTCTCTCGGGATCTGCCGCCCACGATTGGTTCTGGCAGTTCCAGAGGAAAAACTATCGTCCTGACTGGCCCACTCTGAAGGACGCTCAGTTTAAAAATACCAGATCCAACTTTGAAATTATCCGCGACATCATGGATCGTAGGCAGAATTCCTGGATCAGCTGAGGACCACCTGCACGGATGTGGAAGCATCCTTTCCGAGGAGAGAACGAGACGCCCCGAAAACTTTTGTTAAGCTTCCCGTAAAATATGTGGCCAATGAACTGGATTACGAAGAGATGTACCAGCCAGCTGATGAGCAGCTTGCTGCCTATTAGTTTGGTGGGGGTCGTCTGAAAATTCCTCCTCGAAAGTATGCGGATGCTACTAACCTAGTGTGCTGGAACAGCAAGGTGCAGAGCCATACATACTTCGAGTCTGCGAGTCTGAGGTGCGGAATATTTTTTGCTATAAATGTGGTCAAGAAGGGGTTATAACCCCGCGTTGTAGTTAATTCAACCGGGGAAACCTACTGCGGGACGCGAAAATCCAGGGGGTATCGGGTGCTAACCTGAATTAGAACCCCCTATAATTTTTAAAAATAATTTAGATGAGGAAAGAGAAAATACTGAAAGTCCTCTTAAGAAAGAGGACGACCAACAAATTAAAATTTTAAAAAGAGAAAGTAGAATAGTGCAGGATAAAATTATAAAAACAAAACAAAATAAATTTCAAATTAAACCCCTACATATCCGTGTCATAGAGTATAACCAAGCTCGAAATAGAATTTTCAGCTCCGCGATATTTCTACCATCGAAGAAAGTTCGAAAAGCTATGAAACGTTTCAGGACAAGAAGAGAGACTCGAAAGCGAATCTCTTAACAATTATAAATTTAGAGTCTGATCCCAGGCCTCACGCCACAATTAAATTAGGAACGAAAGAAGTTTCCGGATTGCTTGACAGCGGCGCCAGCGTAAGCATACTCGGCAAAAACTGTATGCAGTTAGTTAATGAGCTCATAGGTCAAGTAATTACTTTCCTTTCCGGAGTAAAGACGGCTGACGGTAAGTCAGTCGATAGTAGGTAAGGTTGAAATTGAAGTGCGATATAGAGACAAGGTGGGGGTACTAACGTTCTACCTAGTTCCAAATTTGGACCAGGAGATCTACCTTGGCGTAGACTTCTGGAAGATGTTCCAGTTGTCACCAAATATTTTAAGTTCATTTTCGTTAACGGAGGAAGCAGATCTTACGAACGCTCATCAGTTGAACTCGGATCAGCAGGCCAGCGAGCGAAAGTCCGTGGTGTTCGCAAGTGGTTCTCTTGCGAAAACCGGGAAAAAATCGACTTTGCCTGGATTCTTGCAAGGTGAACGCAGTGACAAAGAAAAATGCAAATCCTCTCCCCCATATCGAGGAGCTCATCAGCCGACTACCGGATACGTACTACATTAGTAGTATTGATCTAAAAGAAGTATTCTGGCAAGTACCGCTGGAGAAACAGAGTAGGGAAAAGACTGCCTTTGCGGTACAGGGAAAACCCCTGTACCAATTCACTGTTATGACCTTTGGGTTGTGTAATGCAGCTCAAAGGTTATGCCAGTTAATGGACAAGTAATTTGTTGTGGACACTCCTGTAGGCAAATAAAACAAAGAGTTTAGTAGGAAATCCAAATTTGGTACCTACTCCTGAGTACCTACTTGTTATAGGGAATTTATTATGACGCTCGTATTCTCGACCTTCGTAAATACATCACAGACACGTCATCTGTTTTATTATGGAGGAATCTGAAATGAAAATGATATAGATAGAATTAGAAATAAGTAAACAAAAAATAACTAATTATTGAATTAGGAATGATTTTTTTTACCTACCCTCTCGTTTTGTTACTCCTGTGTCTACGGCGGGCGGCGGCAGCGGCGGCTGATTGTGGCAGAGGCAAGTGCGGATTCCTTTCGTTGTATGGAAGAAAAAGAAACTTTGTATGGTACAGTATTACAAAACTTTTTATATTTGTTAAGATGTTAAGAATATACTTACCGGAAATTGTCCTTTTTTTGAAGGGTGAGGAGTTTAATTTGTTTTTTTTTTTTTTGCGGCATTTGCCCTAAAAACATAGCTACGCCTTCGTCGTCTGCGTCTTGTTGATTGTTTTGTTATTGATATTTTTTTTTGTTGATATCAACTATCTGTCTCGCGAATTTTCAACCTAGTCACAATCGTCTCGCAAGATAATAGAATTATGGCCGCCGTAGAAAGTGATTTTTTCTTACAAGGCTAGATGTCGTGGTAGCCAGTACTAAAAAGTATTTGGTTTACACGCACGTGGATCATCCTTTTTTATTGAGGATAGGAGGGGGGTCTATGTTCTTATTAATGTTGTGGATATATTTGATTGGTGGTTAAAATCAAATCATTGAGCTTTTGATCGGAATTGTGTAACGGGCAAAATTTGCAACTCTGTTTACTTGAACTAGTCATAGTCGTATGATCCGCCGCACGTACTGGACGGAAAAGTTAATCGCATACGAAAAATCCTAGTGACTAATAGCTGTCCAAATTAAACAACGTTATTTCGCGAAAACAAAAAAAAAATACCATTCGAATAATACTAAAATTTTTTGTTTGCAAAATTAAAATGAAATAATATCGAGTGATTTCGTTACACATACACGGTAGAAAATAAGCAATAACCAAAAAAAAAAAACTACCTAGTAAGTTAAACGAATAATATAAAAAGACAAAAAGAGCTTAAGTATAAAAGCAAGTTTTTAAATTGTGTTGTATAAAGAAAACAAATTATACAGGGAGTACCTACATAGTACATCAAACCCACAGTAACTTCGTACAAACATACCGAAAAAAGGAAGAAAAATTATAAAACTTAAACGGTGAGTGTCTTATCATTAAATATATTACAAGAAATGTTTAGTTATTCATAAATATAAAGTTTTTCTTTAGTCGGATTTATAAGTATATATATGTCTTTATCCAAAAATGAATAAATTCATTATTCGTTGCTAGGGTTTGGTGCAGTTTAAGGCGATCACGGACTGACATATACCTACATAGTAGTCCTGATCGCCACTCCTCTTTTTTTGGCAATACGAGGTGCTCCAGGAGTATATATATATAACACACGCCATATCAAGGTGCCATGAGGTCAAGATTGCTGCATTATCTTTTTGTTCACTTTTATAAATTTTTAAAGTAATATTTAATAATCAAGTTTCTAAGATAAGAAGATACACCTGGGTATAAAGATAATTATATTATACGCACGGTGGATACATTCGAAGCCCAGCACCATCATAGATAAAGTCAGATATATACCTAATTATAAATATATATAATAGTACCTTTACGCATATCTGAATATAAATAGATATATATATGTATATAGTTCAATACTATACATTGAAGTTAGAGAATTTACATTTGGACAATTTTTTTTTGTGTTTTTTTTGTTATGGTGCAATAAGTAAAGTTTTTTTTTTTGTTAAATTATAGTTATTTTGGGCATTCCTTTTTTTGTATAGATTTAGTCGGGTGTAGAGGAATTTTCAAATCATTCTTTTTTAGCTATCGTATTCAGCTGATCATTTCCATTCTCTTTTTTTTTGTGTGTATGCCCGGATAGAACTACCCTCGTTGAGCTCAATTTTTAACGAATCCAATTCCTTTCGTGTGATTCTTTTGGAAACTTCATGAATTCACTTGAATAGTTAGAATTCTATTCAAAACAAGATTCCTTTATACTGAAGTATAGATTTCAATTGTTTACGTGATTAATTTTTCTCATTTTTTTATAATTATTAATAAGAAATTTGCCTAGGGTTACCACCCCGTATTTTTTTGGTTTTGATATGTTAAGTCATCGAAAATTGTTAAATTCATTGTTTATTTTTTTTTTGTTTATAAGGCCCATAGTTAAATAAACTTATTTATTGTAAATTGCACCATTATGGTTGAAATTTTTGTGTTTTCTTATCAAGCAAATAGCTTGATGGCCTATTAAGTTCTTTTCGTTTCAGGGGATGCTGAAGGTGACTATATAAGACGGTGAAGCATGAACTGAGTTGGAGGAGAGGTGAGTTTGAGAATCCATCAAGGGGAAGTTAAATCTTCGGTCACTAACTTCCAGGGCAGGGTGGGTCAGACCTACGCTGAAAACACCACAGCGCCCTCTAATGATAACGTCCGTCCGTTTTTCTTTTCTTTTTTATATATCCTTTGGCATGATTTATGTTGAATGTAATAGGCGAGTTTGAGTTGCCTAAACAAGTTCCCACCCATTTCCGCCGAGCTCAAGCCGAGCACCCACTAGCATGCCATGTTCATACCTCTCAACACAGTTTACAAATTTTCAGTCTAATCTCCTCAAGCTTATTACAAATGCCGCCCAAACGTTAGTCTTTGTTTTTGTTTTCCCTAATTCCATACTTTTATATTCCCTTATTGTTCTTGTCATCATCATCGGCAACTCATATGTCATGAAAGAGGAAAGTTCTTAACATACCTTTTCATTTGCGACGAGATAACAAGATGATGATGACAACAGCAAATTAAACTTTGTTTCGTTTCGTCTATACCCATCCCTTACGTGTTATAATTTTCACTTTTCTTTTATTTTTTCAATTGTCATTAATTTTTTTGTTCGTTTGTACTACAAAGAATTTTGGCCGGTTAGATGAGGTTATACCACAACTGCTGCTCAATTTTCTTTTTCATTTTGTTTTCTTCTATTTTGGTGTGTTACCTATCTGACTTCATGTCTTCTAGCAAAAGTCCGAGGCTGTCTAGAATTGCGGAAGCAGATAGCAACAAGTGTGTCCTTTGTCCAAAATTATTCTTACCTATTTACCATTGAGAGGGAAATGTTTAACAAATTGTCCGTCCAGAAGTCCATAGAAATTCAGATTCGTCCATGTTTCCAGTTCAGCCCAACTAACAATTTAACTTGTATTAGGTCCGATTTTTTGAATTCGGTAAGCTATAGCTAGCATATAGCTAAAATACGGCTTTTTTATACAAATCAACCGTTTTCCAATATAAATTTTGAATAATAGCCTGTTTATTGGCTTTTTAATTGAGATTTGCAAGTTGTATACAAAGCTTGTATGCTTAAGTGTGAAAAGACCTTTTTAAGGCCTGTCTAAGTTGTATTACTAAAAGTAAATAAAAACATTTTGTATACGACTTACTTAAATAAGCTTGTTATAAACAACAGCAAGATTTGACATTTCTCTTTAGTTGAATGTAATCTGCAGCGGGTTTAACAATTATTCAAAAGTTTTCGTCGTTCATTTCAAAAAATATAGAATAATATAAATCAAAAAGTGATGAATAATTATTAAGAAGTTTCAAAAATATCAATAAACTCCATTTTAAGTGCCCACAGTAGATTGATGTGTTTTTATAATAGAGTTTGTGTTGTGCAAAACTAATGCACTTTTGAATATGTATTATATATTTATATGTGAATAAGTTTGTTTATGCTATGAAAATGTTTTTTTACAAATACCTCCCAAGCAAAAAATTGTTCGGAAAGGGTTGTAAGGCATTTAATCATTTATAACTACTATGTTTTGAGTAATAATTAATTAATTAATAATTTTGTTAAATGTATATATGTATACCTATTTTGGAAGAATAAAATAAAAAATTTTAAAAGAAAACCTATAGAAATTATTGTGTTCTTTTTTAGCTATTTCGTTTTGCTTTGACAGATGCCACAGATGTTATTGCCTCTGTAAGGAAAGAATATAGTTTTCATAAAATGTCAGTGGCAAATTCAATTAAATGATTGCCTTTTTTCGTGAGCTATTTCGTTTTGGATACGACAGCTGTATCCCTCTGTGAAGAAATACAGTCACTCAAAAAATTATTCGGAGTACAAAGTTTTTTTTAAGCATGATTTTTTTTTATTGTAAGGGCCTAATTCCATCCAATTAATTTGTGTACAAAAGTATAAAATGCTTTGTCTTTTTCCAATAAAAAAGCTGATTCATGGATGTCACTCACTTCAATAATAGTTGCTGAACTAGACTTTTTTATCATTCTTGGGCATCCAGCGCAACTAAAATTTCATATGCTTCTTTACAGGAATGTAGCACATATTTGTATTTTTTCACTTTTGCGCTTTTGAAGGTACATAATTGAGTTGAAAATGTAGTTAAGCCTTAACGATTTTTTTATGAAGGAATACTTAAAATTAAATAAATTTAAATTGTTTTCTTATGTTCATAACTTTTAGCTTATCTCATTTAAAGTTCTCTTTAATAAAAGAATCGTTACAATTAAAAAAAAAAAAAACTCATGCTCAGAAACAAACGTTTTATTCCGAATAGTTTTGGGAGTGACCGTATATAGCTTTCATAAAATGCTCGTGGCAAACTTTTAGAAATGATTGCCTTCTTTCATGAGTTATTTCGTTTTGCTTATGACAGATGCACCGATGTTGCTCTCTGTAAGGAAATATTAGTTTTTATAAAATGCAAAGTAATTCAAATTATTGCTGTTGCTGTTTATTGAGTTGCAAAGTAATTCAAATTATTGCTTTCTTTCGTAAGCTATTTCGTTTTGCGTTTGATGTATGTTGCCCTGCTTAAGGAAACATATAGTATATATATAGCAGGTACGAATCGCTCGTACCTGCTGTTATAATTATTCAAGTTGTTTCTAAAGCTAGCTTTATATAAATAAATAAACATTTACCTAAAACTTAATAACGAAATGAACTATTGAAAGAAAATTATTATAAAAATTTTGGGTCAATAGAAATGGAGAATTTTTTAAACTCATTCGTCAATCTATTTTCTTAGTTCTTATCATACGAATGTATAAAAAAGATGTTTAAGATTTAAACATAATTTTTTTCACTTCAAAAATCAATTGATTCGTATTTTAAACTAAAAACAAAAGTATCAAGATTCACGTAACAGACCATTACACAATTGTCAATAAGAATTACAAGTAAGCAAATTTAAAAACGCCAGCCCGATGTTCGGCGCTGTTTAAAAATATGGGGGTACATTTTTTGTTGTTTAAGGTGTTCTCTATTACATCGTATTATAAGATTTGATTAAAGACTTAGGTTTTTATAAATCCAACACATGGCCCTTACCACTCAGATATTCGGGTAAAATTGTACAGGCTGTGAAGAATACGTGAAATGTATCAACTCATTGAAATTTGTACATGTCTTTTCTGATTTGGGAATGGCCTAGTGGGTAGCATGCTGGACCGTTGATTGGGAGGACGTGAGTTCAAACCTCGGAGAAGTCAAATAAAGTAACATTTTTTCAATTAAAATAAAATTCTTCATATTTCAGAATAAAGAAAAACGCTGCCCAAAACCACCTCATGAGGAGAAAATAAACAGAAAAATAAAATTAATAAAAATAAAAATTAAATAATTGAAAGCAAGCATTTCTTTTTTTAACAACTGCATTGAAAGGCTTTAATAAGGCCTTGATGCAAAGTCTGTATATGGCCTTTCAAAGGTCTTATAAGACAAGCTATTTGCTTTCAAATAATAACTTGTTTACCTGAGCAATATTTTGTCTTTTTAAGGCCTAATTACACTGTTGATCGGAAGCTATTTGATTGTATAGCACTTGTGATGACAGGTTTTAAGGGAACTAAATAGCTTGTTTAATGTCAGCCAAAATGATTTGTGTAAGGTCTGTTTTAGTTTTAATACAAGCCAGAATATAGTTAGTATTAAAACTTAAACAAGTTAAATTGTTAGTTGGGAGTTCATACATCGACAAAAAAAGTTCACCGTCAAGTCGCCCGAAGCATCCCCACCATGATATAAACACAAAACCCTACTACAAAACGTTAAGTAAAACAAAAATTATAAGTTTTTGAAAAAAGTTCAAATTTATTGATAAAATCCAAAAATTGGTCAAAGTCACTACGTATATAGATATAAAACATACAGTTAACATATAGGTGTATTACATTATAATTATATACATAAATTCATACAAATGTCAGTTTTTAGTAAAAGTTGTTGTACTTCAATAGTTCTTTTCGTCAGAAGCCCAAACAAAAAATATTATACAAAATATTATATATTATAAATTTTACCACATCTAATATAAATTCTAATATATATTCTATAACCATCTCAATCTCATAAAAATTTAAATACTTAAAGGCTAATAAAAAAAAAAAAAATTATAAAAAAAAATTATAAAAAAAAATTATAAAAAAAAAAACAATAAAAGAAATTTACGGAAATGGTTCTACTGAAAGAGACGAAAATAACCAAAGTAATAAAACTGGTGCTACAAGAAAGAGAGGTAGCAGATCGTCGCACAGGTTGAATCCTAACGAACAAGATCGCTTGTTACACGGCTTAAGCCCGTTAGTTCAACATTCTCCACCTAAATCAAACGTTTGAACAGACAATATACAATGTTTTTCTAACAACACTGTTCCACAATCCGTCAGCCAATCAAATTTACCCAGCCAGCCATGTTTACCTGAAAATCCTGCTCAAGGAGCGGCATCTTTATTAAGTCACGAGAAACCTAACTCGTCAATCCATAACAAAATTTACGATTTGAATACCCAACCCACTCCTCGAGTCCAACACACACCCATTCAAATCATCAACCAAGAAAAAATGGCGTTGTTGAATGTTTCGATGGGTAGTGAACACGCAAATTTGTCGGCGGATTCAATTACTGCTCCCTCGTTTAGTAGCCTTAGTAATTTGGGTACAGCTGCCAACAACCTAAATAACAGTAAATCAGGAAATTCCTGAAAATAGGAATTTAACGGAAAGAAACCTAAATAATTCGGATTCTGTGCCAAATGACATCAAGGCTTACGTCAACTTAGCGATTGTTAATGCGTTTACATCATACGCCGAGTCCATGAAATCTGATATCTCAGAGAGTCTTAAGAAAGTAATGAAATATAATTTCATTGAATTTTTAGGAGAAATCAATTCATCAACTCGTCCGTTACTGAGACAAGAAGAACCTATCCCGAAACCAACAGTGAATACTATTTCCTTCCGGAAACCTTTGCCTCAAAAGCAACCAAAACAATATCATCAACCGCAGCAACAATTTCAACCAAAACTACTCCAGCCAATAGATAGTAAAAGATCCTCAATCTATACCACCTCTTCCATTATCTCAACCTATAAATAGTTTCAAACCGATTAATGATAATAGCCTTAGACCCGACCCGGATTTTCTACGACAAAATCAACAATAACCATCTCAACCGACTTTCGGATACCCTGATGTCTACCAACAAAATCCACAGAATCCATATTACGGTATGAATTCAAATTTAGGCAGACATTATCGTGATCCTATTAAAATAGATCGCTGGGGTCTAAAATTCGACGGTAAACCGGAGAATTTAACTGTAGAAGATTTTATCCTCCGTTTGGAACTTCTCCAAGACCACTATGCGTGTCCATGGCCTGAAATCTTAAAACAATTTCATCTTACACTCTCAGAAACAGCACAAGACTGGTATTGGGATTTTCAAAAATCAAATTACCGACCCGATTGGCCCATGTTGCGTGAAGCATTGAAACTTCATTTCAGAAATACAAAATCCGACTATGAGATAATGCGTGAGTTGGCTGATCGCAAACGAGGTGCCTTCGAGTCGTGTGATAATTATTTCACTGCTGTATCAAAAATTAAATCTCAATTGAAGACATACCTGAGTTTGAGCTTATAAAAATGTTAAAAACAAACTTGAACGATAAAATCGGAAAGCTAGTTTACCCTATGGCTATATTTTCCTTAGACCAGCTGTGCTTTGCTTGCAAAGAAGCTGAAAATGCATTCCCGTCTAAAGTATCTTATAATCACACCAGACAGTATAGGCAACCTCAAAATATGGTAACAAATGAACTCCAATTTTATGATGAAAATTCGAGCTTGCTCGATGACCAAGTTGCTGCAATGCAATATATCAACAACAACACACCAAAACCAGCTAACAAAGTCTTAAATTGCTGGAATTGCAAGATTGATGGACATTTGTATTGGGATTGCCCATCTCCCAAACAAAGTCTATTTTGTTTCCGCTGCGGTGAGGAAAACGTAATTGTTTCTAACTGCCCTAAGTGTAAAACGTAAAACCGAAAGAAGAGTGCGACTTTAACGGGGGAGTCACGTTCGACACAGTTCCCCGAATCATTAAATCAAAACAAAATTTAGTATGCTTTGCAGAAAATGGAAATCAAGAAATTCCTTTCCAAATTTTAAAAAGGGAAAATAAAGTCGTTGAAGAAAAAACGGATATTCAAAAATTTAGCTATAGAAAACCATTACATGTAAGGATAGAAGAATACAATAAGACCAAAGAAAAGATCTTCAATGGCGCTGTAAGTGAGAATATACTAAAAGCTAGAAATCGGTATAGAAACAGAAAAGAAGTTAGATGTAACCTATTATCTACGATCATATATGTCTCAGGAGATCCTTGGCCATATGCCAAAATAAAAATAGCTGACAAGGAAATGCTTGGCTTGCTTGATAGCGGTGCAAGCGTCAGCATACTTGGCAAAGGGTGTAAAGATTTAGTAAATGAACTAAACGTTCAAATTTCTCCATTTACTTCTAACGTAAATACTGCTGACGGAAAATGTCAGTCCATAATTGGAAAAATAAATGTTTTCGTACAATACAAAAATATAAAAAACATGTTAACTTTTTACCTCGTACCAAGCCTGGATCAGGAACTTTATCTCGGCGTCGAATTTTGGAAGGTATTCAAGCTTGCACCTGGAATAGTTGGCGAAATTTCGATGTAGGAAATTAGGAATACTTCAGATACTCACCAATTGTCTCCAGAGCAACAAATGCGATTGGACGCAGTTAGGCGAATGTTCCGGTGCTATACCACGTACGGTCTCGGAAAAACGACACTTGTCGAGCACGTCATCTAAACCGGAGAAGCGGTTCCGGTAAAGCAGCGTCACTATCCTGTATCCCCGGCGATACATGCCCTTATGTATGCCGAGATAGACCGAATGTTGAGCCTTGGAGTGATTGAAGAGTGCGAAAGCCCGTGGAGTTCGCCAGTGGTCCTCATACAGAAACCTGGCAAAAATCGTCTGTGTTTGGATTCGCGTAAGCTGAACTCCCTCACGAAAAAGAATGCTTATCCTCTCCCAAACCTCGAAGGCATCTTCAGTCGTCTTTGTGATACTATTTTTATAAGTAGAATCGATTTCAAAGACGCATTTCGGCAGATACAGTTGGAGGAGCAGAGTAGAGAAAAAACTGCTTTTACCATACCGGGGCGGCCCTTGTACCATTTTGTGTGTCAGTTAATGGACAAGGTCATACCTTCAAGGTTAAGGGATCGCGTCTTTGTGTACCTCGATGATCTGCTCGTCATCGGTCCGGATTTCGAGACACACATCACTCTGCTGGAAGAAGTTGCTGCGTGCCTCAATAAAGCTGGCCTCACCATCAACGTAACGAAGTCTAAATTCTGCTTCAAAGAATTGAAGTACTTGGGCTTTATAGTTGGTGGTGGGAACATCAAGATAGATCCAGCTAAAGTTGAGGCGATCGAGAATTTCCCGATCCCAAAAACGGCAAAACAGGTTCGCAGGCTGCTTGGTCTAGCAGGGTGGTACCGTAGGTTTGTACGGGAATTCTCGACTCTGACGGCTCCAATCACTGACACGCTGAAAAAGAACAAGGCGAAATTTAAAATGACAGAAGAAGCTCTGGAGGCATTTGGGAAGTTGAAGAAGGCATTGGCGAATGCTCAGGCCTTAACGCATCCAAATTTCAATAAGCGATTTCACATTCAATGTGATGCTTCCGACACCGGTGTGGGGGCAATGCTCTTCCAGGAAGACGACGCCAAGGAAGAAACACCTCTTTCATTCTTTTCACAAAGATTGAATAAGTGTCAGAAAAATTACAGCGTCACTTAGAAATAATGTCTGGCAGCAGTATTGGCGATTCAAATATTTAGGCCTTATGTGGAAGGAATGTTATTTACAGTTATATCAGATCATTCTAGCCTGAAATGGCTCATGAGCCTTAAAGATTTAAGTGGAAGATTAGCGCGATGGAGTTTGCAACTCCAAGCTTTCTAGTTCGACATAGAACATAGAAAAGGTAGCCTTAATGTTGTCCCTGACGCTTTGTCTAGAGTATTTATGGAAAAAGAAAGTATGAAAGTATCTACTTAGAAAATATAGCTCCGTTAATAGATTTAAGCTCCAACGAGTTCGATAGTGAAGAATATTTAAGTTTAATTAAAACAGTTCAAGAAAACAAAGACCGACTGCCCGATCTAAAAGTTGAAGAAAAGTTTTAATACAAATGATTATCCATCTCAAAATGACGATTTTATCACCGTTGAGCACACTTGGAGATTATGGACACCATCGGGGCTCACGAATGAAATAACTGTGCGCGCACATAATCCTCCACAAGCCGCTCACGGAAGTGTGGCTAAAACCTTGCAAAGAATTCGTCAATATTTTTTTTGGCCGAATATGACCGTGCAGATAATCGAGTATATTTCAAAATGTGATACTTGTATTCAGTGTAAATCGTCAAACCAAGTCTTGAGTCCTCCTATGACTAGTGCGTATAGCGTTGATCGTCCTTTCCAAAAGTTGTATGTCGACTTCTTAGGTCCGTACCCACGTTCAAAGTCTGGTAACAGTTATATTTTTGTTGTCCTTGATCACTCATCAAAATTTGTCTTTTTGAAGTCTTTGAGGAATGCAAATACCTCGAGCATAATTAAATATCTTCACGAAAATGTTTTCAATATGTTTAGAGTGCCTCAAATATTGCACTCTGATAATGGAAAACAGTTCGCATCAAAGGATTTTCAAATTTTTTTACAGACGTACGGAATCCGACATTTCAAATCTGCAAACTATTCTCCTCAATCGAATGCGTCGGAAAGAGTGAACCGTACTCTTTTGGCAGCAATTCGCTCCTATATCAAAAAAGACCAGCGAGATTGGGACCCCCATTTGATAGATATAGCGGGTGCCATCAGAAGTGCAGTTCACACCTCAGCCGGGGTGTCACCATATTTTGGCTTATTCGGCTTAAATATGATGACCCACGGAAGTTGTTATGAGTTAGCACAAAAACTTAAAACTTTAGAAGATGGCGAGATTACAACTCTTTCTAGACACACCCGACTACAAAGCATGCGAAATAAAATCAAAGACCACATATTGCAAGCGAATGAAAAAAGGTGCACAGAAATATAACACACGAGTTCGGAACATTCGTTTCCTACCTGGGCAAGAGATTAGAGATTATGTCCTAAATTTGTTAAATGTCGAGTTGTGGAGTCCGTCGGTAAAAACCTGTATGAATTGGTAAACTTGTCTGGAAAAAGCATTGGCATGTATCACGCTAAAGACATTAAACAATGAAATAAGTTGAAATGTGTTTTTTTCTTGCTGTGGCAACATCTTGTTACTCAAGCCTTTTTTTCTTAACTTGTAAATTATTTCTTAACTATCTACCTTTAGGCTTCTAGATTATTTTAAGAAATTGTTGCCATGTTAGTTATTTTTTTGCTAATTTATTTATTATTTATAAAATCAGTTAAGTCCTTTCGACAAGTTAGTTAGTTTCAAGTTTCATTGAAACAATGAAACCTATCCAGCACTGTGATATTTTATTTATTTATTTATATTAGGTTAAGTTTGCAATATAAGATTTAGTTACGATCAAATTAATTTATTAACTTATCTATTTATTTATATACTCATTCATTTAACATATTAACTCGTCTTTTTAATAATCTGTTTATTTATTTATACTCGTTCATATTTATATATGTAATTTGTTTGTATTTATTTAGTTTTTTTGTTAATTTATTTAATTGTTAATTTATTAAATCAATAGTCTTGTTTATACGTTGATATATTTCTTTCTCTTTTTGATTTGTATTAAATTAGTAAATTATTCATTCATATTTCCAGTGGATTTATTTGGTTATCTATGAGTTTGAATCATTCAATTATTTCTATTTATTTATTTATCAATTTATTTATTTAATTTACTTATTTATTCTCTTGTCTTCGTTGCTTAATTTTGTTCTTAACTTATTTATTTCCTTATAACCTACTATACATTTTCCTATTTGTTTGATTATTAGTTTGTTCTTACTTGTGAAATCAAGTATTATTATTTATTTTCTTGTATTTGATTCTCCTATCATCAACTTACTTCATCTTAATTGTCCTCATGTAGGATGACACCATAGCCGATGCGAAAATCCTATGAATTAATGCAATAACCAGAGAATATCAATTACCAAGAAGCCAATCCTTGGCTGTCATCCGGCTTTGCCTACAAACTGAAACACGCACACATAGACAGTTGGGCTAAGTCCACCACTAGGATTTTGCACACATTGACAGTTGGCATCGACCCACCACTGATTTATTCGCACACATAGACAGTTGGGATCAACCCACCACGAATATGTCGGTTATTTTTGAAAATCTTCAGTTATTTTGAAATTCACTTGGGCTGCAATGGGCTTGTTCAAAAAGTATAAAAAAGGGAGAAATTATATATATAGTGCTGACCGGACCTTATGAAAATAAGTTGTGGTTTTTTTTTAAATGTAAATTGTAGTCGCTTTTTACTAATTCCCGCCTGTCTGGAAAATAAATATCTTTAGTTACTTTTTTTTCGATAAACAGTTTGTCTTTTCTGTTTTTTTTTCTTTTCAACTCCCGAAATGTATAAGGAATTGTAGAAAATTTACTTAAATAACTTACAGTGAGTAAGAAGAAAGTTTTAAATAATTATGCGAAATGAAAAAAGATATTCACAAACTAGAATTTTGGCATATATACTACGCTTGCATGTGTTGTTAAACCAGCTTGAAGCTCGCGTCATTTTTTGTAAGCCTGGGTCGAGTCGAAATGAGCTTGATATGACTAGATCTCGTTCGAGGAGCGGAGTCGAGTCGAAATTTGTGACGAAAAACCTGGATCAACGAGATAGTCTTACAGATATTGCATTATGGTCTGTTTATTTGCTTGTTTGTGGGCAAATATAGTTTTGCTTTAATAATCGTCGAGCATCAGCTAACCAGCTGTAATTAATTAGTTAAAATTACTGAATCTTGGATTAAATAACTCTACAATGAGCCCTATAGTTTTTAATCAATTGGTTATTAATAATAATAATATTAATATAATGCATATTTAAACGTTTTCATAAGAGCCCAAATGAGGTAATTTTGCAAATTACAGAAAAAGTGTTTTCATCTGTAATTTGGTATTTCTTTTGACAGCTCATTTCATTTTTTGAGTTTCAACCCTGCCTGTAAATCACTTTTTGTTGTTAATTTTTTAATTCAGCTTTAACATTTTCGTTCAAAATCTTTTCAGAGCTATTCAAAATGTGCCCAATTCGGTGTGTTCGTTAGGTTTTGACTTAATTTCCTAGAAAATTGTGTGCAAGTTTGGGTGAAATTATCTCATTTCGAAATTTGAATTTGTGTGGAAAATGAGATGATTTCGTATCAAATTTGAAAATTTTCAACGAAATTTCCTCATTTGGTCTAACGAAAACTTAGTATTAAGGCTCTCCAAAACCAACACGAATACCGATTGATTCGCAGTGAATCATTCACAATAGTACAAAATATGACTAAAACATAGACAATACTTAACAACGACAAAAATTCATCGTCACTCCTTGTTGGCGTTGGCTTGGGAGAGCTTTTAGTTTGTTTTACTTCATTTCTATTTTGATTGTATTAGTAAACATGGTCACGCTAGGAGCTATAACTAGCCATTTGACAATTTTAATTCAGTTTGGCACCCAAGCATATTTCTATTATTTCTCATTACTGTAAACCAAAATGCTTTAGGTTTGTATTTATTAATTAATCTATTATATCTTTCTATTTATTTATTTAACGATATGTGTTCGTATTAAATTAATTAATGTTTTGATCCATAGCTCCGAACTTTTAGCTCACTGATTTTGTGGTTTAACTGAAGGTGGTTCAAGCATGTAATTGGCTTTTATAACTTACATGAAACCTAAATCATCATAAAAACCCAGTAGATCCACAAAAATGGACGGATTAAAAATTTTGAACCACGGAGCATTGTTTAGCCCCGACGTCGTTTTTTCGTCCAAGTCCATTCAGACGAGGAAAAAAACACACCTAATGTGAACCTGGCCCTAGTTGGGTTACTATTTGTTGAACGTCCCTGGTCAAAATTATTCACCTTATGATATTTAACAAAGAAATCGTATGGGAAGGGGGGATTATTTATCCGCTTTTAGGTAAGAGTAATGACTTTCTTGCAAAAAAAGAAAATTGAAAATCAACGGTGCCACTAACTTGCAACTTGCAATGTTATGCTCTTTATTTTTGTTTAATTAACTTTTTTGAATTTTACGACCAAATTTATTTAAAATAAAAATAACTAAAAAATACGACAACAGCTATAATTTCTTAAAAACCATTCTTGAATCAATTTTTCTAGTTAAGTTGTTTCATAATCATTAAAAAAAAATAATTATCCAACTTAAAACTTTAAAAAAAGTTAGTGTATTTGTTAAAACTATTTCATTTCTTTTATATTATGAAGTATAATTTCATTAATAAGTATTCAATACTCCTATTAATCACTGAAAACCAAATGCTTAGATGTCATGAAGTTTAAGAAAAAAATTAAAAATAGCTATTGCTGTTTTATTATCTGCAAAAGAGGGCTCGATTAACTTTTAACACGTGCTACAAAAACGATTTTGAAAACTCCTCATTATTTCTTGTTTGTACTAAAGTTAAATCCAGATCAATACCCGAATCCCAACAGAAGATAATAAAACCCACCTAATATCAACTTTAATACTTATAAAGTGGAAATCGAGAGTTTAGTGAAGTATAAACAACATTGAAGTTCCGGTGTCAAATTGCAGAAAAACTATTCTTTTATTTCTTATTTTTCTTAACTATTTTTTTTCCTTAGAATATATCCAAAAATAATTTTAAAATTATTCTGGAAGAAGAAAGGGCCATCCTGTATAATATGCAAGATGCATTGAAGATGTTTGGATATCTGAGTGATTGAAGACATTTTATGGTTTAATTTTTTGTATTTTATTATAATTGTGGATGAATATTAACTAACTATTACAATTGGCTGTGTACTTTAAATTAATAAAACAATTTCACATCGATGTTTTTCTTATCAGCCGAAGTAAAATTCTTAAAACTATTTTCCAATTTTCAAAGAAAAAAACTGAGCTGTCAAAACAAATAAATCTCACCGCGTTACATTGTTGTTGCAATTCACATCTATTCATCGACACGAAGTGAAATTACAAATACAACAATGTTAACAAATGGGTTTTGGAGGGTGAAACGTACGAAAGATTGGCTTCTTGGTAATTGATATTCTCTGGTGGCGGGCGCAAGTGCGAATTCCTTTCGCTGTATGGAAGAAAAAGAAACTTTGTATGGTACAGTATTACAAAACTTTTTATATCTGTTAAGATGTTAAGAATATACTTACCGGAAATTGTCGTTTTTTTTGAAGGGTGAGCAGTTCAATTTGTTTTTTTGCTACGCCTTCGTCGTCTACGTCTTGTTGATAGTTTTGTTATTGATATTTTTTTTTGTTGATATCAACTATCTGTCTCGCGAATTTTCAACCTAGTCACACTCGTCTCGCAAGATAATAGAATGATGGCCACCGTAGAAAGTGATTTTTGCTTACAAGGCTAGATGTCGTGGTAGCCAGTACTAAAAAGTATTTGGTTTACACGCACATGGATCATCCTTTTTTATTGAGGTTGGGGGGGGGGTCTATGTTCTTATTAATGTTGTGGATATATTTGATTGGTGGTTAAAATCAAACCATTGAGCCGTTGATAGGAATTTTGTAACGGGCAAAATATGAAACTCTGTTTACTTGAACTAGTCCTAGTCGTATGATCCGCCGCACGTACTGGACGGAAAAGTTAATCGCATACGAAAAATCCTAGTGACTAATAGCTGTCCAAATTAAACGACGTTATTTCGCGAAAACAAAAAAAAAAAATACCATTTAAATAATACTAAGAGTTTTTGTTCGCAAAATTAAAATGAAATAATATCGAGTGATTTCGTTACACAAACACCGTCGAAAATAAGCAATAACCAAAAAAAAAAAAAAAATAACTACCTAGTAAGTTAAACGAATAAAATAAAAAGACAAAAAGAACTTAAGTATAAAAGCAAGTTTGAAATTGTGTTGTATAAAGAAAAAAAAATGTACAGGGAGTACCTACATAGTACATCAAACCCACAGTAACTTCGTACAAACATACGGAAAAAAGTGGAAGTTACAAAAAGAAAGAAAAATTATAAAATTTAATCGGTGAGTGTCTTATCATTATATATATTACAAGAAATGTTTAGTTATTCATAAATATAAAGTTTTTCTTTAGTCGGATTTATAAGTATATATATGTCTTTATCCAAAAATGAATAAATTCATTATTCGTTGCTAGGGTTTGGTGCAGTTTAAGGCGATCACGGACTGACATATACCTACATAGTAGTGTTGAATAAACATTTTGAACTCATCCAATGGATCGCATCTAATCGAACGCATCTATTCCTTCATTTTTAATTCCAAACATATATGTATATCTATCTCTTTTGTATCTGTCTCTCTTATACAGTTCAAAACCTTTTTCTTGCAACGTTTTTTTTGGTCGCGTGCAAAAATTTCTATCCACCGAATAAAATACTTTTTGTTGTAAACTTTTTCTTTTATTTCAACACGTTATCAGCACGAATTAATTGTTGCGAACTCTGCTGAAAAGGCTTTACTTCACCACGATGGACAAAAGTATAAATTTGCACAAATTTAATGGAAGAGATTACTCTCTGTGGAATTTTCAGGTATTGGTTTATCTTCGTGCCAATGATTTGGAAGATGTTCTCGATGAATCCAATATGCCAACGGAAGAGTTGGCCCTTGCTGCCTGGATTCAGAAAGACAAGAAGGCACAGCTAATAATCACTTCGTCGATGGATTTTAACCAGCTGAAATTCTTGGTGACAAGTGGATCTGCGGCCAAAATGTGGACCAAACTTTCTTCCATCTATGAGCAGAGATCTGGAGTCTCACTCAGTGCACCCAACAAAAGTTCTATGAATATCGAAAATCGGAAGACGACAACATGGCCAGTCACATATCAGACATAGAACAAATGGCCAAACAGCTCGAGGAACTGGGTGCTCCGATGGCAGAATCTGCAATAGTTACAAAAATTATCTGCCGTTTTCCAACACAGTACAAGCATTTTAGATCAGCATGGGATTCCGTGGCTCAATCGGAACAAACGCTCCAAAACTTGACCCAGCGCCTGATGAAAGAGGAGATGCTTCTAACTGAAAAACCAGACAATAATTATCCAACAGACCAGGCATTGTTGCATCATAACAAGAAAAAGTCGTCCGTAGCAGATAAGAAGAAGAATTCAACCTGTGGTTTCTGCAAGAAACGCGGGCATTGGTGGAAGGAATGCCGCACTCGACTGGCACAACAAAAAGACAACAAACAAGGGACATCGTCGGCGTTAATGACTCACTTCACAGACAGAAAGAGTACATGCTGGTACACTGACTCTGGAGCATCGAGCCACATGTGTTTCCAAAGAAGTGCGTTAAGTTGTTTCCAAGCCGTTGATGAAAATCAATATCCAATTTGTTTAGGAAACATGGAAACGGTGTATGCACAGGGAATCGGCGATGTGAAAATTAAATCAGATGTCTCTGGTAAGATGCAGTTTCACACACTTACTAATGTACTTTTTGTTCCTAGTATTGGATTCAACTTATTCAGCGTCAGCTCAGCCGACATGCATGGTGCTACTACCAGTTTCAAGAATGGTCGTGCGGAGGTTAAAAGAAACGAACAGACACTTCTAGTTGGACAACGTTGTGAATCTTCTCGACTGTATAGGCTTTGTCTGAGTATTGTTTTGCCAGATATTGCGAATGTTTCAGTCAGTCCCAGCATTGAAAGATGGCACAATCGCCTTGGACATCTAAAAGCGTCGACACAATCAAGAAATCGGATCTCAACAAACAACTCTCTATAGGCGAATCAGAAAAATTCTTCTGCAAGGGATGTGCTTTGGGAAAATCTCATCGACAGAGTTTTGTGAAAGATGAAAAATCAAGAAAGAAGCAACCCGGCGAGTTGGTCCATGCTGATCTTTGCGGACCAATGCAGATTCCTTCTTTAGGAGGTTCTAAGTATTTCTTGCTCATCAAAGATAATTTTCCAAACTACACACAGGTCTATTTCTTGCAAGAGAAATCTGATACTGCATCCAAGTTTGACGAGTTCCTTACCAAAGCACGGGCTAGCTCCATCACTGTGAAAGCGGTAAGAACAGACAGTGGTTCTAAGTTTGTGTGCAGGGCGTTCAAAGGTATTTTGACAAAGCATTGCGTTCATCATGAGTTATCAACACCGTACACTCCGGAACAGAACGGATTTATTGAAAGGCAAAACCGTACAGTAAAGGAAACTGCTCTCTCGATGATCTATGACTGTGGAGCCCCACAGTTGTTCTGGGCTGAAGCTGTCAATGCAGCAGTGCAGATTTGAAATATTTGCCCCGTTCGATCAAACAATTGGAAATCGCCTTTTGAGTTATGGAAGAATATACCACCTAGCTACGAGACTTTTGGATGTAGTGCGTTCTATCATATTCCGAAAGAACATCGTAATGGATTGGATGCATAGAGAAAGCATGCTGCTTTCGTAGGCTATAATTATGAAACCAAAGGCTACAGACTATACAATGGATCGAAAATAGTAATAGCTCGAGATGTTTGATTCGACGAAGGCAAATCATTTTTTGAATCTGCAAATACCTGTTTAAATGAGACATCAAGTCTGTGTGTACTACCTTTTAGCATTTTTGAGTCTGAACCAGTACAACGTCCTCAAAAAAATCAACCTAACGAAGACCAAATGAAACAGTGTGATGGTGAATCTACATTTTCGATGGAGGATGAAGATGATCCTCAAGATGTTACCCTTACAAATGATACCACCACAACCCCGGAATATGAATACAGTACATATGAACGTTACCCATTCAGGAATAGAATTACAACAAATATGTGTGCTATATCTGCAGCCGAAGGAAGTCCAACTTATGGTGAGGCTATGTCGGGTAGCGAGAAATCTCAATGGCTAAGGGCTATGACTGAAGAGTTAGAATCACTTCGAGAACCTGACACATATGAAGTACTTGAACGTCAAAACTGGATGAAGCCGATTCAAAGTAAATGGATTCTCAAACAGAAAATAGATGCTGATGGTTTACCAAGTCGCTACAAAGCAAGTTTGGTTGTGCAAGGGTGCTCGCAGAAACCCGGAATCGACTACAAGGAAACATTCGCTCCAGTGGTAAGATTTGAATCTTTACGAATTTTATTCTCGATTGCAGCTCACAAGCAACTTCACTTCATATGCGCCAATTTGATATACAAACTGCTTTCTTATATGGTGAATTGCAAGACCAAATTTATATGACGCCACCGCCAGATATAAAACATCATAATAAAATCTGGAAGTTGAAAAAGAGTTTATATGGCCTTAAGCAGGCTCCACGAGTTTGGAACACAAAATTTAAAGAAACTCTAAACAAGTTTAACCTTCAACAGTGCCAAGTGGACCCATGTGTTTATTTGATGAATAGTACCGACATTTTGATTCTTGCACTCTATGTTGATGATGGCCTTGTATTCTCATCATATAAAAACACTTTGGATAGTCTGATGGAACATCTAAAAATTTATTACAAAGTCAAAGAGTTTGAAGCTTCATATTTTCTCGGACTTCATATCATCTCTACGGAATCAAAACTCATCATAAGCCAGAAACAATACTGCGAACGAGTCTTGAGAAGTTTCATTATGGATTTTTCATCACCTGTAAGTACACCTGCTGATCCGAACATCAAGTTTGAAGCTACAAAAGAAGACAACATATCAATATTTCCATTTCGAGAAGCCATTGGAAGTCTGATGTACCTCGCTGTTGCCACTCGTCCAGATATTGCTTATGCGGTGAATATTCTGAGCCAATACCTGGACAAACCATCTGCTGCACACGTAACTGGTGTCAAAAGAATCTTCAAATATCTCAAAGGAACAATGGATTATGGAATCGAATACAAAATGTTGAATGGGTCGTGTGTAACCTGAAGTAGTGAAAAACAGAAAACCGTCTCTTTATCATCCACTGAGGCTGAATATATATCAGCTTGCTCTGCAGCAAAGGAAGCGATGTGGTTGCGAACTTTTCTGAGGGAGCTTGGTATTCTCGAGCAAAGCAGTGGTGCAACAACAATATTTTGTGACAATTTGAGCAGCATCAAATTGGTTCAGAATCCCGAGTTCCATAAGAAAACCAAGCATATTTCCATCAAGCATCACTTCATACGCCAGCTGCAAAATGAAAATCACATAGACATCAAATATATATCTACAAAGGAGCAGAAAGCAGACGCTCTCACGAAAGCATTACCAGGTCCAACCTTTTCTAAACTTCGATCTCCTCTTGGAATTAAACAACTTTTGATGTGTTCACAATGAGGGAAGGTGTTGAATAAACATTTTGAACTCATCCAATGGATCGCATCTAATCGAACGCATCTATTCTTTCATTTTTAATTCCAAACATATATGTATATCTATCTCTTTTGTATCTGTCTCTTTTATACAGTTCAAAACCTTTTTCTTGCAACGTTTTTCTTGGTCGCGTGCAAAAATTTCTATCCACTGCATAAAATACTTTTTGTTGTGAACTTTTTCTTTTATTTCAACAAGTAGTCCTGATCGCCACTCCTCTTTTTTTGGCAATACGAGGTGCTCCAGGAGTATATATAGATAACACACGCCATATCAAGGTGCCATGAGGTCAAGTGCTGCATTATCTTTTTGTTCACTTTTATTAATATTTAAAGTAATATTTAATAATTAAGTTTCTAAGATAAGAAGATACACCTGGGTATAAAGATAATTATAACATACGTACGTTGGATATATTCGAAGCCCAGCACCATCATAGATAAAGTCAGATATTTACCTAATTATATATATAATAGATATATATATAATTTTTATAAAAGAGTTCACCTTCAATCAAAAAAATAGATTTTACTGTTCTCGTCAGAGAACTTCAACAAAAAAATAAAACACTTTTTTATTATTGAATAAAGAATACTTTATGGATTAATTAAAGCTTCAGATTCCTTACCACTGGTGGGGGGAAATCTTAGGCTATACGAAGATGATACTTTAGAACTGAGCTATGAACTGAACTGTATGGGATCGAATGATCCCTTTTTATAATATTTAAATGTCGATGCAGCAAATCTTGGTTTGACTGCGGATGATGCGATGATATCATAATTCTTATTGTGAAATAAACTCTTGCACAAGTTGCTGAAGGCAAAAAGGTGCTGGCATGCAGTTTTAAGGTATTTGTATACATCGCATCATATTTGTTTACAATTTATTGAATTTAAAGTCAAGTCGTGGGGGCGCACAAGCTGGCTCTGATATAACCTATATATATATAGTTCAATACTATACATTGAAGAGTGGCTGATGCCGTCCACTACCGAATTTACATTTGGACAATTTTTTTTTGTGTTTTTTGTTATGGTGCAATAAGTAAAGATTTTTTTTTGTTGTTAAATTATAGTTATTTTGGGCATTCCATTTTTTTATAGATTTAGTCAGGTGTATTGGAATTTTCAAATCATTCTTTTTAGCTATATATAAGTGAGTGGATTTGGTTTCAGCTGATCATTTCCATTCTCTTTTTTTTGTGTGTATGCCCGGATAGAACTACCCTCGTTGAGCTCAATACAGGTAGAGACAAATCTGATAGAGCAAAATTTTTAACGAATCCAATTCTTTTCGTGTGATTTTTTTGGAAACTTCATGAATTCACTTGAATAGTTAGAATTCTATCCAAAACAAGATTCCTTTATACTGAAGTATAGATTTCAATTGTTTACGTGATTAATTTTTCTCATTTTTTTATAATTATTAATAAGAAATTTGCCTAGGTTTTTGGTTTTGATATGTTAAGTCATCGAAAATTGTTAAATTCATTGTTTATTTTTTTTGTTTATATGGCCAGTAGTTAAATAAACTTATTTATTGTAAATTGCACCATTATGGTTGAAATTTTTGTGTTTTCTTATCAAGCAAATAGCTTGATGGCCTATTAAGTTCTTTTCGTTTCGGGGGATGCTGAATGTGACTAAATAAGACGGTGAAGCATGAGCTGAGTTGGAGGAGAGGTGAGTTTGAGAATCCATCAAGGGGAAGTTAAATCTTCGGTCACTAACTTCCAAGGTAGGGTGGGTCAGACCAACGCTGAAAACACCACAGCGCCCTCTAATGATAACGTCCGTCCGTTTTTCTTTTCTTTTTTATATATATCCTTTGGCATGATTTATGTTGAATGTAATAGGCGAGTTTGAGTTGCCTGAACAAGTTCCCACCCATTTCCGGCGAGCTCAAGCCGAGCACCCACTAGCATGCCATGTTCATACCTCTCAACAATCAGTATATACATTTTCAGTCTAATCTCCTCAAGCTTATTACAAATTCCTGCACGACTTAGGGATCGTGTCTTTGTGTATCTTGACGATTTGCTTATCACGGCGCCGGATTTTGAGATGCATATTACCTTGTTAAGTGAATCAGTCGACTGCTTACGCAGGGCTAACTTAATCATCAACATGAAGAAATCAAAGTTTTGCTTCAAAGAGCTGAAGTATTTGGGCTTCATAGTTGATGGCGGTAAGCTTAAAACCGATCCTGCTAAGGTGGAGGCAATAGTGGGTTTCCCTATTCCCAAAACCCCACGACAGGTTTGGCGGTTGCTTGGCCTAGCAGGGTTGTATAGGAAATTCATAAAAGATTTCTCTAGTCTGACTGCTCCTCTCACAGACCTGCTGAAAAAGAGGAGCGCGAAGTTTAATATGACTGACGCTGTGCTGAGAACGTTCGAAGATTTAAAGAAAGCGTTAACCACAGCACCAGTTCTTTCGCATCCGGACTTCACAAAAAGATTTTATATCCAATGTGATGCCTCGGATGCGGGAATCGGTACCGTACTGTTCCAAAAGAACGAGGAATACGAGGAGGTCCCTATCGCGTACTTTTCGCAAAAGTTCAACAAGAGCCAGCGAAACTACAGCGTAACCGAGAAGGAATGTATGTCTGCGGTGATGGCTGTGCAAAAGTTCAGGCCGTATGTCGAGGGCATGGACTTCACAGTAATAACAGATCACTCTATTCTCCACCGGCTAATGAGCATGAAGGATCTGAGTGGGAAATTAGCCAGATGGAGTTTATTGTTGGAGTCGTATGCCTTCGACAAACAGCATCGAAAAGGCAGCCTGAATGTCATCCCAGATACTTTTTCTCGGTTACATGTAGATTCGCTGGTAATTGAAGAAGTTGCCCCACTCACCAACTTGGAATCTGAGGAATTCCGATCAGAAGAGTACAACAGTCTGATTGATACGATAAAACCGAATTCTGAAGTACTTCCTGACTTAAAAGTGGGAGACGGCTTCGTATACAAACGTGCTTTTAGGAATGAAAGCGAATAACCTTTGCTTGAGCATTCTTGGCTTTTGTGGATACCGTCTTGCCTTACAGAAGAAATAAGTAAGGCACATAATCCATCGAAAGTTACTCATGGTAGTATTGCAAAAATGTTGCATAGGATTCGCCAACATTTTCGCTGGCCTAACATGATTGTGCAAATCGTGAATATGTGTCTAACTGTTCTGTATGTAAACAGAGTAAAGCGTCCAGCGCGAAGCGAATCGTCTATTCGAGAAATTGTATATTGATTTTTTAGGGCCTTATCCAAGGTCAAAGTTTGGTAATGCCTACGTGTTTGTCGTCTTAGATCATCTGTCCAAGTTTGTTCTACTAAAAGCGTTTAAAAACGCGAATACTTCTAGCGTTATACGCTTTTTGCAACAAGAAGTTTTTAATGTTTTTGGAGTTCCAAACATAATCCATTCAGGAAGTCTATCTTGCGTGTTGATGGGGACACACGCTTATAGAAGCACTCCTCCGAAAAAGTATTCTTTAAACTTCAAATCATAGTAAAAGTTTTTTATTTACACTTTATTTTAAATATTTACTTCATTTGTTTAACCTTTTATACACAAAAGTGAAAATGAAGTGCGGCTTGTGTCAATTAAAAATTGATAGACATGAACTTAAAATTCAGTGCATTAATTGTAAAGAATATTATCATGGAAAGTGCGCCAAAATGGATAAAAGAGAAATTGACTATTATGAAAAAAGTGCCCAAGGTTATAAGTGCATTAGTTGTGTTACTCAGCGAAGAAGATCAATTTTGGGAGATGCTCCAATTAACTCATCTGCAAACAATATTTCATCTAAGAGTAATACATCTTCTTCCTCTAAAACCGGTTTGATCTCTAAAAACAAAGAAACTGCTTGTCCATCTGAGATAATAAAGAGTCCATCAGCTTCACCGCAAAATCCTATTCCCCTTCCCCTTGAAGACAACACTGTGGAAAACCGAACAATAACTTTGCAAATGCTGTACACCGAAATCATGCAGCTCAAGCAAGTTAATACTGAGGCGCTTGCTAAAATAAAATCTCTTGAATACTACAATGCTTCTCTCAACAAGCGAGTTGATGACTTGGAGGCGAAGCTAAATATACTGGAGCAGAAGGAGAAACAGTGTTCTGTTGATATTATTGGCATCCCCGACGTTGACAATTCAAACGTGAATGTGTTGCGAGGCAAGAGGTGAGGAAGATATTGGTAAAGTGGAAGGGTAGGAAAAGGAAGAGGTAGGAAAGAGAAAAAGGAATAGTTTAGAAAGGGAAGGTGGAATGTCAAGTTCCGGGGACGCGGCCTGCTTGCATATGCACGGCGTCAGCTCGTCGGACGGGGGGGATCTTGCCCCCAGAAACTTAACCTCGCCTGCAAACAAAAACACATATCAGGCCTAAGGAAAACTAGGGAACAAAAAAAAAGTCGCACTAGAGGACTGTCGGACGGACTATCGTCACACCAAGGCACTGCGGATGTTGTTGCAGTGAGGCCATTACCCACCCTTCCAATAGAATCCTTGGCCATTTTTGGATTCCCCAATCTGGTGGATGATCGGTTTCAGATTATACCATCTTCACCGAAACTCAGCTACCCTCAGCACCCCTGAAATAAGGTCTTCAGTAAGACATGTTTCGATTACTCGAAACAATGAAACAAAACTTCGATTTCATTAAAATGGCCTGGGCTGAAGTTTTATTACGATTCCTCTAATTTTAATTTTATCAAAAAAAAATTATAATCATTGAATTTACGCATTATTTTATCAATTAAACAATGAAATCTGTAAATAAACACAAAATAAACAAATACAACAAAACAAAAAAACCAAATATGATTCTGAAATGTTTCAGCACCTGACTATCACTTCCAAAACTCCACAATAGTACCACTTTCTTGGCACTTTTGTACTACTTTCTACAAAAACGCTTTTCCCTACCCTCAAGTGAGCTCAGTGGAGGGGGACTTATACTTCAACACTGACCGAAAAGAAAAAAATAATAACCAAACAAGCGACAGTCGACGAAACAAAACCTTATCATTTACATAAAAGTTTAATAACTTAAATGGAAAATTTAACTACAAAACAATAATAAAAAAACTTCAAAACCCGCTTTGCCGAACACTCGGGAACTTTTTAAGGTGTATAACACTTTAAATATCCTTAAAAATAGTTTGGTGAAAAACACCATCGGCCACCTCACTTTCTGCGCTAACTTCTGTCTTTCTGCTTCGATATTTTGAATACGTAAATGTAGATGTAAAAATACCTGAGTTTCCGTTTTTTTTTTTTTTTTTCTAATTCCAGAACTCACTGTGCCGTTGGAAATCTCAATCAGGCGTAGAAATTGGATAGTTGAGTGCTCCAAAATCTTGCCAAATGCCGTGACGGTTATGGCGGGAGTTCTTCCGTACTCCTACGGTTGATGGACGTATCGGCGGATCGAACCTAGTTTCCAGCTGTAGCCACGTTGAACTGCGTTGGGAGAAGCAGATTCTTTTGGGTTTATTCCACTTCTTGTCCAGTAAACAACGTTTTGGAAATCAGATGGTTATCCACAAAAATGATAAAAGCTCAAAAAGGGATTTATCGTATGGGCATTCGTCCCAAAATTCAAAGAGAAAAAACATGTGGCGGCCCGTATGGGAACACGTAAGAGGGGCCGCCGAGAATTTACCACTTTGAACTGTTCTACAATTTAAGATTGATTGGATTTTTTTTTTATATACAAAATTTCTGATTGGCACTAACTAGGCGGATTCGTAAATTATTATTTATTAATTTTTAGGTATCTTTAATTTTATTCGATTTAGAGAATTTTATTTTTATTTTAACTTTTTGGCGATCGCACCAACCGTACGTATCGTCGTATGTCAATCCAAGTATGTGAATTCTTGCTGAACATACCAGGAGTCGAACACTTGTCCTGCCAAGGAGACGTGGAAACGATCACACACGAAAGAAAGAGATAGATCTTTACTGAGCAAAAAGAAGCAATGAGAAAAGCAATTTATATAAAATAAAAACTAAGTCGGATGATTCTCCTCTAACTGGAAAAACATCATCCGATTCACATCTCTGTGTATAACACATACCTAAATATAACCAACCAAAAACAAAACATAGATGTGTTTACCCCGTTGGGTACTAGTATGGGTGAACAAACCAAAAATATGAGTTTTATAGTCTTCTCTTTTTTTTCATTTTTTTCGAATTTCGACAAGGACATGTTCAACAATAATGGCACAGATACAAGTGGACATAACTATTTGTCGACAGGTGGTGTTAGTAATAAAGTTTCGTGAAACTTTTACGAAATAGATGTTAATATTACTTATTTTTACGTATCCGTATCCGTGTAAAGTCCAGAATAAGGTGAGAAATGTCAAAAATCACTTTCTCGACTATAAACGTTAACATCTACAATTACTTTTTTTTCAACACTATTATATTCGGTTGAGAATTAACAACCATCCAGAATACAATTGAAACGTAAATTGGCAAAAAGAAACGCCCACGAATATAAATAAAAACGTATAACACAAGTAACAAAAACGAAAGTGTACGTGGTGACGAACGTGTAAACACGAAGTGGTGCTGACCTTGTAGACGTGTTTGGCAACTGGTCCATCCTTTCAATGCTTCCAATTCTCGTCTCTATATTTATTGTCTTTGGCTATCTGCCAGTTCTCCTTCGCGACAAAAACAAAAAGACAAACATCATATTGAACATGGATGGTAGGTATTATATTTAATATTTATATTAATTTTATGTAAAATTTTTTTTTTTTCGTTCTAGGTGGAGTCCACATTGTACCAGCTGGATGGTAAACCAGGCGCCCGCAACAAAATTTGTTGTTTATTGGGATATACTCCCAAATAAACAACAAAAAAAAAGCAATTCGGTCGCCTGTGAAGTGCCCACCTGCCGTCAACAAGAAAATAGGTTAATGGCATAACCTCAAAGACGCCGTGCCGGAAAAAGAACTAAAAGCATATGTTGGTAAATATTTTATAAATTATCTTTTTAATTTTTTAACAATTTTGTTTTCAATAATTTCAGGTATAACTAGATGGACTATGACGACAAATGTGGGGAAAAACCCACGTTCAGCCGGGCAAAAGGAATGCTCCTGTCAATTCATTTTTTTTTCTGTCCACCATCCCCGAAGCCAATTCATAACAGCACAAGTAAGTACCGTTTATTTATATCCTTTTCTACTTGTCCTGACCATGTTCTTTTTCATTGGAATTTCAGAATACACTCAATGAGCGAGAGGTCAACGACCCCTCAATCAATTTTGCACAAAAAAAAACACATCAGCTGTGGATAATAGGACAATTTCCTGCCACCCACCTATACCTACCAACTCATCGTATTAAACTTTTTTTTTCATAAACGGGTGAGTGAGAATGATTTTATTTCATAGCTCTAATTAAATATTAAGAAATGGTTCATAAGTAGAAGTGTAAGGAAAATTAGTTAAATTCTATCAATAAGCAAACATGCAAGTTAAATAACAAGTGGTATAAATAAATAAATAATAAAAAAAAATATCACAGTTAATATTAAAGCTAGTACCACAGTTTAAAAGTCAATTAAATAAAATTATAAATAAGTAAATATCACAGATCGTTAAGTGTTAGTAAAGTAATCAGTCTTAAAAGGAAATAAAATTTGAATAAAATATCACAGCAAGCTAAGTGGTTAGTAACTTATATCTAGAAATCACAGATGCTTGTTTATCACAGTTAGTAAACTAATTTTAGTATCAATAAGTAAAATAAATAACATTAAGTAACATTTAAGTAATAAAAGCATGCAATTAATAAAATATTTACTAAAACATATAAAATTTCTTTGTTTTTATTCAAAGTTGTCAGGTACTTGGTGAATATAAAACGGTGTTTTGATTTTTTTGAATCATTGATGAAATTTTTTGTAATTAGTTTATCCACGACTAGTAAATACTAGTTCAAAGCAATTTTTGGATTTTGGATAAAATCACAGTGTTTTGACAGCGGTCAGATACTACGTGAAAATAAAACAGGGTGTTTCGATTTTCATCAATCATTAACAAAAGCACTAGTAAATACTAGTACGAAACAATTTTTGGATTTTGGATAAAATCACCGTGTTTTAACAGCGGTCAGGTACTACGTGAAAATAAATTAACATATAGTAATAGAACACGACAGTTATAAATAAATAAATAACAGATAACAAACAACAAATAAATAACGATTAAGCATAGCAATATGAAATGAAGCGAATAGTTTTTTTGATTCATGTAATCAAAATTTCGGTGAATCAATAAAAGATTTTATCGATGAGCTCATTGTTTTAAGTCTTTTGCGTGGTATATACCGATTCTTTTTCCTTTCATATTTTCAAGTTCGTACATTTGGTTGCCAACTTGTTTTATTATTCGGCATTTGATAAATTTTGGTGAAAGCTTCGCGGATAAGTATTTTGTGGAATCACTCAACACAAAATTCTTTCGGTACACTTCTTGTCCGGGTACATATCGAACATTTTTAGTACGGACATTGTAAATTCTTGCGGATCTTTCGTTGGCTTTCAATATGTTTTCGCGTATTTGATTCCGAATACAATGCAATCGACTCGCTCGGGGAAGAGTTAACAACTCGTTGTCATCTATCGCGTTCAACTTTCTAGCAAGTTCATAACTACTACCATGCATCATCATATTAGTACCAAATAAGGCAAAATATGGTGATACTCCAGTAGAGCTATGAACTGCGCTCCTTAACGCACATGCTATTTCGCCAAGGTGCGTATCCCAGTTTCTTTGGTCATCCTTTAGGTATGATCGGATAGCGGTTAACAACGAGCGGTTAACCCTCTCCGATGCATTTGACTGAGGGGAATAATAAGCCGTTTTGAAATGCCTAACACCATACTTGGTTATAAAATTTTGAAATTCTTTTGCGACAAATTGTTGGCCGTTATCGGAATGAATTATGTTCGGAACTCCGAACATATTAAAAACATTCTCTTTCAAAAATTTAATTACGCTCGCCGTTGTCGCACTTCGTAAAGCTTTTAACAACACAAATTTGGACAAATGATCTAAAACCACGAAAACATATACATTTCCTAATTTGGACCTCGGATAAGGCCCTAAAAAGTCGATGTATATTTTTTCAAAAGGACGATTACTACAATAAGACGTTACAATAGGTGGACGAGTTACTTGATTAGACGCTTTACATTGCTTAAAATTAGAAACATATTCACGCACATGCACTGTCATATTAGGCCAATAAAAGTATTGTTTAATGCGATTAAGTGTTTTAGCTATTCCACCGTGAGCAGCTTTGGGGGGATCATGGGCCCTACTTACAATTTCTTCAGTCAGACCTGAGGGCACCCAAAGAAGCCAAGAATGCTCTAACATTTCTTCTTCGCCTAACTTCTTAAACGCTTTTTTATAAACGTACCAGCCTTCAACTTTTAAATCAGGCAATTCATCTTTGCATTCGACTACCAGTTCAATCAAATCCAAATATTCTTCGGATAGGAATTCAGCTGACTCCAAGTCAATCAACGGGGCCACGTCCTCAAGATCCAGAGAATCTACATGTACCCGGGAAAGAGTATCCGGTACTACATGTTGGCTGCAACGACAAACTCCACCTTGCAAGCTTACCACTCAAGTCCTTCATGCTCATCAGCCACTGAAGGCTTGAATGGTCAATAATGACAGTGAAGTCCATTCCCTCGACATACGGCCTGAATTTCTTCACAGCCATCACCGCGGCCATACACTCTTTTTCGGTGACGCTGTAGTTCCTCTGGCTCTTATTAAATTTCTGTGAAAAATACGCAATGGGAACTTCCTCCCCTTCCTCGTCCAATTGAGACAGTACGGTCCCAATTCCCGCGTCCGAAGCATCACATTGGATATAAAATCTTTTTGTAAACTCCGGGCGCGAAAGAACCGGTGCCGAGATCAACGCTTTCTTCAGATCTTCAAAGGCTCTCAGTGCCTCATCCGTCAATTTAAATTTTTCGCTCCTCTTCTTCAACAAGTCAGCCAAGGGTGCAGTCAGGGTTGAGAAATCTTTTATGAATTTCCGATACCACCCTGCCATGCCAAGTAACCTCCGAATCTGCCTTGGGGTTTTGGGAATCGGGAAATCCACGATTGCCTCCACTTTAGCAGGATCGGTTTTAAACTTCCCACCACCAACTATGAAGCCCAAATATTTTAGCTCCTTGAAGCAAAACTTTGATTTCTTCATGTTGATGGTGAGATTAGCTTTGCGTAAGCAGTCGGCTACTTCACTAAGCAAGGTGATATGCGTCTCGAAATCCGGTGCCATGATAAGCAAATCATCGAGGTACACAAAGACCCGCTCCCTAAGTCGTGCAGGAATTACCTTGTCCATCAACTGGCTCAACCGCTGAGCTGCATTGCACAACCCGAACGGCATCACAGTGAATTGGTACAAGGGTCTCCCCGGTACCGCAAAGGCAGTCTTTTCCCTACTCTGTTTCTCCAGCGGTATTTGCCAAAATGCTTCCTTTAGATCGATACTACTCATGTAGATCGCATCCGGAAATCGGCTGGTGAGTCCCTCGATATGGGGGAGAGGGTTAGCGTTCTTTTTCGTCAGTGAATTCACCTTACGGGAATCCAAGCAAAGTCGATTTTTGCCTGGTTTCCGCAAGAGAACCACTGGCGAACACCACGGACTTTCACTCTCCTCAATAACGCCGAGACTCAACATCCGATCTAACTCTTCATACAAAATGGCTTGTATCGCTGGAGATACAGGATAGTGACGCTGTTTCACAGGAAGTGCATCCCCTGTATCAATGACGTGCTCCATTAACGCCGTCTTTCCAAGACCATCACGTTCAAAACATAAAAACCTCTCTCTGACCGCATCCAGCCTGGCCTGCTGATCAGAGTTCAACTGATGAGCATTTGAAGAATCGGATTGTTCATCAATCGAAATACTACTTATAATTCCCGGAGCTAACTGGAATACTCTCCAAAAGTCAACACCAAGATAGATTTCCTGATCCAAATTGGGTACAAGGAAGAAAGTAAGCCCCTCAACTTTATCTTTATATTGGACTTTTATTTCAACCTTGCCCACGATTGATTGGCTCTTGCCGTCAGCCGTCCTAACTCCCGAATAAAAGGGAATGATTGGGCAGCCGAGTTGCTGAATCAATTTGTTGCAATTTTTGCCTAAAATGCTAACGCTGGCTCCGCTGTCCAGCAAACCTAAAAATTCTTGCGAACCTATTTTTATTTTGGCATAAGGCCTAGGATCAGATTCCAAGTTTAAAATTGTGGAAGATATTTTCTTCTTCGTATCTTTCCTGGCCTTAAACCTGGCCCTAGCCTTTAAAATATTTTTCGAAGGCATACTAATCGCACTATTAAAAATTCTCTTTTTTGCTTCTTCATATTCTTGAAGACGAATATGCAAGGGCTTTATTGTAAATAACGGTTTAGTTTTAAATTTATCTTTGTTTTCTGAGTCTTCTGAACGTTTTAAAATTTTACGTATTGGCTCTTCCTCTTTTGGAAGAGTTTCTAAAATAATCTCTTTTTCTTCTTTTAGTTTTTCCTCCTTACAAGTTATTGGGGGTTCTATTTTGAGATGGTACGCTATTCCCCCTGAGCCTTCGCGTCCCTCGCTCGGTTTTCCGGGTGGCATCGCGGACAACTTGGGGTTTTTACACCCTCCTGACCACACTTAAAACAAAACAAATTTCTCACATCTGATTCACAGTCGAAGTATGTATGGCCTTGAACCTTACAGTTCCAACACACAAGAGTTGTAGTGTCGGCATATTTCCTAGCTGGATTTTTGGAACGTGCTCCACCAAACTGGTAAGCGGCCAGTTGTTCATCAGTATGCTGGTACTCTTCGTATTCCAGCTCATTCACACCATACTTATGTGGAGGCCTTCCAGCTGGTTTGGGTAGGTCTCTATCTCTCTTCGGAAGAGCTGCCTCCGCTTCCTTACACACATAACGAAGCTGATCCAGAGAAAAGATCGCTTGTGGAAACACTAAATTTCTAATCTTCTCATTTAAATTTCTCTTTATAATTTTCACCATGTCGGCCTCCGGAATCGGCATTTTCAATTGGAACCTCATTTTGTTTATGGCTGCAAAAAATTCTTCGCTACTTTCGTAGGAATACTGTTTCCGATCTAGGATATTTCGGACAATCTCTAGATCGGTCATGGGGTTTTGATACCGACTCAATAATGCCTCTTTTAAGGTTGGCCAATCGAATTCCCTATCTACCTGAAATTGCCAGAACCAATCATAGGCTGGACCAGAGAGTAATTGGTGGAAGTCTCTCAAAATATCGTTCCACGAACAGGCATAACGACTTTTTAACTTTTCTAACCTGAAGACGAAATCTTCGACCGTCAAGTTGTTAGAAAGGCCGTCAAACTTCAATCCCCATTTGTCGACTTTGACTGGGGTTTTGTATCCAGAATGGTACTGGTTAATGACTGGAGGTGGAAAAGGAAATGGTGTATATGGAGTTTGGTAGCCTCCAAAAGCTGGCTGATTGGCCTGAGATTGAAAAGGCCTTTCGGTAGCTACCGGAGTGGATCACTTCTACGCTGATGCTGTCCTATCGGTACAAATGCACTCCTACCTTGATAAGCTGAAGGATTTGGTATCATTGGTGGTGGCCCTGCAAGAACTGGGTTATGAATTGGCATCGGAGGTGGCTTCAACGGAACGGTTTGCTGTCTAGGCTGATTATTCGCTGCTGGAGCTGTAGATGGAAGAGCTAAACTCAGTTTCTCAAGGAAACCACTGAGTTGTCTCTCAACTTCAGCACTTACGCGCGCCGTCACATCTATCTCCAACCCCTTCTTACAGGTAGACATACTTTTTGCTATTCCCATATTTATAAAATTTTGCAAATCTTCTGTTATTATTGTTTTTGGCTTAGTTTTAGGTAATGTCCGAGCAATACTTTCGAGAATTCCTCTCGAACCCTGGTTGGATGGCGTATTTGAAGACCTATCTTCATTCTCCCTACCAGTATTTGGCATCACCGTGTCATCGAGAGAACCAAACACTTCTCGTCGAGGTGGTAAACCTGCGGCTCCCGTATTACTTACTTCACTGTAAGACGGAGTTGATATTGTACTCGTATGAGCACTGGTACTTCGGACACCTGGTACGTCGGAACTATCTACATTCAGAGATGTGGATCGGACGTGCCTATCACTGATCAGAGGAGAATGTAATACTCGGTGCCTAGCACCTTCACCTATATTTTGTGTAGCTGACCTAGTAATCCTTGCTTCCTCTATTTCAGCCTCCCTGATCATTTTACTGATGCGATCGTGTTCATCTTTATTCGTGTGTGCCATTATCAACTTTAACTCTACAATCAACTCAGCAAAACAACAAAATTCAACAACAACAAAAAAAGAACTACAAAAAAAAGAGGTGAGTTTTTGAATTAAAAAAAGTCTTATACCTATCTTAGAAAACTAACTTTTCAAAAACTAACTCAAATAAAGTAAATCTTTTCAAAAACAAAATTGAATTTGTAACAAAAAAATAATAAATATGTAACAAAATGTAACGAAACCTTACAAAAAAACTAAACGAAAACCAAAAAAAAATGTAAACTAAACGAAATTTGTTGAAAAAAATCGAAATGAAATAAATTAATCAAAATGAAATGTAAATATTGTAACAAAAGAATAACTAATTTGACAAAAAAGAATATATAAACAAAATGTAAATAAATAATGAAAATAAACTAAAAACGAACGAAAATTAGATTGTAAATAAAAACTTTCAAAACAAAAAATGAAAAATTTTCAAAAATGTATTTGAACTGGACTAATAAAATGAAATTGTAAACCAAAAATTAATAAATAACAAAAAAAACTCAAATAACGAAAAAAGTAATTTCAAAAACGAAAAACCGATTGAAAAAAAAACAAAACGAGATAAATTAATCACCAAAAAAAATTTAACTTTTGTAACAAAAAAAAAATAAATAAATAAAATAACGAACACTGAATTTATAAGAAAAGATAAATAAATAATGAAAATAAATTAAATATATTGTTATTATTGACGAAAATAGGTAAAAGTTAACAAAACAAAAAGAATAAATAACCGAAAAAAAACAATTGTAATCAATTACTTTTGGAAAACAATGAAAAACTTTCAGAAATTTATTTAATTTCAAATAAAAACTAAATTGTATACCGAAAATAAATAACACAAAAAACTGAAATGTAATCGATAAAAACAAGAAAAACAATTAATCAAAAATCAATAACGTTTCTGAAAAATTTAAAGTATTTTTTTCCTCAGAAAAGAGACTAAATTTAACAAAAACTAGAAATATTTTTGAAAATATTCTCTAATTTCAGAATTTTATAGATAAATCTGAATTGAAGAAAACAAAAAAAAACAAAACAAATTAATAAATAAATAACTAAATGTAAATTTCAAAAAAAAAAATATGTTAAAACGAAACGAAACGAATATTAAACACGAAGTTTTTCAAAAATAATGTTTTTCATAAAAGGAGTTTTCCAAAAACAAAACTAAATAAACTTTAACAAAAACTTATTATCCTAGTTTTCTATATAAATTAGAAGATTCTTTTGTATTTTCAAAAAAAACTTAATTTAAAAAGAAACGAAAACCGAAAATAAATAAATATATTGTAAATTTGTTAACTTTAAAGTTTTGAAACTCTTTACTTAAGAAAAAAGCTAAAACTTTGTAAGACAAATTTGAATGCTTAACGAAAAAAATAACGAAAACAGATAAACAGTTAAACGAATTTTCAAAAATTTAGTTCTTAAGAACTTATGTTTTAAGATGTTGTTAATATTAAGTTTGTTATTATTAAGAATGTATGTATATATATTAGAAACTATTATTTCCAACGTAGTTACTAACCCAATAGTTATTTTAGATAAGTCGATTGTTTTGAGATTTCAATAAACTTGATTGAATTTTCAAAAGATACGATTAATGTTTTAATTTTCAAGTATCGAAGGTATTTTTTTTATATTTTGTTTGTAAATTGAACTTACGGGGTGCTTCAGGTAGCTTCTACTCGGTGGTTTCTTAGCGATATGGTATAACCCTACTTACGACATCGCTAAAGAACGGACATCAGACGGACGAAAACAAACTCCCCTGATGTGACGATAATAATTTAGGAAAACTACTAGAAACACTAACAAATTACATTACAAGGTTTTCCCTCACCGTTTCCGCAATCATAGACTGTCTCAAGGACCTTGCTAGAAGACATGAAACGGTGAAGTAAAACTAACAAAAATGTTGGAACGAAGAAGTCGGACTAAACGTCACACACTATCATCGCTTCCAAATAGATAACACAATACTATAGGATAAGAAAATTGAAAATTAGAAAGAAAAGTAAAAAAAAGAAAGGATGGGAATAGGGAAAAACAATACTAAAATACTCTATCTGACATTACTCAAGCTTTCACAAAGGAACGTCGCGATACAACTAGGTTCGTCTGTGACCTTCCTGCTGCAGACATACGCCCTTTACAAAAACTTCAGTAATAACAGACAAAAGCATAACATTTACTTACCAAAGTCACTGTGAATTTTCAAACACTCGTCGCGATTTATCTAGGTACGTCAGAGACCTTCCTGATAAAGACTTACGAGGTTTAAAAATCCACAGTAAGTTAGGTTGGGGACTTTACAACATAAATGAACTAAAACAAAGACTACAAAAACTAAATTGTCATAAAAACGTTCCAACTAGGTTGGAAAAACGCTTTAACGACGTTGGGCGCCATTTTGTTGCGAGGCAAGAGGTGAGGAAGATATTGGTAAAGTGGAAGGGTAGGAAAAGGAAGAGGTAGGAAAGAGAAAAAGGAATAGTTTAGAAAGGGAAGGTGGAATGTCAAGTTCCGGGGACGCGGCCTGCTTGCATATGCACGGCGTCAGCTCGTCGGACGGGGGGGATCTTGCCCCCAGAAACTTAACCTCGCCTGCAAACAAAAACACATATCAGGCCTAAGGAAAACTAGGGAACAAAAAAAAAGTCGCACTAGAGGACTGTCGGACGGACTATCGTCACACCAAGGCACTGCGGATGTTGTTGCAGTGAGGCCATTACCCACCCTTCCAATAGAATCCTTGGCCATTTTTGGATTCCCCAATCTGGTGGATGATCGGTTTCAGATTATACCATCTTCACCGAAACTCAGCTACCCTCAGCACCCCTGAAATAAGGTCTTCAATAAGACATGTTTCGATTACTCGAAACAATGAAACAAAACTTCGATTTCATTAAAATGGCCTGGGCTGAAGTTTTATTACGATTCCTCTAATTTTAATTTTATCAAAAAAAAATTATAATCATTGAATTTACGCATTATTTTATCAATTAAACAATGAAATCTGTAAATAAACACAAAATAAACAAATACAACAAAACAAAAAAACCAAATATGATTCTGAAATGTTTCAGCACCTGACTATCACTTCCAAAACTCCACAATAGTACCACTTTCTTGGCACTTTTGTACTACTTTCTACAAAAACGCTTTTCCCTACCCTCAAGTGAGCTCAGTGGAGGGGGACTTATACTTCAACACTGACCGAAAAGAAAAAAATAATAACCAAACAAGCGACAGTCGACGAAACAAAACCTTATCATTTACATAAAAGTTTAATAATTTAAATGGAAAATTTAACTACAAAACAATAATAAAAAAACTTCAAAACCCGCTTTGCCGAACACTCGGGAACTTTTTAAGGTGTATAACACTTTAAATATCCTTAAAAATAGTTTGGTGAAAAACACCATCGGCCACCTCACTTTCTGCGCTAACTTCTGTCTTTCTGCTTCGATATTTTGAATACGTAAATGTAGATGTAAAAATACCTGAATTTCCGTTTTTTTTTTTTTTTTCTAATTCCAGAACTCACTGTGCCGTTGGAAATCTCAATCAGGCGTAGAAATTGGATAGTTGAGTGCTCCAAAGTCTTGCCAAATGCCGTGACGGTTATGGCGGGAGTTCTTCCGTACTCCTACGGTTGATGGACGTATCGGCGGATCGAACCTAGTTTCCAGCTGTAGCCACGTTGAACTGCGTTGGGAGAAGCAGATTCTTTTGGGTTTATTCCACTTCTTGTCCAGTAAACAACGTTTTGGAAATCAGATGGTTATCCACAAAAATTATAAAAGCTCAAAAAGGGATTTATCGTATGGGCATTCGTCCCAAAATTCAAAGAGAAAAAACATGTGGCGGCCCGTATGGGAACACGTAAGAGGGGCCGCCGAGAATTTACCACTTTGAACTGTTCTACAATTTAAGATTGATTGGATTTTTTTTTTTATATACAAAATTTCTGATTGGCACTAACTAGGCGGATTCGTAAATTATTATTTATTAATTTTTAGGTATCTTTAATTTTATTCGATTTAGAGAATTTTATTTTTATTTTAACTTTTTGGCGATCGCACCAACCGTACGTATCGTCGTATGTCAATCCAAGTATGTGAATTCTTGCTGAACATACCAGGAGTCGAACACTTGTCCTGCCAAGGAGACGTGGAAACGATCACACACGAAAGAAAGAGATAGATCTTTACTGAGCAAAAAGAAGCAATGAGAAAAGCAATTTATATAAAATAAAAACTAAGTCGGATGATTCTCCTCTAACTGGAAAAACATCATCCGATTCACATCTCTGTGTATAACACATACCTAAATATAACCAACCAAAAACAAAACATAGATGTGTTTACCCCGTTGGGTACTAGTATGGGTGAACAAACCAAAAATATGAGTTTTATAGTCTTCTCTTTTTTTTCATTTTTTTCGAATTTCGACAAGGACATGTTCAACAATAATGGCACAGATACAAGTGGACATAACTATTTGTCGACAGGTGGTTTTAGTAATAAAGTTTCGTGAAACTTTTACGAAATAGATGTTAATATTACTTATTTTTACGTATCCGTATCCGTGTAAAGTCCAGAATAAGGTGAGAAATGTCAAAAATCACTTTCTCGACTATAAACGTTAACATCTACAATTACTTTTTTTTCAACACTATTATATTCGGTTGAGAATTAACAACCATCCAGAATACAATTGAAACGTAAATTGGCAAAAAGAAACGCCCACGAATATAAATAAAAACGTATAACACAAGTAACAAAAACGAAAGTGTACGTGGTGACGAACGTGTAAACACGAAGTGGTGCCGACCGTGTAGACGTGTTTGGCAACTGGTCCATCCTTTCAATGCTTCCAATTCTCGTCTCTATATTTATTGTCTTTGGCTATCTGCCAGTTCTCCTTCGCGACAAAAACAAAAAGACAAACATCATATTGAACATGGATGGTAGGTATTATATTTAATATTTATATTAATTTTATGTAAAAATCTTCTTTTTTTTCGTTCTAGGTGGAGTCCACATTGTACCAGCTGGATGGTAAACCAGGCGCCCGCAACAAATGAGAGAGTCAATAAATTGCTAACAGCTGTTATTGGTGAAGAGACGAACTCAGGAGATATTCGTTCATGCTTTGTTACACCCCGACTCCACAGGAGATAATTTCTCTCCAATTAAATATCAGATATTTATATCTAACATTGTCTTCTGTCTGCGCTGGGCAAATCATGTTATGCTATTTCAAATCACGAAACCGAAAATTACACCAAATGACAAATAAAAACTTAATTGCCACACACAAATGTTGAGATTAATATCAACACTGGTATAAAATAACAAGATAATGAGACAAAAAAAGAAATTTCTAGTCACGAAGCAAAAATATCTCCATCTGTCAAAATTCCTGTCGGAGATCTCTGTCAAGATATAATCGCGGAGAGATATCTCTGACATCCCAACAAGAGATGAAACGGAGTGACTCCATTGGATATTTCATGTCAAGATAAGCATTCTGATAGAAATTATCTCCTGTGGAGTCGGGGTGTTAAGAACATCCAAGCTAGAAACAAAAGCATTGCCTCTAGCAACATTGTATGCGTGAAGTTCTCAACATTGTCTCAGAAGAAAAATGTGATGATGAAAATGCGGGAGAAAAAAAGCAAGATTTCATCTGACATCTTCGATGTTCAAGGCAGCAGCAACAGCAGTAGCAGTAGCAACAACAACAGCAGCAGCAACAACAACAACAGCAGCAACAACATCTACATCAATGATTGTCTAACCAGATATACTAGAACTTTATTAAAAATGGCAAATGAACTGAAACATAAAAATGAATGTAAGTTTGTATGGGTTAGAGACTCAACTGTTTGTATTAGAAAAAAAGAGGGAGAAAGAGTTATGAAGATTAAATCACTTGAGGATATTTATAATTTTAAATTAACTTAAATAACTAATTAATTTTAATACTTTTCTCTCTCATCTCACACCTTTGGATCATTTACCAGATCTAATTTTTCTTACTGAAATTTGGATCTTTGAAGAAGAAAAGACTTTTTATGATATAATTCCAAACTATACTTTTGAAGCGAATTGTAATGATACTTATGCTGCTGGTGGCGTCGCGGTGTATTATAACTCTAGTCTTAAGGATTGTAAAGTTAATAAATACAAACTTGAAAGTTCAGATATATTAAGCGTTAGTTGCGAAATTTCTGGTGTAAATTATTGCTTTATCTGTGTTTATAGACTACATAAACGTTCAGTGGGATGCTTTTTGGATGAAATGTCGGGATTTTTGGATAGCCAAAAATGTAAAAATACAATTCTGTTGGGTGATTTTAATATAAACATTCTGTTAGATTCACCGGATGTCGATAATTATCTAGCCTCGTTCTCATCATTTGGTTTTGAATCCGTGATAAATGAGCCTACTAGATTAAATTCTTGCTTAGATCATGTTTTTACAAGATTTCACCGAAACATTACTGTTGATTGTAAATCAATTATTCAAGATTTAAGAATATCTGATCATTGTCTTACTGGTATTCAACTCAGTTGCTGTCGATTTAGAGAAAATAATTTTGAGAATTTCGAATTTCAAAAAATTGATTTTGTCGCCTTAAGATCAAGTTTAAGTCTTGAGTTTTGGGATGAAGTTTACTCGGCAATCGACCCCTCAGATGCATTTGATTTGTTTCTCAATAAATTACAATATCATATAAATAACTGTAGCCAGAGATTATGCAAACGAAACAACCAAATTAAATGCCTCAAGCAATGGATGACTCCGTCGTTACTCAAAAAAATCAAAAAGAAAAATAAACTTTCCTTTAGTATCAAGAAACATCCTAGTAATCAGAGACTAAAGAAATATTATAAAAAGTTATGTAAAGAGGTTAAACTTGAAATTCCGCTTTGTAAAAATTCTTATTTCAGTAATAAATTAGCAAGGAACATTGGCAACTCTAAAGAAGAATGGCGTGTTGTTAATGAAATACTTAATAAAAATAAATCTCACTCAGATATGTTTATTCAAAACAATAACCTTGTTGCAACCGAATCCTCAGAAGTTGCTAATTTGTTTAATAATTTTTTTGTTGACATCGGATCTAATAACGGTTTTCCCAATATAACTAATACCTCACTTCTCTGTGAGACCTGTTTAGTACATGATAATAATCAATCTGATAGTTTTTACTTTCAACAATTTTCGGCGCTTGAGATTACTAAGATTATTATGTCACTTAAAACATCTAATTCGTCATCTACTGTTAATATTTCAAGTTTTTTATTGAAACATATTGCTTTTCATATTTCTGATGTTCTTTGTTATATTTTTAACAATTGTGTACAAGAAGGAGTTATTCCTGAAAGCTTGAAAACTGCAGTGGTTTTACCATTGCATAAAAAAGGTGATACAAAGTTATTAAATAATTATCGTCCTATTTCTATACTATCTGTTTTTTCTAAAGTTATTGAAAAGGGCATTAAAACTAGAATCCTTTCTTTCTTAGATAGAACTCGGTTTTTAAGTGATTGTCAATTTGGGCTTAGAAGTAACAAATCGACAGAAAGTGCTTTATTGAAATTATCTGGTGAAATATATAACAGCTTAAACAATTCTCAAATTCCGTCAACATTATTTATTGATATAAGCAAGGCTTTTGATATAGTGAACCATACATTGCTACTTGATAAGCTTTATAAAGCTGGCTTTAGAGGCTCCATTTATAAATGGTTTTCTTCTTATTTATCAAATCGTAATCAAGTTGTAAAAATTAAAAATGCTTACAGTTCACAATGCTTCTTAAATATGGGTGTTCCCCAAGGATCAGTTTTGGCTCTAATTCTTTTTCTAATTTATGCCAACTCTTTATTTTTACAACCTTTTAAAGGAAAAATCACGGAATTTGCTGATGATACATCTCTTTTTTATTCAAACAGTAATCTAGTTGATATGTTTTTAGATGTGAATAGTGACCTGGATATAATTAGAAGATGGTTTAATTTTCATAAGCTAATAATTAGCAATAAAACAAAGTTCATGATATTTAATATCAAAGGTAAAGTTCCTGAAGAACTTACTTTATACTATCATTCACCAAAATGCAATCGAATTGTTTTGGGAGATATTGGTTTCAACAATACAATAAACTGCAACGAAAATTGCTTTTTGATTGAACGCGCTGATAGCTTTAATTATATAAAACATCTAGGCGAAGAAATAATGCATAACGAATAATTTTAAGTTCTACACCCACATGTGAACTTTCATCGGTCAGTTTTAAAATGTCACTTTGGAAGTTTATTATTAATGCTAGTTTCGTGTCGTTATCTTTTTTATGATACGAATAGTTATATACGACCAGTTATATGGAACCATTTTTTTTTTATATTTCAATGTTCGTGGTCTTATTTGACGATTTGCCAATTTTAGTAATCATTGATTAAGAGTGATTAGCTATGAACTGGCCCTTAATAGTGTTGCGAGGCAAGAGATATCAGAGGAAGGTCGGTAATGTGGCAAGGTAGGAAAAATAAGGAAAGGCCAGGAAATTGGGAAAGGAAGAGTTCAGGAAAAAGGAAATGAATGTCAAGTTCCGGGGAACGCGGCCTTCTAGCGATGCTCGGCAGTTAGCTCGCCGGAATGGGAGGGGATCTTGCCCCCGAAACTCAACCTCACCTGCAGCAAAAACACAAATCAGGCCTGGTATAAATTTTCACGAAAAATGATTACGGACGGACGATATCACCACTTCAAGGCACTGCTGGTGTTAATGCAGTGTGGCCAAACCCACCCAACCTAGGAATCCGGTGGCCATGTTGGGATTCCCCCTAATGGTGATGACCACGTTCCGGTCATACCATCTTCACCGTAGTAGCTTTGCTACTATCCACACCCCTGAAGTTTAAGACCTCAACACGACATGATTTCTCTTAGGAAATCAATAAAAAAACCGAAACTTTCATCCAAAAGAGACGTTTGAAGTTTATTGTATTTTAATTTTTGATTAAACATTAATTAATTTAATTTACAAGTTATTCATTATTTAATTAATTAATTAGTATAAGATGGTCGAACCAAAACTTTCCATTTGACAATTAAGACTAATTATGAAGATTATGTCTTCTACAGGTGAAAAACAGGGTAACAATAGCAGAGCAAAAACAATGTGACAGGGATTCGTTTCTCAAAAGGACTATCATAAAAACTCGGAAAAGTAGCCTTCATAATGCGCCGGACTACTTGGACCACAAAATAATTCCCTACCTTCTAAGAGCTCTACAGAGGTGGACTGTAACGCGGAAAGACAACACAACAACATAAAACAGAGTAATCAAAATGATAGGCCTTGAAAATCAAATGCTTCACTTACACTTTGATTTAAATTGGCAAAAATGAAATGTAAATTAAAGAAAAAGATAATAATATATATAAATAATAATAATAATAATAATAATAAGTAATTTGAAAAATAGATATGAAAATACGATATGAAATAACTATTAGCAAAACTTTTTTAATATCAAAAAAACTTCACGTCTCGTAATTTTTAACAAATAATAATGTTAATCCGGAACCAAAAAAGAACAATAATTTAACAAGCAAGTGGACATAGAAAGTCCTTAGCAAGGTCTTATGTTGATAATTATGCTTAATTTTAGATATCGATTAAACTTTACTAATCAACACACAAACTAACAATGAATTTACTAATCAATTTCGAATTGTAATAAAAATTGAAAAAAGCACTCGATATTTTGTTGTATAAAACTTAACTTTTTGTTTTTTTCTTTTTAAAAGCTTGGATTCAAACCTGGTACCCAAAATGAGAGGGTGCTCTGGTGGAGGAATAGTCTATCCGCAATTCCAGGTTTTTCCTCTGATGCAGGATTTCCAAAACAGCTGAATTGGACCAAGAAATTAAAAGAAGTTTCCCCCGTATAACAGTTTTCGAGGGGGATGTAGGTAGCGAGGACTTCCACGGCAATTGGATCGTTGCTAGGAATCCTGGTGGATCAAAAACTTTCGCCAAGAAAACCAAAATTACCAAAATGAAATGGCTTCAAAAACTGCTGGGTTTAAATGACTTGCAATATCGCTTGGTTAGCAAATAGTACCCAATAACAGCACCAGTATGTGTAGGATAACCAAAAAAAGTAAAAAAAGTGTGGCGGCCCAGTGCTTCTCTGGCCCGCTGGAACCGCCAAAAATTCCCAACGTGGTGTTATATGGATAACCTCCTATTAGTTTTTTTTTTTTTTTTTTTTTATTTAATAAAAAAAATATTTTTTTGAGTTTTCTCCGCTCGATTGATTTTACTAATGTGCACCCCGTAAGTTTTCTTTATAATTTTTTGATAACACTTTGGAAAAATTTACAGAAAAATATATAAAAAAAATAGGGTGTCAACCGAGCTTAGGACGGCCGCTCGATTTAGCTTTGGAGAATGATCTGTCACTTGACTTTAGCTCATGCACCTTTCGACCATCGAACATGCCACTTTTTCTTCAATTTCCCCTCTCACACCGTAAGGTCATACGGTGAAATAGGCCCGCTAGTTCTTATTTTACATTAATTTATTTTACTTTCTTGAAATGTCAGAGTGGTGGTGAATTTCAATTCGCCTCGAGGCTTTCGAAGTTTCGAAAACCTAACCTCCTCCATCTTGTTTTAGTTTTGTGTTTTTTTTCAACCACTCACTCACATGTGGCGACACAAAACCCGTCTGTCCTACGTTCACATAAGGACATGGTGAAAAGTGACATGGCACTAGTTCTGTTTATCAGAGAATTGTCCTCGATCTATTTAATAGGATCCTTGGACGTTTAACACTTTCGTACGACGATGTGACTCACCACCGCCAAGACATACTTGAATAACCCTACCTAAAGGTTCACCAAATTCAATCTGATTCCCCACCGAGTTCACACCGGTTGCCAGAGATACTCACCCGATTATATTTTTCCTGTAAGAAAACTTACAAACGTCAAAGTTGTCCCTTTGACCCAATAACATTATGGTAACGACCCAAAGACCAGTTTAAGTTTTCACATAAATCGTACTGTCGAGCTGACCTTTAGAATTCTATTTGAATCTAATTACTTGCCTTAGTAGGTCACATGCAGTCAACGTAAAACTAACAAAAAATGAGAAAAGACCAAATAAAATAAAACATTGACACTCATTTATCACGGATCCAAAACGTTCCGAGAAAGGTGAATTGAAAATTGGTTGAAGTGTTGTTCATTCATTTTAACTTAAGTTCTACTATAATTTTTGGTCTCGGTCTCGTCTACGCATTCACGTACCGGCATTCACCAAAGCAACAACCACAAATAGTAGGAGATGCAGATACTTGGTAAGTTTTATTTCATTATTTAATTGTTTCATTTATTCCCCCATTTTCCCTTTTTATTTATTTTATTATATTTGGGTTTATATTCTTTTTATTTATTTTCAGGTTTGGGGTGGATTTCTCGGCCAGGGCGACCATAACGAAATGTGTTCGTTGTTTGGATATATTCCATCCAACGAATAAAAAAAAGGACGCCATGATTCCTCTTGACTTAAAGTGTGGGGAGTCAACCCACGCCAAGAAAGCCGGGCGAAAAAGCGAAAAAAAACTTGATCGGGTACTCGTAAGTTAAAATTAATTGGAATTTTCCTTATACTTATAGTTGTTTTTTTCTTTTCAGATCGAAATTGGAAGGCATTAAAGGGGACATAAGACCAACAATGCTAAGATGTGGTAAACATAGGCCAAACAATTGGCTATACTACAGTGTCCTCACAAATATAAATAAAATTTCTACATAAATTAGAATCTACACCTACAGCGTCGCTGCCGCAAGAATTTGTAGCGTTAAAAACAATTTCCAACTGGGCAGAAACAACATCTGAAGACAATCTTTGGTCTTGTGGCGGATGCATTGAAGTTGTTGGTGATTGTCAACGTACAATCTTATTCTTTGGCTATAGTAATCTACATATAGTCAGTGTGAGGAATATCCGAAAACAACTAAAAGAATCTTCATTTCCCATTATGAAAGCCGATTGGGAGATTAGTAGACTACCAGTAAAAATTGAAGATGATTTAGATGAACAAGGTGTAAGTATATAGTTTATTTTAACCTTTTTTTTATTTGCTCTTTATATATTTATTTATGTTCTGGTTTCTTTCTTTTAGGGTCTAATCTGCTGCTTCCTATTCACAAACGATGACAAAATTCAACCTTGAAGGCAGAGTTGTTTTACAGGTCTCGTATTATGCTTTTAATTTAATTGATTTGTTTCGTTATTTATTTATATTTCTTTTTCTTTTAGTATCTATCTACCGCTTCACCATACATAGGGAACCCTGACCACTTGTACCCCAATTGGATTATAAAAAGGGCAATTAGGTCAGACCTTGAGAAGATAAAACACCGCTTATGCTCGAAATTCACCAGGGACCAGCTGAGCACAGAAATTTTGATATATATTCCTTCATCTTTAGATGGGTGAGCGTTCGTCGTTATATTAACTAACAAGTGTAGTTAGTTTTTAATTAGGTTTTAATTAGCGTTTAATTAAAGAAGATTGTTTCCTTTTTTTTTTAGACTAATGCCACGGTAGGTTTTTAAAATAAATAATAAATAGTGAATTAAAATTCAATAAATAAATTAATAAATAAACGAAACAAATCAATAAATTAAACACGAATTACTAAACCTATATCACAGCTGGCATTATCACAGTTGGTTTTATTAGGATTTATTTTGGTATCACAGTTGATTCAAGTTTCTTTTTTTTTTGTTATTCCAAATGGAGACTTGGAATCTTGAATGTGCATGTGCATGCAATAAATAACAAAAAGAATAATATAAATTAACAATAATCCCGATTACATGCAACAATTATCAGGTACTTTGGTTTTGGTTTTGGAGACTTGACAATCATCAGGTACTATATGCTGTGTGGGTTTTGGATAATAATCCAACGAAAAAAATAGCATTATTAGGCTCTCGTGACAAATAAACATTCATTTAGTGGATTTTTGTTTTGTTTTTAGTACGGTGTATTTTCGTATTTTCAAAATTGATAGATAACAAACAAGATGATTTATTAGAAAACAAATAATGAAGATTCCTTAGAGAATCTGAGAACAAGATATAGTAACGGGTGTAACAAAAGTTGTTAAAACGGAAGCAAGTATGAATTTTTAAGGACGTTTTGTGCTACGTATAAATGTTTTTCAGATACTTAGTTTGAAAGATGAAGTCTTATCTTTAATCACGGTTTATTGTTTTAATACCAATTTTCTTGCCAGATAAATTTTCGAGCTCATACATTTGTCGTCCTACTTGCTTGATTACTCGACATTTGACATATTTAGGACACAGTTTTGCAGACAGGTTATTGGACGAATCACTTAACACAAAGTTTCTCCGGTAGACTTCCTGTCCAGGCAGGTATCGAACATTTCGTGTGCGGGTGTTATACGTTTTGGCGGATTTTTCATTGGACTTCAGAATGTTTTCGCAAATTCTTTTGCGTATGCACTCCAATCGATCGCGTTGAGGGAGTGTCAACAACTCGCTGTCGTCGATCGCGTTCAACTTTTGGGCTAGTTCATAACTGCTACCGTGCATAATCATGTTGGTCCCGAACAACGCAAAGTATGGAGATACACCGGTAGAGTTATGAACTGCACTTCTCAAGGTGCACGCGATGTCATTCAGATGGCAATCCCAATCACGTTGGTCCGTCTTGAGATACGAACGGATTGCCGCTAACAATGTGCGGTTGACTCTCTCCGACGCGTTCGACTGGGGTGCATAGCTCGCGGTGTTGAATTCCGTACTTTTGCAATACGTTTTGAAATTCTTTGGCAAGAAACTGCTTTCCATTGTCGGAATGAAATATCCGAGTCACGCCAAATATGCTAAACACTTCTTCTTGTAGAAACTTTAAGACACTTAAAGTGTTAGCATGTTTCAAAGCTTTCAAAAACACAAACTTCGACATATGGTCTAACACTACAAAAACATATGCATTTCCGGACCTCGATCGGGGATAAGGGCCCAGAAAATCGATATATAACTTTTCAAAAGGACGGTCAGAACAATAGGAGGACGTGAGACTTGATTTGAAGCTTTACACTCTTTACACACAGAACAGTTAGAAACATATTCACGTACTTGTACGGTCATATTTGGCCAATGAAAATTTTGTCTTATTCGGTGTAACGTCTTAGCAATGCCTCCGTGGGCTACTTATGATGGATTGTGGGCTTTTTTAATAATGTCTTCTGTAAGACCTGACGGAACCCACAGAAGCCAAGTATGCTCTTGCATTGGTTCGTCTCCTGGGCTTCTAAAAGCACGCTTGTACACGAACCCGTCTTCGATCTTAAGATCAGGGAGCTCATCAGAATGATCTTTTACTGTCTGAATCAGACTCATGTACTCATCGGAGTGAAACTCAGGGGAGTCTAAGTTGATGAGTGGGGCAACTTCTTCTATGGTCAGAGAATCTACGTGTACCCGAGAAAAAGTATCCGGAACGACATTTAAGCTGCCTTTTCGATGCTTTATGTCGAGGACATACGACTGCAAAAGCAAACTCCATCTGGCTAATTTCCCACTCAGATCCTTCATGCTCATTAGCCAGCGGAGACTGGAGTGATCCGTGATTACTGTGAAGTCCATGCCTTCGACATACGGCCTGAACTTTTGCACAGCCATCACCGCAGCCATACACTCCTTCTCAGTTACACTGTAGTTTCTATGACTTTTATTGAATTTCTGTGAGAAGAATGAAATAGGTACTTCTTCGTCCTCATTGTTCTTCTGGAACAGCACTGCACCAATTCCCGCATTTGAAGCATCACACTGGATGTAAAAACGTTTTGACAAATCGGGATGCGAAAGAACTGGTGCAGTGGTTAACGTCCGCTTCAGATCCTCGAACGCTCTCAACGCCTCTTCCGTCATTTTGAATTTTTCGTTCCGCTTTTTCAGCAGGTCAGTCAAAGGTGCCGTCAGACTCGAGAAGTCTTTAATAAACTTCCGATACCACCCTGCTAAACCAAGCAACCAAGCTGAACCTGCCTTGGGGTATTGGGGACTGGGAAATCCACAATCGCCTCCACCTTAGCAGGATCAGTTTTAAGTTTACCGTCACCAACTATGAAGCCCAATTACTTCAGCTCTTTGAAGCAGATCTTTGATTTCTTCATGTTGATGGTTAGGTTCGCTCTGCGTAAGCAGTTGGCTACTTCGCTTATCAGGGCGATATGCGTCTCAAAATCCGGCGCCATGATAAGTAAATTGTCTAGATATACCACGATCCCTAAGTCGTGCAGGAATCACCTTGTCCATCAACTGGCATAACCTTTGGGCTGCATTACACAATCCAAAGGGCATGACAGTAAATTGGTACAAAGGTCTTCCCGGTACCGCAAAGGCAGTCTTTTCCCTACTCTGTTTTTCCTGCGGTATTTGCCAGAATGCTTCTTTAAGATCAATACTACTAATGTAGTACGGATCCGGTAGTCGGCTGAGGAGCCCCTCGATATGGGGGAGAGGGTTAGAATTTTTCTTCGTCAGTGCGTTCACCTTGCGAGAATCCAGGCAAAGTCGATTTTTGCCTGGTTTTCGCAAGAGAACCACTGGCGAACACCACGGTCCTGGTCCAAATTTGGAACTAGGAAGAATGTTACCAGCTCTTCAAGGTTCTTGTATCTCACTCTCACTTCTACTTTTCCCACTATCGCTTGACTTTTCCCGTCTGCAGTTTTTACACCAGACCGATATGCAGCCAAAGGCAGTTCCAGCTCTTTGACCAGTTGTAAGCAGTTTTTGCCGAGTATGCTTACACTGGCCCCACTATCAAGCAAACCTAGTACCTCTTTGCCACATAAGTCAATTTTCGCATACGGTCTAGGATCTAATGCTAAATCTACTATAGTAGACGAAATTCTCTTCCTCATTTCTTTCCGGGCCTTATATCGCCATCTAGCTTTAAGGATTTTCGTAGAAGGTTTATAAATCGCGCTGTTAAATATTCTTCTCCGGACTTGGTTATATTCAGCAATTCTTATGTGCAGGGGTTTTGTTTCGAATAAGTTGGGTTTTATATTTATTTCTTTATTTGTATTTTCGTTTTCATTTCGTTTTAAAATCATAATTTTGTTTCGGCCCTCTTCAATAGAAGGACCTTCAACCCTTTTCATTTCAGGGTTGACTTCACTTTTAGAGTCTACTTCGGGTTCTGAATTTGGCTTGGACGTGATTCCCCCGGTGCCTTCACGTCCCTCGATCTGTTTCCCGGATTGCATCTGGTACAATGTGGGGTTTTCACACCTTCATGTCCACACTTGAAGCAAAACAGGTTACGGACGTCAGAATCACACTCAAAATATGAGTGCCCTTGAATTTTGCAGTTCCAACAAACGAAGTTTGAAAAATCCGCATACTTTCGTGAAGGAAGCTTTTGACGAGCCCCCCCAAATTGTAAGGCTGCGAGCTGTTCTTCAGAATGCTGGTATGCTTCATCGTAATCTATCTCATTAGCTGTATATTTGACTTGTGGCTTTGAGAATTTGGAAAATTCTTTTTCTTTTCTTGGAAAAGCGGATTCCACATCCTTGCATGCATTCCTCAGCTGATCCAAGGAGTAAATTGGCATTGGATATATCAAATTGACAAAATGGTCGTTCAGACTCTTCTTGATAATTCGGACTAATTCTACTTCCGGAATCGGAATTCTCATTTGGGACTTAATTCTGTTTATGGCTGCCAAGAAATCGTCGATGTTCTCCGAGAAACCCTATTTGCGGTCCATTATCTCACGCATAATGTCATAATTAGACCGATTATTCTTGAACTGGCGCATCAAAGCTTCTCGAAGAGTGGGCCAGTCGGGTCTATAATTGTTTCTCTGAAATTGCCAGAACCAGTCGTGTGCATTTCCAGAAAGCAAAAGATGGAAATCACGCAAGATTTCTGCCCACGGACAGTGGTATTGGCTCTGCAATGTCTCGAGACGAAACACGAAGTCTTCAACAGTTAAAGTTGCGGGTTGTCCCTCGAATTTAAGACCCCATTTATTTATCTTAATTGGTGCCTTAAATCCAGAAGACAACAATTGATGTGGAAACATAGGTTCGTAAGGGTACGAATTTGTTTGGTTCAGCGGATATGTCTGATTTCTTGCAGCTCCATAATTAACATCTTGGAAACCATTAGGATGAACATTTCGGTCTTGACTCCGTCTGAACGGTTCCTGAGTTCTCCGGCGCTGTTGTTCAGGAGGAACAAAAGCACTCCTGCTTGGATCAGACCAAGGAAGCTGCTGAGGTGGTGGAATGATATTTGCAGGAAAATTATATTGGTTATCAGGACGTTTCGGTACTTGCTTAACTGTTGGTGGAGTAGGTCGGCCTGCATTCAATTCCCGGAGAAATCCACTTAGCTGGTTCTGAATCTCATCTTTCAGAGTATTCGACACTTCCTTGTTTACTGTTTGTTTGTAAGTAGCGAGTGCGTCCACAATAGCTAAATTAACATAGGCCTTCAAATCTTCAGGGATTACATTTCTCTCTTTCTATTTGCTTGCAGGTGGTCTTTTTGAAAGGCTGTCTAAAATATCTCTATACCCACTCCCGGTATTAAGATTCGCGCTGGTTTGGCCAGGAGGAAATACCCTCCCAGTGTTAAGCCTAACTGTTTGGCTTAACGAACCAAAACTTTCACGTGGAGGTAAGGCTTCGGCTCCACCACCACTGAGATCACTAAACGAAGGAGTGGAAACCGAGTCGATGGTATTTGAAATTTGATCCTCAAGTGGCCTACTAGAGCTAACGGCGGGTATGTTTGACGTAGAACGTACTTGCCTATCTGTTGTGAGAGGCGAATGCATTACTCGACGTCTCTCGGTGACATCTCAACTTTGGCTCACCGATCTAGTCAATCTAACATTTTCATCTATTTCAGAATCTCTTATGATCCTGTTGATGCGATCATCTTCATCTCTACCGTTTGGATACATTTTCAAATTTACGAAAAAGAAGAATTAAACAACAAAAAAACGAAAAATCTAACAAATAGTATAAGGTGAGTTTTCTTAAGAAACTAATTTTTCTGAATAAAAACAAAGCTTAACGTAGTAAATTTAAAAAATTAGTGCAATTTAACTTAAATTTTCTTAGAAGAAAAGGAAAGTATTTTTCTATCGAAAACAAGTAGTTTTGAGTAGTATTATTAGTTAATTTGTAATATTTAAGAATAATTTGAGAGTAATAATTTAAGAGTAGTTTATAAGAGTAGTTCTTAAGAGTAATTCTTAAGAGTATTTTTAAGATAATAATCAAAAATTTTCAGTTGCTAATAAACAAAAAATTTTTCGTATATAGCAAACAAAATCAAAGTTTTTTTTTTCTTTACGGGAAGTTTCTTTTCTCTTTCAACCAATTATTTTGAAGGTTTGAATTTCAAAAATAGGGAGCTTGTTTGCTTAGGTTTTTTTTTCATATGAATTCGGGGTGCTTCAAGTAGCGTTTACGGTTTTTAGCGAAATGGTACAACCTTACCAGTGGTATCTTTCAAAAATAGACATCATACGGACAAAATTAGATTCCCTGGAGTGGTGATGTAAGAAAGGGAATTACAAAACGTAGAGAATTCACGAAAAGACTAGAAGTAGTTTACCTCACTGTTCTCGCAATTCTGATCAGTCTCTTAGAACCTTGCCAGAAGACTTGAAACAGTGAGGGAAACGAACAACACAACTGAGAAAATCTCAAAGAAAAAAGATGAAAGTAGGTAAGTTGGAACGGTGCATCGATGTACAACGACCCGTCAAACACGGTCACCGTATCCAAATCGAAACTTAAGAAGACAAGACAAGAGGAATGAAATTGAAATTTAGAAGTAAAAAGTTGAAATTTGAGACAGGGAATATGAGGAAAACAGGACTTAGAAAAAGTGACTGTACTGCCTACAAATTTCCGGAGTTTGTCGCAATTCACCATAGTATGTCAGTGACTTTCTAGGTGAAGACATACGAGTCCAAATATCTGCAACCAGCCCAGTTAAATAAGAAAAAAAAACATTCACTAACAGCAGTCACTGTGAATTTTCAAAAGCTCGTCGCAATTTATCGAAGTACATCAAGGACCTTCTTGATAAAGACTTACGAGTTTGAAAATTCACAGTAAGTTTGGTTTAACTATCACGAAACGAATACTACAAAAAATATTAGCTAAAAGTCAATACGTTGGGCGCCATTTTGTTGCGAGGCAAGAGGAATCAGAGGAAGGTCGGTAATGTGGCAAGGTATGAAAAATAAGGAAAGGTCAGGAAATTGGGAAAGGAAGAGTTCAGGAAAAGGGAAATTAATGTCAAGTTCCGGGGAACGCGGCCTGCTAGCGATGCTCGGCAGTTAGCTCGCCGGAATGAGGAGGGGATCTTGCCCCCGAAGCTCAACCTCACCTACAGCAAAAAAACAAATCAAGCCTGGTATAAATTTTCACGAAAAATGATTACGGACGGACGATATCACCACTTCAAGGCACTGCTGGTGTTAATGCAGTGTGGCCAAACCCACCCAACCTAGGAATCCGGTGGCCATGTTGGGATTCCCCCTAATGGTGATGACCACGTTCCGGTCATACCACCTTCACCGTAGTAGCTTTGCTACTATCCACACCCCTGAAGTTTAAGACCTCAACACGACATGATTTCTCTTAGGAAATCAATAAAAAAACCGAAACTTTCATCCAAAAGAGATGTTTGAAGTTTATTGTATTTTAATTTTTGATTAAACATTAATTAATTTAATTTACAAGTTATTCATTATTTAATTAATTAATTAGTATAAGATGGTCGAACCAAAACTTTCCATTTGACAATTAAGACTAATTATGAAGATTATGTCTTCTACAGGTGAAAAAAAGGGTAACAATAGCAAAACAAAAACAATGTGACTGGGATTCGTTTCTCAAAAGGACTATCATAAAAACTCGGAAAAGTAGCCTTCATAATGCGCCGGACTACTTGGACCACAAAATAATTCCCTACCTTCTAAGAGCTCTACGGAGGTGGACTGTAACGCGGAAAGACAACACAACAACATAAAACGGAGTAATCAAAATGATAGGCCTTGAAAATCAAATGTTTCACTTACACTTTGATTTAAATTGGCAAAAATGAAATGTAAATTAAAGAAAAAGATAATAATATGTATAAATAATAATAATAATAATAATAAGTAATATGAAAAATAGATATGAAAATACGATATGAAATAACTATTAGCAAAACTTTTTTAATATCAAAAAAACTTCACGTCTCGTAATTTTTAACATATACTATTGTTAATTCGGAACCAAAAAAGAACAATAATTTAACAAGCAAGTGGACATAGCAAGTCCTAAGCTAGGTCTTATGTTGATAATTATGCTTAATTTTAGATATCGATTAAACTTTACTAATCAATTTCGAATTGTAATAAATATTGAAAAAAGCACTCGATATTTTGTTGTATAAAACTTAACTTTTTGTTTTTTTCTTTTTAAAAGCTTGGATTCAAACCTGGTACCCAAAATGAGAGGGTGTTCTGGTGGAGGAATAGTCTATCCGCAATTCCAGGTTTTTCCTCTGATGCAGGATTTCCAAAACAGCTGAATTGGACCAAGAAATTAAAAGAAGTTTCCCCCGTATAACAGTTTTCGAGGGAGATGTAGGTAGCGAGGACTTCCACGACAATTGGACCGTCGCTAGGAATCCTGGTGGATCAAACACTTTCGCCAAGAAAACCAAAATTACCAAAATGAAATGGCTTCAAAAACTGCTGGGTTTAAATGACTTGCAATATCGCTTGGTTAGCAAATAGTACCCAATAACAGCACCAGTATGTGTAGGATAACCAAAAAAAGTAAAAAAAAGTGTGGCGGCCCAGTGCTTCTCTGGCCCGCTGGAACCGCCAAAAATTCCCAACGTAGTGTTATATGGATAACCTCCTACTAGTTTTTTTTTTTTTTATTTAATAAAAAAAATATTTTTTTGAGTTTTCTCCGCTCGATTGATTTTACTAATGTGCACCCCGTAAGTTTTCTTTATAATTTTTTGATAACACTTTGGAAAAATTTACAGAAAAATATATAAAAAAAATAGGGTGTCAACCGAGCTTAGGACGGCCGCTCGATTTAGCTTTGGAGAATGATCTGTCACTTGACTTTAGCTCATGCACCTTTCGACCATCGAACATGCCACTTTTTCTTCAATTTCCCCTCTCACACCGTAAGGTCATACGGTGAAATAGGCCCGCTAGTTCTTATTTTACATTAATTTATTTTACTTTCTTGAAATGTCAGAGTGGTGGTGAATTTCAATTCGCCTCGAGGCTTTCGAAATTTCGAAAAACTAATCTCCTCCATCTTGTTTTAGTTTTGTGTTTTTTTTTCAACCACTCACTCACAGGTGGCGACACAAAACCCGTCTGTCCTACGTTCACATAAGGACATGGTGAAAAGTGACATGGCACTAGTTCTGTTTATCAGAGAATTGTCCTCGATCTATTTAATAGGATCCTTGGACGTTTAACACTTTCGTACGACGATGTGACTCACCACCTCCAAGACATACTTGAATAACCCTACCTAAAGGTTCACCAAATTCAATCTGATTCCCCACCGAGTTCACACCGGTTGCCAGAGATACTCACCCGATTATATTTTTCCTGTAAGAAAACTTACAAACGTCAAAGTTGTCCCTTTGACCCAATAACAGTATGGTAACGACCCAAAGACCAGTTTAAGTTTTCACATAAATCGTACTGTCGAGCTGACCTTTAGAATTCTATTTGAATCTAATTACTTGCCTTAGTGGGTCACATGCAGTCAACGAAAAACTAACAAAAAATGAGAAAAGACCAAATAAAATAAAACATTGACACTCGTTTATCAGGGATCCAAAACGTACCGAGAAAGGTGAATTGAAAATTGGTTGAAGTGTTGTTCATTCATTTTGACTTAAGTTCTACTATAATTTTTGGTCTCGGTCTCGTCTACGCCACTGATCTCTATATACACTGGATAGTGTATTCCTTATAATGTATAACAGTTTTTTTGCTTCCATTTGAAGATGACAATTAGGTGGTCGGCTTCATAATTTGACGTCTACATTAACACAAAAAAACCTGTTTCCAAAATTTCAATCTGAAGAAAGAGAAACAGACCAATGATATGAAAGGGAAAAACTTTGTGGGAATTTATTTTATATTTTTTTTTCATTAAGTTATTCATTGTGTACATTTTGTTTGTGCTATTATTTTTCAATAGCACTAGAATTATATCAATAGAAAGGTGTTTAAATAGGTAAAAGTAAATATGTAGATGGGATATGGGAACCATCGACTTCGTTCATTATTTCAGTTTGCAAACAAGTTAAACAAAACAGCTGATAAGTGTGATGAGGAGAGTGCGATTACATAGTCTGTGTTTTTTAAGATTTTACCTCCTTGTCACACTCTTTACATTTGTAATTCCGTTTCATTTAACCATTTGTGAATGAAATAAAATTACAAACAACATTGTTAGCAAAGAGATTTTGGGGGGGGGGGGGGGGGGAAGCAACGAACGGAAATTTGACGTCTTCATAGTGGATTATTTTGTTTAAATTGTTATACAGTCATATTGTTATACAAAAAAGTGGTCAGCTTCATAATATAACAGTTGTTCAAATGGAAGCAACTTTCTTATGTCGATACGCTATCCAGTGTATTATAGAGATCAGTGGTCTACGCATTCACGTACCGGCATCCACCCAAGCAACAACCACACAACCACAAATAGTAGGAGATGCAGATACTTGGTAAGTTTTATTTCATTATTTAATTGTTTCATGTTTATTTTATTATATTTTGGTTTATATTCTTGTTATTTATTTTCAGGTTTGGGTTGGATTTCTCGGCCAGGGCGACCATAACAATAGCTCCAATCATACTACGTGGCCGCAGGTACGTGGAACGACAACGAGAACAATATGAATCTTGGTTGTATACGGATCGTTTTATGAGCGAAATTAGAAATTATTGAAGGGGAAAAAGTAGTAGCTGAGGTTTGGCAAAACGTCAATGAGATGATGGAACAATAATTTTACCAATACATAAACAGTTCGCAAAACAAATTGGAAAGAGATTGGAAATAAGTGTGAAAATATTGTCGATGAGATGATCAAACAGTGTGGGAGGAGGATTGGCAACAGAAAAAGCAAAGTGGCGTGTACATCAAAAATTATGTTGAAAGTGAACGTCATCTTGGCACATGTTCGGTTGACATTTTTGGAAAAGTGCGTTCAACATACCACCTGCTATCAACTAGTTGGAAATTAACTTAAATAATTTTTGTGAAGTAAATGAAGTAATTTCTTGTGTACGATTGTGAAACCACTTGGAAAAAAAATTAAGTTTCAACTTATAACGTAACGGGTGTGCTACTAGCTTTTATAATTTGTTTGTGTATTTTAGTAAAATCGTTTTTTTCGTTATTTAAGGTTTTGTGTGGTGGTCAGCTAAAATATTTTGAGACTCACCTTGAAACCACTAAAAAGTTTAATAACTAGCACCCTTGTATATTCTATAAAACCAAATAATATGGTGAGTTTGGAAACCAAGTTTTTATTGAAAATGATCCTTAAAGAGATAATCTAAATGCAGGTTGCTACATCACCCCCAAGTGCATAGAGTACCTATATTATCTAGAGAACCGACTTCAGGGCTTTTTCTCTTTCACCCTACAAGCTGCACTGATTGGATTTCCTCCACATAGCTGAGCATGTGTTAGCTGCCCAATGCATTTTAAATGGAACCACACTAATACAATGATAACTTATCGGATTTTGGCTCAGTTTTGCTCACTTTTCCTCAACTGAAATTCCGATATTCAAAATAGGAATCAGTTAAATTCAAAAACTGAAAAAGAAAATAATGTAGAAGAAAAACATTTTTTTCTAACACTTTATGAACGAAAACTATATTAAATATCTCTTTTTATAGATTTCGGCACACAAATAAAGTAATATTTATGATTAGTTTTGTTAAAAGCAGAGAAAATTTACCTTAAAAGTGGATGCACACCCTTGAAGTTCTATGCGTACGTGCCCTTATCTTGTTCCTCAAGAGAAAACCCACTGAGCAAAAAATGGTTGACATTTTTGACATTTGTTTTAAGTTTCGGCAGATGACAAGTGACAATATTGACAGATGAAATTAAGAACTAAAAATAAAAACAAAAACATATAATGTTGTTTATTAATAATTTTTGGCAAATTTAATTTTGAAAACAAAAAATCATTGGTTTGGTTTTTATTGACTCATGTGAATGTTATATTTTTTAATATTACTTTTTACCTTGACTGTTTGTAGATGATATCATCGAAGATAATCAAAAGCGAACCCACGTCCAAGGAGATCAAACAGGAACCCAACATTCACCGAATGCACCTTAAGGAACCTCTAATCCAATCGATTAGAGGGTATCCGAGCATGTACCAGCGACTGCAGCTTAGTATGCCTCATCAACATTCACCGCATCTCGCAGCAAATGCAGACTGAGCAGCAGGCACAACAACAAGCTGAGCAACAAGCATAATAACAAGCTCAACAGCAAGCCCAACAACAGGCCCAACAACAAAGCTCAGCAACAGAGGCAACAACAATAGCAACAGCAACAACATCAACAGCAATAGCAGCAACAATAAAAGCAGCAGTGTGGCTGGTATACCTGCCACAGTAGCAGTGGTAATCCAGACGATAGTCGAAGTCCACCACCTCAAAGACATGTGCATACACACCATCATACGCACGTTGGACTTGGCTATGTTATGTATCCGGCACCCTATGGAATCAAGTGAAGATAAGTTAGTAGAATTACACTAACCCAAAGCCAATCAATATCATTGATTGTTTTCAGAAGAGAAGAAAAAAGTTATTTAACAAATGTTCGGTAAAGTTTCTTGTAGTTTTTTCACTTTGAAAAATAATATTTGTTAAATTATTTTACAAAACCAATCAAACATTTTTATCGTAGCCAACATATTCTAATTGAAACTTATTCTTTTCAGAAATTACATCTTCTCAGAGCAGAGGCGCAATAATTTTCTGCAGCAAGTACAGTCTGGCTCACATCAACAGCCTCCCGGCTCACAAATAAAGCCCGAGGATCTACCAATGTCAACACAACAAAAACAACAGTTTAGTGACCAGCAATCGCAGCAAATGCGAGCTCAACAGGAAGCGCACCAACAAGCTCAACAGGAAGCCTGACAAAAAAAAAAAGACGAAAAGGATGTAAAAATAAACCCGGAGGGCAACCTCATCTTACATTAGTCCGAGTCTTTTTGGTTTCGATGCCAGTCACCCGCTTCTGGGCAAACAAAAGCAGCAGGGACCTGGCGATGTGGCTGGTATACCTGGTAGTGGCAGTGATAATCCAGCCGATAGTCCAAGTCCGCCCAAAGACATGTGCACACACACCATCATACGCACGTTGGACTTGGATATCCTATGTATTTGGCACCCTATGGAAGAGCTTTAGCCATAAACTTGCTCGATCCCAAAGAAAAATAAAAAGAATATATTAGTCATGTATGTATGTATGTTTCATTTTTAATTTATATTTTTGTTTTCAATTAATCAGTGATATGATATCTGCGTTTTAACGTCCACTTTGTATCGAGCTAGAGTCTTAATGTGTGAAACAATTTTCTTCAAATTCAGAGCATGATTTTTTAAAGAACATATTCATACCTAAATATTCCAAATTTGAAAAAAAAATCGGTCTACCCGTTTAAGCTTGGAGTATGAAGTTATTAAGGGTATTCATACAACAGCGTAAACTCATCGTAAATGTTGTAAAATTCGTTATTTCTGTCACAATTTGTATGAAAAATTTGACAGATTTACGAAGCTTACAACTTTACTACGTTTACGACGACTTAACGCTGTTGTATATTATGTTTCTACGAAATACCACTGATATGTAGTTAATAGTTTAAATCACTTTTCATGAGATTATTGTTTTTGGGTATCTCACTTTGAGGATAAATGTTGATGATAGGTTGATCTTTGTACGTAAAGTACAGTAATTCCTTTAGCGTTACCCAGGATGTACCACAAGAAGGTAAAATTGAATTCCATTCCGCGTAGCAGTCAAATATTTATTTTACGGTACAAAATATGAATGTTTGTTCGTTCTTTTTTGTTTATGATCTAAGTAGGTATACATACTTTGGACATTACAATTGCATTATATATATGTACTTAAGAGACAAACATATAATGTATGTATACATTAAGAAATTATATAAATTTGTTACAGTGGTACACCAGTACCTAGGTAATGTAGATTTCTAATAATGTCTTACATTTTCATGTCTCAACATTTTTAATGTGCATCTTTGGGCCATGTATACACATTCATACATTCATATTCATATATTTTTTTAGAGCTTTGTGAAGAGCTGATATCTTTGTAACGAGTGGTCATATTGAGTTGAAACAAGAAGAAATCAGAACTTTTGTTTTTTTTTTCAAAGTTGCTTTTATAGCCTTTAGTCCTACAAATTGGCGTCTCCTCAGGCTTACTTACTTGGACTCATCAACGACATATGCAATTTGTACTAAGTTCAGTTTAACTTACATTAATTCTTTTACAAAAATCCACTGTTAACTAACTATATCCAACAACATTTGAATTTCTAATCACTAAGCTGAAAATTTTTTTGCCCGGGGCCAGACATAGTTTCTATATGAAGGTTCTTTTATAATACAAATTCTACATATGTATGTATATACTGCTGAAATAAATCAGCCAAGTAGGAGACTTAGCAATAAGGATTGGACTTGTTGAATTGAAGATTTGTTTGCAAATAATTTCTAGAATTTCTTAGAATTTACAATTTATTGATTTGCCCAATCAAAATTTGAAGATAATCGCTTCCGTGGATTGAGCTACACATTGAAGTGCAGATAGACATACCGAACACCAACAGACAGAGAGAATTGTGCCACCCACTTTTTTGGTGTTCTCTATCATCGTAATGACATGTTTGATTTTACCTCAAATTGTTTTTCAACGATCCAAAACTTGCCCTTTATTACCTATGTATATATATCTCAAGTAAAAAGATTTTTTAGTTATCAGAAAAAAATTTTGAATTTTATTCAAACTTCTTAAGCAAACAGATAAAAGCATCTAATCAATAAATTGTAAATTTGGATATAAAATTAAATACAAACAAAAGCAACATATTCATATCATTTGTTGATGTCAACTTTAAGTTTTTCATCGTATTCCTTTGAAACTTTCCCTTCATGATACGTATTTAATTTCTATATCGAAAAAAGACAATAAAAAACATGAAAAATAATAAATAAGAAATGGTCTGTTTTGAAAGTTTTATTTTCTTACGCCTCTTGTTTTGATAAAATTTACTTTAAATAAAAAGTAGCAACAAATTGAATTGTAGGTCATATTGAGAACAAAATGCTATGCGAAAATGTATTTATATGCAAAAAATAGGGCTTATTATAAACAAGCTAAATTTTTTTAATTTGATAAATTGACTTGATATTTAAGACAATACAAAGACGTTCACTAGTGTCTTTCTTTGTCAAAATAGAAGACTAACAAAAAGAAAAAATTACAAAACACACATAGCATCCTTTTCAATATAATGAAAGCCACTTTTACAAGCGCTTTCGAGTACTTAAACCTTACATTTTGTTTATAAGCTTATACAACTCATAGGGAATTCTTACCGTATGTTGGTGTATGTAGTTCAGTTATGTGCAATTTGTTTGTAATGCGCATTGGTCTTTGATGTTGAAGAATTTTCTTAACAACTTCTTGGTCATCGGAGCAAGTTGCAATAATATTGTCAGGTATTGAAACAGCGTACTCAATATCAGAAAACTCCGAAGATGTAATGGAGATGTTGCTTCCAACGGAGCTTACGGATGCTTTACGTTTAAAGTCTGAAAAAAGGAGAATTTATAAGATTTATTTATAAGCAAAGATCGCTTTTGGGTTACTTCCTACACTTTGTGTTCAATGCCAGTTGTATTCTCATAGGCAGGACTGCCAGTAATGAAAAAGCTATCTTTTTCAGTATCCGAATAAGAAGGCTTATGTAAGTCTTGAGCCGAAACATGAAAGACTTTTTGGTACTCGTAGCCATCGACACAATCGTGACTAAAGGCTGTCTAACCAGCAGCTTCTTCTTTACGTTTAATTTTACGAAATTTTCCCACGGCATGATCATCATTTGCTTCTAATCGGTTACGTATATATCTTAGGACCTGACCCATCTTCGTTAGGTTTAAATTTTGTTGTAAGATTTATAAGTTGTATTTTGTTTTTTCTGCGAGTTTATTTTACGAGGAGGTTTCTCTTCGTGGACAATAAATATCGGAAATAGCTGTTTACATTGAGGAATTTTCTCTTGCCTTGGCGGAGATTGGACTGTTCGTGAAAAGTCAAATTCAGTTTGGGAACTCTTTGATGTTTTAGCCGGAGTATTTGAAAAATAGCTACTTGGCGGTGATTGAAGACTAAAACGCTTCAGGTAAATGAGTTTTCCTGTACTGCATTGCTGCTTTCGGTTGATTTTTCTCTTTCCAAGCTTTCAATATCACTTAGTGAAGGGCAAGAAGGTATTTGTTTTTGAGGCATAATCAAACTAATTCATGTGATGCAACTTTTGGATAGTGGAAAGGACTTGCGATTTTTTGTGCGCTTTTGTGTCATTTTTGGGACAGGAATTCCCTTCTGACGCAAAAAATCATCGAGAATTTTTTCGGCATCTCGTTTTGAAGACGCTGAACTTATAGAAGCTTCCAACGGTGCTCACGGATGCTTTACGGTTAGTCTGAAAAAAGGAAAATTTATAAGATTTAAAGATGTCATAGTTATCATAACTTACCAGTTAAGAATGACGCCCTATCGTGATCTGTTCTGTGGTGAGTAGATACATCAGGACCACCACCCACCACAGAGGCCAGTATGACTCATTTGACATGGTCGTGGCGTTGGAAGAGGTAGACTTGGTGCGCGATCTGCTGCAGCTAGTGCTTGAAAAATCTCCTCGACTGCTACTACTAAACATTGGGTTGCTATAATAAATTTAATGAAATATTAGTTACGTAGATTTGACAAAATATTTAAATAAGTATGATATGAGTATTTATTTATTGCTTTAATAGTTTATGTAGTGCAAATATTTATGTAATGTATTTTGGTATGAGTCGAATAATAGTAAGATGCACAGATTTGAATAATCACAACCAAAAATATAAAACCCATAAAAAGAAAAGTTTTCAAAAATCTAAAAAAAATTTGTGTTGTTTCGTGGTGCAACAATTAGAGTTCTCGTAATCCTGAAGCTCGTAATTAAAACGACCGATTTGGCCCTGCACCAACTTGGTGTGAGACGGTGCTTTGGTATTGTGTGTAAGGTTTTGATTGCTTCCTTGCAATTGAACCACCTAAGTGGACACTTGGCACACAGGCTTATTATCTTAAAAAATTAATTCGATTTTGTGTTATCATTGTGTGCTAATTCGTAGTAGCTTACACGCAAGTTAAAACACAAACTCCGCGCACAAATTCAAAAGAAATATGCAAAAGTGCATTTAGTTTTTATATAAATATATTTCACTGAATAGTTGCAAAATAAGCAATATTAGTTTGAGAACACCGAAGTAAACAAAAAAAAAAACAAGTTGAGTAACACATCGAGTTTCACTTGACCAGTCGGCTTTTGGCACTTGAAATTTAAGTTATTAATGATTGGTTTCCACTTTTAATTAATAATTACTAATATTTTACCTATAAAAAGTATAATTTTCTTTAAATACCGAGTTTTTGTTGGAAGAATTCAATATTATTAATTCCACCCAACACATATTAGAATCGAGATCTGTCATTTTGACATTTCATAATTTAACAAAAAAACAAAACGTCACTTTGAGCTACTAACCCCATTTTGTATTTTTATCCACAATTCACACGTATTCACCGACACGGAATTTGAGAGAGTTTTCTCTTGGTGTGCTCAAATAAAATTTGCGGGTGTTTTAGGCAGGAGGGGTACGAGTCGGTTCTCTAGATAATATAGGTACTCTATGCCCAAGTGGGAGATCTGGTGAACCCAGGTAGGAGAAGTTTTTTTCTTGTTGCTGTTTTTTTCAAAGAACCTGGCATATGTCCGACTCCATTTTGTGAAGACGTGAGTTGGATCCGTCCAATCCGTGGCAATCCAGCATCTTACCACTGTCATCTAGAGATCCTTCACAAAATCCAGATATCCGTGCAGTGAGTCCGACAAAAACGAAAAGCACAAAAAGTGAATCCAGGTATATTTGTTGTATGTAAAAATTGTTTGAGAACATCTGAAAATGACCAACAGAGGAAAAACTTAAATCGCAGTTTGGAAGCAGAAAAAGAGAATTGTGTGTGTTTTGTCATATGTTACGTGTTATGTGTTTTGACGTTGAAGTTTATTTTTTTGTAAATAAACATTTTTTGTATATACATGAAATTCAAAATAGTGTTACAACATTATTAATCAACACTTTTTTATTTATATTGTTCTTTACCATATTTGTAAGTGAAGGGGGTTTTGTTCCCAGGGCCTGTCATTTTGAGGGATTTTTGAGTGCCTGTTAGTTTTGTGTTTTTTTTTTTTTGGTTGCTCTTCCACCTCCATTGAGCTCAAAAAAGATAGGGATTTGGTGTAAGCTCCATCAGAAGGCCGTCCAGTGGGAGTCCTGTGGGGAACATAAGCAAATTCACCATAGTCTAGTTTTTTTCATTTTATTCTTGTTAATTTTTTTTCTAGTTATTTTGCTAAAGATAACAAAGGTTTTAGTTATTTGTTATTAATTTGTTTTGAAATTTTCGAGTTTTATTATTTTGGTTTCGTAAAGAGAAACTGTTTTGACGACGCAACATTTAAAACTTAAAACTTAAAAATAATGATATTAAATTAATCAAATAACTATTGTGAACTATTTGAATCTGGTATAAAATTTGAATTTCCCGCCCATGCGGCCATATTAAAATGTAAGAAGAATAAACTGAAGAATAAACTGAATTAAAAGGCATTCCAAACCAATACTTCAAGTGATAACCACGCATTTTTTGTTAAATTATTTATCGCTTTTCGTCCGCTTTGTTTAAGTTTTTAAAAACGTTTCGATTTTCGTTAGCTTTAATTGAGCTAATTTGTAAAAAATCTTACAAATTTTCATGGCGCCCGAGCAGGCACAAATTAAAATTAAATAATTTGGTTCGAGTTTCGCGAATTAAACTAAATTGTACAATAATGACATATTTCTTATAAATACATATATAAAATATATGTATATAGAAATATCAAATTCGCGACGCGATTAATCTTTAAAATCGGTAGAACCGTTTAATTAGTGCGCGATAAAAACAAAATTAAGCCCCAATAAAGGAGCCAGTCAACAGTCAAGAACAGCAGGAATAATACATCCGTGTCTCCGCAGCCGCAGCGAAGCCGTCGTTGTACATCACCACGAAGCCCCAGAACCACCCCATGCACGACCACTGTATTTGCAACCAGTGCACCAGGGAAGTTGCTTCGAAAGAAGAATCAGAGGTATTAACAAAAACTGAAAGATTAAGTTAAATTAATTGCCAAATAATTGCGGCATTTTTTCTTTGATTGACATTACGACACTTTCAGTTTTTGTCAAATTTATTCCAATTTAATATATTTATGAAACAAACAAAGTGCGCGGTTTGGAATAATAAAAAATTATTTATTGAATTTTATTCAACTAATAAACAAGTCAGTTTAAACTAATAACTACTTAAATAACTTCAAAGCAAAATAAAACAATTGGCCATCGATCTGTCGTTGCCGCCATTGCCGTGACTTTCGACAATTTGCACATTTAGATATTTAGTAAATTGAATTTATTTGGAATTCTCAAATGAAAATAAACTAATTTTTCAATAGTTTTTCTGATAATTTTTCAATATTAAAGTGCAATTTGACTTAAGTGCGGATTAGCTAATTCCAAGGCACAAGTAAGAATACTTATTTTTCGAAAGTTCATAAATAAATAAACGTAAATAAAAGCAAAATGACGGGCAAGAAAAGGCAGGTATCTCCGAAAAAGGACGCAGATCTTGACCATTTAATACATCAGCGAACAAGTATCAAAAACAATATTACAAGAATAAAAACGGGATTAGAAGAAAAAACGTTGTCACTCAATCCAATCGAATTAGAATGTCGATTAGATATTTTAAATTCTTACATTGACCAACTCATGAATTGCCAATCTGAAATCGAGTCAGTCGATCGAACCGATCATTTCCGCGGTGAATTGGAAAACATTTGTGTGAGTGCAAAAGCACTACTTATATCGATGGTGAATAAAAGACGCAAATCAAGTGCTGTTGAATATTCCTTCAACAATCCACACCATTCACGTCTGCCAAAAATGTCTTTACCTAAATTTAGCGGGAAATATTCGGAATACAAAAATTTCATGAGTCTTTTCGAAAATTTAGTCGATAACGATCCGATGCTTCCGGACATAGAAAAATTCAATCATCTTATTTCTTGTTTATCGGATGAAGCTTTAGGAACAGTTAAAGCTTTTCAAATTACGGAACAAAATTATCCCAAAGCTTTGGCAAGTTTAAAAAAAGTTTATGACAACAATTGCTTGATATTTTTCGACAACGTGTCTACACTGTTTGAATTGAAAGAAATCACAAAGCCATCAGCCTCTTCATTGCGCACCATGATAGACACTGTTTCAGCTGTTTACGATTCTCTTCTTTCATTAGGTGATGAAAAGAATATGACAAACGCAATAATCATTCATTTAGTTATGTCTAAGGTTGATGCTATACCTAGGTCAAAGTGGGAAGAGCAGTTAGATTTTAGTACGCTTCCTTTATGGAGTGACTGTGAAGCTGCTCTCAATAAAAGATATCAGCACCTTTCAGCTGAAGAAGCATCATCTTCAAAATTCAAACACTCGGATAGACAATCTAAATCAAAACATGAACCATCAAGCCATAGTAAAAATCAAAGATCTGCATTTTCTTGCGTAAACCCACAACAAAACAAATCGAAATGTTTATATTGTAAGTCAAGTGAACATTACATTACAACATGCCAAACGTTTGCTTCAATACCTGTCATGCAGAGATTTGAATTTGCAAAGAGTGTTCCAGTTTGCATTAACTGCCTTCGAAAAGGACACACTGTTTCAAAGTGCAAACTAAGTAGGTGTAGTGTGTAATAAATCGCATCATACATTGTTACATCAGTATGAAACAACCTTTAATAGCTCACCGTCACAAGCATCTTCAAGTGTTCAAGCTATGCATGCCTCAGTTTCGACTGACCAGGTCGTTCTCGCTACTGCAATTGTGCAGATAAAAGGCATAACTGGTGAGTTTTCACTGGCTCGAGCATTACTTGACTCTGGCTCTCAAATAAACTTCATTACTGAAGAGCTCGCACAAAGGTTGAAACTTCGAAAGGAAGAAAAGGCAATAAATTTACTTGGCATTGGAAAAGCAAGTACCACTGTTAACAAAAAGGTACATGCTGTAGTGAAATCAAGATTTAATGATCATTCGTTTTCTGCTGATTACTGGGTTATGAATTCAATATCTTCTTATCAACCGGATCATGCAATAAATACTTCGAATTGGAATATTCCTTCCAATATCCAATTAGCTGATTCTCACTTTGATAAGCCACAGAAAATTGACTTATTAATAGGAGCAGAAACATTCTTTGAATTGTTGTCAGTAGGTCAAATTAAGCAAGGTCCCGAGTATCCAACCATTCAAAAAACACTTCTAGGTTGGATCATATCTGGCAAATGTCCAAGAAATACAAATTCAAATACCAGACAATGTAATTTGGTATGTCAGTCTGAAGAATCATTAGACTTAGACAAAATTGTCCAGAAATTTTGGTTGTTGGAAGAAATTCCTGGAGAAACAAAAAAGTTTCTAACGCCAGAACAACAATCATGTGAAAAACATTTCGTTGAAAATACTCAACTTTTGCCTACAGGTCGTTTTGAGGTTAAACTACCGTTTAAGTCGTCTTCGAACTCGCTAGGATCATCGTTTGAAACCGCTAAACGTCGGTTTCTCGCACTTGAGCGAAAACTGTCCAAAAATAGCGATCTAAGAGCCATGTACATGGATTTCATGAATGAATACATTTCGTTGGGACATATGTCACCAACAGATAACGAAATCCCAAACAGCCCGCACTATTTCATTTCGCATCAGTGTGTTTTGCGACCACAAAGCACAAGCACAAAGCTGAGAGTCGTGTTCGACGCTTCAAGTCGAACGTCTTCTCAACTATCATTGAATGACATCTTGATGGTTGGGCCAACCATTCAAGAGGAGCTGTTTTCGACGTTGCTCCGTTTTCCAATTCATAAATATGCCATTACGGCTGATATTACGAAAATGTATCGGCAAGTTCTCGTTGCTGAAGAGCATTCGATTTACCAGCTCATAGTGTGGAGGCAGCATCCATCTCAGCCGTTACAACATTTCCGCTTAAATACTGTTACATATGGTACGTCACCAGCACCATTTTTAGCAATACCGTGTTTAAAGATGTTAGGAGATGCTAATGAAGGCTTATACCCCAGAGGGTCAGATGTAATTCGGAGAGATTTTTACGTTGACGATCTTTTAACCGGTGCCAATGAACTTGAAACCCTTAAAATCATAAAAAATGAAGTACAAGAAGTTTTAAAAAAGGTGGGTTTCAGTTGGCTAAATGGTTTTCCAATCATCCAGAATTGTACAACACAGAGAGTACTGAAAAATCCATCAAATTCAATGATTCAGACTCAACAAAAACTCTAGGAATTTGTTGGCATCCAAAAGAAGACACATTTAGCTTCAATTTAGAAAATCATTTCCATGATCTACGAGCTACCAAGCGAAACATACTTTCAGTTTCCGCTCGTCTTTTCGATCCTCTTGGTTTGTTATGCCCCATTGTAACCAAAGCAAAAATCTTACTACAAGAGCTTTGGATTGAAAAACTTGATTGGGATGAGTCGATTCCGTTGCGCCTTGATACAAGTTGGCAAAACTTCAAAACCAATTTATCTCAACTTGGCGAGATAAAAATTCCAAGGTTTGTCGAAACTCATTCGAACGCAAAAATACAAGTTCATGGGTTTGCCGATGCATCGATTAGGGCTTACGGTTGTTGTATTTACATCCGAAGTCAAAGCACGGCCGGTATCAAGTCGACGCTACTTACAGCAAAGTCTAAGGTGGCCCCTTTGAAAACGAAATCGCTTCCGCGATTAGAACTTTGCGCAGCGCATACTCTTGCCAAATTATGGATAAGAGTAGAGGCAATGTTGAATCTAGACGTTGAACAGGTTGTTTTTTGGACCAACTCTGAAATAACTTTGCATTGGATAAAAACACATCCAACTGCGCTTGCAACCTTTGTTGCAAATAGAGTGTCCGACATCCAAGAGTGGACACAAAAAGTTTCATGGAAACATGTGCCAACAAAATAAAATCCAGCAGACATTGTGTCAAGAGGCTGCAATGTTGAGGAGCTCAATGCGTCAATTTGGTTCAATGGTCCACAATTCTTACTAGAAGAACCATCATCGTGGCCGGTCAATTTGCATTTTGAGTTGTCTCCAGAAGATGAAGCCTTAGAAAAAAGGAAAAGAAACATGGCGCTGATAGCGGTTGAAAAACCGCGAACCAAACTTTTAGAATATATCGAGGAAGAAACATCATATATCGACCTTGCGACTACATTAGTATATATAATGCGATTCTTCAAAAGATTAAAAAATAAGACAGAAGTTTTCGAAGAATCACCTACGGCAAAAGAGTTGAATTTATCGTTTCTCAAAATAGTCGAAACTGTCCAAAACTATGAATTTTGCGATGAAATTCAAAAACTTAAAAAGAAAGTTACGTTGCAAAACAGTATTCAAAAGCTTAATCCATTTATTCACGATTATACGGACGACAATTGTTCATTCTCGCTAATTCGTGTAGGTGGTCGTCTGTTGAACGCACCCATGGAGTATGATGCCAAATTCCCACTTTTATTGACAAAAAATTCACCATTTGTAAAAACGTACTTAACGTACTTACATAGGAAAAATTACCATGCTGGACCTCAAGCTATGGTGGCATTGCTTCGAGAAAGGATTTGGCTAATAAACGCTAAAGAAGCATGCCAAAAGATTGTGCGACAATGCATACATTGTTTCAAAAACAAACCAAAATTGCTAACACAAATAATGGGTAACTTACCAGCTGATCGATTGCGAGCGCAACGACCGTTTTTAATATGCGGTGTAGATTTCTGTGGCCCGGTATATACCACTCTTAAAATTCGTGGCCGGCCACCGAATAAAACGTATATTGTTGTTTTTGTTTGTTTCACTTCAAAGGCTGTACATTTTGAATTAGCTTCTAATCTATCCTCTGAATGTTTTATTCTCGCCCTTGAAAGGTTTATCTGTCGCCGAGGGGTTCCCAAGACGATCCACTGCGACAACGGGACGAACTTCGTGGGAGCTCAGAGGATTCTGAGAGAGGCTCAAGAGGAGTTCGAGAGAGGAAAGGAAGCAGTTAACCGGTATGCAGCAGAGGAAGGGTTCAGCTTCGCCTTCATACCACCGAGAGCCCCTCATTTCGGAGGCCTATCGGAGGCGGCAGTGAAGGCAGCGAAAACACTCTTACAGCGTACCGTGGGCAACGCTCTTCTCACAACCGAAGAGCTGCTCACCGTTCTTATCGAGGTCGAGGCAATCCTCAATTCAAGACCAATTGCCCCTCTAAGCGCCGACCCCAACGACGGCGAAGCACTCACCTCAGCACATCTGCTGATCGGCAGCAGCTTACGATCGCTCCCACCAGAAACAGTGCCGGAACAGCAGATGGCTTGCTTGAAAAGATGGCAGCTTCTATGCTGGCTCAAGCAGCAGTTCTGGCAGAAGTGGTCTAAGGAGTATCTGCTTGGCCTTCAAGCTCGGTCCAAGTGGGTACAAGAGCAACCCAATCTCGTCGTGGGCAAGCTCGTTTTAATCCACGAGGACAACGCTCCTCCACAGCAGTGGAAGCTGGGACGAGTCGTGGCGGTCGTCGAAGGGCAGGACGGAAAGGTCAGGGTCGCCGACGTCAAAACGCAAGGTGGGGTCCTGAGACGTCCAATCGTCAAGCTAGCCGTTCTTCCTGATGACTAGGTTCATTTGAAGCCTTCCAGCCATTCAACGTGGCCGGTGTTTTGACGACGCAACATTTACAACTTAAAACTTAAAAATAATGATATTAAATTAATCAAATAACTATTGTGAACTATTTGAATCTGGTATAAAATTTGAATTTCCCGCCCATGCGGCCATATTAAAATGTAAGAAGAATAAACTGAAGAATAAACTGAATTAAAAGGCATTCCAAACCAATACTTCAAGTGATAACCACGCATTTTTTGTTAAATTATTTATCGCTTTTCGTCCGCTTTGTTTAAGTTTTTAAAAACGTTTCGATTTTCGTTAGCTTTAATTGAGCTAATTTGTAAAAAATCTTACAAATTTTCATGGCGCCCGAGCAGGCACAAATTAAAATTAAATAATTTGGTTCGAGTTTCGCGAATTAAACTAAATTGTACAATAATGACATATTTCTTATAAATACATATATAAAATATATGTATATAGAAATATCAAATTCGTGACGCGATTAATCTTTAAAATCGGTAGAACCGTTTAATTAGTGCGCGATAAAAACAAAATTAAGCCCCAATAAAGGAGCCAGTCAACAGTCAAGAACAGCAGGAATAATACATCCGTGTCTCCGCAGCCGCAGCGAAGCCGTCGTTGTACATCACCACGAAGCCCCAGAACCACCCCATGCACGACCACTGTATTTGCAACCAGTGCACCAGGGAAGTTGCTTCGAAAGAAGAATCAGAGGTATTAACAAAAACTGAAAGATTAAGTTAAATTAATTGCCAAATAATTGCGGCATTTTTTCTTTGATTGACATTACGACACTTTCAGTTTTTGTCAAATTTATTCCAATTTAATATATTTATGAAACAAACAAAGTGCGCGGTTTGGAATAATAAAAAATTATTTATTGAATTTTATTCAACTAATAAACAAGTCAGTTTAAACTAATAACTACTTAAATAACTTCAAAGCAAAATAAAACAATTGGCCATCGATCTGTCGTTGCCGCCATTGCCGTGACTTTCGACAATTTGCACATTTAGATATTTAGTAAATTGAATTTATTTGGAATTCTCAAATGAAAATAAACTAATTTTTCAATAGTTTTTCTGATAATTTTTCAATATTAAAGTGCAATTTGACTTAAGTGCGGATTAGCTAATTCCAAGGCACAAGTAAGAATACTTATTTTTCGAAAGTTCATAAATAAATAAACGTAAATAAAAGCAAAATGACGGGCAAGAAAAGGCAGGTATCTCCGAAAAAGGACGCAGATCTTGACCATTTAATACATCAGCGAACAAGTATCAAAAACAATATTACAAGAATAAAAACGGGATTAGAAGAAAAAACGTTGTCACTCAATCCAATCGAATTAGAATGTCGATTAGATATTTTAAATTCTTACATTGACCAACTCATGAATTGCCAATCTGAAATCGAGTCAGTCGATCGAACCGATCATTTCCGCGGTGAATTGGAAAACATTTGTGTGAGTGCAAAAGCACTACTTATATCGATGGTGAATAAAAGACGCAAATCAAGTGCTGTTGAATATTCCTTCAACAATCCACACCATTCACGTCTGCCAAAAATGTCTTTACCTAAATTTAGCGGGAAATATTCGGAATACAAAAATTTCATGAGTCTTTTCGAAAATTTAGTCGATAACGATCCGATGCTTCCGGACATAGAAAAATTCAATCATCTTATTTCTTGTTTATCGGATGAAGCTTTAGGAACAGTTAAAGCTTTTCAAATTACGGAACAAAATTATCCCAAAGCTTTGGCAAGTTTAAAAAAAGTTTATGACAACAATTGCTTGATATTTTTCGACAACGTGTCTACACTGTTTGAATTGAAAGAAATCACAAAGCCATCAGCCTCTTCATTGCGCACCATGATAGACACTGTTTCAGCTGTTTACGATTCTCTTCTTTCATTAGGTGATGAAAAGAATATGACAAACGCAATAATCATTCATTTAGTTATGTCTAAGGTTGATGCTATACCTAGGTCAAAGTGGGAAGAGCAGTTAGATTTTAGTACGCTTCCTTTATGGAGTGACTGTGAAGCTGCTCTCAATAAAAGATATCAGCACCTTTCAGCTGAAGAAGCATCATCTTCAAAATTCAAACACTCGGATAGACAATCTAAATCAAAACATGAACCATCAAGCCATAGTAAAAATCAAAGATCTGCATTTTCTTGCGTAAACCCACAACAAAACAAATCGAAATGTTTATATTGTAAGTCGAGTGAACATTACATTACAACATGCCAAACGTTTGCTTCAATACCTGTCATGCAGAGATTTGAATTTGCAAAGAGTGTTCCAGTTTGCATTAACTGCCTTCGAAAAGGACACACTGTTTCAAAGTGCAAACTAAGTAGGTGTAGTGTGTAATAAATCGCATCATACATTGTTACATCAGTATGAAACAACCTTTAATAGCTCACCGTCACAAGCATCTTCAAGTGTTCAAGCTATGCATGCCTCGGTTTCGACTGACCAGGTCGTTCTCGCTACTGCAATTGTGCAGATAAAAGGCATAACTGGTGAGTTTTCACTGGCTCGAGCATTACTTGACTCTGGCTCTCAAATAAACTTCATTACTGAAGAGCTCGCACAAAGGTTGAAACTTCGAAAGGAAGAAAAGGCAATAAATTTACTTGGCATTGGAAAAGCAAGTACCACTGTTAACAAAAAGGTACATGCTGTAGTGAAATCAAGATTTAATGATCATTCGTTTTCTGCTGATTACTGGGTTATGAATTCAATATCTTCTTATCAACCGGATCATGCAATAAATACTTCGAATTGGAATATTCCTTCCAATATCCAATTAGCTGATTCTCACTTTGATAAGCCACAGAAAATTGACTTATTAATAGGAGCAGAAACATTCTTTGAATTGTTGTCAGTAGGTCAAATTAAGCAAGGTCCCGAGTATCCAACCATTCAAAAAACACTTCTAGGTTGGATCATATCTGGCAAATGTCCAAGAAATACAAATTCAAATACCAGACAATGTAATTTGGTATGTCAGTCTGAAGAATCATTAGACTTAGACAAAATTGTCCAGAAATTTTGGTTGTTGGAAGAAATTCCTGGAGAAACAAAAAAGTTTCTAACGCCAGAACAACAATCATGTGAAAAACATTTCGTTGAAAATACTCAACTTTTGCCTACAGGTCGTTTTGAGGTTAAACTACCGTTTAAGTCGTCTTCGAACTCGCTAGGATCATCGTTTGAAACCGCTAAACGTCGGTTTCTCGCACTTGAGCGAAAACTGTCCAAAAATAGCGATCTAAGAGCCATGTACATGGATTTCATGAATGAATACATTTCGTTGGGACATATGTCACCAACAGATAACGAAATCCCAAACAGCCCGCACTATTTCATTTCGCATCAGTGTGTTTTGCGACCACAAAGCACAAGCACAAAGCTGAGAGTCGTGTTCGACGCTTCAAGTCGAACGTCTTCTCAACTATCATTGAATGACATCTTGATGGTTGGGCCAACCATTCAAGAGGAGCTGTTTTCGACGTTGCTCCGTTTTCGAATTCATAAATATGCCATTACGGCTGATATTACGAAAATGTATCGGCAAGTTCTCGTTGCTGAAGAGCATTCGATTTACCAGCTCATAGTGTGGAGGCAGCATCCATCTCAGCCGTTACAACATTTCCGCTTAAATACTGTTACATATGGTACGTCACCAGCACCATTTTTAGCAATACCGTGTTTAAAGATGTTAGGAGATGCTAATGAAGGCTTATACCCCAGAGGGTCAGATGTAATTCGGAGAGATTTTTACGTTGACGATCTTTTAACCGGTGCCAATGAACTTGAAACCCTTAAAATCATAAAAAATGAAGTACAAGAAGTTTTAAAAAAGGTGGGTTTCAGTTGGCTAAATGGTTTTCCAATCATCCAGAATTGTACAACACAGAGAGTACTGAAAAATCCATCAAATTCAATGATTCAGACTCAACAAAAACTCTAGGAATTTGTTGGCATCCAAAAGAAGACACATTTAGCTTCAATTTAGAAAATCATTTCCATGATCTACGAGCTACCAAGCGAAACATACTTTCAGTTTCCGCTCGTCTTTTCGATCCTCTTGGTTTGTTATGCCCCATTGTAACCAAAGCAAAAATCTTACTACAAGAGCTTTGGATTGAAAAACTTGATTGGGATGAGTCGATTCCGTTGCGCCTTGATACAAGTTGGCAAAACTTCAAAACCAATTTATCTCAACTTGGCGAGATAAAAATTCCAAGGTTTGTCGAAACTCATTCGAACGCAAAAATACAAGTTCATGGGTTTGCCGATGCATCGATTAGGGCTTACGGTTGTTGTATTTACATCCGAAGTCAAAGCACGGCCGGTATCAAGTCGACGCTACTTACAGCAAAGTCTAAGGTGGCCCCTTTGAAAACGAAATCGCTTCCGCGATTAGAACTTTGCGCAGCGCATACTCTTGCCAAATTATGGATAAGAGTAGAGGCAATGTTGAATCTAGACGTTGAACAGGTTGTTTTTTGGACCAACTCTGAAATAACTTTGCATTGGATAAAAACACATCCAACTGCGCTTGCAACCTTTGTTGCAAATAGAGTGTCCGACATCCAAGAGTGGACACAAAAAGTTTCATGGAAACATGTGCCAACAAAATAAAATCCAGCAGACATTGTGTCAAGAGGCTGCAATGTTGAGGAGCTCAATGCGTCAATTTGGTTCAATGGTCCACAATTCTTACTAGAAGAACCATCATCGTGGCCGGTCAATTTGCATTTTGAGTTGTCTCCAGAAGATGAAGCCTTAGAAAAAAGGAAAAGAAACATGGCGCTGATAGCGGTTGAAAAACCGCGAACCAAACTTTTAGAATATATCGAGGAAGAAACATCATATATCGACCTTGCGACTACATTAGTATATATAATGCGATTCTTCAAAAGATTAAAAAATAAGACAGAAGTTTTCGAAGAATCACCTACGGCAAAAGAGTTGAATTTATCGTTTCTCAAAATAGTCGAAACTGTCCAAAACTATGAATTTTGCGATGAAATTCAAAAACTTAAAAAGAAAGTTACGTTGCAAAACAGTATTCAAAAGCTTAATCCATTTATTCACGATTATACGGACGACAATTGTTCATTCTCGCTAATTCGTGTAGGTGGTCGTCTGTTGAACGCACCCATGGAGTATGATGCCAAATTCCCACTTTTATTGACAAAAAATTCACCATTTGTAAAAACGTACTTAACGTACTTACATAGGAAAAATTACCATGCTGGACCTCAAGCTATGGTGGCATTGCTTCGAGAAAGGATTTGGCTAATAAACGCTAAAGAAGCATGCCAAAAGATTGTGCGACAATGCATACATTGTTTCAAAAACAAACCAAAATTGCTAACACAAATAATGGGTAACTTACCAGCTGATCGATTGCGAGCGCAACGACCGTTTTTAATATGCGGTGTAGATTTCTGTGGCCCGGTATATACCACTCTTAAAATTCGTGGCCGGCCACCGAATAAAACGTATATTGTTGTTTTTGTTTGTTTCACTTCAAAGGCTGTACATTTTGAATTAGCTTCTAATCTATCCTCTGAATGTTTTATTCTCGCCCTTGAAAGGTTTATCTGTCGCCGAGGGGTTCCCAAGACGATCCACTGCGACAACGGGACGAACTTCGTGGGAGCTCAGAGGATTCTGAGAGAGGCTCAAGAGGAGTTCGAGAGAGGAAAGGAAGCAGTTAACCGGTATGCAGCAGAGGAAGGGTTCAGCTTCGCCTTCATACCACCGAGAGCCCCTCATTTCGGAGGCCTATCGGAGGCGGCAGTGAAGGCAGCGAAAACACTCTTACAGCGTACCGTGGGCAACGCTCTTCTCACAACCGAAGAGCTGCTCACCGTTCTTATCGAGGTCGAGGCAATCCTCAATTCAAGACCAATTGCCCCTCTAAGCGCCGACCCCAACGACGGCGAAGCACTCACCTCAGCACATCTGCTGATCGGCAGCAGCTTACGATCGCTCCCACCAGAAACAGTGCCGGAACAGCAGATGGCTTGCTTGAAAAGATGGCAGCTTCTATGCTGGCTCAAGCAGCAGTTCTGGCAGAAGTGGTCTAAGGAGTATCTGCTTGGCCTTCAAGCTCGGTCCAAGTGGGTACAAGAGCAACCCAATCTCGTCGTGGGCAAGCTCGTTTTAATCCACGAGGACAACGCTCCTCCACAGCAGTGGAAGCTGGGACGAGTCGTGGCGGTCGTCGAAGGGCAGGACGGAAAGGTCAGGGTCGCCGACGTCAAAACGCAAGGTGGGGTCCTGAGACGTCCAATCGTCAAGCTAGCCGTTCTTCCTGATGACTAGGTTCATTTGAAGCCTTCCAGCCATTCAACGTGGCCGGTGTTTTGACGACGCAACATTTACAACTTAAAACTTAAAAATAATGATATTAAATTAATCAAATAACTATTGTGAACTATTTGAATCTGGTATAAAATTTGAATTTCCCGCCCATGCGGCCATATTAAAATGTAAGAAGAATAAACTGAAGAATAAACTGAATTAAAAGGCATTCCAAACCAATACTTCAAGTGATAACCACGCATTTTTTGTTAAATTATTTATCGCTTTTCGTCCGCTTTGTTTAAGTTTTTAAAAACGTTTCGATTTTCGTTAGCTTTAATTGAGCTAATTTGTAAAAAATCTTACAAATTTTCATGGCGCCCGAGCAGGCACAAATTAAAATTAAATAATTTGGTTCGAGTTTCGCGAATTAAACTAAATTGTACAATAATGACATATTTCTTATAAATACATATATAAAATATATGTATATAGAAATATCAAATTCGTGACGCGATTAATCTTTAAAATCGGTAGAACCGTTTAATTAGTGCGCGATAAAAACAAAATTAAGCCCCAATAAAGGAGCCAGTCAACAGTCAAGAACAGCAGGAATAATACATCCGTGTCTCCGCAGCCGCAGCGAAGCCGTCGTTGTACATCACCACGAAGCCCCAGAACCACCCCATGCACGACCACTGTATTTGCAACCAGTGCACCAGGGAAGTTGCTTCGAAAGAAGAATCAGAGGTATTAACAAAAACTGAAAGATTAAGTTAAATTAATTGCCAAATAATTGCGGCATTTTTTCTTTGATTGACATTACGACACTTTCAGTTTTTGTCAAATTTATTCCAATTTAATATATTTATGAAACAAACAAAGTGCGCGGTTTGGAATAATAAAAAATTATTTATTGAATTTTATTCAACTAATAAACAAGTCAGTTTAAACTAATAACTACTTAAATAACTTCAAAGCAAAATAAAACAATTGGCCATCGATCTGTCGTTGCCGCCATTGCCGTGACTTTCGACAATTTGCACATTTAGATATTTAGTAAATTGAATTTATTTGGAATTCTCAAATGAAAATAAACTAATTTTTCAATAGTTTTTCTGATAATTTTTCAATATTAAAGTGCAATTTGACTTAAGTGCGGATTAGCTAATTCCAAGGCACAAGTAAGAATACTTATTTTTCGAAAGTTCATAAATAAATAAACGTAAATAAAAGCAAAATGACGGGCAAGAAAAGGCAGGTATCTCCGAAAAAGGACGCAGATCTTGACCATTTAATACATCAGCGAACAAGTATCAAAAACAATATTACAAGAATAAAAACGGGATTAGAAGAAAAAACGTTGTCACTCAATCCAATCGAATTAGAATGTCGATTAGATATTTTAAATTCTTACATTGACCAACTCATGAATTGCCAATCTGAAATCGAGTCAGTCGATCGAACCGATCATTTCCGCGGTGAATTGGAAAACATTTGTGTGAGTGCAAAAGCACTACTTATATCGATGGTGAATAAAAGACGCAAATCAAGTGCTGTTGAATATTCCTTCAACAATCCACACCATTCACGTCTGCCAAAAATGTCTTTACCTAAATTTAGCGGGAAATATTCGGAATACAAAAATTTCATGAGTCTTTTCGAAAATTTAGTCGATAACGATCCGATGCTTCCGGACATAGAAAAATTCAATCATCTTATTTCTTGTTTATCGGATGAAGCTTTAGGAACAGTTAAAGCTTTTCAAATTACGGAACAAAATTATCCCAAAGCTTTGGCAAGTTTAAAAAAAGTTTATGACAACAATTGCTTGATATTTTTCGACAACGTGTCTACACTGTTTGAATTGAAAGAAATCACAAAGCCATCAGCCTCTTCATTGCGCACCATGATAGACACTGTTTCAGCTGTTTACGATTCTCTTCTTTCATTAGGTGATGAAAAGAATATGACAAACGCAATAATCATTCATTTAGTTATGTCTAAGGTTGATGCTATACCTAGGTCAAAGTGGGAAGAGCAGTTAGATTTTAGTACGCTTCCTTTATGGAGTGACTGTGAAGCTGCTCTCAATAAAAGATATCAGCACCTTTCAGCTGAAGAAGCATCATCTTCAAAATTCAAACACTCGGATAGACAATCTAAATCAAAACATGAACCATCAAGCCATAGTAAAAATCAAAGATCTGCATTTTCTTGCGTAAACCCACAACAAAACAAATCGAAATGTTTATATTGTAAGTCGAGTGAACATTACATTACAACATGCCAAACGTTTGCTTCAATACCTGTCATGCAGAGATTTGAATTTGCAAAGAGTGTTCCAGTTTGCATTAACTGCCTTCGAAAAGGACACACTGTTTCAAAGTGCAAACTAAGTAGGTGTAGTGTGTAATAAATCGCATCATACATTGTTACATCAGTATGAAACAACCTTTAATAGCTCACCGTCACAAGCATCTTCAAGTGTTCAAGCTATGCATGCCTCGGTTTCGACTGACCAGGTCGTTCTCGCTACTGCAATTGTGCAGATAAAAGGCATAACTGGTGAGTTTTCACTGGCTCGAGCATTACTTGACTCTGGCTCTCAAATAAACTTCATTACTGAAGAGCTCGCACAAAGGTTGAAACTTCGAAAGGAAGAAAAGGCAATAAATTTACTTGGCATTGGAAAAGCAAGTACCACTGTTAACAAAAAGGTACATGCTGTAGTGAAATCAAGATTTAATGATCATTCGTTTTCTGCTGATTACTGGGTTATGAATTCAATATCTTCTTATCAACCGGATCATGCAATAAATACTTCGAATTGGAATATTCCTTCCAATATCCAATTAGCTGATTCTCACTTTGATAAGCCACAGAAAATTGACTTATTAATAGGAGCAGAAACATTCTTTGAATTGTTGTCAGTAGGTCAAATTAAGCAAGGTCCCGAGTATCCAACCATTCAAAAAACACTTCTAGGTTGGATCATATCTGGCAAATGTCCAAGAAATACAAATTCAAATACCAGACAATGTAATTTGGTATGTCAGTCTGAAGAATCATTAGACTTAGACAAAATTGTCCAGAAATTTTGGTTGTTGGAAGAAATTCCTGGAGAAACAAAAAAGTTTCTAACGCCAGAACAACAATCATGTGAAAAACATTTCGTTGAAAATACTCAACTTTTGCCTACAGGTCGTTTTGAGGTTAAACTACCGTTTAAGTCGTCTTCGAACTCGCTAGGATCATCGTTTGAAACCGCTAAACGTCGGTTTCTCGCACTTGAGCGAAAACTGTCCAAAAATAGCGATCTAAGAGCCATGTACATGGATTTCATGAATGAATACATTTCGTTGGGACATATGTCACCAACAGATAACGAAATCCCAAACAGCCCGCACTATTTCATTTCGCATCAGTGTGTTTTGCGACCACAAAGCACAAGCACAAAGCTGAGAGTCGTGTTCGACGCTTCAAGTCGAACGTCTTCTCAACTATCATTGAATGACATCTTGATGGTTGGGCCAACCATTCAAGAGGAGCTGTTTTCGACGTTGCTCCGTTTTCGAATTCATAAATATGCCATTACGGCTGATATTACGAAAATGTATCGGCAAGTTCTCGTTGCTGAAGAGCATTCGATTTACCAGCTCATAGTGTGGAGGCAGCATCCATCTCAGCCGTTACAACATTTCCGCTTAAATACTGTTACATATGGTACGTCACCAGCACCATTTTTAGCAATACCGTGTTTAAAGATGTTAGGAGATGCTAATGAAGGCTTATACCCCAGAGGGTCAGATGTAATTCGGAGAGATTTTTACGTTGACGATCTTTTAACCGGTGCCAATGAACTTGAAACCCTTAAAATCATAAAAAATGAAGTACAAGAAGTTTTAAAAAAGGTGGGTTTCAGTTGGCTAAATGGTTTTCCAATCATCCAGAATTGTACAACACAGAGAGTACTGAAAAATCCATCAAATTCAATGATTCAGACTCAACAAAAACTCTAGGAATTTGTTGGCATCCAAAAGAAGACACATTTAGCTTCAATTTAGAAAATCATTTCCATGATCTACGAGCTACCAAGCGAAACATACTTTCAGTTTCCGCTCGTCTTTTCGATCCTCTTGGTTTGTTATGCCCCATTGTAACCAAAGCAAAAATCTTACTACAAGAGCTTTGGATTGAAAAACTTGATTGGGATGAGTCGATTCCGTTGCGCCTTGATACAAGTTGGCAAAACTTCAAAACCAATTTATCTCAACTTGGCGAGATAAAAATTCCAAGGTTTGTCGAAACTCATTCGAACGCAAAAATACAAGTTCATGGGTTTGCCGATGCATCGATTAGGGCTTACGGTTGTTGTATTTACATCCGAAGTCAAAGCACGGCCGGTATCAAGTCGACGCTACTTACAGCAAAGTCTAAGGTGGCCCCTTTGAAAACGAAATCGCTTCCGCGATTAGAACTTTGCGCAGCGCATACTCTTGCCAAATTATGGATAAGAGTAGAGGCAATGTTGAATCTAGACGTTGAACAGGTTGTTTTTTGGACCGACTCTGAAATAACTTTGCATTGGATAAAAACACATCCAACTGCGCTTGCAACCTTTGTTGCAAATAGAGTGTCCGACATCCAAGAGTGGACACAAAAAGTTTCATGGAAACATGTGCCAACAAAATAAAATCCAGCAGACATTGTGTCAAGAGGCTGCAATGTTGAGGAGCTCAATGCGTCAATTTGGTTCAATGGTCCACAATTCTTACTAGAAGAACCATCATCGTGGCCGGTCAATTTGCATTTTGAGTTGTCTCCAGAAGATGAAGCCTTAGAAAAAAGGAAAAGAAACATGGCGCTGATAGCGGTTGAAAAACCGCGAACCAAACTTTTAGAATATATCGAGGAAGAAACATCATATATCGACCTTGCGACTACATTAGTATATATAATGCGATTCTTCAAAAGATTAAAAAATAAGACAGAAGTTTTCGAAGAATCACCTACGGCAAAAGAGTTGAATTTATCGTTTCTCAAAATAGTCGAAACTGTCCAAAACTATGAATTTTGCGATGAAATTCAAAAACTTAAAAAGAAAGTTACGTTGCAAAACAGTATTCAAAAGCTTAATCCATTTATTCACGATTATACGGACGACAATTGTTCATTCTCGCTAATTCGTGTAGGTGGTCGTCTGTTGAACGCACCCATGGAGTATGATGCCAAATTCCCACTTTTATTGACAAAAAATTCACCATTTGTAAAAACGTACTTAACGTACTTACATAGGAAAAATTACCATGCTGGACCTCAAGCTATGGTGGCATTGCTTCGAGAAAGGATTTGGCTAATAAACGCTAAAGAAGCATGCCAAAAGATTGTGCGACAATGCATACATTGTTTCAAAAACAAACCAAAATTGCTAACACAAATAATGGGTAACTTACCAGCTGATCGATTGCGAGCGCAACGACCGTTTTTAATATGCGGTGTAGATTTCTGTGGCCCGGTATATACCACTCTTAAAATTCGTGGCCGGCCACCGAATAAAACGTATATTGTTGTTTTTGTTTGTTTCACTTCAAAGGCTGTACATTTTGAATTAGCTTCTAATCTATCCTCTGAATGTTTTATTCTCGCCCTTGAAAGGTTTATCTGTCGCCGAGGGGTTCCCAAGACGATCCACTGCGACAACGGGACGAACTTCGTGGGAGCTCAGAGGATTCTGAGAGAGGCTCAAGAGGAGTTCGAGAGAGGAAAGGAAGCAGTTAACCGGTATGCAGCAGAGGAAGGGTTCAGCTTCGCCTTCATACCACCGAGAGCCCCTCATTTCGGAGGCCTATGGGAGGCGGCAGTGAAGGCAGCGAAAACACTCTTACAGCGTACCGTGGGCAACGCTCTTCTCACAACCGAAGAGCTGCTCACCGTTCTTATCGAGGTCGAGGCAATCCTCAATTCAAGACCAATTGCCCCTCTAAGCGCCGACCCCAACGACGGCGAAGCACTCACCTCAGCACATCTGCTGATCGGCAGCAGCTTACGATCGCTCCCACCAGAAACAGTGCCGGAACAGCAGATGGCTTGCTTGAAAAGATGGCAGCTTCTATGCTGGCTCAAGCAGCAGTTCTGGCAGAAGTGGTCCAAGGAGTATCTGCTTGGCCTTCAAGCTCGGTCCAAGTGGGTACAAGAGCAACCCAATCTCGTCGTGGGCAAGCTCGTTTTAATCCACGAGGACAACGCTCCTCCACAGCAGTGGAAGCTGGGACGAGTCGTGGCGGTCGTCGAAGGGCAGGACGGAAAGGTCAGGGTCGCCGACGTCAAAACGCAAGGTGGGGTCCTGAGACGTCCAATCGTCAAGCTAGCCGTTCTTCCTGATGACTAGGTTCATTTGAAGCCTTCCAGCCATTCAACGTGGCCGGTGTTTTGACGACGCAACATTTACAACTTAAAACTTAAAAATAATGATATTAAATTAATCAAATAACTATTGTGAACTATTTGAATCTGGTATAAAATTTGAATTTCCCGCCCATGCGGCCATATTAAAATGTAAGAAGAATAAACTGAAGAATAAACTGAATTAAAAGGCATTCCAAACCAATACTTCAAGTGATAACCACGCATTTTTTGTTAAATTATTTATCGCTTTTCGTCCGCTTTGTTTAAGTTTTTAAAAACGTTTCGATTTTCGTTAGCTTTAATTGAGCTAATTTGTAAGAAATCTTACAAATTTTCAGAAACCATGTCCATGTGAATTTCAGGGGTGCCGATGGTAGCTGAGTAACTTTGGTGAAGATTGTGTGATCTGAACGCGATCATCCACCATCTTGGGGAAATCTAAATATGGCCGCAGATTTCCAGGTTGAGTGGGATAAGGCCACGCTGATTTGTGTTTTTGTTGCAGGTGAGGTTTAGTTTCGGGGGCTTGCTATGCAAGCAGGCCGCGTCCCCCAGAACTTGACATTCCTTTTCATTTTCCTACCTCTTCCTTTTCAGTTTCCTATCCTATCCTTTTTCCTACCCTACCTCTTTACCGACACTCCTCACTTCCTCTTGTCTCGCTACAAAATGGCGCCCAACGTCCTAGCTTTTGTAGTCTTTGTTACAGTTAATCTATGTTTTGAAAGTATTCAACCAACTTTGCTGTAAGCTTTCAAGAACCGTATGTCTGCACCAGGAAGGTCTCAGACGTACCTAGGAGTATTGCGACGGTTTCTTGGAAGTTCACAGCGAATGCGGTCAGCGTTTGTATGGCGTTTTTTCTGGTGTTGCTGCATGGCTTCAAGGGTTCGTAAGTCTGCATAAGGAAAGTCCCAGACATACCTAGATGTATTGCAACGAACTTTTGAAGACTTGCAGTAGCAACAGATAACGTCTTTTATCTTGTTTTTCCTTATTCCTATCCTTACTATTTTTACTTTTTCTATCTACTTTTCAATTTCTTATCCTTTTGTCTTGCCTTGTTAGGGTTTTTTGTTTCGGTGGCCATGTTGGACGAGTCGTCGAACATCGATGCACCGAACCAACTTTTTCATTCTGAGTGCTAAATTCCGTTTCAAGTCTTCTTGCAAAGTCCTAGAGACTGTCTAGAATTGCGGGGATGGTGAGGAAAACTTTGTAATGTTTTTGTTAGTGCTTCTACTTTTTTTCTCCCTTCAATCTCACCACACCAAGGAAATTTGTTCGTCCGTCTGAAGTCATAGCAAATAGAGATGTCGTAAGTAGGATCACACCATACGGCAAAGAAACCACCAAAGAAGCTACTTGAAGCACCCCGTATGCTTATGTAGAAACCCAAATTAAAAGAAAACAATTTTTCGAAACTTGTTAAAGTGAACAAAACACTTAATTTTTTTTTGTTAAGTGAATATCCTTGCTTATTTTAAGTGAAATGCAGCTTAGAAAAATTGTAATTTTTAAGAAAAACTACGTAGTTTGGCTTTGAAAATAAGACTTGGGTTTATTGTTTCATAAGTCAATACATTATTAATTTTACATTACTTATTTTCTATATTTTTTTGTTACTTCTTTGTTTTCAACAATTTACTTTTTTGCTTAAGTAAATTAGTTTTGTTAGTTTTTCGTTAAATACCATTTTTGAAGTTTTTTTGTTAATTAGTTTATTTTCAAAAGAGAAAATATAACTTGAATTGTAAGAAAGTAAATTGTCAATTTTTCACTTTATAAAATAAGATTTAAGAAAGTTTTTTTTAGTTTTTTTCTTTCTGGGTTTTGTTTTTTTTTGTTAAAGGAAAACTTTTCAATTTTTAAAACTTTTGTTATTTCATTCACTACGTTTTTCTTTTCGTTAAATTTTTTTGTTTAAACAGTTTTCTAACAGTTTCTTATTTTGATAATTTTCTATTTGTTACATTTTGTTAAAAGTTTTCGCAATCTTAGCATTGCCATTAAAATAAGAATTTTTTTTTTCAAAACTCACCTTATTTTCAAAGATTTTGTTATTCTATTCGGAATTAAAGATGTCGTTTACCAATAAAGAAGAAAAAGGCCGCATCAATAGTATGATACGAAATGCTGAAATTAACGAATATACTAAAATTACAAGGTCAGTGAGTCAAAGTATGGATCATACCTATAGGCAGCGAGTGATGCACTCCCCTCTCACGTTTGATAGGCGAATCCGATCGTCATCCAACATTCCTGTTTGCTTAACAGCTCAGCCGACTCCCTCATAAAGCGACCTCAGTGGGACGAGTGCCAGATTAATACCTCCTAGGGACAGTATAGATTCCTTAAATAAAACAGTCGGGCATGCAACAGGTAGGGTTTCTGATGTTAGACCAGCTCCAATCAATCCAGTAGGCCTTGGTAGTACTAGAAATATTCTAGATAGCTTATCGCAGCGACCTCCTGTTATGAAGACAAAACATAGAGATAGTATTTCGGAAGATTTGAGGGCTTATATTAACTTGGAAATGCTAGAAGGTTTTTCCGCCACCAAATAGGTAATTCAAAAAGAGGAAACTAATACCTTCAAAGAAGAGATCCAGAATCAGCTTGGAGGGTTCATTAAAAAATTTATTTATTTCTTTATTTAACATCAATTAGAGATCATTACATCTTCAATTAGACTAGCGAAATATAAACATAGTTAATAAATAAATAGTTGGTTACATATATTAATATAAAGATAAATATAATTATAATAAAATATGATATGATGCAATAAAATATAGTATACATTTATAAGAAAAGCTAGTTTAAAAAGTACAACAGTAAGTTATTTTTTAAAGTTATTCGGCGTGTGTGAAAATTGAAATCAATAAATATATAGAAATAAGGTTAGTTTCTCTAATACAGCGGGTTATAGGGTCTTTGAGTGCATAATTCGTCCGATCTTCATTTTCTCGTAGCAGAATGCGTTCTCTTAGATGTCGAGATGGTGTATAAATGTCAATCAACGATAACAAAAAAGGGCATTTAATATGATTGTTTAAAATATCACTTATGAACATGATTGAAAAGACTTTTCGTCTATTTGCAAGCGACTGAAGGCCAAGAAGCTTGCATCTAGTTGGGTAGGAGGGAGTTTCGATGTTCCAATCTAATTTCCTTAACACAAATCGAGTAAACTTTTTTTGAATGTTTTCAATTCTATGGGAGTGAATGTTATAGTATGGATTCCATATCACACAACAGTATTCTAAAATTGACCGAATATAAGAGGTATATAAGGATTTGAGAGTATAAGGATCCTTAAAGTCCTTAGAATTACGTTTTATAAAACCTAACATGGAGTTAGCTTTGGCTACTATGTATTCCACATGTTCGACAAAGTTTGGTTTTTAGTCAAAAACCACACCAAGATCTTTTTTTTTCGATACTCTATTAAGAACATGGTTCTCAATTTTATATTCAAAGAAAACTAGTGAAAAGTTGCGACAAAAAGAAAAACAATGGCATTTAGAGACATTTAAAAATAATTGGTTCACTTTACACCATTCTGTTAGCTTTAGGAGGTCATCCTGTAAAAGAAGACAATCTTCGATGGATTTTATGCATCGGAAGAATTTTAAATCGTCAGCAAAAAGAAGTCGAACTGAATTTAAAAAGATGTCAGGCATATCATTAATAAATATAAGGAATAGAAGTGGACCCAGGTGGCTTCCTTAGGGTACTCCTGATGTAACATTTATAGGGTTAGAGAGAATTTGGTCAATGGACCGTCTTTGATTTCGGATATATTCACCTCTAACTGACCAATGTCATCCATATTGTAAGTACAGTATTCATTACTTCGAGCATTTATTTCATTTGAAGTTGTATAGTTGGATTTAAAATATTCACCAAATAAATTACATATAGTTGGTAGATCAGAATAAGTTGAACCCATATATTGCATAGAGCTGGGAATACCATTTGATTTCTTTTTATTATGAATGAAGGACCAAAAACATTTACTATTCCTCTTCAAATTAGATTCCATTGACAAAATGTAATTTTTATAAAGAAATTTGTTAAGAACATCGAATTCTCGCGCCAATCTGATTTAGTTACTCTTAAATGAAGTATTGTTTGGAAAACTACGAACTAGTTTGTAGGCCTTATTTTTTTTATTACTTAAATTACGAAGTCTTTTACTAAACCACGGAGGCTTTGAATTATTGTTAATTTTTACTTTAGGTACAAATATATTAATTGCCTCTTTCAGATTATCCATGAATAAATTATAAGACTGTAATAAATTTAACGAACTAAAATTTAAATACCACGGAATTTCCGACATATAACTCGCTGTACCTTCAAAATTAGCCTTTGCGTAGTTATATTTAAAATTATTATGGTTAACTGATTTAAAATAATCATAAAACAAAAATTGCACAGATAATGCATTATGATGAACAGATTTGGGAAAAATTGGATACAATGATTCATTAACTGATAAACTTAATTCTCTGTCCGCAAAAACAAGATCGAGTACACGATTAAAAACATTCTTACAACAATTAAATTGAACTAAATCATAACTGGAAAAAGAATCAATAAGTTCGATTTCATAATCATTATTCACATTGAATGATAAAAGTTGAAGCTCTTCGGGATATTTGTTAAATTAAAATCTCCAAGTATAATAATATGTTCATTTTCTTTAAGCTTCGATAAATAAAATTGGCAGTTGTTTACATGAATTTTATAAAGATCTAATGTGCTTCTAGGTGGAATATAACTTACGATAATAAATAAAACACAGCGGCTTGCAATGATGACTTTGACTATAATTTGATCGATGTCATACGAATGGGAGTAGGCAAAAGGCAAACACATTTCAACACATGAGAAAGTCGAGCGAACTGCAAGCATTACACCTCCCCCTCTTTCTAATCCAGTTGTAAAGGAACAGCGATCTTTTCGGAAAACTGAATAATCATTGTTATTAAATATTTCGGCATTGTGGTGATTGCTTGTCAACCAGGTCTCGGTGAGCGCAATGAAATCATATTGTTTGGAGGACGAAGATAGAAAAAGAGTTCGTAATTTTGTGCGCATGCCTCCTATGTTTTGGTAATAACCTAAGAGATCATTGCGAGAACAATGCCTGGTGGGTGAAGAAGAAGAACGAAGAGAAGGTGAAGTTGGTTGTCACTGAGATGGAAGCTGATCGGTGGATGTAGTTGTTGGTTGTGGTATTTGTGGTGGGTGTCGTTGAGGGTGGTGGGGGTGGTGGCGGCGGTTGGTTTGTTGATGTTGATGGTAGTGATTCCTGCTGAGGTGCGAGTGCTGGAATAATGTCGTGAGGTGAATAATCTTTATAATTATTATTTTCTCGCGAGACGAATTTTTTTATTTGGACAAAGCATGGCCATAAAGAAGAATCCATCAGAGAAGACACTTTAGAAGATGGAACACTTAGTTTAAATGTTACAAACTTAAGTTTTGTTAAATTGGCATCCTTTTTAACTAACATATAGCATTTGAACAGATTAGATGGAATGTTTGTTTTTTTCGATATGTGGTTAATGATGTCATCAGGTTTTGTTTCGATGTTTAATCTTGATAGGTGAAGCCACTTGTAATCCGGTAGCGCACATAGAGTAGATGAAGAGTCAGTGCCGATTACTTTTCTTGCGTTTGAAGATTTTTTATTGGGACGAGCTGATTTCCAATCGGAGTTATTCTGAATTGTAGGTATCGAAGAATTGATAATAGCTGGTTGTGGTGAATCGGGATTCATTTGAAGAGATGATAATGAATTTACTGTTGGAAAGTTGACATTTTCCGTTCCCAGAGCTTTACTGACAGAAGAAGACGATAGATTGGTTTTCTGAGAGTGAATGGTAATATTATGAAGGTTAAGGGAGGGTGATTCAGATTCTCTTAAAGAGTCTATGGTGTTTTTCTTAGCGGTTTTTCGGGGAGGAGAGCTATTAACAAATAATGATTTGAGAGCGATTATATCATTTTTAATCTCACTAACACTTGTGGAGAGCTCATGAAAATTATTTATGAAGGTGGAAAGGTTAAAGTTAGTACAAGAGTTGCATTTCCAAAATAAATTGCGATTAATTAATAATTTATACTCTTCATCAGATAATTCGGCACAGTTTTTATGAAAATTACGACCACAGAAATATCCGCATTCAACGAATTCCGTATTTTTAGAACGTTTAATTGTGAGATTGCAACTTGCACATTTTAAGAAATAGCTACAACCGACTCTGAGCAAAGTTAGTCGAAACTATAACAATCAACTATGACAATACGATGATAGAAAACACAAAAAAAAATGGGTGAAAATTAAGGGCAAACAAATCCTTCTTTCGCTCCTAGTCCGACAAGGAGTTCGTATAACCCTGCACCGGCAGTACAGCCACCACTACAGCAAAATCCTCCAGTTGATCCAGGCAGAAGTGCGTTCGTACATCTAGGACAGCAGCGTAGGAGACAAAATGAACCCATACGACGATAACTGGAAAGAGTGTACCATCCTGTAGGGTACCAGGACGTGCCTTATAACGCCAACACTCCAGTTCCACATAGCCAGCAACCTACATATTTCAGCCCATATCTACCTCCGGGACTTAAAGCTCCGATCAAGGTGGATAAGTGAGGTCTGAAGTTTAATTGCCAAATAATGACGATGATGGGCGAAGACTTCATCTTTCGACTTGAGACCTTGCAGTGTAAGTACGCCTGCCCATGGACGGAAATTTTAAGGGATCTCCATCTGCTTCTCTCGGGATCTTCCCACGATTGGTTCTGGCAGTTCCAGAGGAATAATTATCGTTCTGATTGGCCCACTCTGAAGGACGCTCTGATGCGTCAGTTTAAAAATACCAGATCCAACTTTGAAATTATCCGCAATATCATGAATCGTAGGCAGAATTCCTGGGAGAGTAGTGAAAATTTCTTCTCCGCCATAAACCAGATGAAATTCCAGTTTAGGATTCCGATTCGGGAGGTAGAAAGTTAGTTTGTCCACACCCATTTCTTCTTTGGATCAGCTGAGGACCGCCTGCAAGGATGCGGAAGCAGCCTTTCCGAGGGGAGTATGAGATGCCCCAAAAAATTTTGTTAGGCCTCCCGTAAAATATGTGGCCAATAAACTTGATTACGAAGAGATGTACCAGCCAGCTGATGAGCAGCTTGCTGCCTATCAGTTTGGTGGGGGTCATCCGAAAATTCCTCCTCGGAAGTATGCGGATGCTATTAACCTAGTGTGCTGGAACAGCAAGGTGCAGAGCCATACAAACTTCGAATGCGAGTCTGAGGTGCGGAATATTTTTTGCTATAAATATGGTCAAGAAGGGGTTATAACCCCACGTTGTAGTCAATTCACCTTGGGGAACCTACTGCGGGACGCGAAAATCTGGGGGGTATCGCGTGCCAACCCGAATTAGAACCCCCTATAATTTTTAAAAATAATTTAGATGTGGAAAGAGAAAATATTGAAAGTCCTCTTAAGAAAGAGGACGACCAACAAATTAGAATTTTAAAAAGAGAAAGTAGAATGGAGCAGGATAAAATTATAAAAACAAAACAAAATACATTTCAAATTAAACCCCTACATATTCATGTCAAAGACAAAGAAGATTTTTATGTTTTGACCGGGATGGTCTATGAAAGACGGCGTTGATGGAGCACGTCATTGATACAGGAGATGCACTCCCTGTGACAGAAAAATGCAAATCCTCTCAACCATATCAAAGGGCTCATCAGCCAACTACCGGATACGTACTACATCAGTAGTATTGATCTAAAAGAAGCATTCTGGCAAGTACCGTTGGAGAAACAGAGTAGGGAAAAGACTGCCTTTGCGGTACAGGGAAGACCCTTGTACAAATTCACTGTTATGCCCCTTGGGTTGTGTAATGCAGCTCAAAGGTTGTTCCAGTTAATGGACAAGGTAATTCATACACGACTTAGGGATCGTGTCTTTGTATATCTAGATGATCTGCTAATCATGGCGCCGGACTTTGAGACGCATATTACCTTATTAAGTGAAGTAGCCGACTGCTTACGCAGGGCTAACCTAACCATCAACATGAAGAAATCAAAGTTTTGCTTCAAAGAGCTGAAGTATTTGGGCTTCATAGTTGGTGGCGGTAAGCTTAAAACCGATCCTGCTAAAGTGGAGGCAATAGTGGATTTCCCTATTCCCCAAAACCCCATGACAAGTTTGGCGGTTGCTTGGCCTAGCAGGGTGGTATAGGAAATTCATAAAAGATTTCTCTAGTCTGACTGCTACTCTAACTGACCTGCTGAAAAAGAGGAGCGAGAACTTTAAAATGACTGACGCGGCGCTGAGAACGTTCGAAGATTTGAAGAAAGCGTTAACCACAGCACCAGTTCTTTCGCATCCGGACTTCACAAAAAGATTTTATATCCAATGTGATGCCTCGGATGCGGGAATCGGTGCCGTACTGTTCCAAAGCATCGAGGAATATGAGGAGGTCCCTATCGCGTACTTTTCGCAAAAGTTCAACAAGAGCCAGCGAAACTACAGCGTAACCGAGAAGGAATGTATGGCTGTGGTGATGGCTGTGCAAAAGTTCAGGCCGTATGTCAAGGACATGGACTTCACAGTAATTACAGATCACTCTAGTCTCCACCGGCTAATGAGCATAAAGGATCTGAGTGGGAAATTAGCCAGATGGAGATTATTGTTGCAGTCGTATGCCTTTGACATACAGCATCGAAAAGGCAGCCTGAATGTCGTCCCAGATACTCTTTCTCAAGTTCATGTAGATTCGCTGGTAATTGAAGAAGTTGCCCCACTTATCAACTTGGAATCTGAGGAATTCCGATTAGAAGAGTACACCAGTCTGATTGATACGATAAAATCGAATTCTGAAGTACTTCCTGACTTAAAAGTGGAAGACAGCTTCGTATACAAACGTGCTTTTAGGAATGAAAGCGAAGAACCTATGCTTGAGCATTCTTGGCTTTTGTGGATACCTTCTGGCCTTACAGTAGATGTAATAAGTAAGGCACTTAATCCATCGAAAGTTGCTCATGGCGGTATAGCAAAAACGTTGCATAGGATTCGCCAACATTTTCACTGGCCTAACATGACTGCAAATTCGCCCATCGTCACCTCGTATTGTTCGAATCGTCCATTCGAGAAATTGTATATTAAATTTTTATGGCCTTATGCAAGGTCAAAGTCTGGTAATGCCTACGTGTTTGTCATCTTAGATCATATTTCCAAGTTTGTTCTGCTAAAAGCTTTCAAAAACGCGAATATTTCTAGCGTTATACGCTTTTTGCAACAAGAAGTTTTTAATGTTCTTGGAGTTCCAAACATAATCCATTCAGATAATGGAAAACAATTTTTAGCCAAAGAATTCCAAAATTTACTGACAAAAATTGTTAAATATCTGCCAGGACAGGAAGTTTATCGTAAACATTTTATTTTGATTCGTCAAAGTATTTATCTGCAAAACTTTCACCAAAATATTTGAATTGCAGAATTTTGAAACAAGTAGTATCACACATGTACGAACCAGAGAATTTGAGTGGTAAGAAGATTGGCATATTTCATGCTTAAGATCTAAAACAATAAGATATAACATTCACGAATCTTTTATGAAAACGCTTGTTCAGTAAAAAGCCGAGAAAACTACTTTTAATTTCCTTTTGTGTTAACATCCTAAGTCATCAATGTTTTTTGTGTCCTTTCACGAAGTCACTACATTAGTTTCTTTAATTTACATAATAATAATTTTTTTCAACCCGCACGAAGTATCTGATATAGCTATTAAGTTTAAAACAATCCTACAAAAACACTATTCACACTGTACCTGAAAATTTCTTTCGTAAAATCAAATTCAATTTTATTTTTAGTAACTATTTATTGCATGCCACGTAATGTCTCTTAATGTTATTTATCTATTTATTAATAGCTTGTTTTATTTCTTAACAACTATTTATTTACTAAAACTTAATTATCTGTGATAATTAGTAAGACTAATAAATATCAGAAATGATCCAAAACTATGTACCAACGGCGAGATTTACATTTTTTTGTTTTTATTCAACTGTGATAGTTATTAACTTTATTTAACCACTGTGATAATTACTAGCTTTAATTTTTGATCAACCGTGATATTTTATACTTAAATTTACTATTCTAATTTATGTATTTATTTTTATTAATTTAGGTATATCGTTAGCTTATTTGTTAGAAAGCATTAATAAACCAAACCACAAAAATAATTCGAAGCTCACTAGTAGTTAAGAGGCCTCTGCCCAAAATGTCGAACTCAGATTCGAAGATCGGAGCTTCGAATAAAAATAAAAGCAAAAAAGCCACTCTGCATGAGAGAAGGAAAAAGGCAAATGATACACAGAGTTATGAGAGTAGGTAATATACACACACAAGCTTCTTTTTTTTGCTTGTTTGTTTTTTTAGTTTGCATTGCCTTCTGTATCTGTATGTGAAATGTGTTTACTTATTGGCGTGTACGTTCTCCGTTTACATTGTGTTTTGTTTATGAAATATTAGGTTGCTTTTTTTCATTCCTAGCGAGATCGTGGAACATTTGAAAAACGAAAAATATATTTTCTATACATAAATGGAAAATTGGTGATGTTGACCTTGAATCGTATTTATCTAGAGTTATTGTTGTAGCAGGTAGATGCATTATGCTTTACTGTTTTTACTGAAATTTCAAAGTTAGTTGGCAACATATTGTAGGTACTTTTGTTTTTGTTAGGTACCTACTCGACATTTTGACAAACTAAAGAAAACTTATCGGAAGGAAAAAATACAAACTTTTTTTTAATTTAGTTTTAAATCCAATTTAATTCACTGCAATTTTGTGGTAGATTGTACTTCACTTCAGGGCTATCGTCGTCGGTCAGCTGCGCTATGCAAATTTATGTAGGAATATGATAGGTATATTTAAGCATATGCCTAGGTACCTAGTATTTATATATGAGGGTGGTCCTATAAGTACCTACTTAGTCGTGGTGATTTATTTTTCAATGTTGACCCAGCGATGCTCCAACTTCTTTAGCACGTCTGAAAAATACGCTTTTTTGAGGTTTGCAAAGTAGACCTCCGTGGTGGCGATGACCTCCTCATTTGACTGAAATTTCTGCCCTGTGAGTGAGAATCGCACGGGCCACGGGGTCAAATCTGGATAATACGGTGGATGGGGCAGCAGTTCGTAGCGCAATTCGACTAATTTGGTATAGTAAAATACTATAAGTATTAAGTACATACTTACATAGTTTCTTTTTATTTTGATTATTTTGCTGTCATATAAAATACGTGACTAGGTATACATACCTAACTAGGTAGGTGATTTTTTGAAATCCCCCCACAACCTTGCATCGCACTTTTATCATGTCTCTATATCGAGAAAATAACCGTAATGACGTGGATGAAATCTTCAGAGTTGATTGTGTGAGCAAGAAAAAACTTTAGATTTTTTTTATTAACATCCGCCCACTTTATATATATCTTGAATTTTCAAAACCGGCTCTAAAGAGTATTGTAGGCATCAAAAATAGTTTGTATGAGTTAGGAAAAAATGAAGTTAGCTTTTTAAATCCACCCACAGCATCGCACTACTTTTATCATTTTTAAGAAAAAGAAATCCGCGCACTGCCGCCCCGATTTTTAAATCTTGATTTCTCAGAAATGGCACCAGAGATTACTAAAGGTATCAAAAATATTTTGTATGCGTAAGAAAAAAACGTAGGTTGTTTTTTGGGATCCACCGACAACCACGTCCACTTTTATAGAAATGCATTGAAAACATCTTTGAAAATCTGGATGAAATGTTCAAAATTGATTTGTGTAATCAAGACAAAATTGTATACATAAACATTTTTTTTATTAGAATTCACCCGCTGCCATGCACACTTTTTATAACTTGGATAAAATACTACACATAAATTTATGTATGCGGATGGTCGCATCATTATGGTTAATGTTCAAAAATAAAGGTAAAACGGTTGCCTATCGAATAAGATCACTGAAGGGACTGATACGGGAAAATTGACAAATATTTTTATGAAAAAAAAACAAGCTTTGGTACCCTCGTTTTGTTGAGATTTTCATAACATTGAATTTATGGTTAATTTGGAAGGTGTAGGTACAATTTGCATTTTCATTTAAACTTTGTAAAAAGGTAAAACGAAATGATAATTGACGATCCGAACAAAACTTTTGTTGCGAAAATGACCCATCGTCATCATAAGGAAGGAAAAGACATAAGAAAGAACAAAAACCCTTATAAGAATCCATCAAGATCCTTATTTACATTTGCTTTTGCACTTTCAGTTTTATTAAAAAAAATTAATGAAAATTGAAAAGTTCAAGTACCTAAACTAGTGAAAGCAAACTTTTGCTTCAACAGTTTTCCGATATAATAACCCCTTTATATAAGAATAAGCAATAAGGACAAACAAACATGTGTAGGATTTACCACCAAATTTTTTGTTCAGATTTTCCTGTGCACATTCACATTTATTAAGAAAAATTATTGAAAACTGAATGTTGATTTTTTTACTACATGTATGTATATGTTGGTATTATTGCCAGTGTTGGACTCGTGCATACAAAAATTTGAGATAAAAATAAAAAACATGACACATCGATGATAGAGAACACGAAAAAAGTGGGTGGCACGATTCTGTCTGTCTGTTCCTCGACCTACAACCTAAACCAATCGATTTTATTCAAATTTTGAACTAAAAGTTTTTTTTATTATTCCCTAGAGGGGAAATTGAAATTTTATTATCTCCAAAAATAACGCTACCTGCCTGCCAAACATCCCATAGGGAAAATTTCAAGTCTCTCAAAACCCACTCCAACGATTTTGACAAAAAAATCAGTGTACCTATCATTATATATGTATGGGGTACTTTCTGGATAGAAAAATGGTTACTTTTATTAACCGTACATGCCATATAATGGTTTTTTGACTTTCAATATTCTCATTAACAGCTCAGCTGATTTCAATCAAAACTTTTATACAAAAGCTCCTTTAGAATTTCAATAGTACTACAGACGAAAATTTGAAAAAATTGGATTTAAAACAAAATATATGGGTATGAACCAAAATTAAAACCATTTTACATTTCCAATTTCGATTTCCAAATAGAAGTTTATGGTATTTTTCGTCTTTCTTCCTTTACTTATCCTTTTTTTACTCGCGATTTTAGTATTTTTATAATTGATTTATATGACACACTTTTTTTACCCCAGTTTATTTTTACTGTATTTGAAACTGTGCCTATGTTCTCTAACTGTCTAGAAAATTGGTTGAGAAACGTTGAAAAGTTAAACAAAAATCATGTACCTAGATATGTTGTTTCAAATTTCATTGATACTCTATCTATTTTATTGCTGCAACAGTAACAGAACTTAGGCACAAAGCTGCTAAATTGAAATTACATGTTGGCTGTTGAATGTCAAATTTCATTGCGAATTTTTATGCAGAACAACGTTTGCCGGGTTACCTAGTTTCACTTTAAATATATAATTATACATATACAGATCAATAAACTTTTACTCAAAAAGCACAAGTAAATTCTTCGAGTTTAAATGTGAGTAGGTAGGTACCATTAATTTACTGTCCTAAAATAGGTATACCTATAGGAACCTTCCTCCAAAAAGCAAATTCTTATCTAAAAACAAATCAACTAAATCTGGCTTTCTCCCAACTACAAATATATAAATAAATCTAGACAAATAGTTACCTAGTTAAGTACATAAAAACATTTCTGAAATTTATTTATTATTAACATTATTAAAGAATTAAAATCCGTACATAGGTTATTAGCAACGTAAAAATATGTTTCTTTGCACTTTGCACGCTCAGCAAAAAATGGCAACAAGAAACAACCGACACCAAGTCTAGCATTGCAATCATAACAAAGAAATATATTCTCGATCCTCATACGTGAAAACAGAGAAATCCTTCAACGAAAAAACTTTCCTTGAAACCTTCCATCATATACCTATGTACATACATACATATTTATTTTGATGACCTACAAAAACTCTCAAAAGAAATAAGAACAGAAAAAAGAAAATCTTTCCAAGGATCGAGACGATCGACAAAATTGTAAATACTTGCAACCTGAAAGTGTACCTACACAACCGCACGGTTGTGTAGGTATAATAATATAATATAATAATAAAATACATTCCCAGCAAAAAAAAAACAAATTCATACCCAAATACCAAAAACCAATATCAAAACCAGGCACAATTGCCTTTACGGCGCAAATACCATCAAGCATAAGCAAACAACCACTCGCATTTTATTTCTTCTCCTTCTACACCCATCTGCCTAAGTCATACACACAAATACCAACTCTCATTTCATATTGGTTATACCCTTTTTTTGTTTATTTTCCAACATAAAAAAGGTATCTTCGAAAAAAGCCATCTTGTGTCAAATATGTTAACTAATAACTGCCAATTTAATAAAGTAACGACTTTTGATTGAAAATAGACTTTTTTAAAATGTGCTATTTTGCAATAATTGGTTACTTTTTGGCATTCATTTTGTATTAAAACAATTTTAGAAAACATATTTGTCATTTGGGGAAAGTTTTGTTGTTGTTTTTATATAATTACACATTCAAAAATGCATTAGAAAATGACCAATTTTGATGTTTTTCAAGAGATAATTATTAAAAAATAGAGCCCAAAATTAAAAATCCACTCCGACGTTTTTCTAGTCCTGTTCATTAGCTTTAAAATTACGTAAATATAATATGTGTTTTCCACTCCAATTTCTCAGAACCGTTGTTGAAGCTAAGCAGTTTCGAGAATTTTTCCGAAAGAGGTTACCAAAATATTAAAATAAAGTAAGAAAAAAGTGAAAAAAATAAAAAAGTGGCTCGACGTTTTTCTAGTCTAAATGTCATTCTTTCATAAGCACTTAAGTTTTTTGCAATACGTATTGTATGGACTTCACAACCGTTGTTACGATTTGCCCAATTTCTTGTTTTTCTTGAAATTATGGGTGGAGGCCTCTTAAGACGAATGTTGAGGACAAGATTTGTACTTGAGGATGATTTTTAATTGCATCCAATTATCTTATCAAGCTCTGGTGGTTATCGGCGATTTGTTGACAAGTTGCTTTCTGAAAAAAAAAACAAAACAGCATTAGCAAAACAAAGAAACACAAATTTATGTCAATAATACCTCCAATCCTTGGCTCGGCAACAAAATCCAAGCCACTTTTACCAACGGGGGTTGCTCCCCACTCCCCACAAGATATCACGAATAAAAATTTCTTGGGGTAAAATTACCCAGTCGACCATTTTTTGTTTGCATTTTTGAATGTGAAAATCCACATATATATACATTTGTTGTGCCTGCATGAAAATAGTAAAATAAGACATGAAAATTGTTCCCAAATTCAATGTACTATAAATGTACTCACCCACTTGAATGTGTATTGTTTTTTTGACGAGCCCAATTCTCCTATTTAAACCTGGACAAATATGAAGGCAAAAGATTAGTGGTTAGTTTAATACTAGGTAAATGAACTTAAGGAGAAAAAGAAGGAATAAATTTCATAAATTGGTAAAATACTTACGATTGAATAATAATGTTGCTTGTTGAATTTGCTGCTGCGGTTGCTGTTGTAAAATAATACATCTGAAACAACAAATATTCATAGATAGACAAACCAGCCAAAGACTAATGCATGGATTAACAACTCATCATAGTGAATGGTGTACCTGAGAATCCATACCGCGAGCAGCTATATATCTCTGTCTCGCTCACACATTTACTTTGGATAATTGAACTTGGTGAAACTGAGGTCGTGACAGATATTAGTTTGATTGAGAAGGTAGTGCAGAAAAAAAATAACATCTAGGCGAAGAAATAATACATAAAACCAAGAGTGAAAAGAAGGCACGATGACACTAATAGCCCTCCCACTTCAAATTGAAAGTGGGAAAGAATTGTTTGCGACTGTCAAATTTGTGGGAAATATGCCTTTCAAATTTTCCTTCCACACTGGCTTGTATTAATACATGCCAAACTTGTGTTGACATACAGATGAAATGTATTAAAATTAGAACCAACCCTAAAAATTGTAAAGTATTAATACATGTCAAATCAAGTATGGAGAGCTGTCAAGCTGTGTAAGATGGGCTGTCACATCTTGTATTAATACCTGTCATATTTTGTTTCCATACTATACACATTTTTTTCCCCACTTTTTTGACATGTATTAATACTCAGTGGGCTAGTGTGGAAGGGCTATAAACAAACATTTTTTTTAAGTTCTACACCCCCATGTGAACTTTCATCGGTCAGTTTTAAACTGTCACTTTGGAAGTTTATTATCTTTTTTTATGGTACGAATAGTTATATACGACCAGTTATATGGAACCATTTTTTTTATATTTCAATGTTCGCGGTCTTTTTTGACGATTTGCCAATTTGAGTAATAATTGATTAAGAATGATTAGTTATGAACTAACTGGCCCTTAATAGCCCAATCATACAACGTATGACGTAGCTACGTGGAACGACAGCAAGAATAATATGAATCTTGGTTGCATACGGATTGTTTTATGATCGAAATTAGAAATTATTGCTTAAAATTATTGAATACCCGAGTAGAAAAGGGGTATTAATTAAGAATAGCTATCAGGGTGACATCTATATGCTGGAGTCGCTTACACGTTGTCGAGGGGGAAAAAGTAGTAGCTGTGGTTTGGCAAAACGTCAATGAGATGAAAGAAAAATTATTTTAACAATACATAAACAGTTCACAAAACTAATTGGAAAGAGAAAGGAAATATGTGTGAGAATATTGTCGATCGGATGATCAAACAGTGTTGGAGGAGGATTGGCAACAGAAAAAGCAAAGTGGGGTGTTCATCAAAAATGATGTAGAAATCAAACGTCATCTTGGCACATGTTCGGTTGACATTTTTGGAAAAGTGCGTTCAATATACCACCTGCTATCAACTAGTTGGCAATCGACTTAAATAATTTTTGTGAAGTAAATGAAGTAATTTCTTGTGTACGATTGTGAAACCACTTGGAATAAAAATTAAGTTTCAACTTATAACGTAACGGATGTGATACAAGCTTTTATAATTTGTTTGTGTATTTTAGTAAAATCGTTTTTTTTCGTTATTTAAGATTTTGTGTGGTGGTCAGCTAAAATATTTAGAGACTCACCTTGAAACCACTAGAAAGGTCAATTACTGGAACCCTTCTATATTCTATAAAAGCAAATAAAAAGGTGAGTTTGGAAACCAAGTTTTTATCGAAAGTGATCCTTAAAGTGATAATTTAAATGCAGGTTGTTACATCACCCCCCAAGTGGGAGATCTGGCGGAACCAGGTAGGAGACGTTTTTTTTCTTGTTGTTGGTTTTTTCAAAGAACCTGGCATATGTCCGACTCCATTTTGTGAAGACGTGAGTTAGATCCGTCCAATCCGTGGCAATCCAGCATCTTTACCACTGCCATCTAGAGATCCTTCACAAAATCCAGATATCCGCGCAGTAAGTCCGACAAAAACTAAAAGCACAAAAAGTGAATCCAGGTATAATTGTTGTATGTAAAAATTGTTTGAGAACATCTGAAAAAGACCAACAGAGGAAAAACTTAAATCGCAGTTTGGAAGCAGAAAAAGAGAATTGTGTGTGTTTTGTCATGTGTTACGTGTTGTGTTTTGGCGTTGAAGTTTATTTTTTTTCAAAATTTACATTTTTATATATACATAAAATTCAAAATAGTCTTAAAACATTATTAACCAACATTTTCTTATTTAAATTGTTCCTTACCATATTTGTAAGTGAAGGGGGTTTTGTTCCCAGGGCCTATAATTTTGAGGGATTTTTGAGTGCCTGTTAGTTTTGTTTTTTTTTTTGGTTATTCTTCCACCTCCATTGAGCTCAAAGAAGGTAGGAATTTGGTGTAAGCTCCGTCAGAAGGCCATCCAGTTGGAGTCCTGTGGGGAACATAAGCAAATCCACCATAGTTTAGTTTTTTTCATTTTATTCTTGTTAATTTTTTTTGTTAGTTATTTTGCTAATGATAACTTTTGAAAACAAAGGTTTTAATTATTTGTCCAGAAATAGGTTCATAAATTTATTGTTTTTCTGTTTAATTTATGTTTTTTTTTTATTTTCTAAATGGTTCATAGATGATCACTTTTACTTAATAAAACATCACCAAACGCGTTTTTCCTGAAATTTTCGAGCTTTATTATTTTGGTTTCGTAAAGAGAAACCATGTCCATGTGAATTTTTTTCAGGGGTGCCGATGGTAGCTGAGTAACTTTGGTGAAGATGGTGTGATCTGAACGCGATTATCCACCATCTTGGGGAAATCTAAATATGGCCGCAGATTTCCAGGTTGGGTGGGTTAAGGCCACGCTGCATCGTCCCAGCAGTGCCTTGGTATGGTGATAGTCCACCCGCTTTTAGTTATTGATATTTCTCTGGCCTGATTTTTGTTCTTATTGCAGGTGAGGTTGAGCTTCGGGGGCAAGATCCCCCCCATTCCGACGAGCTAACTGCCGTGCTATGCAAGCAGGCCACGTCCCCCGGAACTTGACAATCCTTTTCATTTTCCTACCTCTTTCTTTTCATTTCCTATCCTTTCCTTTTTCCTACCCTACCTCTTTACCGACACTCCTCACTTCCTCTTGCATCGCAACAAAATGGCGCCCAATGTCTTAGCTTTTGTAGTCTTTGTTACAGTTAATCTATGTTTTGAAAGTTTTCAACCAACTTTGCTGTAAGTTTTCAAGAACCGTATGTCTCTCAGACGTACCTAGGAGTATTGTGATGGTTTCTTGGAAGTTCACAGCGAATGCGGTTATTGTTTATTTGGCGTTTTATCTGGTGTTGCTGCATGGCTTCAAGGGTTCGTAAGTCTGCATCAGGAAAGTCAAAGACATACCTAGATGTATTGCGACGAACTTTTGAAGACTTTTGCAGTAGTAACAGATAACGTCTTTTGTCTTGTTTTTCCTTATTCCTATCCTTACTATTTATACTTTTTCTATCTACTTTTCAATTTCTTATTCTTTTGTCTTGTCTCGTTAGGGTTTTTTTTGTTTCGGTGGCCATGTTGGACGAGTCATCGAGCAACGATGCACGGAGTGTTAAACTCCGTTTCAAGTCTTCTTGCAAAATCCTAGAGACTGTCTAGAATTGCGGGAACGGTGAGGAAAACTTTGTAATGTTTTTATTAGTGCTTCTACTTTTTTCTCCCGTCAATCTCACCACACCAAGGAAATTTGTTCGTCCGTCTGAAGTCATAGAAAATAGAGATGTCGTAAGTAGGATCACACCATACGGCAAAGAAACCACCACAGAAGCTACTTGAAGCACCCCGTATGCTTATGTAGAAACCCAAATTAAAAAAAAAACTATTTTTCGAAACTTGTTAAAGTGAACAAAACACTTATATTTTTTTTGTTAAGTGAAAATCCTTGCTTATTTCAAGGCTTTGAGAGTTGGATTTATTGTTTCATAAGTCAATACATTATTAATTCTACGTTACTTATTTTCTTTATTTTTTGTTACTTCTTTGTTTTCAACAAAACAATTTACTTTGTTTCTTAAGTAAATTATTTATGCTAATTTTTCGTTAAATATCTTTTTTGGAGTTTTCTCGTTAGTTAGTTTATTTTCAAAAGAGAAAATATAACTTAACTTGTAAGAAAGCAAATTGTCAATTTTTCATTTTCTAAAATAAGTTTTAAAAATTTTTTCTTTTGTTAGTTATGTAAGTTTCTTTTTGGGGTTTGTTTTTTTTTTTTAAAGGAAAACTTTTCAAGTCTTAAAATGTTCGTTATTTCGTTTACTAAGTTTTTCTTTTCGTTAAATTTTTTGTTTTCTAACAGTTTCTTATTTTTGTTAATTTTCTATTTGTTACATTTTTTTAAAAATTTTCGCAATCTTAGCATTGCCATTAAAATAAGAAATTTTTTTTCAAAACTCACCTCATTTTCGAAGATTTTGTTATTCTAATCGGAATTAAAGATGTCGTTTACCAATAAAGAAGAAGAAGACCGCATCAATAGTATGATACAAAATGCTGAAATTAACGAACATACTAAAATTACAAGGTCAGTGAGTCAAAGTATGGATCATACCTATAGGCAGCGAGTGATGCACTCCCCTCTCACGTTTAATAGGCGTATCCGATCGGCATCCAACATTCCTGTTAGCTCTGGTGCCCATCTCGATAATGGTAATGTCGAAGACCTTAACACCTCAGCCAACTCCCTCATATAGCGACCTCAGTGCCCAACTAACAATTTCGCTTCTATATTACTCCATAAATGCTTTTCGGTTTCATTCAACCTACGCGTATAACCAATGCATAGAACTGCATAGAGTGAAAAAGGCGACCTTTTTTAACTCCTAATGTACCCTTATGGAGTTAATTATGAGAGTCTTAAAGAAGTTCACATTAAATTAAATAAAAAAAAAGTTGTCAGGTCCAGGAATCGAACCCGTGGCTAATCGATCCACCAATCTCAGATATAATGGGTGATTTTTTAAGAGGTTTAGAACTTTAAAAAAAAAAACACAAAAAATTCGAAAAAATGAATGAAATATTTATTTGAATCGATAGTTTGAACCTTGAAATTTAATGTTTAAAGATAATTTCATGCAAATGTTGACCGCGGCTGCGTCTCAGGTAGCCCATCCGCTGAGTCCAATTTTGGCATACTCTTTCACACATATCGGCCGGTATCTCACGAATGAATGCATGGATGTTGGCTTCCAGTGCGTTAATCGAAGCGGGCTTGTCCCTATAGACATTAGCCGTGACATACCCCCACAAAAAAATAATCTAATGGTGTCAAATCGCATGATCTAGGCGGCCAATTGACCGGCCCGAAACGTGAAATTAACTGTTCACCAAACTCGCCTCGCAATTGCGCCATTGTTTCGCGTGCTGTGTGGCATGTGGCACCGTCTTGTTGAAACCACATATCATGCAAGTCAAGAACTTCCATTTCGGGCAAAAAATGGTTTTTATCATCGCTCGGTAGCGTTCACCATTGACAGTAACGCTGCGATTCGCATCATCTTTAAAGAAATATGGCCCAATAATACCGCCGGCCCATAAACCGCACCAAACAGTGGCTTTTTCGGGATGCATTGGTAGCTGTTGCAATGTTTCTGGCTGATCTTCACTCCAAATGCGGCAATTATGCTTATTTACGTACCCTACGCACAGTACGTAAACGTGTTGGTGGTTTAATGTCCAACAAAGTAAATTTGGTGCGAAATTTGGTCACAATCTTCCGAATAGACTGCTCAGAAGGTCGAGAATGCCGACCATAAAATGGAAGCAGCGCGCGATGAACATTTCGAACCGAGCACGAATTTTGATAGTAAAATTCAATAATTTGCAAGCGTTGTTCATTTGTAAGACGATCCATGGTTAAATTGCAAACCAAACTGAAGCTGTTTGACAGTGACACAAGGTACTAAACACACGTCAGCTGTCAAAACCAGTGTTGCCAAAACCAAACCAGCTAAAAAATCACCCGTTATAATTCAATGCATTAAATTGGAATCACTTTTATCTTGATTTGTCTCGTTTGAGACAAGAAGCTTGCATTAATAAGAAAAAACTTTGTTCAGAAGAATATAAAATAATAGATTTGCATGGCTATAACAAATACATAGGTTAATTAAATAAAAAGGTATAATAATTCAAGTCTGATATTCATAAAATAAATGCTGGTGTGCCCCTGGGCTCCGTTTTGTCTCCTTCCCTCTTTCTCATTTTTATTTATGATCTCTTATCGGAAACTTCTAAATCATTAAATTTTGCTGATGATAGCACCCTCAGCTTTTCATATTCGTTTCTAGATTCACATCCCTGCGCTTCGGATGTGAAAATTGAACGGTAGCGTATGATAAGCTCATTAAATTCTGATCTTGACAGCATTGTTCAGTGGGGAACTAAAAACCGTGTAGAATTTAATGCTTCATAAACCCAATGCTGTCTGTTGTCATTAAAGCGAAACCCACCCCCTTTGCCACTGTCCATGAGCGGTACTAGCATCAAGGAAACTAAACAACTTTCAGTTCTGAGTATGTGCATTACAGATCACCTTCTGTGGAACGATCATATATTCAACGTCACCAAAAACGTTGCAAAGTGTTTAGGTTTTCTTCGAAGATGCAAGAAATTTTTTTCCCCGCTTGATCTGGCTGCAATTTACAAAGCCTACATTCGCCCAAAACTTAAATATAATTCTCACATTTGGGTTGGTGCTCCCATAACCCATATAAGTCTCTTGGATCGTATCCAGAAAAGAGCTTTAAAAATGATAGGTGATAGTACTTTAACGGTATCATTCGAATCTCTAGAACAACGACGTAATGTTTTATGCCTCTCCTTATTTTATCGCTATTTTTATAAACAGTGTTCTAGCGAAATAGTCAGTTGCATTCCTCCCCTTAAACAATTCCACCATAATACTCGCACTGCCAGGAATGCCCATCAGTTTACCCTTGAGCCCAATTTCGGACGTACTTTTAAGGGCAGATATTCTTTTTTTAGCCGAACCATACGAATGTGGAATGCTTTACCCAGCTCTATTTTTCGCTTCCATTTTGATATTCAGAATTTCAAAACCAATGTTCATCAGGTAAGGGTAGTCACAACCCCTTTAGTGTGCGCATAATATAAAAAAAAAAATGTGCGGAAAAAAAATGATTAATTAATTAATTAATACCATTCTTAAAAACTGACAATAATATGCCGGCTCTACTAGATATGAGCTATGCTCAGACTATGAACCAGTCGAGAAAAAAAACCAATGGAGGCAGAAAAATCTATGTCTTGTAGACGACATGTTTCAGAAAACCAACTTTTAAACAGCACATGAACGATGTTCAAAGCTTGGCCATGAGATTTGAGATTTCACGTGCGTGTAAGTTTTTTATCTGATTTTCGTTATAATCTGGAGGTAAATATTGCAGCAAAAGTTGTTATATATTTACGTGACCTTTGTTCCTATAATTTGAGTTGAATATTGTTGCAAAAGATAGAAGTAGTTATGAGAAAGAAATGAAACGACATGACATAATTTGCCCAGCGACACAAAATCTGCTGTTTGTTGATTGGATTGTGGTTGTGATGTTGGGCATCTGTATGTTCTGTGGAGTCGGGGTGTAATAATAAATATATGTGCTCGGATGCGAAATTGAATATAAAATATAAAATGGCCGATTATAGCTTGGTGACGCCATATTCACTAATACAAGCAATATAGAAACAAAGGCTAATATAAAGAATGTATAAGAATTGTATGGGATGACTATTGAAGCGATAGTATCGTGGTTATTTCATAGCAGCATTATAGAGAGATTAAAAAAACATTGATATATCGCTTCTATCAAGCTGATATAATTTGCACCAGAAAATATTTAAGGATTCAGTAATAATCCAATAAGGTATTTACTTTCTGTCAGAGGGCTAAATGAAGCGCTACAGAAACAAATAACACTTTAATGTCTGAAATGCGAAGCAATTTTGTTAAATGGGTGGGACGTGTGCCGGATTAATACCTCCTAGGGACAGTATAGATTCCTTAAATGAAAAAGTCAGGCATGCAACAGGTAGGGTTTCTGATGTAAGACCAGCTCCAATCAAGGAGAAAACCTACTGCGGGACACGAAAATCCAGAGGGTATCGCGTGCCAACCCGAATTAGAACCCCCTATAATTTTTACAAATAATTTAGATGAGGAAAAAGAAAATATTGAAAGCCCCCTTAAGAAAGAGGACGACCAACAAATTAAAATTTTGAAAAGAGAAAGTAGAATAATGCAGGATAAAATTATAAAAACAAAACAAAATTCATTTCAAATTAAACCCCTACATATTCGTGTCAAAGATTATAACCAAGGTCGAAATAGAATTTTCAACTCCGCCATATTTCCACCATCAAAGAAAGTACGAAAAGCTAGGAAACGTTTCAGGACAACAAGAGAAACTTGAAAGCGAATCTTTCAACGTAAAAAACTGTATGCAATTTGGTAAATGAGCTCCAAGGTCAAGTAATTACTTTCCTTTCTGGAGTACAGACAGCTGGCGGTAAGTCAGTCGATAGCAGGTAATGTTGAAATTGAAGTGCGATATAGAGACAAGGTAGAGGTGCTAACTTTCTACCTAGTTCCAAATTTGGAGCAGGAGATCTACCTTGGGGTAGACTTCTGGAAGGTGTTCCAGTTAGAACCAAATATTTTAAGTTCAGTTTCGTTAACGGAGGAAGCAGATCTCACAAACGCTCATCAGTTGAACTCGGATCAGCAGGCCAGACTGAATGCAGTGTGGCAAGTGTGGCCTCGGCGTTATCGAGGAGAGTGAAAATCGGTGATGTTCGCCAGTGGTTCTCTTGCGAAAACCAGGCAAAAATCGACTTTGCCTAGATTCTCGCAAGGTGAACGCACTGACGAAGAAGAATGCTAACACTTCCCCATATCGAGGGGCTCCTCAGCCGACTACCGGATACGTAGTACATTAGTAGTATTGATATAAAGGAAGCATTCAGACAAATACCGCTGGAGAAACAGAGTAGGGAAAAGACTGCCTTTGCGGTACGGGGAAGACCCTTGTAGCAATTCACTGTTATGCTCTTTGGGTTGTGCAATGCAGCTCAAAGGTTATGCCAGTTAATGGACAAGGTAATTCCTGCACGACTTAGGGATCGTATCTTTGTGTATCTTGACGATCTGCTTATCATGACGCCGGATTTTGAGATGCATATGTTCTTGTTAAGTGAAGTAGTCGACTGCTTACGCAGGGCTAACCTAACCATCAACATGAAGAAATCAAAGTTTTGCTTCAGAGAGCTGAAGTATTTTGCTTCATAGTTGGTGGCGGTAAGCTTAAAACTGATCCTGCTAAAGTGGAGGCAATAGTGGATTTCCCTATTCCCAAAATCCCACGACAGGTTCAGCGGTTGCTTGGCCTAGCAGGGTGGTATAGGAAATTCATAAAAGATTTCTCTAGTCTGACTGCTCCTCTAACTGACCTGCTGAAAAAGAGGAGCGAGATGTTTAATATGACTCACGTGGTGCTGAGAATGTTCGAAGATTTGAAGAAAGCGTTAACCACAGCACCAGTTCTTTCGCATCCGGACTTCACAAAAAGATTTTATATCCAATGTGATGCCTCTGATGCGGGAATCGGTGCCTAACTGTTCCAAAGGAACGAGGAATATGAGGAGGTCCCTATCGCGTACTTTTCGCAAAAGTTCAACAAGAGCCAGAGAAACTACAGCGTAACCGAGAAGGAATGTATGGCTGCGGTGATGGCTGTGCAAATGTTCAGGCCGTATGTCAAGGACATGGACTTCACAGTAATTACAGATCACTCTAGTCTCCACCGGCTAATGAGCATGAAGGATCTGAGTGGGAAATTAGCCAGATGGATTTTATTGTTGCAGTCGTATGCCTTTGACATACAGCATCGAAAAGGCAGCCTGAATGTCGTCCCAGATACTCTTTCTCAAGTTCATGTAGATTCGCTGGTAATTGAAGAAGTTGCACTAATCAACTTGGAATCTGAGGAATTCCGATCAGAAGAGTACAACAGTCTGATTGATACGATAAAATCGAATTCTGAAGTACTTCCTGACTTAAAAGTGGAAGACGGCTTCGCATATAAATGTGCTTTTAGGAATGAAAGCGAAGAACCTATGCTTGAGTATTCTTGGCTTTTGTGGATACCGTCTGGCTTTACAGAAGATGTAATAAGTAAGTTGCTCATGGCGATATTGCAAAAACGTTGCATACGATTCGCCAACATTTTCACTGGCCTAACATGACTGTGCAAATACGTGAATATGTGTCTAACTGTTCTGTATGTAAACAGAGTAAAGCGTCCAACCAAGTGTCCCGTCCACCCATCGTCACCTCGTATTGATCGAATCGTCCATTCGAGAAATTATATCCAAGGTCAAAGTCTGGTAATGCCTACGTGTTTGTCGTCTTAGATCATCGTTCCAAGTTTGTTCTGCTAGCGTTATACGCTTATTGCAACAAGAAGTTTTTAATGTTTTTGGAGTTCCAAGCATAATCCATTCAAATAATGGAAAACAATTTTTGGCCAAAGAATTCCAAAATTTATTAACCAAATACTGTATAGTACACTTCAAAACCGCTTACTATGCACCCCAATCGAATGCGCCGGAGAGGGTTAACCGCTCGGTGTTAGCAGCTATCCGATCATATCTCAAAAATGATCAAAGAAAATGGGATGCTCACCTCAGCGATATCGCGTGTGCCTTGAGGAGTTCCGTTCATAGTTCTACTGGTGTGTCACCATATTATGCCTTATTCGGGACTAATATGATGACACATGGTAGCAGCTACGAACTGGCACGAAAACTGAACGCGGTAGATGATAGCGAGCTGTTAACCATTCCCCGACAAGGTCGATTGAAGTGCATAAGAAATTAGATTGGCGAAAATATTTTAAAAGCCAACGAGAAGTCAGCGAAAACTTATAATACACGGACAAATTGTTAAATATCTGCCAGACAGGAAGTTTATCGTAAACATTTTATTTTGAGTGATTCGTCAAAGTATTTGTCTGCAAAACTTTCACCAAAATATGTGAAATGCAGAATTTTGAAACAAGTAGGATCACACATGTACGAACTAAAGAATTTGAGTGGTAAAAAGATTGGCATATTTCATGCCAAAGATCTAAAACAATAAGGAATAACATTCAGGCATCTTTTATGAAAACGCTTGTTCAGTAAAAAACCGAGAAAACCACTTTTAATTTCCTTTTGTGTAAACATCCTAAGTCATCAATGTTTTTTGTGTCCTTTCACGAAGTCACTACATTAGTTTCTTTAATTTTTCACAATACTAATTTTTTTTCAACCCACACGAAGTATCTGATATAGCTATTAAGTTTAAAACAATCCTACAAAAACACTATTTACACTGTACCTGAAAATTTCTTTAGTAAAAACAAATTCAATTTAATTTTTAGTAACTATTCATTGCATGCCACGTAATGTCTCTTAATGTTATTTATTTATTTATTAATAGCTTGTTTCATTTCTTAACAACTATTTATTTACAAAAACTTAATAGTCTGTGATAATTAGTAAGACTAATAAATATCCGAAATGATCCAAAACTATGTGCCAACTGCGATGTTTACATTTTTTTGTTTTTATTCAACTGTGATAGTTATTAACTTTATTTAACCACTGTGATAATTACTAGCTTTAATTTTTGATCAACCGTGATATTTTATACTTAAATTTACTATTCTAATTTATGTATTTATTTTTATTAATTTAGGTATATCGTTAGCTTATTTGTTAGAAAGCATAAATAAACCAAACCACAAAAATAATTCGAAGCTTACTAGTAGTTAAGACGAATGTTGAGGACAAGATTTGTACTTGAGGATGATTTTTAATTGCATCCAATTATTTTATCAAGCTCTGGTGGTTATCGGCGATTTGTTGACAAGTTGCTTTCTGAAAAAAAAAAAACAAAACAGCATTAGCAAAACAAAGAAACACAAATTTATGTCAATAATACCTCCAATCCTTGGCTCGTCAACAAAATCCAAGCCACTTTTACCAACGGGGGTTGTGGCGTCCCGTTATGTACTTGCTTTAGCCCGGCATAGCGTGGGTTGCTCCCCACTCCCCACAAGATATCACGAATAAAAATTTCTTCGGGTAAAAGTACCCAGTCGACCTTTTTTTGTTTAGATTTTCGCATGGGGAAATCCACGCAAAACCCCATACATTTCATTTCAACAATCTGAAAATAGTAAAATAAGACATGAAGATAGTTCCCAAATTCAATGTACTATAAATGTACTCACCCACTTGAATGCGTCCACTGGCATGCGTATTGTTTTTTGTCGAGCCCAATTCTCCTATTTAAACCTGGAAAAATATGAAGGTAAATGATAAGTGGTTAGTTTTAAACTAGTTAAATGCACTAAAGGAAAAAAAGAAGGAATAAATTTCATAAATTGGTAAAATAAAGGGTGATTTTTTAAGAGGTTTAGAACTTAAAAAAAAAAAAAAACAAAAAATTCGAAAAAATGAATGAAATATTTATTTGAATCGATAGTTTGAACCTTGAAATTTAATGTTTAAAGATAATTTCATGCAAATGTTGACCGCGGCTGCGTCTCAGGTAGCCCATCCGCTGAGTCCAATTTTGGCATACTCTTTCACACATATCGGCCGGTATCTTACGAATGAATGCATGGATGTTGGCTTCCAGTGCGTCAATCGAAGCGGGCTTGTCCCTATAGACATTAGCCTTGACATACCCCCACAAAAAATAATCTAATGGTGTCAAATCGCACGATCTAGGCGGCCAATTGACCGGCCCGAAACGTGAAATTAACTGTTCACCAAACTCGCCTCGCAATTGCGCCATTGTTTCGCGTGCTGTGTGGCATGTGGCACCGTCTTGTTGAAACCACATATCATGCAAGTCAAGAACTTCCATTTCGGGCAAAAAAAAGTTTGTTATCATCGCTCGGTAGCGTTCACCATTGACAGTAACGCTGCGATTCGCATCATCTTTGAAGAAATATGGCCCAATAATGCCGCCGGCCCATAAACCGCACCAAACAGTGGCTTTTTCGGGATGCATTGGTAGCTGTTGCAATGCTTCTGGCTGATCTTCACTCCAAATGCGGCAATTATGCTTATTTACGTACCCATTCAACCAAAAATGAGCCTCATCGCTGAACACAATTTTTCGATAAAAAAGCGGATCCTCGGCCAGCTTTCCAAGAGCCCATTCACCAAAAATTCGGCGTTGTGGTAGGTCGGCTGGCTTTAGTTCTTGCACCAGCTGTATCTTAAAAGGCTTTACGCCCAAATCCTTCCGCAAAATTTTCCACGTAGTGCTGTAACAAAGGCCTAACTGCTGGGAACGGCGCCGAATCGACATTTCGCGGTCTTCTGTCACACTAGCTGATACGGCCGCAATATTTTCTTCACTACGCACAGTACGTAAACGTGTTGGTGGTTTAATGTCCAACAAAGTAAATTTGGTGCGAAATTTGGTCACAATCTTCCGAATAGACTGCTCAGAAGGTCGAGAATGCCGACCATAAAATGGAAGCAGCGCGCGATGAACATTTCGAACCGAGCACGAATTTTGATAGTAAAATTCAAATTCAATAATTTGCAAGCGTTGTTCATTTGTAAGACGATCCATGGTTAAATTGCAAACCAAACTGAAGCTGTTTGACAGTGACACAAGGTACTAAACACACGTCAGCTGTCAAAACCAGTGTTGCCAAAACCAAACCAGCTAAAAAATCACCCGTTACTTACGATTTAATAATAATATTGCTTGTTGATGTTGCTGCTGCGGTTGCTGTTGTAAAATAATATATCTGAAACAACAAATATGCATAGATAGACAAACCAGCTTAAGACTAATGCAGGGATTAACAACTCATCATAGTGAATGGTGTACCCGAGAATCCATACTGCGAATCTGTCTGGCTCACACATTGACTTTGGATAACTGAACTTGGTGAAACTTAGTTCGTGACAGATATTAGTTTGATTAGAAGGTAAGGCAGAATTAAAAATAAGCGCAGAAAAATATATAACATCTAGGCAAAGACATAATACATAAAAACAAGAGTGAAAAGAAGACACGATGACACTAAACGAATTATTTTAAGTTCTACACCCCCATGCGAACTTTCATCGGTCAGTTTTAACCTGCCACTTTGGAAGTTTATTATTAATGTTAGTTTCGTGTCGTTATCTTTTTTATGGTACGAATTGTTATATACGACTAGTTATATGGAACCATTTTTTTTATATTTTAATTTTCGCGGTCTTATTTAACGATTTGCCAATTTTAGAAATCATTGATTAAGAATGATTAGCTTTGAACTAACTGGCCCTTAATAGGTCCCATCATCTTGGTTGCATACGGATCGTTTTATGAGCGAAATTAGAAATTATTGCTTAAAATTATTGAATACTTAACAAGGTGACATCTATATGCTGGAGTCGCTAACACGGTGTCGAGGGGGAAAAAGTAGTAGCTGAGGTTTGGCAAAACGTCAATGAAATGAAGGAACAATAATTTTACCAAAAAAATAAACAGTTCACAAAACTAATTGGAAAGAGATAGGAAAAATGTGTGATCGGATGATCAAACAGTGTGGGAGGAGGATTGGCAACAGAAAAAGCAAAGTGGCGTGTTCATCAAAAATGATGTTGAAAGTGAACGTCATCTTGGCACATGTTCTGTTGACATTTTTGGAAAAGTGCGTTCAACATACCACCTGCTATCAACTAGTTGGCAATCGACTTAAATAATTTTTGTGAAGTAAACGAAGTAATTTCTTGTGTACGATTGTGAAACCACTTGGAAAAAAAATTAAGTTTCAACTTATAACGTAACGGATGTGATACAAGCTTTTATAATTTGTTTGTGTATTTTAGTAAAATCGTTTTTTTTCGTTATTTAAGATTTTGTGTGGTGGTCAGCTAAAATATTTAGAGACTCACCTTGAAACCACTAGAAAGGTCAATTACTGGCACCCTTGTATATTCTATAAAATTAAATAATAAGGTGAGCTGGGAAATCAAGTTTTTATTGAAAGTGATCCATAAAGTGATAAATTAAATGCAAGTTGCTACATCACCCCCAAGTGGGAGATCTGGCGGACCCAGGTAGGAGACGTTTTTTTTCTTGTTGCTGTTTTTTTCAAAGAACCTGGCATATGTCCGACTCCATTTTGTGAAGACGTGAGTTGGATCCGTCCATTCCGTGGCAATCCAGCATCTTTACCACTGCCATCTAGAGATCCTTCACAATATCCAGATATCCATGCAGTGAGTCCGACAAAAACGAAGAGCACAAAAAGTGAATCCAAGTATATTTGTTGTATGTAAAAATTGTTTGAGAACATCTGAAAAAAACCAACCAGAGGAAAAACTATAATAGGAATTTGGAAGCAGAAAAGAGAATTGTGTGTGTTTTGTCATATGTTACGTGTTGTGTTTTGGCGTTGAAGTTTATTTTATGTCAAAATTTACATTTTTTTATATACATAAAATTCAAAATAGTCTTACAACATTATTAATCAACATTTTTTTAATTATATTGTTCTTTAACATATTTGTAAGTGAAGGGGGTTTTGTTCCCAGGGCCTGTCATTTTGAGGGGTTTTTGAGTGCCTGTTAGTTTTGTGTTTTTTTTGGTTGTTCTTCCACCTCCATTGAGCTCAAAGAAGGTACGGATTTGGTGTAAGCTCCATCAGAAGGCCGTCCAGTGGGAGTCCTGTGGGGAACATAAGCAAATTCACCACAGTTTAGTTTTTTTTCATTTTTTTCTTGTTAATCTTTTTTGTTAGTTATTTTGCTAATGATAACTTTTGAAAACAAAGGTTTTAATTATTTGTCCTGAAATAGGTTCATAAATTCATTGTTTTTTTGTTTAGATTGCGTTTTTTTTTGATTTTCTAAATGGTTCACTTTGTTAAATAAAACTTCACCAAAGCCTTATTTCAGAAAGTTTGGAGATTTATTATTTTGGTTTCGTAAAGAGAAACCATGTCCATTTGAATTTTTTGGGTGGTTGGATGGGTTAAGGCTACGCTGCATCGTCACCAGCAGCGCCTTGGTGTGGTGATAGTCCGTCCGCTGTCATTTTTCTGGCCTGATTTTTGTTTTCATTGAAGGTGAGGTTGAGTTTCGGGGGCATGATCCCCCCATTCAGAAGAGCTAACTGCCGTGCTATGCCAGCAGGCCACGTCCCCCGGAACTTGACATTCCTTTTCATTTTCCTACCTCTTCCTTTTCATTTTCCTATCCTTTCCTTTTTCCTACCCTACCTCTTTACCGACACTCCTCACTTCCTCTTGCCTCACTACAAAATGGCGCCCAACGTCTTAGCTTTTGTAGTCTTTGTTACAGTTAATTTATGTTTTGAAAGTTTTCAACCAACTTTGCTGTAAGCTTTCAAGAACCGTATGTCTGCACCAGGAAGGTCTCAGACGTACCTAGGAGTATTGCGACGGTTTCTTGGAAGTTCACAGCGAATGCGGTTAGCGTTTGTATGGCGTTTTGTCTGGTGTTGCTGCATGGCTTCAAGGGTTCGTAAGTCTGCATCAGGAAAGTCCAAGGCATACCTAGATGAATTGCGACGAACTTTTGAAGAATTGCAGTAGCAACAGATAACGTCTTTTGTCTTGTTTTTCCTTACTCCTATTCATACTTTTTTACTTTTTCTGTCTCGTTAGGGTTTTTTGTTTCGGTGGCCATGTTTGACGAGTCATCGAGTAACGATGCACCGAACCAACTTTTTCATTCTGAGTGCTAAATTCCGTTTCAAGTCTTCTTGCAAAGTCCTAGAGACTGTCTAGAATTGCGGGAACGGTGAGGAGAACTTGGTAATGTTTTTGTTAGTAGTTCTACTTTTTTCTTCCGTCAATCTCACCACACCAAGGAAATTTGTTCGTCCGTCTGAAGTCATAGCAAATAGAGATGTCGTTAATAGGATCACACCATATGGCAAAGAAACCACCGAAGAAGCTACTTGAAGCACCCCGTATGCTTATGTAGAAACCCAAATTAAAAGAAAACAATTTTTCGAAACTTGTTAAAGTGAACAAAACACTTCATTTTTTTTTTATGTGAAAATCCTTGCTTATTTTAAGTGAAATGCGGCTTAGAAAAATTGTTATTTTTAAGAAAAACTACTTAGTTTGGCTTTGAGAGTTGGATTTATTGTTTCATTAGTTAATGCGTTATTAATTCTACGTTACTTATTTTCTATATTTTTTTTGTTACTTCCTTGTTTTCAACAAAACAATTTACTTTTTTTTTAAGTAAATTATTTTTGTTAATTTTTCGTTAAATACATTTTTTGAAGTTTTTTTTTGTAAATTAGTTTATTTTAAAAAGAGAAAATAGAACTTAGTTTGTAAGAAAGCAAATTGTCAATTGTTCATTTTCTAAAATAAATTTTAAGAAGTTTTTTTTTTTGGTAAGCTAAGTAAATTTCTTTTTGGGTTTTGTTTTTTTTTTAAGGAAAAGCTATTCAAGTTTTAAAATGTTCGTTATTTCGTTTACTACGTTTCTCTTTTCGTTAAATTTTTTTGTTAAAACAGTTTTCTAACAGTTTCTTATTTTGATAATTTTCTATTTGTTACATTTTGTTAAAAGTTTTCACAATCTTAGCATTACCATTAAAATAAGAAATTTTTTTTCAAAACTCACCCTATTTTTGAAGATTTTGTTATTCTAGTTGGAATTAAAGATGTCGTTTACCAATAAAGAAGAAGAAGAACGCATCAATAGTATGATAAAAAATGCTGAAACTAACGATCATGCTAAAATTACAAGGCCAGTGAGTCAAAGCATGGATCATACCTATAGGCAGCGAGTGATGCACTCCCCTCTCACGTTTGATAGGCGTATCTGATCGGCATCCAACATACCTGCTAGCTCTGGTGTCCATCTCGATGACGGTAATGTCGAAGCCCTTAACAGCTCAGTTGACTCCCTCATATGACGACCTCAGTGGGACGGGTGCCGGATTGATACCTCCTAGCGACAGTATAGATTCGTTAAATGAAACAGTCAGGAATGCAACAGGTAGGGTTTCTAATGTTAGACCAGCTCCAATCAATCCAGTAGGCCTTGGTAGTACTAGAAATATTCTAGATAGCTTACCGCAGCGGCCTCCTGTTATGAAGACAAAAGAAAGAGATAGCAATTCATAAGATTTGAGGGCTGATATTAATTTGGCAATGGCAAGGTTTTTCTGCTACCAAACAGGTAATTCAAAAAGAGGTAACTAATACCTTGAAAGAAGAGATCCAGAATCAGCTTGGAGGGTTCCCTAAAAAATTTAAATTTAGGGCAGATCCTTCGCTCTTAGGCCGACAGGAAGTTCTTATAACCCTGCACCGGCAGTACAACCACCACTACAGCAAAATCCTCCAGTTGATCCAAGCAGAAGTGCGTTCGTACATCTAGGACAGAAGCCTAGGAAACAAAATGAGCCCATACGACGATATCAGGAAAGAGTGTACCATCCTGAAGTGTTCCAGGACGTACCTTATAACGCCAACACTCCAATTCCACATAGCCATCAACCTACATATTTCAGCCCATATCTACCTCCGGGATTTAAAGCTCCGATCAAGGTGGATAAGTGGGGTTTGAAGTTTGATGGCCAAACAACGACGATGACGATCGAAGAATTCATCTTTCGACTTCAGACCCTGCAGTGTTAGTACGCCTGCTCATGGACGGACATTTTAAGGCATTTCTATCTGCTTCTCTCGGGATCTGCTTACGATTGGTTCTGGCAGTTCCAGAGGAATAATTATCGTCCTGATTGGCCCACTCTGAAGGACGCTCTAATGCGTCAGTTTGAAAGTACCAGATCCAACTTTGAAATTATCCGCAACATCATGGATCGTAGGCAGAATTCCTGGGAGAGCAGTGAAGATTTCTTCTCCGCCATTAACAAGATGAAGTCCCAGTTGAGGATTCCGATTTCGGAGGTAGAGATGATGCGAATCCTGAAACGGAATTTAAACGAACGAATTGGAAAGTTAGTTTATCCACAACCCATTTTCTCCCTGGATCAGCTGAGGACCACCTACAAGGATGCGGAGGCAGCCTTTCCGAGGAGAGAACGAGACTTTTGTTAAGCCTCCCGTAAAATATGTGGCCAATGAACTGGATTACGAAGAGATGTACCAGCCAGCTGATGAGCAGCTTGCTGCCTATCAGTTTGGTGGGGGTCGTCCGAAAATTCCTCCTCGGATGTATGCGGATGCTACTAACCTAGTGTGCTGTAACAGCAAGGTGCAGAGCCATACATACTTTGACTGCGAGTCTGAGGTGCGGAATATTTTTTGCTATAAGTGTGGTCAAGAAGGGGTTATAACCCCGCGTTGTAGTTAATTCAACCGGGGAAACCTACTGCGGGACGCGAAAATCCAGGGGGTATCGCGTGTCCACCTGAATTAGAACCCCCTATAATTTTTAAAAATAATTAAGATGAGGAAATATAGAAAGAGGGCGACCAACAGATTAAAATTTTAAAAAGAGAAAGTAGAATAGAGCAGGATAAAATTATAAAAACAAAACAAAATACATTTCAAATTAAACCCCTACATATTCGTGTCAAAGAGTATAACCAAGCTCGAAATAGAATTTTCAACTCCGCCATATTTCCACCATCGAAGAAAGTACGAAAAGCTTGGAAACGTTTCAGGACAAGAAAAGAAACTCGAAAAAGAATCTCTTCAACAGTTATAAATTAAAAGTCTGATCCCAGGCCTTACGCCACAATTAAATTAGGAACTATAGAAGTTTCCGGATTGCTTGACAGCGGCGCCAGCGTAAGCATACTTGGCAAAAATTGTATGCAGTTAGTTAATAAGCTCCAAGGTCAAGTAATTACTTTCCTTTCCGGAGTAAAGACAGCTGACGGTAAGTCAGTCGATAGTAGGTAGGTAAGTTGAAATTGAAGTGCGATATATAGAGACAAGGTGGAGGTTCTAACGTTCTACCTAGTTCCAAATTTGGACCAGGAGATCTACCTTGGGGTAGACTTCTGGAAGGTGTTCAAGTTAGCACCAAATATTTTAAGTTCAGTTTCGTTAACGGAGAAAGCAGATCTTACGAACGCTCATCAGTTGAACTCGGATCAGCAGGCCAGACTGAATGCAGTGTGGCAAAGATTTTTATGTTTTGACCGAGATGGTCTAGGAAAGACGGCGTTGATGGAGCACGCCATTGATACAGGAGATGCACTCCCTGTGAAACAGCGTCACTACCCTGTCTCACAAGCGGTGCAAGCCATTTTGTATGAAGATTTAGATCGGATATTGGGCTTCGGCGTTATCGAGGAGAGCGAAAATCAGTGGTATTCGCCAGTGGTTCTCTTGCGAAAACCAGGCAAAAATCAACTTTGCCTGGATTCTCGCAAGGTGAATGCACTGACAAATAAAAATGCAAATCCTCTCCCCCATATTGAAGGGCTCATCAGCCAACTACCGGATACGTACTACATTAGTAGTATTGATCTAAAAGAAGCATTCTGGCAAGTACCGCTGGAGAAACAGAGTAGGGAAAAGACTGCCTTTGCGGTGCGGGGTAGACCCTTGTACCAATTCACTGTTATACCCTTTGGGTTGTGTAGTGCAGCGGAAAGGTTATGCCAGTTAATGGACAAGGTAATTCCTGCACGACTTAGGGATCGTGTCTTTGTGTATCTTGACGATCTGCTTATCATGGCGCCAGATTGAGAGACGCATATTACCTTGTTAAGTGAATCAGTCGACTGCTTACGCAGGGCTAACCTAACCATCAACATGAAAAAACCAAGTTTTTCAGAGAGCTGAAGTATTTGGGCTTCATAGTCGGTGGCGGTAAGCTTAAAATCGATCCTGCTAAGGTGGAGGCAACAGTGGATTTCCCTATTCCCAAAACCCCACGACAGGTTCAGCGGTTGCTTGGTCTAGCAGGGTGGAAATTCATAAAAGATTTCTCTAGTCTGACTGCTCCTCTAACTGACCTGCTGAAAAAGAGGAGTGAGAAGTTTAATATGACTGACGCGGTGCTGAGAATGTTCGAAGATTTAAAGAAAGCGTTAACCACAGCACCGGTTCTTTCGCATCCGGACTTCACAAAAAGATTTTATATCCAATGTGATGCCTCGGATGCGGGAATCAGAGCCGTACTGTTCCAAAGGAACGAGGAATATGAGGAGGTCCCTATCGCATACTTTTCGCAAAAGATCAACAAGAGCCAGAGAAACTACAGCGTAACCGAGAAGGAATGTATGGCTGCGGTGATGGCTGTGCAAAAGTTCAGGCTGTATGTCGAGGGCATGGACTTCACAGAAATAACAGATCACTCTAGTCTCCGCTGAGTGGGAAATTAGCCAGATGGAGTTTATTGTTGTAGTCGTATGCTTTCGACATACAGCACCAAAAAGGCAGCCTAAATTTCGTCCCAGATACTCTTTCTCGGGTACATGTAGATTCACTGGTAATTGAAGAAGTTGTACTAATCAACTTGTAATCTGAGGAACTCCGATCAGAAGAGTACAACAGTCTGATTGATACGATAAAATCGAATTCTGAAGTACTTCCTGACTTAAAAGTGGAAGACGGCTTCGCATATAAATGTGCTTTTAGGAATGAAAGCGAAGAACCTATGCTTGAGTATTCTTGGCTTTTGTGGATACCGTCTGGCTTTACAGAAGATGTAATAAGTAAGGCACATAATCCATCGAAAGTTGCTCATGGCGGTATTGCAAAAACGTTGCATAGGATTCGCCAACATTTTTACTGGCCTAACATGACTGTGCAAATACGTGAATATGTGTCTAACTGTTCTGTATGCAAACAGAGTAAAGCGGCCAACCAGGTGTCCCGTCCACCCATCGTCACCTCGTATTGTTCGAATTGTCCAAACAGAGTAAAGCGGCCAACCAAGTGTCCCGTCCACCCATCGTCACCTCGTATTGTTCGAATCGTCCATTCGAGAAATTGTATTTTGACTTTATAGGGCCTTATGCAAGGTCAAAGTCTGGTAATGCCTACGTGTTTGTCGTCTTAGATCATCTTTCCAAGTTTGTTCTGCTAAAAGCGTTGAGAAACGCGAATACTTCTAGCGTTATACGCTTTTTGCAACAAGAAGTTTTTAATGTTTTTGAGTTCCAAATCAAACAAAGAATTCCAAAATTTACTAACCAAATACGGTATAGGACACTTCAAAACCACTTATTATGCACCCCAATCGAAAGCCTTGGAGAGGGTTAACTGCTCGGTGTTAGCAGCTATCCGATCATATCTCAAAAATGATCAAAGAGAATGGGATGTTCACCTCAGCGATATCGCCTGCGCCTTGAGGAATTCCGTTCATAGTTCTACTGGTGTGTCATCATATTATGCCTTATTCGGGACTATTATGGTGACACATGGAAGCAGCTACGAACTGGCACGAAAACTGAACGCGGTAGACGATAACGAGCTGTTAACCATTCCCCGACAATGTCGATTGCAGTGCATAAGAAATTAGATTGGCGAAAATATTTTAAAAGCCAACGAGAAGTCAGCGAAAACTTATAATACACAAACAAAAATTGTTAAATATCTGCCAGGACAGGAAGTTTATCATAATCATTTTATTTTGAGTGATTCGTCAAAGTATTTGTCTGCAAAACTTTCACCAAAATATGTGAAATGCAGAATTTTGAAATAAGTAGGATCGCACATATACGAACTTAAGAATTTGATTGGTAAAAAGATTGGCATATTTAATGCCAAAGATCCAAAACAATAAGGAATAACATTCACAAATCTTTTATGAAAACGCTTGTTCAGTAAAAAACCGAGAAAACCACTTTTAATTTCCTTTTGTGTAAACATCCTAAGTCATCAATGTTTTTTGTGTCCTTTCACGAAGTCACTACATTAGTTTCTTTAATTTTGCACAATACTAATTTTTTTCAACCCACACGAAGTATCTGATATTGCTATTAAGTTTAAAACAATCCTACAAAAACACTATTCACACTGTACCTGAAAATTTCTTTAGTAAAAACAAATTCAATTTAATTTTTAGTAACTATTTATTGCATGCCACGTAATGTCTCTTAATGGCTTATGTTTTATTTCGTAACAACTATTTATTTACTAAAACTTAATAATCTGTGATAATTAGTAAGACTAATGAATATCCGAAATGATCCAAGACTATGTACCAACTGCGATATTTACATTAAGTTTTAGGCTCCAACTGTGATATTAAATACCCTTTTTTTAACCACTGTGATAACTAGTTTTAATATTTTTATTTTTATCCAACTGTGATAGTTATTAACTTTATTTAACCACTGTGATAATTACTAGCTTTAATTTTTGATCAACCGTGATTTTTATACTTAGATTAACTATTCTAATTTTTTTATTTATTAATTTAGGTATATCGTTAGCTTATTTGTTAGAAAGCAGTAATAAACCAAACCACAAAAATTCGAAGCTCACCAGTAGTTAAGACGAATGTTGAGGACAAGATTTGTACTTGAGGATGATTTTTAATTGCGTCCAATTATTTTATCAAGCTCTGGTGTTTATCGGCAATTTTTTGACAAGTTGCTTTCGGAAAAAAAAAAACAAAACAGCATTAGCAAAACAAAAAAACACAAATTCATGTCAACAATACCTCCAATCCTTGGCTCGGCAACAAAATCCAAGCCACTTTTACCAACGGGGATTGTGGCGTCCCGTATGTACTTGCCTTAGCCCAGCATAGCTTGGGTTGCTTCCCACTCCCCACAAGATATCACGGATAAAAATTTCTTCGGGTAAAAGTACCCAGTCGATTTTTGCATGGGGAAATCCACGCAAAACCCCATACATTTCATTTGCTGTGCCCGCCTAGGTGGTGCTCCTTGACAGCTCAACAATCTGAAAATAGTAAAAAAAAGACATGAAAATAGTGCCTAAATGCAATGTACTTAACCACTTGAATGCGTTCATCGGCACGTGTATTGTTTTTTGACGAGCCCAATTCTCCTACTTAAACCTGGAAAAATATGAAGGCAAATGATTATAGCCCTTCTACACTAGCCCACTGAGTATTAATACATGTCAAAAAAGTGGGGAAAAAAAATGTGTATAGTGTGGAAACAAAATATGACAGGTATTAATACAAGATGTGACAGCCCATCTTACACAGCTTGACAGCTCTCCATACTTGATTTGACATGTATTAATACTTTACAATTTTTAGGGTTGGTTCTAATTTTAATACATTTCATCTGTGTGTCAACACAAGTTTGGCATGTATTAATACAAGCCAGTGTGGAAGGAAAATTTGAAAGTCATATTTCCCACAAATTTGACAGTCGCAAACAATTCTTTCCCACTTTCAATTTGACATGTATTAATACTCAGTGGGCTAGTGTGGAAGGGCTATTAGTGGTTAGTTTAAAACTAGGTAAATGCACTAAAGGAGAAAAACAAATATGCATAGATAGACAAACCAGTCGAAGACTAGTGCATAGATTAACAACTCATCATAATTAATGGTGTACCTGAGAATCCATACCACGAGCAGCTATATATCTCTGTCTCGTTCACACATTGACACATTGGTCAAACTGAGGTCGTGATAGATATTAATTAGATTAGAAGGTAGTGCAGAATTAAAAATAATTGCAGAAAAATATATAACATCTAGGCAAAGAAATAACACATAACAGCAAAGAGTGAAAAGAAGACACGATGACACTAAACCCCCATGTGAACTTTCATCAGTCAGTTTTAAACTGTCACTTTGGAAGTTTATTATTAATGTAAGTTTCGTGTCGTTATGTTTTTATGGTACGAATAGTTATATATGACCAGTTATATGGAACTATTTTTTATATTTCAAAGTTCGCGGTCTTATTTGACGATTTGCCAATTTTAGTAGTCATTGATTTAGAATGATAAGCTATGAACTAACTGGCCCTTAATAGCTCCAATCATACAACGTTTCCGTAGGTACGTGGAACGACAACAAGAACAATATGAATCTTGGTTGCATACGGATCGTCTTATGAGCGAAATTAGAAGTTATTGCTAAAAATTATTGAATACCCGAGTAGAAAAGGGGTATTAATTCCGAATAGCTATCAGGGTGACATCTAAATGCTGGAGTTGCTAACACGGTGTCAAGGGGGAAAAAGTAGTAGCTGAGGTTTGGCAAAACGTCAATGAGATGATGGAACAATAATTTTACCAATACATAAACAGTTCACAAAACTAATTGGAAAGAGATAGGAAATAAGTGTCGATCGGATAATCAAACAGTGTGGGAGGAGGATTGGCAACAGAAAAAGCAAAGTGGCGTGTACATCAAAAATTTTGTTGAAAGTGAACGTCATCTTGGCACATGTTCGGTTGACATTTTTGGAAAAGTGCGTTCAATGTACAACCTGCTATCAACTAGTCGGCAATCGACTGAAATAATTTTTGTGAAGTAAATGAAGTAATTTCTTGTGTACGATTGTGAAACTACTTGGAAAAAAAAATTAAGTTTCAACTTATAATGTAACGGGTGTGCTACTAGCTTTTATAATTTGTTTGTGTATTTTAGTAAAATCGTTTTTTTCGTTATTTAAGATTTTGTATGGTGGCCAGTTAAAATATTTAGAGACTCACCTTGAAACCACTAAAAATGTGGATTACTGGCACCCTTGTATAAGTTAACGACAACAAGTTAACATTGTACTTCCCACGGAAAATGCTGACTTGGTGTCTGGGCAATGACACCAAGTATCCGTTGCAGCAAACAACAATTCTCGGAAATTAAACAATTATGCTGCCGGTTTGAAAATCGAAATAAAGATAAAATGAAAATAATAAAAATTATTTTTTTAATGCAAATCTAACCGCAATAAGTTAACTGGCGCCCGAGCAATAGGGACATTTAACATCAAGTTTCGCGAAAAAATCTAAGTGTCGTTCGTCCCGGTAAGAGTCCCTAAAAGTAGGCACAATCGGTTCGTAGGAAAAAAAACATTTAGTATATCGAAAAGTGTTCTCAAGTAGTCCCCTCGGTTCGCGAAATTGATTTTTGAAAAATAAGTGTCCCGAAAGAATCCCTTTAAAATTGTGACAATTTAAAAAAAAGAACAAAGTGAAAAAAAATAAACTTTTGCAGAATTAAAAAAAAAGACAGTTTTAAAACAAAGTGGAAAAACCGTAAATTGTTGGAGAATTGGAAAAAGGGCCCCTAAGTAGCAGTATAGCAAAAAGGACGTAGTTGAACTACACGCCGCTCCACAAACATGCGTATCAGCTTTTTATTGTAAGAATTTTAAATATTTACATATCTTAAGATTATTGATTTGAAAAAATAAAAATATTTTGAACAAATTTAAGTTTCATATTGAGAAAAATTAAGACATCAATGGTTAAGAATATTATGAAAACATTTAAATTAATTAAAGAAACAATTTAGAATTATTTTTTAGGTCATAAAAATTTCATTTTCCTTTATAAAAAAAGTGACATAAATTTAAAACCTTACTATTTTAAGAAATATAAAAAAATATATAATAAAAAATATTTGCGAACATAAGTGAAATCAATGAATGCCTTGCAACGTTATTTAAAAATATTTTAAATACAAACCTAAACGTAAAGAAAAATTTAAAATCGAAATCAATTTAATAGATAATTAAAACCTTATTTTACACACAAAATATTTAGAAAATAATAATTAGGTGTAAAATCTTAAAAGAAACAAATAACCATGTCGAATCCACAAAATCTTGCTAGACCAGCCATTGTCCCCCAACCAGCCATTGTTCCTCCAGCGCAACAGAACAATAGCATAAATCGTATCGAACTACAGAACTTAGCCAAGCCCTCCAAACGGATGGTAGGCGCATTGTTCATTCTTTAATGAACCCCAACTCTAAACAGTTCACAGGAATTGATCAAGTTATCAACCCAGATCAACAAGGAAATATTTCAGACCTTGATAAACTACCTGATGCTGTCAGAAGCTTGAGAGAAGCTTGGCGCAACAGCATCGAAAGAATACTTAGAATCTATGATTCTACAAGAGGCTCTCCAAAATATTTCGGAATCATAAACGTAATCCGAAATAAAATTGTTGGACACGCAGACCATGTTCTCGAGTCCTACAATACGCCCCTTAATTGGAAGAATATTTCCAGATGCCTTACGCTCCATTACGCAGATAAGCGTGACCTGGGAACTTTAAGGTACCAATTAACTTCTTTAGTACAGGGTAACTCTTCTATACAGGACTTCTACCAAGAAGTCTATACTCATCTTTCATTGATTCTCAACTAAATTTCCTCTATGGAAATGGGAGCAGAAGCTTTGAACATGTTAATGCATGCTTATAGGGACAAGGCCCTTGACACCTTTATAAGGGGTCTTAAAGGCGATCTACCTAGGCTTCTCGGCATCCGAGAACCTTCCGATTAACCCCAAGCATTACATTTATGCTTAAAATTAGAAAATCAAAACTATCGTGCTCAGTATGCAATAGCATTAAATAATAATACAAAGAGAATCCATAATTCAATGCCCCCAGAAGAACACATAATAATAATTCCTTACCTAATTGTCAAATCCCATTCTATCCACAGCTTGCCCACTTTGCACATGTCCCCCGTCCTGTAATGAATTATAACAATCGACCACTCCCATTCAATAATAATAGTCCTAGACAAACACCCTTCCAAAGCAATCCTTTCCAACATCAACCCTTTAATCAAGCTCCACCACCAATCAATCTACCACCAAGGTCACAACCAAGGCAGGACCAAATGGAAACATCAACTATTGGAACAGCTAGAGTGAATTACGTTAATAGACCGCAGTACCAACAACAACAGAGAAACTGGCCATCAGCACCGAAAAGAGCCAACCATCAACCACAACAACCCAATTACCCTAGTAAACTACAAAGGAATTTTCACTTGAATGCATCATCTCAAGAAAACCCAGAAGAGTTAGAACTGAAGCAATACTTCGACGCCTCTCAGTTAGATGACCAACAATATTGTCAAACTTTCAATAATTACATAGAACCCCTAAACAATGAGCAAATAGATGATAATGTCACTGAAATAGTTTCTGAACTAAGCGACATACATTTTTTAGATTAGCAAGCTCTTCGTTACCCTATATTGAAGTAAAAACATCTGGTGACGAAGTGCTTACAATTGTAATCGATACAGGATCCAATAAAAATTATATTCAACCCTCTTTAATAAAAAATCCAATACCCAACGATGAAAAGTTTTATGCAAATTCTGTAGGAGGAAACGTAGAAATAACCCACCACACTTTTGTCAATTTTTTCGGAATAAAAGACCTTAAAGTTAAACTCTTTCTTATGCCACATTTAAAATCTTTTAATGCTATCCTCGGAAATGATAGTCTAAAAGATTTATCCGCAGTTATCTATACTCGTCATAATTATATGACAATTAAAGGCTCTACTAAAATTCGAATTAAGCAATACTTTGTCGTCAATACTTTGTCGTTGCGAACGCAACATATGACGACTGAACAAGAAGCCTCTATAAAAAAAATTGCATGGAAGTATTTAAAATTATTCGATGATCCAGACGAGAAATTAACCTATACCAACGTTGTAAAAGGAGAAATCCGAACAACTTCAGACTCACCCGTCTATACAAAATGTTATCCTTATTCAATGGCCCTCAAAGACGAGGTGGAAAGTCAAATACAAGAACTGGTTAAAGATGGTATAATAAGACCTTCGAGATCGCCATACAATTCACCCGTGTGGATTGTTCCCAAAAAGTTAGATGCATCCGGCAAAAAAAGTATCGATTGGTGATTGACTATCGCAAACTTAATACCATTACTATTCCTGACAAGTACCCAATTCCTGAAATCAATCAAGTCTTATCGCAACTAGGCCAAAATAAATATTTCACTTTTATTGATCTCAAAAGTGGATTTCATCAGATCCCTCTCAAAGAAAAAGACATCGAAAAAACAGCCTTCTCGGTGAATAACGGGAAGTATGAATTCACCAGGCTGCCTTTTGGTCTGAAAAATGCTCCATCCATTTTTCAGAGAGCGCTCGACGATGTTTTGAGAGAACGTATTGGGAAAATATGTTTCGTTTACATCGATGATATCATCATTTTTAGCAAAAACGAAAAAGAACATTTGCAGAGTATTGAGACTATTTTTAAAACTCTTGAAGCTGCCAATATGAAGGTGCAGCTAGACAAGTGTGATTTTTTCAAAGAGGAAGTCGAATTCCTTGGATTCCTTATTTCCTCTGATGGTATAAAAACTAACCCAGAAAAAGTAAAAGCAGTACTCGAGTTTCCATTACCTAAAATACTCAAAGATTTACGTTCATTTTTAGGCCTGTCAGGGTATTAAAGACGTTTTATTAAGGACTATGCCCAATTAGCAAAACCCCTAACAGCCCTTCTAAGAGGGGAAGACGGACGCGTGTCCAAAAACCTCTCTTCCAAAAAATTAATTAACCTTAATGATGAAGCAATAGAAGCATTTGACAAATTAAAAAAATCCCTAGCATCAAGAGACATAATATTAACTTATCCCGATTACAAAAAAGATTTCGAACTCACAACCGACGCTTCAAAGTACGCCCTTGGAGCAGTTTTATCCCAACAAGATAAACCTATAATGTTCATTTCGAGAACGTTAAGTAAAACAGAAGAGTCCTATGCCGCAAACGAAAAAGAAATGCTGGCTATCATATGGGCTCTGAATTATTTTCGAAATTACCTCTATGGCTCAGCAAAAGTGAAAATTTTAACAGATCATCAACCCCTCACATATGCTCTAAGTAACAAAAATAATAACTCAAAATGAAACGTTGGAAATCAGCATTAGAAGAATACAACTACGAATTAAGATATAAGCTAGGTAAATCCAACGTTGTTGCCGACGCACTTTCAATACCACCTTTTGTCTCTCAAATAAATTCCCTTACATCTTCCCAACATAGCGATGAAAGTTCATCACATGAACTTAACAGTAGTAGAAATCCCAATCAACGTATTCAGAAACCAACTTATCTTTCTTATAGGAGAAGATAAGTCTTATCAACATTAATTTCCTTTTCCAAAATTCCGTAGACATACCTTTGTTCAACCTTCCTACTCTAAGGAAAACATTATCTCCATATTCAAACGATACCTCATACCTTACATAATAAACGGGCTCATGACCAATGAAGAAACCATGGGAATAATCCAACTATAAGATCCGCTTCACTCAAACAAAAGTTACTGATCTGCCCAACCCAGCTGAACAAGAAGAACATATTCTTAAAATTCATAATAGAGCTCATAGGAATGCTCGCGAAAATAAAACGCAACTACTCCAAAATTACTATTTTCCACAGATGAACGCAAAAATCAATAAACTAGTTAAACAATGTCAAATCTGTCAAGAGCACAAATATGATCGACATACGCAAAAACCTGAACTCAAACCAACTCCCATTCCTCAATATCCAGGCCATATCCTACATATAGATATCTATTCAACCAAAGGTAATCTAGTTCTCACTGCTTTGGACAAATTTTCAAAATACGCTCAAACAAGAATCCTTAAATCAAGAGCAGTACAAGACATAATGGAACCTTTAAGACAAATCCTATTTGTTTTCGGCGTTCCTAAAATTGTCGTCTTTGACAACGAAAAATCGTTTAGTGCAGCATCCATATGTTTTCTCTTGAAAGATCAGTTAAAAATAGAAATTTACAAGACACCCCCGCATTCTAGTACAGTTAATGGACAAGTGGAACGGTTCCACTCTACACTCTCTGAAATAATGCGTTGTCTGAAAACTGAAAAAATTCATAAATCATTTCTTGAATTATTAGATAGATCAGTCTACGAATACAACTGCTCAGTTCATTCTACAATAGGAAAAAAACCCATAGAAGTATTCTTTGGCAGAAATGTTAGCACTGACCCAGAACAGTTTGAAAAGGCAAGAAAAGAAAACATAATAAAATTGCAAGAAAAACAAAATAGTGAATTAAAGCATCATAACAAGAAAAAACACCCTATAAAAAATTACTCACCTGGTGATATCGTTTATATCAAAGTTAACAAAAGATTAGGCTCAAAACTAACACCCCGCTACAAAAAGGAGATAGTCAAAGAAAATAAAACCAAAACTATTGTAACAGAATCCGACAGAATAGTACATAAATCAAATATAAAAAGTTGAAATTAACCTTTCTTTCCCTACAGGTACTTTATCCCTTTCGTCATCACAGAAGTTAGAATACTCGATTATTCTCATTCAGAAATAATTGTTCTAAAACATGGGCTTGCGAGAATCCAAACCGGAAACATCAAATTCATCCACATCAAAGAAATACCTCCCTATGAAGACTATATAGCAAAAACTTCATCCCTCCTATACGAACATATCCCACCTAAAAATGTTTTTTTTCCCATCCTGGAACACGAACTCAAGCATACTAAACTACGTTTTCACCAAACACTAAACCGAGATTTAATAAGATTTACCTCTAATCTTCTTTAAATCTCGAAGATTTACCATACAAATTTAAATCTCCTCAAATGCAGATTAAAAATAAATCTCATTGAAATCTTCTTGAATGTAGTAGATTTTTAAAACAAACAAACCTTTTTTTGTGGAACGCACCCATTTAAACGTCAGTTTTTCCATTGACAATCAAAACAAAAAAACCTGTCAAACATTTTTCTTTCGAATTTAAACTGCGCGCGTTGACTGTCTGGTGTCTGGGAATAAAAATGTAAGTATTTACAATACATTTTATATATTTTTTATAATATTTCACCAAATAAAACAAATTCCAGATAAATGGAACAACCAAAGCAAAAAAAGCAAAGGAAAACCTGGGCACTGGAGGACGAGGAGCTTCTCGTTGAAGTGCGGGCCGATAAGTTGCCCGAATTAAGAGGCCATCGAAAGAATAACCACGTTTATAAAGAGATGTCTTTGTTAATGGGAGGAGTTTATACTCCAGAAGAAATTAAAGTTAAATTACATAATTTAACCAATTGCTACAGGTAAAGTTCTTGCCTTTTTAATAGTATGCTTGTTGCAAACAATGTATATTTGCGTATAAAACAAATTTTCTTTTACAGAAAGGAAAAGAAAAAAGTGGGTCCTTCTGGAGGGTCACCCTCGGAATGGGGACTGTACTACAGAGTACACGCTGTCCTAGGAAGTTTAAGAATAAATAACCTAGACGAGGTTATCGAAGATAGCATAATGGGTAACATACAACAAATACTTTTTTTTTTAATTTTTATTAAGTTAAATAAATATAGTTTCAGAACCATATTCGCTTTCCCCAACGTCATCTCAAAATGGATTAGACTCGTCGATTCCAGTATCTGAGGCCGCTCCAAGCCCGGATGCACCTGTTCCATCGTCCTCAACCATTTCAACAGCTGCAAAAAGAAGAAAAAAGTTAATAAAACAAAGAGATGAAGAACTGAAACAATTTGATGACATTATAAATGAAAATTTTAAAATTATAAAGGAAACGGATGAATGGATTATAAATTTAGAAGAAAAGAGAAATAATATCCTGGAAAGACTCGCAATTTCATGTGAAACGGTGCAAAAGGAGATTTGTATTCTTTTACATGGAAAGAAATAATCGTTAATTTTCAATCACTTGATAAAATGCTGTGCTATTTATTTTCAATTATTTTTTTTAAGAGTTTTTTTAGAGTTTTTTTTTGTTTTTTAGTATTTATGGCCATGTGCAAAATGCAAAATGATTTGCATACAAACAATAGTTCCTCTCTTGTGTTGTGTTTCATATTAGTAATACTTTTTATGGCTTTTATGTTCTTTTTTTTTAAATCATTAACATAAAGATATCTATGAATTTTGATCTTAGTATATACATATATATATGTACATAGATATATACATATATTTAAATTAATAAAGTGAATTTTGATCTCTATTATGAAATCTTTGATTTTTTAGGAACTTTTAGTTTTGGAAATGAAAAGTAAAAGGAGTGTGATAGAAAGAAGGAAGTAAGGAAAAGGAAACAACAATACAAATTTTGAATGAATTGGTTTTACTTACATAAATAGGCAGTTATTGCATTCCTGATATTCACTGCTGTTGGGTTGGTGTCACCTATATGGGAAACAAGGTCTGGTGGCTGTTCCCTGGCTGGATTGTCATTTGAATGCTGCATCCAATTATTGTTTATATCATCATTATGCGTATTTAAAAAATTGTGTAGAACGCAACAAGATTTTATAACAAGGTTCGTGTTATCGATGTGGTTGTCCAATCCTTTTCCGATCCTTCGGAACCTAGCTTTTAGATGCCCGAAGGCATTTTCAACTACTCTTCGACTCTTTGACAGGTAATAATTATAATTTTTCTCAATTGGTGTCAAAGCAGTACTATACGGATATGGTTTCATTAGGATATCCGAAAACCTGAAAGCCGAATCTCCAATTAAAACTACTGGAACATTGACGTTGCACAAGTTCTTTGACATTCTTTTAAGTATGGGATTCTGATGGCGGACTTTCAGAGGAGAGTTTTCAAAGAGTTGTGAGTCATTACACCGGCCAGGGCTACCCACGTTGATATAAAGAAATCTATATCTAAATTTTAGTTACAATTAATTAATGAATTTTCGTTAAACTAAATATTTACCTAAAATCAACAACAGCTAGCAGTACGGTTGAATACCAACCTTTATAATTAAAGTAGTCAGTGGCATCTTCAGCAGAGGGACGTATCTCCATATGACAACCATCTGAGATATATTTATAGTGTTGCGTATTAATTTATAGATATTATTGTTAAATTTTTTTTACTTATGTACCCACCTATTGCTCCAAAACATTGTGGGAAACCCAATTTCGCAAAACCATTTACATTTTCGTTTACGATTTCTTCAGTGAGTGGGTATGTAGACAAATACATTGGTGGTAGCACATTCCAAACCTCTTCGCAAAATTCTTGTAAAATGTTACCAACCGTGCATTTTCCCACCCCAAAAAGATTCGCAATGCTTCGGTACTCTGCTGAAGAGCCAAGTGCATATAAGGCAATTGCCACCCTTTTCTCAAGAGGAATACACTTCCTATCAGAGAATATCAATTACCAAGAAGCCAATCTTTCGTACGTTTCACCCTCCAAAACCCATTTGTTTACATTGTTGTATTTGTAATTTCACTTCGTGTCGATGAATAGATGTGAATTGCAACAACAATGTAACGCGGTGAGATTTATTTGTTTTGACAGCTCAGTTTTTTTTCTTTGAAAATTGGAAAAATAATTTGAGAATTTTACTTCGGCTGATAGCAAAAACATCGATGTGAAATTGTTTAATTAATTTAAAGTGCACAAGCAATTGTAATTGTCAGTTAATATTCATCCACGATTATAATAAAATACAAAAACTGAATCCATAAAATGTCTTCAATCACACAGATTTCCAAATATCTTCAATGCATCTCGCATATTATACAGGGTGGCCATTTCTTCATCCAGAATAATTTTAAAATTATTGTTGGATATATTCTAAGGAAAAAAATAGTTAAGAAAAATAAGAAATAAAAGAATAGTTTTTCTGCAACCTGACACCAGAACTTTAGTTTTTTTGTTTAAACTCCACTAAACTGTCAATTTACAATTTATAAGTATTAAAGTTGATGTCAGGTGGGTTTTATTATCTTCTTTCGGGATTCGGGTTTTGATCTGGATTTAACTTTAGTACAAAAAAGAAATAATTAGGAGTTTTCAAAATCGTTTTCGTAGCACGTGTTAAAAGTAAATCCAGCCCTCTTTTGCAGATAATAAAACAGCAATAGCTATTTTTAATTTATTTTTTTAAACTTCATGACATCTAAGCATTTGGTTTTGAGTGTTTAATAGGAGTACTGAATACTTATTACTGAAATTTTACTTCATACTATAAAAGAAATGAAATAGTTTTAACAAATACATTAACTTTTTTTAAGTTTTATGTTGTATAATTATTTTTTTTTTTAAATGATTACGAAACAACTTAATTAGAAAAATTGATTCGAGAATGGTTTTAAGAAATTTTAGCATGACCTTCTAGCTGTTGTCTTATTTTTTAGTTATTTTCATTTTAAATATATTTGGTCGTAAAATTCAAAAAAGTTAATTAAACAAAAATAAAGAGCATAACATTGCAAGTTGCAAGTTAGTAGTGCCGTTGATTTTCAATTTTTTTTTTAAGAAAGTTACTACTCTTATCTAAAAGCGGATAAATAATCCCCCCTTCCCATACGATTTTTTGTTTTAATATCATTTCATAAATTATCCTGCATGAAATAGGGAACACCATGTATTTTGTTTTGTTTTGACATCTAATTGACAGAAAGAGGTGAATAATTTTGACCACGGGACGTGTTCAACAAATAGAAACCCAACTAGGGCCAGGTTCACATTAGGTGTGTTTTTTCCTTGTCTGAATGAGCTTGGACGAAAAAAAACGACGTCGGGGCTAAACAATGCTCCGTGGTTCAAAAAATTTTTAATCCATCAATTTCTGTAGATTAACTGGGTTTTAATGATGATTTAGGTTTCATGTAAGTTATAAAAGTCAATTACATGCTTGAACCACCCTCAGTTAAACCACAAAATCAGTGAGCTAAAAGTGCGGAGCTATGGATCAAAACAATAACCCTGTTCAATTAATACGAACACATATCGTTAAATAAATACATAATAAATACATTAATAAATACAAACCTAAAGCATTTTGGTTTACAGTAATGAGAAATAATAGAAATATGCTCGGGTGACAAACTGAATTAAAATTATAAAATGGCTAGTAGCTCCTAGCGTGACCATGTTTACTAGTATAATCAAAATAGAAATGAAGTAAAACAAACTAAAGGCTCTCCCAAGCCAACGCCAACAAGGAGTGACGATGAATTTTTGTTGTTGTTAAGTATTGTCTATGTTTTTGTCATATTTTGTACTATTGTAAATGATTCACTGCGAATCAATCGGTATTCGTGTTGGTTTTGGAGAGCCTTAATACTACGTTTTCGTTAGACCAAATGAGGAAATTTCGTTGAAAATTTTCAAATTTGATACGAAATCATCTCATTTTCCACACAAATTCAAATTTCGAAATGAGATAATTTCAACCAAACTTGCACACAATTTTCTAGGAAATTAAGTCAAAACCTAACGAACACACCAAATTGGGCACATTTTGAATAGCTCTGAAAAGATTTTGAACGAAAATGTTAAAACTGAATTAAAAATTAACAACAAAAAGTGATTTACAGGCAGGGTTGAAACTCAAAAAATGAAATGAGCTGTCAAAAGAAATACCAATTTACAGATGAAAACACTTTTCTGTAATTTGCAAAATTACCTCATTTGGGCTCTTATGAAAACGGTTAAATATGCATTATATTAATATTATCATTATTAATAACCAACTGATCAAAAACTATAGGGCTCATTGTAGAGTTATTTAATCCAATATTCAGTAATTTTAACTAATTAATTAAAACTGGTTAGCTGATGCTTGACGATTATTAAAGCAAAACTATATTTTCCCACAAACAAGCAAATAAACAGACCATAATGCAATATCTGTAAGACCATCTCTTTAATCCCGGTTTTTCGTCACAAATTTCGACTCGACTCCGCTCCTCGAACGAGATCTAGTCAAATCAAGCTCATTTCGACTCAACCCAGGCTTACAAAAAATGACGCGAGCTTCAAGCAGGTTTAACAACACATATAAGCGTAGTATATATGCCAAAATTTTAGTTTGTGAATATCTTTTTTCATTTCGCAAAATTATTTAAAACTTTCTTCTTACTCACTTTAAGTTATTTTAGTAAATTTTCTACAATTCCTTATACATTTCGGGAGTTGAAAAGAAAAAAAAAAAACAGAAAAGACAAACTGTTTATCGAAAAAAAAGTAACTAAAGATATTTATTTTTCAGACAGGCGGGAATTAGTAAAAAGCGACTACAATTTACCTTTAAAAAAAAAACCACAACTTATTTTCATAAGGTCCGGTCAGCACTATATATATAATTTCTCCCTTTTTTATACTTTTTGAACAAGCCCATTGCAGCCCAAGTGAATTTCAAAATAACTGAAAATTTTCAAAAATAACCGACATATTCGTGGTGGGTCGATGCCAACTGTCTATGTGTGCGAATAAATCAGTGGTGGGTCGATGCCAACTGTCAATGTGTGCAAAAACCTAGTGGTGGACTTAGCCCAACTGTCTATGTGTGCGTGTTTCAGTTTGTAGGCAAAGCCGGATGACAGCCAAGGATTGGCTTCTTGGTAATTGATATTCTCTGCTTCCTATAGTTGGTGTCTGTTTTCTTTAAGTTTTTAAGATGAGAACATAGAATTTCAAAATTGTTTCGGGACATTCTAAAATTTTCCTTAAAAAAATTGTCATCATTTTTTGCTACATCCTCTTCCCAAAAGGTGCTTGTACGTACCTGCGATGCGAAATTGTTCATTTAATAAAAGTAATGGATTACATTGGTTCTACATACCTTAACCCAAACTTTTCTTTTATATTCTTTTCTTAACATTTTCTTTTGTACCAAAAGTTTTTTTTTTCTGGCCAGCAATATGTTTACTAAGCATTGCTGACGTTTTTTCTATAACTATGGATTCTCCTATTTAATGTTCCAATTATCACTTTCATGTGATTTTGAAGAATCAAATGGTGTGAGAGTAACAGATCTAAGTTAATACTCATTTTTAATATTTATTTAAAAGTATTTATTTTATTACTCAAAAATAATTTCTTCAGTTTGGTTTACGTTTCCCGATTAATTTGTTTACTTTTGTCTAATTGACGATTGCATGACAATTCAAACTGAAAATGTCAAATTAATCTCCTTTTCTCTGGTGAAAACACTTCAAGATTAATTTTAAATCTCCTACCCTAAATCCCGGATTATCTCTTGGTGAAAACGTAGTCTAAGAACCTTATAAATAACATCAAAATAAACAGATCAAAAAGATTCTTAAACTTTATAGCAGAGAATATCAATTACCAAGAAGCCAATCTTTCGTACGTTTCACCCTCCAAAACCCATTTGTTTACATTGTTGTATTTGTAATTTCACTTCGTGACGATGATAGATGTGAATTGCAACAACAATGTAACGCGGTGAGATTTAATTGTTTTGACAGCTCAGTTTTTTTTTTCTTTTGAAAATTGGAAAATAGTTTTGAAAATTCTTCGGCTAAAAACAAAAGTATCGTTGTTAAATTATTTAATGTATACAAACAATAGTAATTAATAGTTAATATTCATCCACAATTATAATAAAATACAAAAAATTAATCTATAAATTGTTTTCAATCACTCAGATTTCCGTTCATCTTCAATGCATCTTGCATATAATACCGGGTGGCCCTTTCTTCATCCAGAAAAATTTTAAAATTATTGTTGGATATATTCTAAGGAAAAAAATAGTTAAAAAAGTACGAAATAAAAAAATAGTTTTTCTGCAATTTGACACCCGGAACTTCAATTTGTTGTTTAAATTCCACTAAACTCTCAATTTCCACTTTAGAAGTATTAAAGTAGATATTAGGTGGGTTTTATTATCTTCTGTCGGGACTCGGAAATTGATCTGGATTATCTTTAAGCACAAAAAAGATAACTGAGGAATTTTCAAAATCGTTTTTGTTGCACGTGTTAAAAGGTAATCCAGATGCGCATCTCTATCGAATATAATAAAACAACAATAGCTATTTTTGATTTTTTTAAACTTCACGACATCTAAGCATTTGGTTTTGAGTGTTGAATATAGGAGTATTGAATATTTTTTACAGAAATTATAATTCATAATGTAAAAAAATTAAATAGTTTTAACAAAAACATTAACTATTTTTTTACTATAAAGTTTGAAAATTATTTTTTAAAAAATCATTACGAAACAACTTAATTTGAAAAATTGATTTGAGAATGGATTTTAAGAAATTATAGCATGATCTCGTAGCTGTTGTCGTATTTTTAAGTTATTTTCATTCATTAAAAAAAAATTAATTTAATTTTGATTAATTTAAATTTTTTTTTATTTCTTATCTACAAGGGGAGAAATAATCGGCCCCTCTTAAACAATTTGTTTTTCTAAAAATATTATTTCATAAATTATACTGCATGAAATAGGAGACACCCCGTATTTGGTTTTGTTTTGACATCTAATTGACAGACCGAGGTGAATAATTCTGACCACGGAGCGTGTTCAACAAATAGAAACCAAAGTAGGGCCCGGTTCACATTGGTACGTATTTGGCGTAAACTAGTGTGTAGCAGCGTAAAGGCTCTCCCAAACCAACGCGAATGCGGAGCGACGACGAATTTTTGTTGTTGTTTAGCGTTATGTAACTGTCATATTTTGTACTATTGTGAATGATTCGCTGCGAATCGCTCCACATTCGCGTTGGTTTGGGTGAGGCTTAAAACAAAGTGACGAAAATTTAAATCTATTTTCACATGTCCTACTCGTAGCTTCATTTTTGCGTAGTAGGCTTTTCAATTATTACTTCAATTGCGCACAAGAATAGGTAGTAGGTATATTAATCGAATATGAAATAAATTTTAATTTCCAAAATGGAAGAGAGTTGACGAAAGTTTTTTATTTTTGCTAAGCATTGTTTATCTGTTATATTTTGTATCATTGCGAATAATTTGCTATGATTTGGTGTTGGTTTGAAGGAGCTTTTAATTCAATTGCACTCATAAAGCATGAATTAAAAAAAAGAACAACAGATTTAGGTGTGGATTTAACTAATAAATAAAGGCAACCCCAAACCAACATGAAATCATAGCGAATCATTCGTAAAGATAAAAAATATGGCAAGCACACAACCTTTAAAGGCTCTCCCAAACCAATGACAATTTGAATCATTCACAATAGTTCAAAATATGACACATACACAATGCTAAAAAACAACAAAAAATCGTCGTCGCCCCGCATTCGCTTTGGTTTAGGAGAACCGGACATTCCGGTCCGAATCTTCACATTTCCCCATACAGTTTTGAAATTTCGAAATGTGCGATTTCGGTGAATTTAAATAAATATGAGACAAATATCTAATCTCACAGTTTGCACTTATTTAGTTTCAAAAAAAGGAATGACTGAAAAGTTATCGTGTAATAGCAGAAATAATCCCGTGTAAACACTAAACACCAATGAAAATAAAGACACAAACAATTTGTCAATATATGTTCCCACCAAAATGAAATTCGAGCTTGTAGTTAAAAACTATTGATATTTCAAGTATATGGAACTCTAGATCGGTTTCGTGGGAACGTGGTATTAGATTGCGTATTAAGCCTTAACTAAAAGTCTGTTCATGTACTTCCCATAACTACGAATTTTATTTATTTTATATGAGCTTTAACAGAACTTTGGGCTAAATTCGTGGAAATTTGTATTTTTGGGAGTACGTGAACAGACATTACAGTGGCACATTTTTGTAAAATTACCAAAGTAAAAATATTTCCCCTTTAAGCAGCTGTTTTATGAAAAAGAATATTCAAATTTTTTCCTTAACCAAATTTTATTTTTATCTTTTTTATTTTTATTTTTTATTTTTGCAATATTACAAAAGTAAAAAAAAAATCCTGCTAGAGCAGTTGTTTTGTGAAAAAGAATACACAAATTTTTTCTTAAATCAAAATTCAAGCTTCCTGCATCATTTTCATAAGTTTCCCAGTGAGAAGCACTTTCCCGAAAAAATCAATGCTCGTGTAAACAAGAAAAACCCAAGTTTTGAAACCATGCTTTTACCATTTTGTTCTCGTAGTTTATAACATGAACATGACACACTGTAATATCCGTACCACTTATTTGTCACGAGTATTATATCAGTAACCTACACCTTTTTTTATTTAAAGTTGCTCCAAATCTTCCACATAATTTTAATTTGGATGATATATAAGGTTAAGTAAGCACTTTAAATTTCGTTCTTCAGGTTTTAATACTTTTTGAACATGTCCACGAGTTTCAAAAATAACCGACAAATTAACTCACCATTCCTATACAGACTGTGGTCAGTGACTAGTTGCTTCTATGTGTGCTGCTGTCACTAGTGGTGAGTGACTAGTTGATTCTATGTGTGCGGCTTGTACTGCTTTTCACTAATACTTTGCAAATATAATCATTACAGCTGTTCGCTTCAGCTTGTAGGCAAATCAAACTGACAGCTGAGGATTGTCATCTTTATTAGTTTATCTATGTTTTATAGGCTCAGCTTGGAAATGGGTCGCGGGTAATCTCGACCACGACGATTATGAAGTAATGGTTAATAAGATAAATAACGTTTTAGAAAATAATAATAATAAAGTTTTAATAAACAAGGCATACATTGAAAGAATAAATAAATTAACAAATATAACTAACGAAATAATGATCGAATTAAAAAAGGATAAAACTTTTGCAAACGAATTAGTATTAAGTCTACTTTATAAAACAAAGCTTATAAAAGAAGAAATAATTAATATAATTTATGCAATCGAATTAAGTAAGAGAAATATCGTAAGTTCAAATATACTTTCCAAATCAGAAATTGATATAATATTGAAAAATATAAATAAAAATAAAACAAATGAAACTTTTAGAAATATCGAAGAAGCATTAGAATTTGCCGAAATAAAAGTCGCTATGGACATATCATCCATTCTTTATATTTTAAGCATTCCAAAAACGGAAAACGAAATATTCGAAAAACTAACTGTAAAACCATTGATAACAAATAATAATGTTGTTAATAAAATTTCAAATGCAAATATTTTAAAGAAAAATAATATTATATATGGCATAAAGAATGAATGCAAAACAATAAATGATTTATCTCTAGGTAAACAATCTAATATTATAGACATAAGTAATGATAAATGTATTTATAATTTAGTAAGAAATGAAAATGCTACGTGTAAAAGAACGAACAGTCAACACATCCCACAAGTTGAAGAAATAGAACCAGGAATGATGCTTTTAAACAATTTCAATGGTAACATAGAAGTAGATAATAAACAATTTCAATGGTAACATAGAAGTAGATAATATCACGAGATCATTGAATGGCACCTATCTTATTAAATTTTCCAACACTACATTAAAAATCAGGAATCAACAATATATTGCTGATGAAATAACTAAAATTAATGAACTACAACCGTTCTACACACAGTCTCCGAAGAATCCAAAACAGAAGAAATCCTGTCCTTACAACTTATGAAGGAACTCCATTTGAATAATACAAAACACATCAATAATACAAAACTGGATCAACTATTCAATTTTCACCCTAATATTCCTAATCGCAATAATAAGATGAAAAATAGGAACAAAAAGACTCCCGAAACAAACCTAACACCAGTATTCATCCCTACAGAAACAGGACCAAAAAGCTCTTCATATCCCAATATCTCAGATCATCCCAGCATCTACCAGATCCCATATTTTTAAAACGTGGACGTTTTCATCTAAGAGGGGAAGAGTTAACGACAACAAGTTAACATTGTACTTCCCACGGAAAATGCTGACTTGGTGTCTGGGCAATGACACCAAGTATCCGTTGCAGCAAACAACAATTCTCGGAAATAAAACAATTATGAAGTTATGCAACGTAAGCATTAAGTAGGTATTTAAGTTCTAGATTTTAAGTATAATTATTCATTAAGTTTTAGAAGGCAGAATCGCTGCCGGTTTGAAAATCGAAATAAAGATAAAATAAAAATAATAAAAATTAGTTTTTTAATGCAAATCTAACCGCAATAAGTAAACTTATATTCTATAAAACCAAATAATAAGGTGAGTTTGGAAATCAAGTTTGTATTGAAAATGATCTTTAAAGTGATAAATTAAATGCAGGTTGCTACATCATCCCCAAGTGGGAATATCTGGCGGGCCCAGGTAGCCAGCGGAGCGCTGGGCCGCCACGACTTTTTTTGGTTGTTGCCGCCTTTTTGGAATAACCTCCAATTAGGTTGTCTCCGCCCACCATTTTTTTGGAGGAGACGTTTTTTTTCTTGTTGCCGTTTTTTTCAAAGAACCTGGCATATGTCCGACTCCATTTTGTGAAGACGTGAGTTGGACACAGCTTCTGTTTGTGGATCTAGCTCTGCAATCCGTGGCAATCCAGCATCTTTACCAGTGCCATCTAGAGATCCTTCACAAAATCCAGATATCTGTGCAGTGAGTCCGACAAAAACGAAAAGCACAAAAAGTGAATCCAGGTTATATTTGTTGCATGTAAAATTGTTTGAGAACATCTGAAAAAGACCAACCAGAGGGAAAACTTAAATCGGAGTTTGGAAGCAGAGAAAGAGAACTGTGCGTGTTTTGTCATATGTTACATGTTATGTGTTTTGGCGTTGAAGCTTATTTTTTTTCAAAATCTACATATTTTTATATACATAACATTCAAAATAGTCTTACAATATTATTAATCAACATTTTTTTATTTATATTGTTCTTTACCATATTTGTAAGTGAAGGGGGTTTTGTTCCCAGGGCCTGTCATTTTGAGGGGTTTTTGAGTGCCTGTTAGTTTTGTGTTTTTTTTTGGTTGTTCTTCCACCTCCATTGAGCTCAAAGAAGGTACGGATTTGGTGTATGCTCCGTCAGAAGGCCGTCCAGTGGGAGTCCTGTGGGGAACATAAGCAAATTCAACATAGTTTAGTTTTTTTTTTCATTTTTTTCTTGTTAATCTTTTTTGTTAGTTATTTTGCTAAAGATAACTTTTGTAGTACCTCGTGGCATAATGGTTAGTGCGTAGGACTGTCATGCCAAAGGTCTGGGTTCGATTCCCGGCCACTGCCACCTTAAAACAGAAATGTTTTTTTCCGAGGTACTGCCTCTTGCGAGGGACTGACAAATCCTCCAAGAGTATATTTGTCATGAATAAGCGCTTCTCATCTAGCCGTTCGGACTCGGCAAAAAACTTTAGGTCCCCTCCATTCCTGCCAACAACACGCCCACAGGAATGGTTGAGAGTTGTTAGTCACTAGGCCCTGGTTCTTCATGAGCTGTTGTGCCACAAAATTTATTTATTTTTTTTAACTTTTGAAAACAAAGGTTTTAATTATTTGTCCTGAAATAGGTTCATAAATTCATTGTTTTTTGTTTAATTTACGTTTTTTTTTTTGATTTTCTAAATGGTTTATAGATGATCACTTTTACTTAATAAGACTTCACCAAACGCGTTATTCCTGAAATTTTCGAGTTTTATTATTTTGGTTCCGTAAAGAGAAACCATGTCCATTTGAATTTTTTTCAGGGCTGCCGATGGTAGCTGAGTAACATTGGTGAAGATGGTGTTATCTGAACGGGATCATCCACCATCTTTGGGGAAATCTAAATATGGCCTCAGATTTTCAGGTTGGGTGGGTTAAGGCCACGCTGCATCGTCACCAGCAGTGCCTAGTTGTGGTAATAGTCCGTCCGCTGTCATTTTTTGATATTTCTCTGGCCTGATTTGTGTTTTTGTTGCAGGTGAAGTTGAGTTTCGGGGGCAAGATCCCCCCATTCCGATGAGCTAACTGCCGTGCTATGCAAGCAGGCCGTGTCCCCCGGAACTTGACATTCCTTTTCATTTTCCTACCTCTTCCTTTTCATTTTCCCATCCTTTCCTTTTCCTACCCTACCTCTTTACCAACACTCCTCACTTCCTCTTGCCTCGCAACAAAATGGCACCCAACGTCTTAGCTTTTGTAGTCCTTGTTACAGTTAATCTATGTTTTGAAAGTTTTCAACCAACGTTGCTGTAAGCTTTCAAGAACCGTATGTCTGCACCAGGAAGGTCTCAGGCGTACCTAGGAGTATTGCGACGGTTTCTTGGAAGTTCACAGCGAATGCGGTTAGCGTTTGTATGGCATTTTGTCTGGTGTTGCTGCATGGCTTCAAGGGTTCGTAAGTCTGCATCAGGAAAGTCCCAGGCATACCTAGATGAATTGCGACGAACTTTTGAAGACTTGCAGTGGCAACAAATAACGTCTTTTGTCTTGTTTTTCCTTACTCCTATTCTTACTTTTTTACTTTTTCGATCTACTTTACAATTTCTTATCCTTTTGTCTTGTCTTGTTAGGGTTTTTTGTTTCAGTCACCATGTTTGACGAGTCATCCGTTTCAAGTCTTCTTGCAAAGTGCTAGAGACTGTCTAGAATTGCGGGAACGGTGATAAAAACTTTGTAATGTTTTTGTTAGTGTTTCGACTTTTTTTCTCACGTCAATCTCACCACACCAAGGAAAGTTTTTCGTCCATCTGAAGTCATAGCAAATAGAGATGTCGTTAGTAGGATCACACCATACGGCAAAGAAACCACCGAAGAAGCTACTTGAAGCACCCCGTATGCTTATATAGAAACAGAAACATTGTTAAATGAAAATCCTTGCTTATTTCAAGTGAAATTCGGATTAAAAAATTATTATTTTTAAGAAAAACTACTTAGTTTGGCTTTATGCAAGTTTTGGTTTTTTTGATATGCAATGAGAATCACTGTAATGGCTGCCAACGTGGGTGAATATTGGCTGGTGTGTTATGAGTGATAATATTTATTTACGGATGCTTTTTCTTTTCAATTTATTTGATATTTACATAAATTTTGTACATAGGTATTTTGTTTGATCCATTTTATAATTATTTCTTTTGACGGTAAATTCATTTTGTTTTTCCGTACCTAGTATTAATTTCAATTCAATATAAATGGTTTTATGAGATTAAGAATTTACTTCCTCGTACACGTATCTAGAAGTGTGGAGTTTTAATTGATGAATGATGAGTTATATTTGATAATATTCAGGATATGTGCTGGATATATAGCATTTCTTAGTTTTAATTTGAATGTTTGTGTGTGCATGTGTGTGTGTGTGTGTGTGTGTGTGTGTGTGTGTGTGTGTGTGTGTGTGTGTGTGTCTTCATAAGTGGACTGTATTTTCTTTTATTAATTCGTATGAGTGAGTGGGTGTTACATTAACGAGTCGAATTTGTGTATGTGTTTATATTTCTGTAATAGCAAATTAATTCTATGAACATTTTTCCACTAAGTTCAGTTTTCCTTTTCTATGATTTTAATTATTATTAATAATTTATTTAATTAGGGTTTGCATTTTATCTGATTTAAGTGATATTGTGCTGATTTTGCAAACATATTATTTTCCAAATGAGTGTGTGGGTAAGCGAGTGAAATTTGTAATAGGTTCTACAAATATATGTTTTTTTTTTCTTCCAATTGAGTGAGTGAGATTTGCAATTTTCTTGCCTACAAATCACTATTTTTTTTTATTGAGTGAGTGAGTGCGCATTGGCATGAGTGCCACAAATGCGAGATTTTGTTTAATAAATGAGTGAGTGAGTAAGAAATCATTATTCAATGTTTTCGTTTTAGTTCAAAATGATGATTTGGCATTACCCAGTATAATTGTTTGAGTGTTGTATCAACTTGGTATCACCTTTTATTAATAACCTTTTTTTAATAATCCATGTAACTTATTTATTTGTACGCATATCCAGCTCTCTCTGAGTACAGACCACTCAAGTTTCACAGTGCGATATTGTATCGATATATATTTATAAAAAAAACTACTAATCATCTAATTAAACTACTGAATCTAATTCTCTGTAAGTAGAATATTAAATAAGGTAGATAAGGTCCACTTTATAATGTCAACAGACCCCGGCGGGGGCTCCCGCCAAAACTATTGGGACTCCCTCGACCCTGATCCTGTGAGCCCACTAAGAAAAAAAACCCAATTTGAACAACTATAAAGACTTTCCCACCATGAAACATCACGTACAAGTCACCAAAAAAGAATGTCCTAAATTTTTAGTAATAAAAAATAAAGATCCAGCTAAACCACTTAACGAGTTTAATATTTTCCTAGTCACAAAAGCCATTTCTGGTCTTATAAGTGACCCACTAAACGTCAAATTCATGGCTGATGGTAATATTCTTATTCTGACAAAAACCACGATGCAAGCTAACCTATTACTAAAAAAAAATCTGTCAAACATAAGCGAAATAGAAGTATCATTACACCCAACACTTAACACGTCATCAGGAGTCATTTTCTCTCCAGAGCTTAAAAACCTCTCTGCGAAAGAAATAGTCGAAGGTCTCGCTGATCAACAAGTTACAGAGTGCAAGAAGATAACTAAATTTATTGAGGGCAAGACAACAAATACTCCATTGCACATTCTATCATTCAACCCTTACGAACTCCCCACCGAAATATGAATAGGTTTCTTAAGAACAAAGGTAGAGCCATACGTCCCCAAGCCAATGCAATGCAAAAACTGCTTTAGATTCGGTCACACGAAGAAACATTTTAGATCAGAACAACAAACATGCGATATCTGCAGCAGCACTGCGCATGACCCTGAACCATGCAAACAGGTTTTGTGTGTCAATTGCAAGCATGAACACACCGCCACGAACAAGAACTGCCCGGCAAATATTAAGAGAACAAAAATATTAGAAATTAAAATTGCAAAAAAAATGACATACCAAGCAGCAAACAAGCACATACAAGAAAACCCCATCCTTTACCCTGAGCCATCAACAGCAAATATACCTAAAGAAACTCTCTCTGAGATAATTGAACAAAGAAAGAAGAGACGCGCTCTTCAAAACAAAATCCAGCCCACACAAAACGAAAACGACTCTCAAATGAACACCAGCGAAGACAATACATCACCAATACCAACTCCTACACTCACACCTCTCAATGAAAATAGCACAACATCATTACACACCAATAAAGATTACCAAAACACTCTTCTATACAAACATATCAACAAAAATATAACAACAACGACAATCAAACCAACAACTATCAACAACCAAGAACAACTAATTAATACCTTACCCAATTCATCAAACTCGAAAGAAAACAACAACAAAACTTAAAAGAAATAATATTTCACACTCATTAAGTTTATTTTATAAACTTAACTGAGTGTTTTTCTCTACATCCACTTAAACATGATCCTTAAAATTCTTTAGTGGAATTTACAAGGATACCAAAATAATTATGCAGATCTCCAACTAGTCATAAATAGTACCGATCCCAGCATTATTGCACTACAGGAGACCCACTGTGCATTCCAATTCACACCCAAATGCCCTAAATCATTTAATCCATATTTTAAAAATCACAACACAATCACATCTAAGAAAAACGGTGTCGCCCTGTTAATCAGAAAAGACATCCCTCACAAAACTATTAAAATAAATACAAACCTTTTAATTGTAGCAGCTGAAATACAACTCGAAAAAAAAAAATCACTGTCATAAATACGTACCTTCACGACAAGGACACTGTGACTTCCCAAATTTTATTTGTGCCATGTACCTGTACATATGATTTTTTGTTTTCAAAATTAAATGTTAAAAATTGATATTTTTTTTTTTTTTTTTTTTTTTTTTTTCTATTATAATTCATTTTTATTTTCCATTATCTTAAAACTATCTTAAAGCTAGACAAAAATTCATAAAAACTAGCCTACTTATCGATATCTTAAAACTAACTTACTGGCCCCAGTCGGGCGCTCTAAGTTAAACTATAATAACTTAATGCTAATGCCTTTCGGCCTAAGAACTATCTTAATACTAAATCCAGGTCGGTTTTATTTTTTACCGAGAAGAATTTACAAAAAAAAAAAAAAACTCGGTATCATTGTCTTTATTTTTTTTTGGTTTTATATAAAACTTACAAGCTACATAAAACTAAATTAAAACTGATTAAAACTAATTAAAACTACTCAAGGCTACTTAAAACTATTTACAACCTACTTATAAGCTACTTAAAGACTACTTACAAACTAGAACAGCCACAGCCAGCATTTTCCGGTTTTATAATTTTTTGTATTTTTGTGGATTTTATATTTTTTTTTTTTTTTTTTTTTTTTTTTTTTTTTTTGGTGCCACACTGACTGTCCCTACTTAAAACTAACCTAGACCTATGTAAGTCAGCCATACATAAGAAAATAGCAAGGTCAACTATTAAATGTCTGAAGGAACTTCATCTTCGTTTTTCAGCCACCAGAACTGATTCTCCTGTTTTACCCTATCTTTTCGGTCCCGTTCGGACACAGTCCTACTGAACCGAAGGTGCTCAGCTCCGTCTTGTGCGAGGACGTCTCGACTGTAAAGGAGCCGCCGATCTACAGTTCTACGGCTGACGTGGTAGATTAGCGGAACCGCCGCTCTATCCTGGATCAGCCCTCGGCTGTCTAGGTGGAGGAATGCATCGGGCGGAATAAAGCCGCTTAGCCGCACACTCTCGTAGTATTCGTATTTAGGGTAATAAGCCCCGAAAATAAAGCTGAGGACATCGCTCTTGCAATGTGACCCCGAATAAGCTTCAGCAAGAAATTATCTATCCTGTTTATGTTGGCCCCGTTGTATAGAGCCAGGTTGGAATAGTAGTGTTTGTACTCCGACTCTGGTGTTCTGTGCAATCCAAGGCAGCGTCGAAGACACTGCCTCTCAAACACCCGAATCTTTTCCATTTGAGATGGGGCAACGTTGAACCAAACCGGGCACCCATAGGCAATCATCGGCCGGATAAGGGCCATGTAGCAAATCACCTTCACCCTGCTGTCAAGCCGGCTGCTATAAAACAACCGTTTCGTCAGGGCAAAAGCTCCCCTAGCCCTGGCCAGAGCAGCATTTATATGTCTGTCGAAATACAAATACTGATCCATCCAGATGCCAAGGTACTTTACTACACTTTTACTCGCCAGTGGATGTCCATTTGGCCCTACGATCACCAGCTTGCACCAGTTCTTTCTCGTATCCCTTGTGGCTCCACGCAACGGAGTCCTAAACAAGATAGTTTCTGATTTCTGAAAGTTGATTTTCAACTTCCAGTCATCACAATATCGTTTAATCTCATCGAAGTCACTCTGCAAAAGAATCCTGATGTCCTCGACTTTTGCAGCTGTTCTGTACGCAATTAGATCGTCGGCATACGCTATTGCCTGAGTAAGACTACCTATCAGATCGCTGGTGTAAATGCTGAATAGAATCGGCGAGTTGACCGCTCCCTGCTGAAGACCATTTTTAATATTAAAGGTTTTGGCAGAAGTTACATTGCCACTCTTGACAACAAACTTTCTGTCATTGAGCATATCATAAAGCATATATAATAGTGGTTTACTAATGCCAAGTCTGGTCAGCTTTAGATAAAGACCCTCTAACCATACGGTGTCGAAAGCCTTCTCCAAATCAACCAGACAGGCACCCGTACACTGCTTCTTAGATTTGTTCCATTGGACATCAGAAACGAGCTTAGACGCGGCATGAATGGTGTCATGTCCCGCCTTAAAACCGAACTGATTGTCCGGTATGATATTATTGTCCTCTGCCCACTTAGACAGAGCTCTATTGATAACTTTTTCGAATACCTTGCTGATACTCGGAAGGAGACTTATCGACCGGAGATTCGCCGGATTGGAGTTGTCCTTTCCCTTTTTCGGGAGAGGATGCACCACAGTTGTCTTCCACCGCACTGGATAATATGCATTATTCAGAGCGTTGTTAAACAGAGTAGTATAAATGTCTACTGCTTCTTGAGGTAAATGTCGAAGTACAACGTTGGATATACCATCGACTCCTGCTGACTTCTTCTTCTTTAATGAATCGAGGCTGAGCTGGAGCTCCACCTTCGTAATTAACAGGGAACTGGGCCCATTTCGCTCGGCGATTATGGCGTTTGCCAAATGATCTTCATTGAATTCGGTGAAACCAAGGTTCTCTGATCGCCATTGCGTTATGTCATTCCGAAGGTAGAAGTGGTGGAGCAAGGCTCTGTTTTCCAGGTCATGATTGGGGCGAATGCAAGCATTCACCTTGTACACTTGCTGGAAAGCAGCCCCCACAGCCTCCACTTTCTCCTGCGGATCTTCGACAATGAAGAGGTCATCGTCCAAGACGGCGTCCTCTGGATTAATTCCTGCTGTCAGAAGTACGTCTCTGTTGTCTGTCGTTCTCTGAAGCTTGAGACACGGAAGATCGTTCTGATCATTCCTTCTAAATATCTTGTTAATTTGCGGAAACATGCTCGGATCGCTAGCATTAACGGCCCGAATTTTGTTATCCCAATACAAATTAACTGACAACCGATAGTTCTCTTTAATTAGTTGGTTGATGTTCTTGATCGACGACTTCAGTGTCCCAATCTCCAGATCGTGAGGGTCAGTAAACCGTCTGTACAAGAGTTTGAGTCTTGTTAGCAGTCCACTTTTTTGTCTGTGTAATGCGTCAATGGTCGCATTTCGGTACATGTCTGTTGCGTCCCGTTGTTTGTATTTCGGTATTGTTCTGTTCATTGTTCGTTTGATTGTCTCGTCCATTTGTTCTAAGTATTGGTCTATTTCGTTATTTGTCAAATTCCTGTCATTTGGTGGGGATATATTGTTCGAACTGATTTCGCTCGATAAGGTGTTGGTAAATCGTGGCCAGCGCACCTTACTGTAATTGTAAGTATGCACAGGTACATACTCTTCCAACTCTACGAGCTCGTTTGGAAGCTGTATTACGGCGGCGAGTCCGCGGTGATCACTGTCGTACTCGATTGTTCGTAAACAGTTTCTTGGTCTTTGACCCACCGTGTCAGTAATTGTCAGTCTTGCGTCTATTAGCAATAGATCCAGATAGGCATCGCTTCTTGGAAACGATGGCCGATCTGTAGCCAGCAGGTCGACACCATACTCAGTGTTGTATCGACTCATCCAATTGAAAAGATGAATACCTCTTTGATTTTGAATTTGATTTCCCCAATCTTGGTGTTTGGCATTCAAATCACCGGCCATGAGAAAGTAATTTTCTTCCAAGCTCAAGTGTAGACATTCGAAAAGTTTTTCAAGCTCTGTAATGAAATCAGTTGGCTGAGGTGATGCCGGTGCATAAGCCGCGATCACATACATTCGCTTCCCCTGTTGGAGAGGAATGCATACGATGCACGCCTCTAACAGCCGAAATTTACGCAGATCACTATTATATATAACTTTATGATTAATGCCTTTTCGTATGAAGATTGCGACGCCCCCCCCTTGAGTGGAGTTGGGTCGATCTCTTCTAACGATATTGTAATTGTTGTTAGTCAACTTATGTTTCTGGTTCAGCTTAGTTTCGCTGGCCATAAACACATCTGGACTTTGGTCTTTCAACAATTGGAAAAGATTAGCTCTACGTTCGGTCCTTATCAGTGAATTTACATTCACAGCAAGGATCCTAAGAGGCCTCTCCGACAGCGCGCCTTTAACCTCTAATTTGCGTTAGGCTAGGCAAAACAGAGTAGAGATAGTCTACCCTAGTCGCCTGCTCCTTTATCTGGTTATGAAGTCCTGTCAACTGGCCTTGAATTGCCAGCAACATGCTTCTTATTTCGGCCTGAGCGTCCGGCGCCTTTTGCACTAGGGCCGGTTGGGCTGCCTTAGCTGCAGGCTGTACCGTTTTTCCCCTCCCTGCCGCCATTTGGGCGTAGGAAATTTGGGGATTAACGGGCGTTGCTGTAGGAGCACGCGTTGATGGGCGTATCTCTACCGCTGTCTGCTTAGCCGCTTTGTTGTTTCTTATTTGCTGAAAAGCTGAGCAACCCCGATAATTAGCAGGGTGCCCCTCTTTTCCGCAAAGTGCACATTTAAGCTGGGTCATGTCTTCGACCCGTTCTTCACCGAGCTTGCACTCCCCCTTAATGTGGTCCTCACCACACTTAACGCAGCGTGGCTGCATTTCGCAGTTTGCTGCAGCGTGGCCAAACCTTTGGCAGCGCATGCATTGAAGCATGTCGCCGCCTCTCTTTAATTTATCCCAAGTTACAACCTGGTAGTTGAGAACGGAGATACTTCTCAACCTATCCAGTTTGCTGCTGGGCGATAGCTGGACTAGGAAGAACGGCAAAGACCGCTTCTCCCGTCTGGCTCTGACTGTAGCGAACGGCTTGACCCCGATAAAGTCGAGATCGTCGCTCGCTTTTTGACGGAGCTCATTTAAGAGCACCTGTGGTTCCGTACAGGAATCTATGCCCTTCAGGAGGACCGTTTGGTATTTATCCACTTTGGGGGTAAAACTGAAGAACTCAGTCGTGGATTTCTTTAATAATTCTTTAATGATTTTGTGCTGCTCCACTGTGGAGCAGTGGATAGCATGTCTATCTTTACTTAATCTTTTAATAAAAAAGTTTTGGCCTATGGCCGACTTACACAGGTCTATGGTTTCCTGTAGCTCCATTTTATAGGTGTTTATTGGTGGCACCTTTTCTTTTTTATTTTGGGGCGGCTGTGGCTGCTGCTGGTGTTCTCCTCGCTGCTGCTCGTTCCGCTTCTGCTGACTGCACTCCTGTGGTTGTTGTTGCTGCTGCTGCTGTTGCACTGATTTTTTTGGACGTTGCTCCTTCGGCTGCTGCTGTTGTTGTTTAGTTGGCAGTTGTTGTTGCTGCTGTTCTTGTGCATTTAGATTTGGATTTGGCTGCTCTTGCTGTGGCGCTGCCTTTTTTGGCGCCTGCACAACTTTTTTCTGCTCGCGCTCCTGTTTCTCTCTTTCGCATCGAGCTTCTTGCTTGTGTCTGAGTTCTTCTATCAGTGGGGTGACGATGGCATTGAGACGTTCCATCTCCCCCCGAATGACATCTATTTTTTGGCTGATGGCCTGCTCATCCAATTCTTCTTGCGCCTCGTTTTCCTCTTCGGAAGACGCCTCTGGTGAGGTTAAACCAACAAGCACATTGCTGTTGGATTCCCCTGTAGTGTATAGACCCTCGCCACCTTCGGACATGTATTCGATGTCGTCATCGGATGGCGAGGTATCAAGTTGTTGATGAATTTTTGCTGCTGCTGACGTCTTCGCTGTGCGCGCCGTCTCCTTCACCCCAGCTGGCAGCTGGGCTGAGGTGGTGGTGGAGCGGCGCTTGACGAGGTTCGTCGCACAGCTTATCCTCTTCTTCATCTTGTTTTTGGCATCGGCTGTTGATGCCGTTGCTTGTTTTGCCGTTGTTGCTCCGGCACTAGTTGATTGTATGGCTGGTGGTGCCATCGCTTGCTTGCTTGTTGTTGTTGTTGATGCTACTGCACTAACCGTGACTTTGGCTGGTGGTGCCATAGCTGACTTTATTGTTGATGCTGGGGCACCTTTCGATGTCCCCGCGGTGTTGTTGGTTTGCATTTGCTGCTTTTCCCACTCAATGAAGTTTTCTACTTCACGATTGTGAAAAAAAGCAGCCAAATAATTTTTACCCGACTGGGACTCGAACCCGTGATCCTCTGGTTGTCGATCGGCCACCTCTACCACTGTGCTATTGCACTATTAAAAATAGCTGGGTATAATTAAAACTTTGAAAACTCACTCCGATATTATTTAAAGAAAACTGTGAAAGCCGATAACGTGTGCACACTTCCACAGATCGAGATCGACTGTTAAAAATTGATATATGTCCTTGGGTGTAACTCCCAAAGTATCTATTCTTAAAGAAACGTTGATACATTTCTGAATTCTTATTCGAATGGAGCTGAAAATGGCGTTTACCAATTTGAATTCCATCCAGTGGATCAAAAGTTGACTCTTGGTTTTAGTGTAGGTAGGTACATTAAAGTGGAAATGTTAAAAATTGATATATGTCCTTGGGTGTAACTCCCAAAGTATCTATCCTAAAAGAAACGTTGATACATTTCTGAATTCTTATTCGAATGGAGCTGAAAATGGCGTTTACCAATTTGAATTCCATCCAGTGGATCAAAAGTTGACTCTTGGTTTTAGTGTAGGTAGGTACATTAAAGTGGAAATGTTAAAAATTTATATATGTCCTTGGGTGTAACTCCCAAAGTATCTATCCTAAAAGAAACGTTGATACATTTCTGAATTCTTATTTGAATGGAGCTGAAAATGGCGTTTACCAATTTGAATTCCATCCAGTGGATCAAAAGTTGACTCTTGGATTTAGTGTAGGTAGGTACATTAAAGTGGAAATGTTAAAAATTGATATATGTCCTTGGGTGTAACTCCCAAAGTATCTATCCTTAAAGAAACGTTGATACATTTCTGAATTCTTATTCGAATGGAGCTAAAAATGGCGTTTACCAATTTGAATTCCATCCAGTGGATCAAAAGTTGACTCTTGGTTTTAGTGTAGGTAGGTACATTAAAGTGGAAATGTTAAAAATTGATATATGTCCTTGGGTGTAACTCCCAAAGTATCTAGAATGTTTCCGGACGACCAAATGAAAACGCTATTAGTTTGTACACTTACACTCGATTTGGAATTAATTTTGAAAACGTTTCAAAATAAAACAATTACATTTTTATTGAGTTCCGACTGGCCCGTAATAGCAGCGGATTATTAAATTACCAACCTGGTGTTATATTCCCGCTCATTTGGCAAGAGAAGCCAAGACAAACCAGCGTAAACATAGAACCTGCCACTTTCAAAAGAACGACTTGTTTGTTCATATACTTTGTATACATTAATGATAATCAATACAATTAATAAATTAATAATATTTTCACAAAACTTACTGGATTTTGAATAGTTTATAAGTTATTTTCTTTTTATGAGAAATTGAAACACATGAAATCAAATTTCAATTATTCCCGCACAAAAAAACTTTTAAATAAACATTTTTATAAATTAAAAGAATTAAATTATTTTGTTTACGAACGGTCGCAAAAAAAATCGCAATTGACGATAGTTTTTGTTTTGCTTCGTTTATGTCAAAACATTTGTCAAAAACTGGGCTACGGAATTTTATGGATGTAAAGGTGCACTTTCACTTTAAGGCTGATTCTAAGGGTGCGCTTATACTAATAGATTCAATTTTTTGTTTTTTTCAGTGAAAATATTCAGAAATTTAACTTTATTTATATGCTTAAACAACAAAATTCTTTATTATATATATTTTTATTAAAAAGTTGTCTAAAAAGGTTATTTTACCATAAATAATTTTTATTTTTTCAGGTTTTGAATTTAACTGATTCCTATTTTGAATATCGGAATTTCAGTTGAGGAAAAGTGAGCAAAACTGAGCCGAAATCCGATAAGTTATCATTGAATTGGTGTGGTTCCATTTAAAATGCATTGGGCAGCTAACACATGCTCAGCTATGTGGAGGAAATCCAATCAGTGCAGCTTGTAGGGTGAAAGAGAAAAAGCCCTGAAGTCGGTTCTCTAGATAATATAAGTACTCTATGCTACAGATGCTTCCAATTTTGCTTTAGGAGCAGTTTTGTCACAGGGAGAAATTGGAATTGATAAACCTATAGCATATGCTAGTAGATCCTTAAATAAACACGAATTAAATAAACCCATTATAGAGAAGGAATTGTTAGCAATACATTGGGGAATAAATTATTTTAGACCATATCTTTTCGGCAGAAAATTTATAGTTTACACAGACCATAGACCATTAGTCAGTTTATTCACTCACAAAAACCCATCATCTAAATTAACTAGAATACGAGTTGACTTGATGGATTATAATTTTGAAATAATTTTTAAAAAGAGCAAGATGAATACCAATGCAGATGCTTTATCAAGAATAAAAATTGAATCTGACGACTTGAAAGAAATGATACCCAAATACAACATAGACGTTTTAACTAGAGCTATGAAGGAAAATAAAGAGAAGATACCAAATGAAAAAGAAAATTGTGCAATAGCCTTGGACTCAATTGTGGAGACTAGCTACCTTCATATTTGGGACTGTACATCAATATCGGACATAAGGCGAATAAAGAAGTTAGAATTTAAAGAAAGTAACGTTACAAAGAAAGAAAGAAATGAAATAATAATAGCAGCAAACACTGTAGTTGTAGAATATAGCGATAAATCTTTATCAGAGATAAAATTGATTCTGAGGAAGCTAATATTCAAAATGAACAAATTAGGTGTTAAAAGACTAGCGCTAGCAAGAAATAGTCTAATATTTAATGAAGTATGCATACAAGAATTTAAAGAAATATTTAATAAGCTGCAAGAAAATATAAATGAGGATAAATGTCTAGACATAATATTATATGAACCTCCAAAACAGATAACAGATAAGAATGAAATGCACAAATTAATAGAAGGATATCATAATTCAAAACTAGGAGGACATTGTGGTATCAGAAGATGCGTCAATAAGTTAAAACAAAGATATGTTTGGAAAAACATGAATAAAATGGTTAAGAAATTCGTTAACAACTGCAAAACATGCAATGAAACAAAGATAACTAGATACACAAAAGAAAATATTGTAATTACAGATACACCCTCCACGTCATTTGAAACAATAACAATTGATACTGTTGGACCATTAAGACCATCAAATGGTTATAGATATATACTAACGGTACAATGTGATTTAACGAAATTTGTAGAAGCATTTCCAATAGAAAACAAAGAAGCGTATACTGTAGCGAAGACAATAGTTGAAAAATTTATTCTTAAATACGGATGTTTTAAGAAACTAAAAACTGATAAGGGAACAGAATTCACGAATGAATTGCTGAAAAATATTTGTACACTCTTGAAAATAGATAAAATAGTTTCTACACCTTTTCACCATGAAACAATAGGATCAATAGAGCGAAATCATAAAGTATTTAATGAATACATTATGAGCATAGGAAATAGGGATAGTTGGGAAGAATGGTTACCGTTCTACACATATTGCTATAATTCCACACCACACAGCTCAACATTGTATTCACCATTTGAACTTGTATTTGGAAAATTATGTACACTTCCATGTGAAGTAATAGAAAATAAAGATACAATTTATAACATTGACAATTACTTGAATGAATTGAAATGCAAATTAAGACATGCTCATGAACAAGCAAAAAATCACTTAATTGAAGACAAATATAAAAGACAAAATTCTCAGAAAAATGTAAACAAATCAAACTTTACCGTAGGAGATTATGTATATTTAAAAAATCAAAACACAAGAAAATTCGATAAACCTTTTAGAGGACCATATAAAATTATATCTCAAAACAGTGTAAATAGTACTATTTTATTATATGATAAGAAATATGAAATACATAATAATAATTTAATTAAAGCTAGAAACACAAACTTACAATAAATAACATACTGTACATATACTCAAAATAATAATATCACTAAAAACTAGAAAAAAAAGGCAAATTATATTTATTTAAATTTTAGAAATGTAAACAAATATCATTTTTTTAAAGGGGAAGGATGTAGTGTAATAAAATCATTCTTTCATTTCATTAACGTAAAATCATTTCTCATTTCTCAAACGTAAACAAAGCCACATGTAGTATTCGATCGACATCATTGAAATAGTAAATTCATTGATATTCGAAACTACTCGTATAAATTTTAAAATCAAATTCATTTATTTGTTTGTTTTTGTCAAACGAAACTGAGTGTTGTGCTCAGGGCATTGCCACCACTTGGGTGACTATGCATATGAAGTGTCGTAGAAGTATTTTGTTACACTATGTTCCAGATTCATAATTTCATTGAGTCATTATTAGACTGCCCCGACATATAGTATATATATTGAAAAATAGAATGCTGATGCAGCACAAAAGTATTTGTAATATAGTTCTTAAGCATAAGTGGGGATAACCCAATGATTTTTAAGTAGTATAAATAGCGGTGAAATATGGTATAATAAAGGGAGTTCTAAAAAACTATCAACATGTATTTTTATTCTTAATTGCGGCTCATTAGCCAAATTATACAGTGAGCTGCGCTTTATCTAGCAAAACATATAGGACCTATAGCCTGTGGCATAGTTCCATCACACAGTAATTGTCAGTCTTGCGTCTAATGGCAATAAATCCAGATAGGGACTGCTTCTTGGAAACGATGGCCGATCCGTAGGCAGCAGTTCTATACGATATTCAGCGTTATACTGACTCATCCAATTAAAAAGATGAATACCTCACGGATTCTGTACTTTATTTCCCCAATCAAAGTGTTTGGCATTCAAATCACCGGCCATGAGAAAGTAATTTTCTTCCAAGCTCAAGTGTAGACCTTCGAAAAGTTTTTCAAGCTCTGTAAAAAAATCAGTTGGCTGAGGTGATTCCGATGCATAAGCCGCAATCACATACATTCGCTTCCCCTGTTGGAGAGGAATGCATACGATACACGCCTCTAACAGCTAAAATCTACGCAGATCACTATTATATATAACTTTATGATTAATGCCCCCCCCCTTTGAGTGGAGTTTGGTCGATATCTTCTAAAGATATTGTAATTGTTGTTGGTCAACTTATGTTTCTGGTTCAGCTTAGTTTCGCTCGCCATAAACACATCTGGACTTTGGTATTTCAACAATTGGAATACATTTGCTCTACGTTCGGTCCTAATCAGTGAATTTACATTCACAGCAAGGATCCTGAGAGGCCTCTCCAACAGCGCGCCTTTAACCTCTAATTTGCGTTAAGCTAGGCAAAACAGAGTAGAGATAGTCTACCTTAGTCGCCTGCTCCTTTATCTGATTGTGAAGTCCTGTTAACTGGCCTTGAATCGCCAGCAACATGCTTCTAATCTCGGCCTGAGCGTCCGGAGCCTTTGGCACGAGGTCCAGTTGGGCTACCTTAGCTGCAACCTGTACCGTTTTTCTCCTCCCTGCCGCCATTTGAGCGTAGGAAATATGGGGGTTGACGGGCGTTGCTGTAAGAGCACGCGTTGATGGGCGTATCTCTACCGCTGTCTGCTTAGCCGCTTTGTTAATTCTTATCTGCTGAAAAGCTGAGCAACCCCCATAATTAGCAGGGTGCCCCTCCTTTCCGCAAAGTGCACATTTAAGCTGGGTCATATCATCGACCCGTTCCGTACCGAGCTTACACTCTCCCTTAATGTGGTTCTCACCGCACTTCACGCAGCGTGACTGCATTTCGCAGTTAGCTGCAGCGTGGCCAAACCTTTGGCAGCGCATGCATTGAAGCATGTCACCACGTCTCTTTAATTTATCCCATGTTATAACCTGGTAGTTGAGGGCGGAGATACTCCTCAGACTATCCAGTTTGCTGCTGGGTGAGAGTTGAACCAGGAAGAATGGTAGAGAACGCTTCTTCCGTCTGGCTCTGACTGTAGTGAACGGCTTGACCCCGATAAAGTCGAGATCATCGTTTGCTTTTTGACGGAGCTCACTTAGGGGCACCTCTGGTTCCGTGCAGGAATCTATGCCCTTCGGAAGGACCGTTTGAAATTTCTCCACTTTAGGAGTATAGTTAAAGAACTCAGTTGTGGTTTGTTTTAGCAGATCTTTAATCGTTTTATGCTGTTCCAATGTGAAGCATTGGATAGCATGTCTATCGCTGTTTAATCTTTTAATAAAAAAGTTTTGGCCTATGGCCGACTTACACAGTTCTATAGTGTCCTGAAGCTCCATCTTATAAGTGTTAATGGGTGGCACTTTTTCATTTTTATTTTTGGGCTGCTGTGGCTGCTGCTGCTGGCCTTTCTGCTGCTGTTGTCGCTGCTGCTGTTGATTTTGCTCCTGTTGTTTTTGGTTTTGCTGCTACTGCTGATTTTAATTGTGTAGTTGTTTGCTCTCCTGCTTTTGGTTTAGTTGTTGTAGTCTTTGTTTTTGTTGCTGCTGTTCTGGTTGCCATTCTGACTGCTTTTGTTGTTTTTGTTGCTGCTTTGTTTGAACATTCTACATTGCTTGTATTAGTAAACATATTCACGCTAAAAGCTATAACTAGACATTTTATAATTTTAATTCAATTTCTTTCTTCTTTATCCGGCTCCCGATCCATGGAGGGTCTCTGCCTGAGATATTGTGGTCTTCCATCGGTTGCGGTCCCTCGCACGCTCCCTCCAGTCGTCGAGACCAAGCGCTCTTGCGTCAGAAACCGCTTGATCCCTGTAGCGGAGGTTCGGTCTTCCTGGTCGTCTCGAACCTGAGGGCTGGCACTCGAAGTTTTTTTTTGCTGGAGCATTATTGTCCATTCGCTCGATGTGGCCGAGCCAGTGTAGTCGGCGTGTTTTGGCTCTTTGGACTACATCCACATCTTGGTACAGCTCGTATAATTCACGATTAAATTTTCTCCTCCATTCGCCCTCCTCGCATATTGGACCAAATATCCGCCGAAGAATTTTTCTCTCGAAAGTGCCCAGTATCAATTCCCCTTTTTTACTTATCGTTCAGCACTCGGCGCCGTAGAGTAGAACTGGTAAAATTAGCGTGCACTTTGTCTTCCGGGAGAGGAGTTTTGAACCCATTTGTTTGGCCAAACCGAAGTAGCAGCGGTTCGCTAGGGTAATTCTTCGTCGGATTTCCACTAAGGTGAATTGTAATTCGTGGCGTTGATGTTTGTTCCGATGAAGGTGAACTCCTTGACTACCACGAAATTACTGCTACCAACAGTGACGTATTGTCCTAGGCGATGGACAGGTGAAGCTTTGTTTGTTGATAGCATATACTTTGTTTTGTCCTCATTCACTTCAAGACCAACGCGTTTCGCCTGTTCATCAATAGCTGTGAATGCTTCTAGTACAGCTCGCTTGGAGCGGCCGATGATGTCGATGTCGTCCGCATAGCCAAGCAGTTGCGAAGACCTGTTGAAGATAGTGCCTTCCAGGTTAACACCACTCTTGCGAACTATCTGCTCCAGGACTAGGTTGAAGAAGTCACATGATAAGGCATCTCCTTGTCTGAACCCTGTGCATGTCTGGAATAGCTCGGATGAGCTGTTACCCATTTGCACGTTGCACCGCGTATTTTGTAACGTCATGCGGCATAGCTGGATCAGTTTTTCCGGGATCCCGAGTTCGGATATCGCCAATAGAAGCTCTTGGTGACTAATGCTATCATATGCGGCTTTAAAGTCGATGAAAAGATGGTGGGTCTCGACTTGAAATTCGTTGGTCTTTTCCAGGATTTGCCTCAATGTGAAGATTTGGTCTATCGTTGATCTGCTTGGCCTGAAGCCACACTGGTACGTGCCGATCATAGTGTTGCAGAAAGGTTTAAGACGCTCACATAGTACGTTGGATAGGATCTTGTATGCAACATTAAGCAGGGATATACCTCTGTAGTTTTTGCAGGACATAGCATCGCCTTTTTTGTAGATTGGGCATATGGAGCTAATTGACCAGTCGTCGGGCATACTTTCCTCCTCCCATACTTGGTTGATGAGCTGGTGCATGCACCCTACCAGGACATCTCCTCCATACTTGAAGAGTTCCGCAGGTAGGCCATCCGAGCCGGCGGATTTGTTGTTCTTAAGCTTGTGGAATGCTTTCTTTATCTCTTCAGTACTGGGCGTTGGGACTGGATCTTCATTGACTGGTCTCATGCTTCTTTGTTCTACTGTCACTTCCTCTACAGAATGCCCATTGAGCAGCTGCTGGAAATGCTGCTTAAACACGTCAACAATTCCCTGTGCTTCGGTGACTAGGCTCCCGTTGCTGTTTCGAAGAGCTTGCGTGCCGGTTTTATAACCACATGCCAGTTGCTTGGCTGTTTTGCAGAACCGGCGGGTGTTGGTGGCAGTGCTAGACTCCTCGAGCTGAGAGGCTGCGGATGCTCTTTTCTTTCTACGCAAGGTTTTCTTCTCTTTCCTTCTCTTTTCACGGTACTCCTCTCTTGCTGCTCTTGTTTTCCGTTGCAGCATTTGCATTCGTACATTTTCCGTCCCCTGCTTCAATACCGCGCATTCTTCATCATACCACCGGTTCTTTTTTTAGGTGGTTGATAGCCTATGGTGGTCTCGGCTGTCTCCTTAATGACGTCGCTATACAAGTTCCACTGGTTGTTGACACTTGTGGGTGGGGGTACAGCAGAGAGTTTCCCGGTTAATTGCTCACTGTAGTCTCTGGCTTTCTCAGATGTGCTAAGGCATGCAATGTTGAATTTCTTCCTTTGGGCGTTCTTCGCTTTCTTTTCAGTCGGGCTCTGAACTTTGTCACAACAAGAAAGTGGTCAGAGTCCACATTTGCACCTCGGAAAGTTCGCACGTGCAAGATGTTCGATGCGTGCCTTGCGCCAATTAGCACATGGTCGATTTGGTTGGCGGTTCGACCATCTGGGGATCGCCAGGTTGCTGTGTGTATCTTTCGCCTGGGGAACCTAGTGCTACTTATCACCGTATTACGAGCTGCAGCAAAGTCGATTAGTCGAAAGCCGTTGTCTGTTGTCGTTTCGTGGAGGCTGTGCTTTCCAACTAATCCGCCAAAGATATTTTCCTTTCCGATTTTAGCATTGAAGTCTCCGAGCACGACTTTGACATCGCACTCCGGACAGGCTCCGTAGGCTCCATCCAGGAGGTCGTAAAAATCCTCCTAGTTAGAATCCTCCGCTTCATCGGTAGGGGCGTGTGCACATATATAGCTGATGTTTTGAAAGGCAGCTTTGATGCGGATCACAGCCAGGCGATCGCTGATCGGCTTAAAATCGATGACTCGATCTAAGTCGATTTCCCACGACGAATCCGCATCCTAACATGTGCAATCGTTGATGACAGCTGTAATAAATGTCGCAATCTTTTCTTTTCATAATCCCTGATCCTATCCATCGTATCTCCTGGATCGCGGTAATATCTGCCTTGTACCGCGTGAGGACAGATTCAAGTTTTTGAGTAGCACCTGGCGTATAGAGTGTCCTTACATTCCAGGTGCATTTTCGATTCCGGGTCGGGTTGCCATTTGAGGGGGGTTGTTATCCGAGGCTTCTCGCTTCTCTTTCATAACAATTGGGTTTTTTACTGTGGCCGGGTCGTTAGCCCAACGCACTAACCTCCAATCTGTAGGGCCATGGGTTTGGTGTTGCAATTCTTTCCTTGATCAACACTCGCACTTACAAGTTTAGCAAGTCATGACATAAAGCCAAGACCAGTATCCGGCGGTTACCAACTTGAAGGTAATGTAAGCACTTGATGTGTAGGAAAAGATACAGCCCGAGGCCCTCAGTTTCTACAACATCCAACCACCAAACCAACCAAATTCAGTTTGGCACCCGAGCATAGTTGTATTATTTCTCATTACTGTAAGCCAAAATGTTTTAGGGTTGTATTTATTAATTAATCTATTGTATCTATCTATTTATTTATATGTATATGATATGTGTTTCTATCTATCTATTAATTAAACGGGGTTAATGTTTTGATCCATAGCTCCGCACTTTTAGCTCATTGATTTGGTGGTTTAACTGAGGATGGTTCAAGCATGTAATTGGCTATTATAACTTACATGAAACCTTAATCATCATTAAAACCCAGTAGATTTACAGAAAATGATAAATTAAAAATTGTGAACCACGGATCATTGTTTAGCCCCGACGTCATTTTTTTCGTGCAAGCCCATTCAGGCAAGGAAAAAAACACACCTTATGCTTAGTTTGATTTCTATTTGTTGAACAAGTCCCGTGGTCAGAATTATTCACCTCCATCTGTCAATTAGATGTCAAAACAAAACCAAATACAGAGTGTTCCCTATTTCATGCAGGATAATTTATGAAATGATATTTAAAAAAAATCATACAGGAGGGTGGGATTATTTCTCCACTTTTAGAAAAGAGTAATTGTTAGTTTATTGAATAGAAAAGATAGAAGTTGTTACAGTCAAATTAGTACATAGTAGAAATTTTAATACCGCCTCTTAATTTGACCGGATAACAAATCAACAAGAACATACAAACAAAAATTGATTAACATAATAATGAATTCTACGTTAAACATTTAACTATAATAAACAAAATTAAAATTTGAACAAAACTAAACTTTCTTTTAAATTAACAAAACCACGTGGTTCTTCTGCCACTTTTATGCACGCTTGATTATCATCGAATATCGTTGTTGATGAGTTGCAGCAATGACCAAGTTCTTGCAATAAACATCGCAACCATTTTGCTTCACAAAAGCATTTCGCCAAAGCCAAGTATACGGCTTCTGTTGATGAAAGGCTAACAGTTGGTTGCTTTTGTGATAACCAACTTATTGTATTACCAAAAACCTTGAATACATAGCCCGATGCTGACTTGCGATCATTCTTATTACCAGCTAAATCGGAATCAGCGTACCCAATCAAAATATCAGACGTATCATTACGATAATAAACCATTCTCATATTAGATGTTCCCTGGAGGTATCTCAAGATACGTTTAGCATACATAAAGTGTTCATTAGTACAACAGCTTTGAAATCGACTAAAATAATTTGTCGATGCACACAGGTCAGGTCGAGATGTTTGAATAGCATAAGTTAAACATCCAATAAGTTCTCTATACGGTTGACCTATTCTATTCGTACCGTCACCATTCGGTAAACTTAAAATATTTTCAATAGGTGTAGCAGCCGCTTTGCATTCGGTCATATCAAATTTTTTTAGAACATTCTTCAAATAATGTGACTGACTTAAAGCAATGAAATTGTTATTTCGTTCAATATGAATTCCCAGGAACGAATTAACTTTTCCAAGATCCGTCATTTCAAACTCTCTTGCCAATTCCACTTTAATATTATTTAGCACTTGTGTATTGTTGGAGATGATTGCCAAATCGTCGACATATAATAGAATATAACAAATCATGTCATTTTCCAATTTGATATACAAACAATGGTCCGACTGGCAACGATTAAAACCAATGCTAGTTTTGAATTAATTAAAACGCTCATTCCACATCCGTGAGTCCTGTTTAAATCTATACAATGATTTATTTAGCTTCCAAACCAACCATTGTTTTATCTTTCACGAACCCTTCTGGTTGTGTCATGTAGATATGTTCTTTTAATTTCCCATTAAGAAATGCACATTTAACATCCATCTGATGTATTTCATATCCAAGATGGTTGGCAATTGATAGTAAAACACGAAAGGTAGTCAATTTTGCTGTCGGTGAATAGGTCTCGTTATAATCAAAACCTTTTTCTTGCGAAAAACCTCTTGCAACAAGTCTTGCCATGTATTTGTCAATGTCACCGTTCGGTTTATATTTCAGCTTAAAAGCCCATTTACATGTGACAGCTTGACGACCAGTTACTAGCTTACAAAAAGACCAGGTTCCATTTTTCAGCAATGATGAAAATTCATCATTAATAGCTATTTCCCATATTGGCCATCGACATCGTGTACACTATCTTGTTTGGTGTTACCGATACTTTCCAAATTAGCATCGTGGATTTCTCGTTCACATTTATCATGGATCTCATCATTTGCCGCCTCTGAATCAAATATGTCGATAAAGTTCAAACGATCAAAAACTGATTTTTCGTTGAATGTCACATTACGACCCATGACCAGTTTATTACTTTCAATGTCCCATAGACGGTATGTATGTGAGAATGAACCATACCCAAGCATGTAACATTCAGATGATTTAGCATCCAACTTCGTTCGATTTTCTTTAGGCACATAGTTATAACAAATTGATCCAAAAACACGAAGACGCAATAAATCAGGCTTTTTACCGTACCAAATTTCAGTCGGTGTTTTGCTTGCAAATTGTTTACCAACAGCACTTGTTGGTGAGCAGTTCTTGACGTAATTTGCATGCATTACAGCTTCGCACCAAAATCGATGACTTAAACCACTCGACAAAAGCATGGTTCTTGCTTTTTCAACAACAGTACGATTGAAACGCTCAGATAATGCATTCATTTCGGGATTGTATGTCACGGTGAATTTCAGTCAAATACCTTTATCTACACAAAAAGATTTAAATTCTTTTGAGTAATACTCACTGCCATTATCCAATTGCAATTTTAGTATTTTCTGACCATGTTGTGTTTCAGCCATAGCAAGATATTCTTGAAATTTATCGAAAACTTCACTTTTCTGCCTTATTCAATAAACCATGGATGCATGTGAAAAATCGTCAGTAAAAGCTACGAAAAATCGGGAACCATCGTGCGCTGATTCCCTCATTGGACCACTGACATCTGTATGAACTAGTTCCAGTACTCGTTCAGATCGAATTCCTTTTCGTGGAGGATATGGTTAACGCGTCTGTTTACCAAACTCACAAAACTCACAGAATTTGTCCTCACAGTTCACAGATAACTTGTCCAAACCAGTCACCATATTTCGATTCACCATCTTCTTCATATCACTGACATTCAAATGAGCTAGGCGAAAATGCCACAAGGTTTGTGATGCTTTGCTCATTTTTTCCACACCAGCAATACCAGCAAATACACTTCGTTTAACATAAAAAGTTGTTTCATACAGACCATTTCGATGAGTAACGAACATATTTGTACCATTCTTGGAGATAAATGCATCAACACCACTGAAAGTTATATAGTCTTTTTCCGTTGGTTGACGAATTGACATTAAATTGCATTTAAGATTTTCAACAAACAAAACGTTTTGAATAGTCTTTGTTGCATTGTTCCCATTGAAAAACGTCTTTATTGAAATGTCACCTCACCATTTTGTGACCAAGGAAGTACCAGCCTTTGCTGTCAAAATATTGATCGGCTCGATTATGTGTATGCGATTGAAAAAGGCTTTATTGTTCACAATATGGTGAGTTGCCCCCGAATCAAGAACTAAATGTATTTCTTCAAAACCATCATTACTTTGCTTTGATGTACATGAACTTATGCAGCATGACGCAACATCACCGTCTTTCATAATTTCCTTACTTTTTAATATTTGTTCTTCACAAAGCAAGAATTCTAGATCTTCATCTTTCTTAGCACAGTTCGCACCTGCATTTTTCTTTCCATTCGAATCATTTTTTTCGACAAATTTACTCTGCATTTCGATTTGATGTGGCCTGGCGTTTTGCATCGATGACAAATTATTTTGGAATGATCTGCTTGCATAGCCATCGAATAACTCGATCTTCCACTACTCCCACTGTTACCAGCAGCACGTTTTCCACATTCATCCAAAAGACGACTTTTAACAAATTCGATAGTTAGTTTGGAAGTATCCATCGTTTCCAGTGCTGTCACTAACCCATCAAAACTTGTTGGTCATCTTAATATCAAATGACAAACTACATCGAGTTCTTCTAATGCGGCACCAATCGATTTCAATTCACGCACAAAATGATCAAATTGAAGAAAGTATTCATTGACGTCATCACCATCTTTGTATCGCATCGTCAATATCTGTTTTCGCAACAGTTGTTGACCGGCAACACTCTTGCGTTCAAATACACCAATCAAAGCGTCATATATTTCCTTGACAAAATTTATGCCTTTGATGTATTCCAATTGAGAATCCCCAATAAAATGCACTAAAATCACTATGCACTTTTTCTCATCGGACTTCAACAAGCTTTTGTATTTTTCACTGTTTGCACCCGTTGGAACAGCCTCCAACATCGATTCCAATGTATTTATTAAAAACTTTTCTAAACCTTTTTCTTCCAGCAAAATTTGAATTCGATATTTCAAATTCGAGAAATTCGTACCATCAAATGGCTTTATCTTTTGCATATTGGTTTCCATATTGAACTCGTCTTATTGGGAATTTCAGAAATCTGTAAAACAAAATGCACGAAGCAACAGCACAATACGCACAATTCAATAGTTCTTTTTGCGTGCAATTTTTACAAAGTTAAAAATCTTCCTATAACGCAAAACAACCAAAAAATAAAATCGAAATTTTATTATTGAATTGTTTCCTGGACCCATAACCTGTTAGTTTATTGAATAGAGAAGTAATAATAATAAACTTAAATGACAAATTATACATGATAGAATTTGTTACAGTCAAATTAGTACATAGTAGAAATTTTAATAGAAATAACTTTCTTAAACAAAATAAAAATCAACGGCACCACTAATTTGCAATGTAATGCTCTTTATCTTTGTTTAACTTCTTTGAATTTTACGACAAAATGTATTTAAAATTTAAAAAACTAAAAAATACGACAACAGCTACAAGGTCATGCCATAATTTTTAAAAACCATTCTCGAATCAGTTTTCAAATTAAGTTATTTCGTAATGATTAAAAAAAAACAGTTATCAAACTTAAAACTAAAAAAAAGTTAATGTTTTTGTTAAAACTATTTAATATTTTTTAACATTGTGAAGTATAATTTCAGTAATAAGTTTTCAATAGGAGTATTAAACACTCAAAATAAAATTAAAAATAGCTATTACTATTATTTTCCTTAGAATATATCCAACAATAATTTTAAAATTATTCTGGATGGAGAAAGGGCCACTGTATAATATGCAAGATGCATTGAAGATGAACAGAAATCTGAATGATTGAAAACAGTTTATGTGGATGAATATTAACTATTAATTACAATTGTTTGTTCACATTAAACAATTTCACATCCATGTTTTTGTTTTTAGCCGAAGTAAAATTCTCAAAACTATTTTCCAATTTTCAAAAGAAAAAAAACTGAGCTCTCAAAACAAATAAATTTCACCGCTTAACATTGTTGTTGCAATTCCACTATATATACTGGATAGTGTATTCCTTATAATGTATAACAGTTTTTTTGCTTCCATTTGAAGATGACAATTAGGTGGTCGGAACGAACGGAAATTTGACGTCTTCATAGTGGATTATTTTGTATAAATTGTTATACAGTCATATTGTTATACAAAAAAGTGGTCAGCTTCATAATATAACAATTCTTCAAATGGAAGCAAGTTTCTTATGTCGATACGCTATCCAGTGTATTATAGAGATCAGTGTTGCAATTCACATCTATTCATCGACACGAAGTGAAATTACAAATACAACAATGTAAACAAATGGGTTTTGGAGGGTGAAACGTACGAAAGATTGGCTTCTTGGTAATTGATATTCTCTAGGTACGAGGGGCAGATCACTGATCTCTATAATACACTGGATAGCGTATCGACATAAGAAAGTTGCTTCCATTTGAAGAACTGTTATATTATGAAGCTGACCACTTTTTTGTATAACAATATGACTGTATAACAATTTATACAAAATAGTCCACTATGAAGACGTCAAATTTCCGTTCGTTGCTTCCCCCCCAAATCTCTTTGCTAACATTGTTGTGTTTGTAATTTTATTTCATTCACAAATGATTAAATGAAATGGAATTACAAATGTAAAGAGTGTGACAAGGAGGTAAAATCGTAAAAAAAAACACAGACTATATAACCGCATTCTCCTCATCACACTTATCAGCTGTTTTGTTCAACTTGTTTGCAAACTGAAATAATGAACGAAGTCGATAGTTCCCATATCCCATCTACATATTTACTATTACCTATTTAAACACCTTTCTATTGATATAATTCTAGTGCTATTGAAAAATAATAGCACAAACAAAATGTACACAATGAATAACTTAATGAAAAAAAAATATAAAATAAATTCCCACAAAGTTTTCCCCTTTCATATCATTGGTCTGTTTCTCTTTCTTCAGATTGAAATTTTGGAAACAGGTTTTTTTGTGTTAATGTAGACGTCAAATTATGAAGCCGACCACCTCATTGTCATCTTCAAATGGAAGCAAAAAAACTGTTATACATTATAAGGAATACACTATCCAGTGTATATAGAGATCAGTGGGGCAGATCCAGCTACTTTTAAAAATCACCACTTAACAAGAATCCCACCAAGAAAACCACAGCACAATTCCATAAGGAAATCACCACCAGGAAAACCCTCCAAGGACGACGATCGTCTCCTGCTTCGTGAGTCATTAGGCGCGTCTCACCAACTAAAATCTCACTGAGCGCTCAATGTCAAGTCGATGGAGGCGGAATGCTTTGGTGGGACAAGATTCTCCGTTGAATTGTATAAAAACATGTGTTAAAATTTTCGTACTGAAATTCTGAAAACAAATTTCAACTTTGCTTAAAATATTTAAATTTAAAAGCACAAAACTTTATCAAATGAATGAAAATAAAAGCAAATTCAATTTATTTTCATTTTTATTAACATTCCACCTTTATTATTTTATCGACTTTAGTATTTGCACATCAGCGAGAAATTACAATTTGCCTGTCAAATGAACAGCTGTTTAAGCAGAGAAAGAACATTGAGAAATGAATCCAAAAAGTTTTCGTCTCAGTAATCTCCTTAAAAAATCTCAGTACTCAGGTGAGATTTTTTGTCCCACTTAAAAAATCTCTGAACGCTCAGAGATTTTATTTGGTGAGACGCGCCTATTTTGTTTGTGTTTTCATGCTTTCTATTTTTGTTTTTTTTTTCTTTCTCTTTTTAACCATTCATAGTCCGTCTTATTTCGCGTGTTTAAATTAGCTTTTAGTTTAGACGTAAAGATATTCATTCAAGATATTATGTACTCGTATGTTTTCTTGATTTGTCTATAATTGCAAGCTTTTAATAAAGATATACCTACATAATTATAAATGTTTGTATTGTACATAGTAAACAGAACTTTCTTTCCTTATGTATTGCAGGGTCGCAGGTTGAACTTCGTTTTCGAATTCTAAGGTGCAATCAGTGTGTGCGTTCCATGTTCGTTGGGTCAGTGCTATTTTGGGTATATTAAGTACTTGGAATATGTGTTTAGTTGTTTTTTTTGTGATTAGATATCGATCAGGCTCGCAACAATGTGAAGACGAATTGATTTTTGCATTTATCATATTTCTCCCAAACAACGCAAAATCGATTTCTCTTAATTTAAATTTTGTTTAAGAATTTTGAATACAATACAAAAGTTAATGCGTATCTGTTTACATACATTTATTTATTTTTGTACAAAGTTTTTTCTTCAATTTTTTTAAATAAATAAATATTGTGAATTATTTTGTTTTCATTCTGGGAACGATTTCAGTGGTGGCTCTTTCTTATTTGAAGTTCTCTTTTTATTGGCTCTTTCTCAAAATCTAGAAAGGAAGCCCTGACGAGCGGTATTAAGAAAGACGGGTAATCTATTTATTTTTTGTACGTAAAGTCCACGTGGACTGACTTTTGTTCGTTGAGCGCTATTCGCCATTTTTTTGTCCACTCATTGACATTATTAAGAGCATTTTGTAGTTTAATTGCAGCTTCGCTAGTCGTTTTGCCCACTGCTAGTATTACAGTAACGATAGTGTCCTCGGTTTGAAGTATATCGCGTGTAAATAAAAGGTACAGAACTGGACCTTATACACTTCCTTGTGGTACCTCAGCCACTATTTCTTTGAAATTAGAATATTCACTTCCGTGTCTTACACGAAAAAGTCTGATCTAGATATTCGTATAAAATATTATAAAGTCCTTCAGGCAGAACTTGTCTCAATTTAAATCTGAGGCCTTTGTGCCACACCTTATCAAACGCCTGCGACACGTCCAAAAAGACAGTCGAACAGATTTTCTTTTCTTCAAGAGCTCTCCCAATTACGTCAGTAATTCTATGCACTTGATGAATTGTCGAGTGCTTGCTTCTAAATCCAAACTCATGTTAAGGTATTAAATTGTTTCTCTTCTATTATCGGCTGCAGGCGCAGTGGTAGTATTCTTTCAAAAACTTTTGATATTATGGAAGAAGCGAAATTGGCCTGTAAATTTCTTTTCGTGAGATGGTTTGCCAGGTTTCAATACCATTATGACTTCCGCAACTTTCCATTATCTCGGAACATATTCAAACCTTAGAGCGGCATTTATTATGTAAAGGAGGTTAATAAATCCCTTACGAGGGAGCATTTTTAGAATTTCTGCCGAGATTAACAGCCCTATTCTGGCGTTGTGAGGTCTCTCAAGTCACTAGCTCTTGTGAAGTATTCCTGCTGAGGGGTTTGTTGTGATTCGATAACATTTTCGGTATTCTGGGAAGGTCCTAACAAGAAACCTCACAAGAAACTCACCACAGTAAATTGGCACGTTCAAGCATGTCATATTTTCATGATTTTTTGATTTCTTGGGCTCTGATTGGCTGACGGCCATAAAAAGAAATATAAGTGAAATTAATAATTTTCTCGATTTATGTTGAAAGCACCTATTAACTACGAAAGAAGAAACATATGATTTGTTAGATTGTTGTTTTTTTAATAATAGGTAAGCTAAAATCAAATAATACATGCATGCATGTTTATTTTTCAATGAGTTATATTATTTTAAGTGAATGTAACTAGAAATAAATACAAATGAACATGTTAATGTGGTTATATGTGAAATCAGAGGTGTTTATTTTTAGTTGTGACCTCCTCCGAGGGAGATCACAGTTTCGATAGTTTTTGTGAGGATCACAACTTTTGATGCTTCCAGAATACGAAAACCTCACAAAACCAAATTAACCTCACCTTATGAGGTTGTTGTGACTCGTGAGGTATTAGTGAGGTTTGCCAGAATAGGGCTGTAAGTCTTATCCTGGAGCTTTATTTGACTAAAGCTGCTTTATTTCTCTTTTCAATACGGCAAGTGTAGCATTTTTTGTTATGTAGCTTTCATTTGAGGTAAAATTCATATCAATATTTTCGTTGAGCTCTTGCCCATTGAACGTCTTAAATGTTCCCTCAAAGTAATCGGCGAATACCATCGCTTTTTCTTTGTCACTTTAAGCCCATTCGTATTGGTTTTTCTTAATCGGGGGCACTGGAAGCTTTTTTTCGTTGTTTTTATAGCTTTCCAAAGTGAGTAGTTGGATTCTTTCCTTGCTTTCAGCCTTCAATGTAATTTTCAACTTCAAAGTTCTTGAAATCTGATATCGCTTTTTTTAGCATATTAGGTACTCAAGCGACTTAAATGAGCTTTGTGTTGAGTACGGGTTCGCTGCCATTTCTTACGTGCTTTTGTTTCCGTTTTCGGAAATAAAATGCAATAATGAACGTTGATATTGTTTGATATTGAACAAAAAAGAAATGAAGTTTCAGTTGGATATTGAACAAAAACTGAAACTATTTGGATTGTAGCAATAATACATGCTGCACTCAACTCATTCTACTCACTTCTTGAAATCAGAATGAGCACTAGAGGTTTGCAATGAATGTCTTGAAGACAGTTTCAACATTCATTTTATTTCAAGTACATTTCCATAGTGTACACACTGCTTGAAAACTAAAATGAATGAATACTGTTTTATGTGATTGTAGTATGAGTATTCCACCCATTTCAAACCAAACACTTACTGCAGTGAACTTACGAAGAACCAGTATTCATGTTTGGGCATTCATGAACAAAGTGTGTTTTTTTTTTTTAATTCATTTTTATTTTTCAATTTTCTTAAAACTATCTTAAAGCTAGACAAAAATTCATAAAAACAAGCCTACTTATCAATATCTTAAACCTAACTTACTGGCCCCAATCTGGCGCTCTAAGTTAAACTATAATAACTTAATGCTAATGCCTTTCGGCCTAAGAACTATTTTAATACTAAAATCCAGGTCGGTTTTATTTTTTACCGAGAAGAATTAACTCGGTCTCAATGTCTTTATTTTATGGTTTTGAACAAAGTTTATAAACTACACTATGTACACTAAGAAGGCTCAACTAACATTGGTTTACTTACTGTATTTTGAAGTTATATTACTTTCTTAAATGACAGACAAATGAAAAATAGCTGTTAGGAAAAAATGACAGAATCGGAATCCGAGCTTGAGGTTTGCGACTAAAATTTCGTGACGCATCATGGAAAAAAATGCAAGAAATGATGCAAAAATGTATTTACTGAGAGTTTTTCACTAATGGCTCGAAAAATACCAGTTATTCGAAAATTATATATCAAAATACCATTGAAAGTGTACTCTATTTCCAATAAATGTCTGTTAAAGGTTTTTTCTGCGACAATCCTTTTGGGCTGAAGCGCTAGTTGAAAATTTTACTGTTTTCGAAAATCCACTCCAAAGCACTAAGTAAATACTCTATGTGAACATTTTTAATTTCTGTCTATGACATGAACAAAGATATACTTTTCTCATGGTCTTTGATGCGATAAGTTTGAATCTAGTCTTGAAATTGCTCTAGCATCTCGTTTTATAGATATTCGAATCTAAAGATATATAAAACAAGCATTTTTTTATGCAAATTTGGGGTTATATTTTTTGTCGAGGTATTTTTTTTTCGAAAAAATGTGTATGGTCATTCTAAAGCATGAACATTTTAGTTCATAATTTTTCGAATACCCTAATTCCTCTTCGAGAAATTCTTAGTCTTTGTTTTAGACTACGTTATTAAAAAAAGTCAGTCAATTTGCATTTTTGTAGCAGTTTTTGCAAATTTTTGCATGTTGCGTCACGAAATTTTAGTCGCAAACCTCAGATTCAGATTCAGCACCCTGGCAAACATTGAATAGGGGGGAAATCAAAACTACCCCACAATTTGCTCGCCTTGTGGCCTTTTGAGCACAAATTGACTAGATTTTTCGAATTACGTATAGCTTAAGACGAAGACCAACGATTTCTCGAAGATGAATGGTGGTATTTGTAAAATTCAAAAAGAATTATGAAGTAAAATGTTCATACCTTAGAATAACCATAAACATTTTTTCGAAAAAAAAAATACATCGACAAAAAATATAACCCCAAAGGACAATGGCCATTTTGGCCCTCAGACCAATATCGATGAGTGATATGTCGTTGAAATGGTCCATTTTTGTACATTAAATTTTTGTATAGTAAAATAAATAAAAAAAGTTATATTTAAAAACTATTGCTTTTATTAGTTTCAATTTCATATTATATACATTTTATAAGTAAAATATATACATTTTATACGTATTATATATACACAAGTGTATTTACATCGCAAAAATATATGTTAGTTTACTTCATTATTATTAAATTTTTAGTTCAGCTCATCAAGAATGACATCGTTGAGAAATGCTGCTGGAGCATGAAAAGGTTCGTATCTTCCGAGTCGAAGAAACCAAACGATGGATGTGATATGCGCACAGGTACCTACAGTGCGTCGCACAGTGGGATGGGAAGCAATTCTAGCGCGCCATAAGTATTGTTGATAAGCTTTTATTGTTTTGTGGTCGTTGCAGCCTTTTTCAATATTTTTCTAGGTGGAGCTAAAATTAGGGGTAAGAAGGTGCGAAAAGGAAAATGTTACCAAGGTTCGATAAAAGGGTGTCCCCTTAATTGTTCGGGATTATTTGATTTGATAGTTTCTTGGGTATATTCTGGAAAAAAAATAGCATGAGACGGGGGTCTGTTTTCCCCCGTTTTGGTGGGACGGTTAATTTTCTAAAAAAAATAGAGAAAATAGAATACAAATATTAAAAAATTTAAATTATATGAAACCTGTTTTTAAAGCAAAAGTTGTTTTTGTAAGTCAAATAAATTAAAGGAACAATTTTTTTTTCAATTTTTTTAGTGCTGTTTGAGGAGCTGAATCTTTGTGATGATGAGTGGACGTATTGAGTTAAAACAAAAAACATTATTCATGATTTTTGTTTCGATATTTGTTTGTAAATATTTTTTTGCAGTACAGTTATTGCGTTATTGCAAGAAATGACACAACACAAAATTATTTTTTTTATATTTTTAAGGTCCTCATTTTTTTGATCAATCAAATGTAATGGTCAGACAATTTGTTTATTCAGCTTCAATTTAATTTTATTTGCGATATACATACATTTAAATTATAGGGCAAGGATTAGATTCGTAAAAAAAAATCGAGACAACAAACACCGCACCACCATGATAGAGAATGGAACAAATCTAAGAAGCAGTGTACAGGTGCCTGTCTGGTTGATCTGGAGAAGGTCTTCGACACCGTATGGTTAGAGGGTCTTTATCTAAAGCTGACCAGACTTGGCATTAGTAAACCACTATTATATATGCTTTATGATATGCTCAATGGCAGAAATTTTGTTGTCAAAAGTGGCAATGTAACTTCTGCCACAATCATTAATATTAAAAATGGTCTTCAGCAGGGAGTGGTCAACTCGCCGATTCTATTCAGCATTTACACCAGCGATCTGATAAGTAGTCTAACTCAGGCAATTGCGTATGCCGACGATCTAATTGCGTACAGAACAGCTCCAAAAGTCGAGGTCATCAGGATTCTTTTGCAGCTTGCTCAGGATGCTTTTGCAGTGGTTTCGAGAAGATTCAGCGATATTGCGATGACTGGAAATTGAAAATCAACTTTCAGAAATCAGAAACTATCTTGTTTAGGACTCCGTTGCTTAGAGCCACAAGGGATACGAAAAAAAACTGGCGCAAGCTGGTGATGGTAGGGCCAAATGGACATCCACTGGCGAGTAAAAGTGTAGTAAAGTACCTTGGCATCTGGATGGATCAGTATTTGTATTTCGACAGACAAATAAATGCTGCTCTGGCCAGGGCTAGGGGAGCTTTTGTCCTGACGAAACGGTTGTTTTATACAAGCCAGCTTGATAGCAGGGTGAAGGTGATTTGCTACATGGCCCTTATCCGGCCGATGATCGCCTATGGATGCCTGGTTTGGTTCAACGTTGCCCCATCTCAAATGGAAAAGATTCGAGTGTTTGAGAGGCAGTGTCTTCGACGCTGCCTTGGATTACACAGAACACCAGAGTCGGAGTACAAACATTACTATTCCAACCTGGTTCTATATAGATAATTTCTTGCTGAAACTTATTCGAGGTCACATTGCAAGAGCGATGTCTTCGTCTAACAGCTTAATTTTCGAGGCTTACTACCCCAACAATGAATACTACGAGAGTGTGCGTCTAAGCGGCTTTATTCCGCCCGATGCATTCCTCTATCTAGATAGTCGAGGGCTGACCCAGGATAGAGCGACGGTTCCGCTAATCTACCACGTCAGCCGTAGAACTGTAGATCGGCGGCTCCCTTACAGTCGAGACGTCCTCGCACAAGACGGAGCTGAGCGCCTTCGGTTCAGCAGGACTGTGCCCGAACGGGACCGAAAAGATAGGGTAAAGCAGGAGAACTAGTTCTGGTGGTTGAAAAACGAAGATGAAGTTCCTTCAGACATTTAATAGTTGACCTTGCTATTTTCTTATGTATGGCCGACTTACATAGGTTTAGGTAGCTAGTTTTAAGTAGGGACAGTCAGGGTGGCACAAAAAAAAAAAAAAACATACAAAAACACAAGAAAAATTATAAAATCAACAAAAATACAAAAAAAATATAAAACCGGAAAATGCTTGCTGTGGCTGTTCTAGTTTGTAAGTAGTCTGTAAGTAGCTTATAAGTAGGTTGTAACTAAAGGGTGATTTTTTAAGAGGCTTAGAACTTTTTTAAAAAAAAAACACAAAAAATTCGAAAAAATAAATGAAATATTTATTTGAATCGATAGTTTGAACCTTGCAATTTAATGTTCAAAGATAATTTCATGCAAATGTTGACCGCGGCTGCGTCTCAGGTAGCCCATCCGCTGAGTCCAATTTTGGCATACTCTTTCACACATATCGGCCGGTATCTCACGAATGAATGCATGGATGTTGGCTTCCAGTACGTCAATCGAAGCGGGATTGTCCCTATAGACATTAGCCTTGACATACCCCCACAAAAAATAATCTAATGGTGTCAAATCGCACGATCTAGGCGGCCAATTGACCGGCCCGAAACGTGAAATTAACTGTTCACCAAACTCGCCTCGCAATTGCGCCATTGTTTCGCGTGCTGTGTGGCATGTGGCACCGTCTTGTTGAAACCACATATCATGCAAATCGAGAACTTCCATTTCGGGCAAAAAAAAGTTTGTTATCATCGCTCGGTAGCGTTCACCATTGACAGTAACGCTGCGATTCGCATCATCTTTGAAGAAATATGGCCCAATAATGCCGCCGGCCCATAAACCGCACCAAACAGTGGCTTTTTCGGGATGCATTGGTAGCTGTTGCAATGCTTCTGGCTGATCTTCACTCCAAATGCGGCAATTATGCTTATTTACGTACCCATTCAACCAAAAATGAGCCTCATCGCTGAACACAATTTTTCGATAAAAAAGCGGATCCTCGGCCAGCTTTCCAAGAGCCCATTCACCAAAAATTCGGCGTTGTGGTAGGTCGGCTGGCTTTAGTTCTTGCACCAGCTGTATCTTAAAAGGCCTTACGCCCAAATCCTTCCGCAAAATTTTCCACGTAGTGCTGTAACAAAGGCCTAACTGCTGGGAACGGCGCCGAATCGACATTTCGCGGTCTTCTGTCACACTAGCTGATACGGCCGCAATATTTTCTTCACTACGCACAGTACGTAAACGTGTTGGTGGTTTAATGTCCAACAAAGTAAATTTGGTGGAAAATTTGGTGACAATCTTCCGAATAGACTGCTCAGAAGGTCGAGAATGCCGACCATAAAATGGAAGCAGCGCGCGATGAACATTTCGAACCGAGCACGAATTTTGATAGTAAAATTCAATAATTTGCAAGCGTTGTTCATTTGTAAGGCGATTTATGGTTAAATTGCAAACCAAACTGAAGCTGTTTGACAGTGACACAAGGTACTAAACACACGTCAGCTGTCAAAACCAGTGTTGCCAAAACCAAACCAGCTAAAAAATCACCCGTTAGTTTATAATTAGTTGTAATTAGTTTTAAGTAGCTTTAAGTAGTTTTAATTAGCTTTAATTTAGTTTTACGTAGTTTGTAAGTTTTATATAAAACCAAAAAAATAATAAAGACAATGATACCGAGTTTTTTTGTAAATTCTTCTGAGTAAAAAATAAAACCGACCTGGATTTAGTATTAAGATAGTTCCTAGGCCGAAAGGCATTAGCATTAAGTTATTATAGTTTAACTTAGAGCGCCCGATTGGGGCCAGTAAGTTAGTTTTAAGATATTGATAAGTAGGCTAGTTTTTATGAATTTTTGTCTAGCTTTAAGATAGTTTTAAGAAAATTGAAAAATAAAAATGAATTATAAAAAAAAAAAAAAACATGATAGAGAACGAAAAAAAAAAGGATGACACAATCCTGGCTGCTAGGACCTAAAGCGACAGCCTATGCCACCAAATCGATTTTCTTCAAATTTTGTACTTAAGGTTTTCTTGTAATTCTCCAGGAGACAAATTTAAAAATTTTTTAAGCTCAAAAGATAACGGTACATGCCCTACAACCGTTAAGGAAAATCTTATTTATCTCAAAAACGGCTCAACGGTTTTAATTTAAAAAAATCAGTGTATTTTTGTAGGTATGTTGTACTTTCTGGAATTTTTTTAATCAAATTTGAGTGTTTTTTAATTAAAAGAACTCAAAAAGTGCAAAAAATACTCGCTACAACAAATTATAACGGACAACATTCCCAACCTTGATTCACCCGGGAGGGCAGTTTGACTTTCGGGGCTAACGTTATCTCTCATTAAAAGTTAAATAAAATTGTTAGTTGGTGGTAGTTGGTAACGATTTTTATAGGAGTGTTAGTATACCTAATGGACTAGCTAATAGAAGTATAGGTTAGAGGTTCCACGAGGTTCCGGGTTTTTGGCGGACCTTTGAAAGAAAAAAAATTATATACAAATTGTTTAAATGAAATGATTTAAAATAATAAAAACCAGTACAATATTTTAATTGGAATTGATCATTTTTAATGATGACACAATTGGTTAACGTGACAAAAAATTCTAGCAAATATTCACCCCTTAATATGAGCAATATCGACATTTCAAAAAAGCAGTATTTTGACTTCATAATGAAGATTTTTCATAACCTTCTAAGAAACGGGGAATTACAAAAATGTGCATGCAGTTTTACAAAAACTGGTACTTGATTCTTTCAGGCCCAGGTATTGACAACATTCCTTGAACAAAATTCACATTTTGGAGACCATTTTTTATACCACTTTTGGCGTGCTAGAATTACTTCTCATTCCACTGTGCGTCGGCCAGTCAAGCAAGTACAGTAGTATTGAACTATTGCATCAATAGAGTTTTTAGCCCTGTCAATTAACATATAACAGAAATATGTTCTTCCTATGACATTCCTTGACTGGATACGTCCTCTTAACAACCAAACATTGCGGGGCACAGAGTTAAGACTTAAAACGGAATTATCTTGATATATCTCAATTGCTTAGAGTTCATTTTGTAAATGCTCCCCACAATAAGATTTGGCAAGTTTAATTTGGTAGGAACCTAAAGTTTACTTTTAGCTTCTGTGAGCCGTGGAAAGTCTGGAATGTCCAGGTCATTGATATCTATTCTGACAAATGGAATTCCTTGCCGGTTTAAATTGTTGTCATTAGCATAATCGGCACGAGTATGATAACCGTGGCTACAAGAAATGATAACGTTTTTTTTTAGAACACTTCAATACAAGCATTTTTTACTATGGGAGGGGGGTCTATCTTCCCCCGATTAGGCGAGAGGAACAATTTTATGAAAAAGTATTAAAAATGAAAAAAAATCATTAAAAAATAACGGTAATACCTACAATTTGATATTATACCTTTTTTTAAATCCAATTCCTTGTTCTACTAGCCAATTTTTAAATCAAGGGAAAAAATAAGTTTCAAAATCAAAATTTGGAAAAAAAAACATAAACAAAATTTTTTGAATGTAATTTATCAAAACTTTAAGATTTTATATTATTTTGTTTTCTCAGAATTCAATGCTCTTATTTATTCTTAATCAAAACCTGAAAACAAGATGATTTAATGTCTTCTAGTTTTCGAGAAAATTGAACATTAGCTTTTTTTTTATTTAATAAAATTTTTGTTTTGCTTGAGTATTTAAGTTGTTATATTTTGATAGTAATAATAGAATTTGGATTTATTCTTATACAAATTGACTCTATGAGAAGATAACAAAACCTCAGGTGGCCGGCTTACTTACTAGGAAGAACTCATCCCCCCCCCCTCCCATAGTAAAAAAAATGTATTGAACTGTTTTACAAAAACCCGTTCTCATTTCTTGGCGCCTAAGTAATCGTACTCTCTCTGCACCCATGCTCTACGACGGCGTATAAGCAGTGAAATATGTATAGCGGGGACATGCTGCCCCCCTGCAACCCTCTGCTTGGGCACACTATAGGATTTGGGGTAGGTGCAAGGTTGGCTGTATGCAGAGTTTTTTTTGCATTTAAAGAATCTAGGTTTAAAGAAATTTTAAGTTTATCCTACTATTCTTAGTCCATGTTCAATTATTAATTAATTAAATTAAAATAGAAATTTTGGTAATGTTCAACTTTTTCGAAAACTAGAAGATATAACATCATCTAGTTTTCAGTTTTTGATTAAGATTTTATAAGAGCATTACATTCCGAAAAAAAAAAATAATATAAAATCTCAAAGTTTTGATATATTACACTTACAAAAATTTATGTATGTTTTTTTCCAAATTTTAATTTTGAAACTCAATTTTTCAAAAACTATACAAAGAATTCACTTCATTTAAAAACTGGCTGATAAACAAAGTATTAGCTCTACAAAAAGATAGTATACAAAATTGTTGGTATTACCGTTATTTTTAATGATTTTTTTTATTTTTAGTACTTATTTCATTAAATTGCCCCTCCCGCCCAAACGGGACGAGATAGACCCCCCTCCCATAGTAAAAAATATTTATATTGAAGTGTTCTACAAAAAACCGTTATCATTTCTTGTCGCCACGGTTATCATACTCTCCCCACATAATCGTATAAATAATAAGGCGTATTAAGTTTTTGGCTAATAGTGTTTAGTATAAATTCTGAGTTCACATTATCAACAACTGGTTCACGAAAAGCATTTAGAAGGGCACCCGCCGCTATCTTAAAATCTCTTATCAAATTAGGCAGTGACTTGTTGAAGTAATCTTGATGCAACAATTTGAAATCGCGTTTAAATCTTCCATTAATTACTTCAACAACACAGCGACTTATTGGCCGTGTTTTATTATCTTCTATCGGGATCCTGATCTGGATCTGGATTAACTTTTACACGTAATACAAAAACAAAATAGTGGAAAATTTTCAAATTTGTTTTTGTAGTACGTGTTAAAAGTTAATCCAGATCCAGATCCCGATGATAATAAAACGCGCCTATTGTTACTTGCCTCGATTTGTTAGCTTGGGCAGTAGTCAGCTGTGTTCCATCAAAATCTTTTACAATCTGTTCTCGTATCAGAACAGATTGTAAAAGATTTCGGAACTTGTGTAGACTATATGACAAAAGTTGAAATAAGAAATTAGAGCTCTTTTGTATGTAGGCATATGTAAGGCCTTTGGGAATGGAAAAGTTTATTTCTAACACTTCTTTTCTTGTTATGTGGCCGAAGCCTAGGGGCGAGAAGCAACTTCTGTCAGGCAATCTCTTACCTTTTCTATGATGTTGTCAACACTTCTTCGACTCATATTGAACCGACTAGCTAACCTTTCATTAGGTTCACCGGTACGCATTTTAGTTAAATAAATACCCGATGCCAAACGTGGTTTGTTGAGTCTGGCATTCAGGGATGGAGCTTCTTCAATTTTTTAATCAAATTGGTAGTTTTTAAGACCGGTCCAAAAATATAGATCATCATCAGAAATAGAACCCCTTGAGAAATCAAATTGCATTTTATTTACGGAAGCTTTTATAAGAATGTCACGAATATTTGTAAACTGTTGACTATTCAAATCATGCTGAACATTGCAGAAATTAATTAATTCATCCCATGAATTTGCCTCAAAATGCTCTTGGCAAGCACGGCAGCTTTCAGGAACATACAGTTTATGTTCACATAATAGATGAATCTTAATTGTTTCTTAAATACGACGAGTTACATCTGAGACTCCACCTACACCCATAATCCCCTTTCCCCATATACTTCCCTTCGCCTAACGGCTTTTCTAAATAACGGGTTCCCACCATTTTTGCTTACACAGCAAAACGTGTCACCTATGGACACACCCCCTTTTTCCCTCTCACCAACAAGCGCATAAACTAAATAGTCATATTTCAGTTATTCAAATGAAATATGACTATTTCAATAACAAGGTGCATTCTTTTCCCACGGGAGCACTTCGCGACCGTGGCTACCTGTTGAATAATTTAACTAGAACAATTTAGTCGTTAATCCACCTTACTTTAGAGAGGTGCAGCCATGCTAAGGACAGCGGCTTCTCTCTAGTAAATAATAATAAATATACATATATAAAAATAATAATATTAATCAAGTAAAAAAATAAAAAAAAAAATGAAAGAAAATAAATAAGATAAAATAAACAATAAAAAAAAAACAAATAAAGTTTTTTTTTTTAAATACGCTCGGTAACACACGACGTAAATGGCGCAGTCGATAAAAGTAAAAGCAAAAACAGTGCGAATAAGTACAAATTTTGTTTAAAAAAAAAAACAGTGCGAATAAGTACAAATTTTGTTTAAAAAACAGTGCGAATAAGTACAAATTTTGTTTAAAAAACAAGTGCGAATAAGTACAAATTTTGTTTAAGAAACAGTGCGAATAAATACAAATTTTGTTTAAAAAAAAAACAGTGCGAATAAGTACAAATTTTGTTTAAAAAACAGTGCGAATAAGTACAAATTTTGTTTAAAAAACAAGTGCGAATAAGTACAAATTTTGTTTAAAAAACAGTGCGAATAAGTACAAATTTTGTTTAAAAAAAAAACAGTGCGAATAAGTACAAATTTTGTTTAAAAAACAAGTGCGAATAAGTACAAATTTTGTTTAAAAAACAGTGCGAATAAGTACAAATTTTGTTTAAAAAAACAAGTGCGAATAAGTACAAATTTTGTTTAAAAAACAAGTGCGAACAAGCAGAGTGAAAAAAATAAATACACTTTTTATCAAAAAAAAAAAAAAAAAAACAAGATGCCGCATACACGTTCTTCAACAGAAGCAGCAGCAGCAGCAGCAGCATCAACAGCACCAACACCATCAAATTTAGGAGTAAGCCATAATAATAATCCCTTAACTTTAAGTCTTGATCCAATTAAATATCTTAACGGGTTACCTACATTCAATGGTAACTACGAAAATTTAAACAATTTCATAGATTTATTAGACAGGGCTAATCCCTCATTAAGTAGGTTTGAATCAAGTGTTCAACTTATATTTTTGGATATCATTAAAAGTAAATTAATAGGAAAAGCTAGAGAAGCAATAGAAATTAATAATAATGCCTCCACCTGGGAGGAAATCAAGAAAGTCCTTTATCAATACTTTGGTGACAGGAAGTCAATAGAACAGTTGTATGACGACCTACGAGGTCTTGAGTTTTATGACAGCTGCCAAAACTTTTATGACAGAATCAAGGTATCCCTCAGGAGACTAAATTCTAAAACAAACCTTGACAAATCCTTACGCTCTTCTTTAGAAATAAAGAAAAATTGTGAAATGTCACTTAGACTTTTCACAAGCAAAATACCAGAACCAATGAAGGGTATACTCATATGTAGACAACCCAAAACATTGGAGGAAGCCATGGATATTCTTCATGACGCTGGTTATGCATACACTAAATTTAATACCAATCAACAGAATAGAAACAGTGACAATAATTATAATAGAAATAATAATCATAATAATAACCACAATTATAATCACAATAATAATCACAATAATAATAATAATAATCATAATAATAATCACAATAATAATCACAATAATAATCAGAATCATAATAATGAGTCTGGACAAAATAGAAACCATCATCATAACAATGGGTCTGGACAGAGCAGAAATTCTAATTCTGGCCAATCCCGATATAATAATAATAATAATAACAATCATAACAATGGGTTTGGACGACACAGAAACCAAGGTTCTGGTCAATCCAGAAATAATAATAATAACAACAACAACAATTATCCCTATAATGAAAACAGGAATTCTGGTTCTGGTCAATCCCGGAACAACAATAATAACAACAATTCAGGAAATTGGAGAAACTCTGACTCCGAACCGATGGATACATTATCGGGTTCCTACCAAAGAGAATCTCATACGTTAAATAACATCCAGGATTTTCAGGAAGAAAGCCTTCAGGCAGACTTCCCTATATAGTTATTAGTACAAAAAACAATAAATTTAAATTAAGAATACTTATTGACACAGGGTCAGAAACAAGTATTCTTAACCCAGGGTTATGCCACCCGAAATGGCAAATTAAACTAACAAACCCCATACAAATAAACACAGCAGGAAGTCCTATTTTTGCATTCAGTAAAGTGAAAATTCCTCTGTTCGAAGAATTTGGGATGGGTGATAAAACCGCAGAATTCTTAGAACATAAATTTCACGATACCTATGATGGACTAATAGGCAACAACATACTGCTACCAACAAAATCCTTAATAGATTTAGATAAAAAAATCTTATCTATAAATAACAAGGAAATTCCAATCTACTTCAATGAATATGAAGAAGAAAAAATGGAAACCCCACTTGTTAAATTAGAAGAGTATGAAAACCAAATTCCGAAATTGGAAATATATCATACGGAAACGAGTAAAGCCCCGATTTCTGATCAAATCAGAATCAAACATTTAAATATCGAAGAAGTAAATTCAATTACTAAATTAATTTCAAATTATTCTGATATTTTTTACCAAAAAGGAAGCGATTTAACCTTCACAAATGCGATTAAGCATACAATTAGAACGGTTAACGACATTCCTATCTATACAAAAAATTATAGATACCCCCAAATACATAAAACTGAAGTATCCAAACAGATACAAGAAATGCTCGACCAAGGTATTATACGCTCTGGCAATTCTCCATACAATTCTCCAATATGGATTGTTCCCAAGAAGTTAGACGCTTCTGGTGAACAGAAATGGAGGATAGTTATTGATTATCGGAGACTAAATGAGGTCTCAATAGATGACAAGTTTCCTATTCCGAATATGGACGACATATTCGACAAACTAGGAAAATCTATGTATTTTACGACACTCGATCTAGCCAAAGGCTTCCATCAGATCGAGATAGCAGATGAAGATGTTAGAAAAACTGCTTTTTCAACCGATATGGGTCATTTCGAATTCGTTCGTATGCCAATCGGATTGAAAAATGCGCCTGCTACCTTCCAAAGACTGATGAACTCTGTTCTATCAGGCTTTATTGGAAGGATTTGTCTAGTATACTTAGATGACATCATCGTCTTCTCAACATCATTAGAAGAGCATATAGTTTCGTTAAAGAAAATATTCCAAAGATTAAGAGAGGTTAATCTTAAAGTTCAACTCGATAAAACAGAGTTTCTAAAGAAAGAGACTGAATTTTTGGGTCACATCGTTACGACCGAGGGTATAAAACCGAACCCGAACAAAATCTCTGCTATTCAAGAGTACAAAATACCAACGACAACAAAACAAATCATTGATTCTTGGGAATCACCGGATACTACCGGAAGTTCATAAAAGACTACGGCAAAGTAGCAAAACCAATGACTGCATTCCTAAAAAAGGGTGCAAAAATTAATGTGAACGACCCAGAATACGTTGAAAGTTTTGAAAACCTTAAAATTTTAATTACTTCCCACCCAATCCTTAAATATCCAGATTTTGAAAAGAAATTCACTGTGACAACAGATGCATCAAACTATGCCATCGGTGGTGTATTAAGTCAAGAAAGTCACCCCATCTGTTTTTACAGTTGAACGTTGAACCAACATGAGACGAAGTATTCTACAATTGAAAAAGAGCTTCTTGCTATTGTTGATTCAACAAAATATTTCAGACCCTACTTATATGGTAGGAAATTCACAATTAGAACCGACCATCGACCCCTTGTTTGGCTGAGTTCATTAAAAGAACCAAATGCCAAACTACAAAGATGGAAGATAAAATTGGAAGAATTTAATTTCGAAATCGAGTATATAAAGGGAAAAGATAATCAAGTCGCTGACGGACTTTCAAGAATGGAAGTTTATCTTACCGAAAACGAAATAAATCCTGATGTTAATAGAACTGAAGCGAATTCAGATGAAGAATCTATGATAGCCACTATTCACAGTGCAAATGAGGATAGTAGCGATCATATTCCGATTGTGGAAACACCTATTAATATCTATAAAACACAGATAATTTTAAACACTACAGAAAATTTAAATAACCACAAAGTATACTATCCTTTTAAAAAGAAAAGAATAGTTATAGAAATGAAAAATTTTAACGAAAAATTAATATCAGACATAATGGAAAGATTCATTCCTCCTAAAGGAATTGTTGGTATCTTTTCAAGAGATGACCACCTATTTGCACAATTCCAGGAAGTGTACTTAAAATATTTTAGAAAAAACAAATTGTTGAAATTTATCAAATGTAGTAAATTTTTAGGTGATCTCGAAGATGAAGAAAAAGAACTTTTAGTAATTTCTCAATCACATATTTCATTAAACCATAGAGGCATTAATGAAACTTATATGGAAATAAAAGATGTTTATTACTGTCCAAATCTCAAAGACAAAATTCAGAAATTTATTAATAATTGCGAGATTTGTAATTCTGCAAAATACGAAAGAAATCCTCAAAAAGTTCCTTTAAAATTAACTGAAACACCTACCAAGCCAAATCAGATCATACATATTGATATTTGTAGTAGTAATTTCTCAATCACATATTTCATTAAACCATAGAGGCATTAATGAAACTTATATGGAAATAAAAGATGTTTATTACTGTCCAAATCTCAAAGACAAAATTCAGAAATTTATTAATAATTGCGAAATTTGTAATTCTGCAAAATACGAAAGAAATCCTCAAAAAGTTCCTTTAAAATTAACTGAAACACCTACCAAGCCAAATCAGATCATACATATTGATATTTGGTATGCGAATATCAATCTGATGTACGTTACAATGATAGACAAATTTTCTAAATTTGTAACAGTTCACGAAATAAAACACAGAACATGGCCAAAATTACTAAATACATTAAAATATAGATTTGCTAACAATGGTATCCCTGAAAGAATAATAACCGATGGTGAAACAGGATTCTCATCAATAGTAATTAAAGAATACCTCAAAGAAAATAACGTTGACTTACATATTACGACACCTTACCATAAAACAGGAAATTCGGATATCGAAAGATTCCATTCGACTCTTAACGAGCACATTAGAACATTTAATGCCGACACTGAAAATAAGGATACTTTACGCAATAAAGTATTTAAAGCGGTTACAATCTACAATAAAACAATTCACTCTACGACAAAAAGAAGACCTATCGAATTTACGAACGGAACAATAACAAATCTAGAATACCCTAAAATTGTAGAGACTGTTAACAACAATAAGGAACGTTACATTAACAAATAAAACAAAAACAAAACAGACATAGACCTTACAGAAAATAATCACTCCTATCTAAAAACTAGAACTCATAATAAACTTAAACCAACACATATTAAATCTAATCCCACAGTTTTAGACAAAGATCATGTTACAGACGCAAGAGGAAATAAACATTACAAAACTCAAGTCAAGCGAAATTATAAATTTGAACAAACCTCCTAATTTATATTTTTCAGGCAACGCTTATTATTCTCCTGATAATCAGGACAGGACAAAGATTGACTTTACAAAACGTTAACAACGGAAACGGATTCATTATAATTAGAGAACAAAATTTAAATATTATTACAAATTACACAAAATTATTACACAACGTTAATATAACAACATGGACAGAAAATCTTGATATTTTAGAATATAACATAAATGAATTAAATGATAATGAGGAATTTCCAGCTGTAACATAATTTTAACAGCTTAGTCTCAGAAATAGAGAATACCATAGGACATCGTGATCATAAATCAAGAAGAGGGTTAATTGACATATTAGGAAAAGGATTGAAATATTTAGCCGGTACAATGGACCACGATGGCGAACTAGAAATCAAACAGAGTCTAGAAATTAACACAAAGAACAACAAAAAATTGATAGACGGACTAAACGACCAAATAAGGGTTAATGACAACTTTAACGAAATAACAAACAATATTACTAAACAAATAAATAAACAACAACATGACATTAAGAAACAATTTGATAACTTAGGGAATGCAATAAAAGAAGAGCATATTAGAATACAAAGGATGCAACATGCATTTCAGATTAATTACGATATAGAGCTACTAAGAAATCAAGTAAGGAAAGTAAAAGAAAATTTAATGCTTAGCCAGCTAGGAGTTCTCAGTACAGATTTACTATCACCAAAGGAAATTGCAAAATTCAATATAACACTTGTTAAAATACCAAATATTAAAAGTTCCGTTATAATTCACGAAGATCAAATTATATTCATATTACTTATACCAAATTATTCACAAGAAAATTTTTATAAAATAATTGTTGAGCCTATTCCAAACAAAAATTATTTAGAAATTGTAACATCAAATAATAATTTCATTACAAATGGAAATTTAATGTATTATAATATAGATAATGGATCAAAAATGAAGGATCTAAAAATTGTTAACGACACATGTGTGTCAAATATTTTAAAAGAAAACGCTGAATGCGAATTTATAGAAAATAAAAAAGTAGAAATTAAACAAATAACTAATAATATTGTTATTACAAAAAATTTAAAAACTACTGAAATTTTTCATAATTGTCACAATTATAGCATAAATTTAATCGGGAACAATATAATTAGATTTGAAAATTGTAAAATAAAAATTAATAATGTAGAATATAAAAATTTTATATATTATGATAATTTTATAGTCCCGAATTTTAAAAACATAACAATAAAAAATATTGTAATGAATTATTCAACAGAAGAACTTCAAGTAAAACATTTAGAAAATCGTAAACTCATAGAAGAAATTAAAAATTCAAATATCGCGAATATTTCCATAAACATTGGGACAATGTTAATTACTTTCATTTTAATAGTACTTATTTTTAAAATTATTTTCAAAAAGAAAAATAAAATAATTCAAATTTCTATGAACAAAAATGATTCTTCGGAGCAGAATCTTAAGGGGGGAGGAGTTACATCTGAGACTCCACCTACACCCATAATCCCCTTTCCCCATATACTTCCCTTCGCCTAACGGCTTTTCTAAATAACGGGTTCCCACCATTTTTGCTTACACAGCAAAACGTGTCACCTATGGACACACCCCCTTTTTCCCTCTCACCAACAAGCGCATAAACTAAATAGTCATATTTCAGTTATTCAAATGAAATATGACTATTTCAATAACAAGGTGCATTCTTTTCCCACGGGAGCACTTCGCGACCGTGGCTACCTGTTGAATAATTTAACTAGAACAATTTAGTCGTTAATCCACCTTACTTTAGAGAAGTGCAGCCATGCTAAGGACAGCGGCTTCTCTCTAGTAAATAATAATAAATAAACATATATAAAAATAATAATATTAATCAAGTAAAAAAATAAAAAAAAAAAATGAAAGAAAATAAATAAAATAAAATAAACAATAAAAAAAAAAACAAATAAATGTTTTTTTTTTAAATACGCTCGGTAACACACGACGTAAATGACGATTAGCTTGATTGAGGCAGTTGCTAAAAACGCAATGTGTGGCAGTGTTTGGGGCTCTCATATAGTTTTGAGCTTGAATTGATGTGTTTTGGACTGGTGCTTGTGCAGGTAATCTTACAGCATTTTCAGTTCTTTGCCAACATCGATGACACAGAAAATGAGTTCTATTGAATAATACCTGTTTCATGTAACAAATAATACAAACGTTTAACTTATGTATATTGGTTTGAAGCATTACTTTTTAACAACTGTTTTTATTTTTCTTACATAGTTACTCTACTCCATAAAAAATAACCTTAATCAAAATACAAACCTCTACAATTGCGTGTTCACGCACAAAAGCAGTTATCGCAGGTTGGCCCTGACCAATTTCAAGGCCGGATTCAAACTCAGCGCATCAAAGATCATCAAAAAAGTATATCTTCATCTATGTCATAGACAGAAATTAAAAATTTTCATATAAAGTATTTACTTAGTGCTTTGGAGTGGATTTTCGAAAACAGTAAAAACTTTGTATATATAAATCATAGTACTATCATGGACGATTTTTTTAGGAGTACATACTGCCAGCGAGGGCGCCACATTCGACCGGAAATATTGTGGTGGAGACATGTGTGGAGACAACAATTCAAGAATCGAAAACAAATAGTAAGAGCAAGAGGATTAATTATTTCCATTCTGGTAAGAAATAAAGGGAGTGAGTGAGATAAGCAAATCAGCTGATTGTAAAATGACACAATCTAGAAAAAGGTGAAGGGAATGAGAAAATGTTTCTCGTATCCTCTTTGAATTCAACATTATTTGTTTTTTTTATTTTTGATATATATTTCGTATGAATCGTATTTTCAACAATTTTTGAGATTTTGAGATTTTTTTTTCCGAAGTTCCCTTAAATAAATTCTCTAGCTTCTTAAATAATTCAATTGGTCTATTTTCGATTATCTAAAAAAAAAATAAAAAATATTAATTATTTATAAAAGATACCTTCTATAAGTAGCCTGAAATTATGACGTTTTTGGAGCTTTCTATAATCAAACACCCTAATTTTCTATGAATTTCATATCACAGGTTGTGTAATATAAAATTCTCCGATTACAAATTACCCATTACTGTGCGTTTTACGTTATTTAATTACCCATTACATGTGTCGCACATAATTTAGAACTTTTAATTATTTGCGAAAAGCATTTGCAATGGGTACGAATAATTAATTTTTCTAATTGGTAGCTAAAAACTTTTTAATGGGTGATTAATAAAAACAGTACTTAAATTTGTAATATGTAATTAAAATAAATCTATACGATATCCATTACATTTGTAATATGTTATTTTAAAGCAATTAACTATTACTTTTTCAATGGCTGGTTAAAAAAATCGATAAATTATGAACTTAGTATAGAAATGTAGAAAAAATGTCTGTTTTCAAGATATTCGAGCCAAAAAACTTCTTTCAAACATTTTCAGCATCATTTTTTTTAAACGACAAGAAACTGTCCACAGATCTGCTTTATATTTTTATAAATTTCTTATTGCGTCAATATGCGTAAGACAATATTAAATCAAAGTCTATAAAATCAGTTTTTCTTCATATATACTCGTATGACTAACGAAACTAACAATTTTGTTTTAAATTACTGTAGTAAGAAAACAGTGGATTTTTTAAAAGTATTTCATTAAAAAAAAAACTTCGTCGTCGTCGTGTGGCGGAAGCCTAGGTGGCGAGAAGCAAATTCTGTCAGGCAATCTCTTACCTTTTTTATGATGTTGTCAACACTTCTTCGACTCATATTGAACCGACTAGCTAACCTTTCATTAGGTTCACCGGTACGCATTTTAGTTAAATAAATACCCGATGCCAAACGTGGTTTGTTGAGTCTGGCATTCAGGGATGGAGCTTCTTCAATTTTTTAATCAAATTGGTAGTTTTTAAGACCGGTCCAAAAATATAGATCATCATCAGAAATAGAACCCCTTGATAAATCAAATTGCATTTTATTTACGGAAGCTTTTATAAGAATGTCACGAATATTTGTAAACTGTTGACTATTCAAATCATGCTGAACATTGCAGAAATTAATTAATTCATCCCATGAATTTGCCTCAAAATGCTCTTGGCAAGCACGGCAGCTTTCAGGAACATACAGTTTATGTTCACATAATAGATGAATCTTAATAGTTTCTGAAATACGACGATTAGCTTGATTGAGGCAGTTGCTTAAAACGCAATGTGTAGCAGTGTTTGGGGCTCTCATATAGTTTTGAGCTTGAATTGATGTGTTTTGGACTGGTGCTTGTGCAGGTAATCTTACAGCATTTTCAGTTCTTTGCTAACATCGATGACACAGAAAATGAGTTCTATTGAATAATACCTGTTTCATGTAACAAATAATACAAACGTTTAACTTATGTATATTGGTTTGAAGCATTACTTTTTAACAACTGTTTTTATTTTTCTTACATAGTTACTCTACTCCATAAAAAATAACCTTAATCAAAATACAAACCTCTACAATTGCGTGTTCACGCACAAAAGCAGTTATCGCAGGTTGGCCCTGACCAATTTCAAGGCCGGATTCAAACTCAGCGCATCAAAGATCATCAAAAAAGTATATCTTCATCTATGTCATAGACAGAAATTAAAAATTTTCATATAAAGTATTTACTTAGTGCTTTGGAGTGGATTCTCGAAAACAGTAAAAACTTTGTATATATAAATCATAGTACTATCATGGACGATTTTTTTAGGAGTACATACTGCCAGCGAGGGCGCCACATTCGACCGGAAATATTGTGGTCGAGACATGTGTGGAGACAACAATTCAAGAATCGAAAACAAATAGTAAGAGCAAGAGGATTAATTATTTCCATTCTGGTAAGAAATAAAGGGAGTGAGTGAGATAAGCAAATCAGCTGATTGTAAAATGACACAATCTAGAAAAAGGTGAAGGGAATGAGAAAATGTTTCTCGTATCCTCTTTGAATTCAACATTATTTGTTTTTTTATTTTTGATATATATTTCGTATGAATCGTATTTTCAACAATTTTTGAGATTTTGAGATTTTTTTTTCCGAAGTTCCCTTAAATAAATTCTCTAGCTTCTTAAATAATTCAATTGGTCAATTTTCGATTATCTAAAAAAAAAATAAAAAATATTAATTATTTATAAAAGATACCTTCTATAAGTAGCCTGAAATTATGACGTTTTTGGAGCTTTCTATAATCAAACACCCTAATTTTCTATGAATTTCATATCACAGGTCTTAAATTAAAAACCAGCGTTGTGTAATATAAAATTCTCCGATTACAAATTACCCATTACTGTGCGTTTTACGTTATTTAATTACCCATTACATGTGTCGCACATAATTTAGAACTTTTAATTATTTGCGAAAAGCATTTGCAATGGGTACGAATAATTAATTTTTCTAATTGGTAGTTAAAAACTTTTTAATGGGTGATTAATAAAAACAGTACTTAAATTTGTAATATGTAATTAAAATAAATCTATACGATATCCATTACATTTGTAATATGTTATTTTAAAGCAATTAACTATTACTTTTTCAATGGCTCGTTAAAAAAATCGATAAATTATGAACTTAGTATAGAAATGTAGAAAAAATGTCTGTTTTCAAGATATTCGAGCCAAAAAACTTCTTTCAAACATTTTCAGCATCATTTTTTTTAAACGACAAGAAACTGTCCACAGATCTGCTTTATATTTTTATAAATTTCTTATTGCGTCAATATGCGTAAGACAATATTAAATCAAAGTCTATAAAATCAGTTTTTCTTCATATATACTCGTATGACTAACGAAACTAACAATTTTGTTTTAAATTACTGTAGTAAGAAAACAGTGGATTTTTTAAAAGCATTTCATTAAAAAAAAAACTTCGTCGTCGTCGTGTGGCGGAAGCCTAGGTGGCGAGAAGCAAATTCTGTCAGGCAATCTCTTACCTTTTCTATGATGTTGTCAACACTTCTTCGACTCATATTGAACCGACTAGCTAACCTTTCATTAGGTTCACCGGTACGCATTTTAGTTAAATAAATACCCCAGGGATGGAGCTTCTTCAATTTTTTAATCAAATTGGTAGTTTTTAAGACCGGTCCAAAAATATAGATCATCATCAGAAATAGAACCCCTTGAGAAATCAAATTGCATTTTATTTACGGAAGCTTTGTAATATGTAATTAAAATAAATCTATACGATATCCACTACATTTGTAATATGTTATTTTAAAGCAATTAACTATTACTTTTTCAATGGCTGGTTAAAAAAATCGATAAATTATGAACTTAGTATAGAAATGTAGAAAAAATGTCTGTTTTCAAGATATTCGAGCCAAAAAACTTCTTTCAAACATTTTCAGCATCATTTTTTTTAAACGACAAGAAACTGTCCACAGATCTGCTTTATATTTTTATAAATTTCTTATTGCGTCAATATGCGTAAGACAATATTAAATCAAAGTCTATAAAATCAGTTTTTCTTCATATATACTCGTATGACTAACGAAACTAACAATTTTGTTTTAAATTACTGTAGTAAGAAAACAGTGGATTTTTTAAAAGCATTTCATTAAAAAAAAACTTCGTCGTCGTCGTGTGGCGGAAGCCTAGGTGGCGAGAAGCAAATTCTGTCAGGCAATCTCTTACCTTTTCTATGATGTTGTCAACACTTCTTCGACTCATATTGAACCGACTAGCTAACCTTTCATTAGGTTCACCGGTACGCATTTTAGTTAAATAAATACCCGATGCCAAACGTGGTTTGTTGAGTCTGGCATTCAGGGATGGAGCTTCTTCAATTTTTTAATCAAATTGGTAGTTTTTAAGACCGGTCCAAAAATATAGATCATCATCAGAAATAGAACCCCTTGAGAAATCAAATTGCATTTTATTTACGGAAGCTTTTATAAGAATGTCACGAATATTTGTAAACTGTTGACTATTCAAATCATGCTGAACATTGCAGAAATTAATTAATTCATCCCATGAATTTGCCTCAAAATGCTCTTGGCAAGCACGGCAGCTTTCAGGAACATACAGTTTATGTTCACATAATAGATGAATCTTAATTGTTTCTGAAATACGACGATTAGCTTGATTGAGGCAGTTGTTAAAAACGCAATGTGTGGCAGTGTTTGGGGCTCTCATATAGTTTTGAGCTTGAATTGATGTGTTTTGGACTGGTGCTTGTGCAGGTAATCTTACAGCATTTTCAGTTCTTTGCCAACATCAATGACACAGAAAATGAGTTCTATTGAATAATACCTGTTTCATGTAACAAATAATACAAACGTTTAACTTATGTATATTGGTTTGAAGCATTACTTTTAAACAACTGTTTTTATTTTTCTTGCATAGTTACTCTACTCTTTAAAAAATAACCTTAATCAAAATACAAACCTCTACAATTGCGTGTTCACGCACAAAAGCAGTTATCGCAGGTTGACCCTGACCAAATTCAAGGCCGGATTCAAACTCAGCGCATCAAAGATCATCAAAAAAGTATATCTTCATCTATGTCATAGACAGAAATTAAAAATGTTCATATAAAGTATTTACTTAGTGCTTTGGAGTGGATTTTCGAAAACAGTAAAAACTTTGTATATATAAATCATAGTACTATCATGGACGATTTTTTTAGGAGTACATACTGCCAGCGAGGGCGCCACATTCGACCGGAAATATTGTGGTGGAGACATGTGTGGAGACAACAATTCAAGAATCGAAGACAAATGGTAAGAGCAAGAGGATTAATTATTTCCATTCTGGTAAGAAATAAAGGGAGTAAGTGAGATAAGCAAATCAGCTGATTGTAAAATGACACAATCTAGAAAAAGGTGAAGGGAATGAGAAAATGTTTCTCGTATCCTCTTTGAATTCAACATTATTTGTTTTTTTATTTTTGATATATATTTCGTATGAACCGTATTTTCAACAATTTTTGAGATTTTGAGATTTTTTTCCGAAGTTCCCTTAAATAAATTCTCTAGCTTCTTAAATAATTCAATTGGTCCATTTTCGATTATCTAAAAAAAAAATAAAAAATATTAATTATTTATAAAAGATACCTTCTATAAGTAGCCTGAAGTTATGACGTTTTTGGAGCTTTCTATAATCAAACACCCTAATTTTCTATGAATTTCATATCACAGGTCTTAAATTAAAAACCAGCGTTGTGTAATATAAAATTCTCCGATTACAAATTACGCATTACTGTGCGTTTTACGTTATTTAATTACCCATTACATGTGTCGCACATATTTTAGAACTTTTAATTATTTGCGAAAAGCATTTGCAATGGGTACGAATAATTAATTTTTCTAATTGGTAGTTAAAAACTTTTTAATGGGTGATTAATAAAAACAGTACTTAAATTTGTAATATGTAATTAAAATAAATCTATACGATATCCATTACATTTGTAATATGTTATTTTAAAGCAATTAACTATTACTTTTCAATGGCTGGTTAAAAAAATCGATAAATTATGGACTTAGTATAGAAATGTAGAAAAAATGTCTGTTTTCAAGATATTCGAGCCAAAAAACTTCTTTCAAACATTTTCAGCATCATTTTTTTTAAACGACAAAAAACTGTCCACAGATCTGCTTTATATTTTTATAAATTTCTTATTGCGTCAATATGCGTAAGACAATATTAAATCAAAGTCTATAAAATCAGTTTTTCTTCACATATACTCGTATGACTAACGAAACTAACAATTTTGTTTTAAATTACTGTAGTAAGAAAACAGTGGATTTTTTAAAAGTATTTCATTAAAAAAAAAACTTCGTCGTCGTCGTGTGGCGGAAGCCTAGGTGGCGAGAAGCAAATTCTGTCAGGCAATCTCTTACCTTTTCTATGATGTTGTCAACACTTCTTCGACTCATATTGAACCGACTAGCTAACCTTTCATTAGGTTCACCGGTACGCATTTTAGTTAAATAAATACCCGATGCCAAACGTGGTTTGTTGAGTCTGGCATTCAGGGATGGAGCTTCTTCAATTTTCTAATCAAATTGGTAGTTTTTAAGACCGGTCCAAAAATATAGATCATCATCAGAAATAGAACCCCTTGAGAAATCAAATTGCATTTTATTTACGGAAGCTTTTATAAGAATGTCACGAATATTTGTAAACTGTTGACTATTCAAATCATGCTGAACATTGCAGAAATTAATTAATTCATCCCATGAATTTGCCTCAAAATGCTCTTGGCAAGCACGGCAGCTTTCAGGAACATACAGTTTATGTTCACATAATAGATGAATCTTAATTGTTTCTGAAATACGACGATTAGCTTGATTGAGGCAGTTGTTAAAAACGCAATGTGTGGCAGTGTTTGGGGCTCTCATATAGTTTTGAGCTTGAATTGATGTGTTTTGGACTGGTGCTTGTGCAGGTAATCTTACAGCATTTTCAGTTCTTTGCCAACATCAATGACACAGAAAATGAGTTCTATTGAATAATACCTGTTTCATGTAACAAATAATACAAACGTTTAACTTATGTATATTGGTTTGAAGCATTACTTTTAAACAACTGTTTTTATTTTTCTTACATAGTTACTCTACTCTTTAAAAAATAACCTTAATCAAAATACAAACCTCTACAATTGCGTGTTCACGCACAAAAGCAGTTATCGCAGGTTGACCCTGACCAAATTCAAGGCCGGATTCAAACTCAGCGCATCAAAGATCATCAAAAAAGTATATCTTCATCTATGTCATAGACAGAAATTAAAAATGTTCATATAAAGTATTTACTTAGTGCTTTGGAGTGGATTTTCGAAAACAGTAAAAACTTTGTATATATAAATCATAGTACTATCATGGACGATTTTTTTAGGAGTACATACTGCCAGCGCGGGCGCCACATTCGACCGGAAATATTGTGGTGGAGACATGTGTGGAGACAACAATTCAAGAATCGAAGACAAATGGTAAGAGCAAGAGGATTAATTATTTCCATTCTGGTAAGAAATAAAGGGAGTAAGTGAGATAAGCAAATCAGCTGATTGTAAAATGACACAATCTAGAAAAAGGTGAAGGGAATGAGAAAATGTTTCTCGTATCCTCTTTGAATTCAACATTATTTGTTTTTTTATTTTTGATATATATTTCGTATGAACCGTATTTTCAACAATTTTTGAGATTTTGAGATTTTTTTCCGAAGTTCCCTTAAATAAATTCTCTAGCTTCTTAAATAATTCAATTGGTCCATTTTCGATTATCTAAAAAAAAAATAAAAAATATTAATTATTTATAAAAGATACCTTCTATAAGTAGCCTGAAGTTATGACGTTTTTGGAGCTTTCTATAATCAAACACCCTAATTTTCTATGAATTTCATATCACAGGTCTTAAATTAAAAACCAGCGTTGTGTAATATAAAATTCTCCGATTACAAATTACGCATTACTGTGCGTTTTACGTTATTTAATTACCCATTACATGTGTCGCACATATTTTAGAACTTTTAATTATTTGCGAAAAGCATTTGCAATGGGTACGAATAATTAATTTTTCTAATTGGTAGTTAAAAACTTTTTAATGGGTGATTAATAAAAACAGTACTTAAATTTGTAATATGTAATTAAAATAAATCTATACGATATCCATTACATTTGTAATATGTTATTTTAAAGCAATTAACTATTACTTTTCAATGGCTGGTTAAAAAAATCGATAAATTATGGACTTAGTATAGAAATGTAGAAAAAATGTCTGTTTTCAAGATATTCGAGCCAAAAAACTTCTTTCAAACATTTTCAGCATCATTTTTTTTAAACGACAAAAAACTGTCCACAGATTTGATTTATATTTTTATAAATTTCTTATTGCGTCAATATGCGTAAGACAATATTAAATCAAAGTCTATAAAATCAGTTTTTCTTCACATACACTCGTATGACTAACGAAACTAACAATTTTGTTTTAAATTACTGTAGTAAGAAAACAGTGGATTTTTTAAAAGTATTTCATTAAAAAAAAAACTTCGTCGTCGTCGTGTGGCGGAAGCCTAGGTGGCGAGAAGCAAATTCTGTCAGGCAATCTCTTACCTTTTCTATGATGTTGTCAACACTTCTTCGACTCATATTGAACCGACTAGCTAACCTTTCATTAGGTTCACCGGTACGCATTTTAGTTAAATAAATACCCGATGCCAAACGTGGTTTGTTGAGTCTGGCATTCAGGGATGGAGCTTCTTCAATTTTTTAATCAAATTGGTAGTTTTTAAGACCGGTCCAAAAATATAGATCATCATCAGAAATAGAACCCCTTGAGAAATCAAATTGCATTTTATTTACGGAAGCTTTTATAAGAATGTCACGAATATTTGTAAACTGTTGACTATTCAAATCATGCTGAACATTGCAGAAATTAATTAATTCATCCCATGAATTTGCCTCAAAATGCTCTTGGCAAGCACGGCAGCTTTCAGGAACATACAGTTTATGTTCACATAATAGATGAATCTTAATTGTTTCTAAAATACGACGATTAGCTTGATTGAGGCAGTTGCTAAAAACGCAATGTGTGGCAGTGTTTGATGCTCTCATAAAGTTTTGAGCTTAAATTCATGTGTTTTGGACTGGTGCTTGTGCAGGTAATCTTACAGCATTTTCAGTTCTTTGCCAACATCGATGACACAGAAAATGAGTTCTATTGAATAATACCTGTTTCATGTAACAAATAATACAAACGTTTAACTTATGTATATTGGTTTGAAGCATTACTTTTTAACAACTGTTTTTATTTTTCTTACATAGTTACTCTACTCCATAAAAAATAACCTTAATCAAAATACAAACCTCTACAATTGCGTGTTCACGCACAAAAGCAGTTATCGCAGGTTGACCCTGACCAATTTCAAGGCCGGATTCAAACTCAGCGCATCAAAGATCATCAAAAAAGTATGGAGACAACAATTCAAGAATCGAAGACAAATGGTAAGAGCAAGAGGATTAATTATTTCCATTCTGGTAAGAAATAAAGGGAGTAAGTGAGATAAGCAAATCAGCTGATTGTAAAATGACACAATCTAGAAAAAGGTGAAGGGAATGAGAAAATGTTTCTCGTATCCTCTTTGAATTCAACATTATTTGTTTTTTTATTTTTGATATATATTTCGTATGAACCGTATTTTCAACAATTTTTGAGATTTTGAGATTTTTTTTTCCGTAGTTCCCTTAAATAAATTCTCTAGCTTCTTAAATAATTCAATTGGTCTATTATGTAAAAAAAATAAAAAATATTAATTATTTATAAAAGATACCTTCTATAAGTAGCCTGAAATTATGACGTTTTTGGAGCTTTCTATAATCAAACACCCTAATTTTCTATGAATTTCATATCACAGGTCTTAAATTAAAAACCAGCGTTGTGTAATATAAAATTCTCCGATTACAAATTACCCATTACTGTGCGTTTTACGTTATTTAATTACCCATTACATGTGTCGCACATAATTCAGAACTTTTAATTATTTGCGAAAAGCATTTGCAATGGGTACGAATAATTAATTTTTCTAATTGGTAGTTAAAAACTTTTTAATGGGTGATTAATAAAAACAGTACTTAAATTTGTAATATGTAATTAAAATAAATCTATACGATATCCATTACATTTGTAATATGTTATTTTAAAGCAATTAACTATTACTTTTTCAATGGCTGGTTAAAAAAATCGATAAATTATGGACTTAGTATAGAAATGTAGAAAAAATGTCTGTTTTCAAGATATTCGAGCCAAAAAACTTCTTTCAAACATTTTCAGCATCATTTTTTTTAAACGACAAAAAACTGTCCACAGATTTGATTTATATTTTTATAAATTTCTTATTGCGTCAATATGCGTAAGACAATATTAAATCAAAGTCTATAAAATCAGTTTTTCTTCATATATACTCGTATGACTAACGAAACTAACAATTTTGTTTTAAATTACTGTAGTAAGAAAACAGTGGATTTTTTAAAAGTATTTCATTAAAAAAAAAAACTTCGTCGTCGTCGTGTGGCGGAAGCCTAGGTGGCGAGAAGCAAATTCTGTCAGGCAATCTCTTACCTTTTCTATGATGTTGTCAACACTTCTTCGACTCATATTGAACCGACTAGCTAACCTTTCATTAGGTTCACCGGTACGCATTTTAGTTAAATAAATACTCGATGCCAAACGTGGTTTGTTGAGTCTGGCATTCAGGGATGGAGCTTCTTCAATTTTTTAATCAAATTGGTAGTTTTTAAGACCGGTCCAAAAATATAGATCATCATCAGAAATAGAACCCCTTGAGAAATCAAATTGCATTTTATTTACGGAAGCTTTTATAAGAATGTCACGAATATTTGTAAACTGTTGACTATTCAAATCATGCTGAACATTGCAGAAATTAATTAATTCATCCCATGAATTTGCCTCAAAATGCTCTTGGCAAGCACGGCAGCTTTCAGGAACATACAGTTTATGTTCACATAATAGATGAATCTTAATTGTTTCTGAAATACGACGATTAGCTTGATTGAGGCAGTTGCTAAAAACGCAATGTGTGGCAGTGTTTGGGGCTCTCATAAAGTTTTGAGCTTAAATTGATGTGTTTTAGACTGGTGCTTGTGCAGGTAATCTTACAGCATTTTCAGTTCTTTGCCAACATCGGTGACACAGAAAATGAGTTCTATTGAATAATACCTGTTTCATGTAACAAATAATACAAACGTTTAACTTATGTATATTGGTTTGAAGCATTACTTTTTAACAACTGTTTTTATTTTTCTTACATAGTTACTCTACTCCATAAAAAATAACCTTAATCAAAATACAAACCTCTACAATTGCGTGTTCACGCACAAAAGCAGTTATCGCAGGTTGACCCTGACCAATTTCAAGGCCGGATTCAAACTCAGCGCATCAAAGATCATCAAAAAAGTATGGAGACAACAATTCAAGAATCGAAGACAAATGGTAAGAGCAAGAGGATTAATTATTTCCATTCTGGTAAGAAATAAAGGGAGTAAGTGAGATAAGCAAATCAGCTGATTGTAAAATGACACAATCTAGAAAAAGGTGAAGGGAATGAGAAAATGTTTCTCGTATCCTCTTTGAATTCAACATTATTTGTTTTTTTATTTTTGATATATATTTCGTATGAACCGTATTTTCAACAATTTTTGAGATTTTGAGATTTTTTTTTTCGAAGTTCCCTTAAATAAATTCTCTAGCTTCTTAAATAATTCAATTGGTCTATTATGTAAAAAAAATAAAAAATATTAATTATTTATAAAAGATACCTTCTATAAGTAGCCTGAAATTATGACGTTTTTGGAGCTTTCTATAATCAAACACCCTAATTTTCTATGAATTTCATATCACAGGTCTTAAATTAAAAACCAGCGTTGTGTAATATAAAATTCTCCGATTACAAATTACCCATTACTGTGCGTTTTACGTTATTTAATTACCCATTACATGTGTCGCACATAATTTAGAACTTTTAATTATTTGCGAAAAGCATTTGCAATGGGTACGAATAATTAATTTTTCTAATTGGTAGTTAAAAACTTTTTAATGGGTGATTAATAAAAACAGTACTTAAATTTGTAATATGTAACTAAAATAAATCTATACGATATCCATTACATTTGTAATATGTTATTTTAAAGCAATTAACTATTACTTTTTCAATGGCTGGTTAAAAAAATCGATAAATTATGAACTTAGTATAGAAATGTAGACAAAATGTCTGTTTTCAAGATATTCGAGCCAAAAAACTTCTTTCAAACATTTTCAGCATCATTTTTTTTAAACGACAAAAAACTGTCCACAGATCTGCTTTATATTTTTATAAATTTCTTATTGCGTCAATATGCGTAAGACAATATTAAATCAAAGTCTATAAAATCAGTTTTTCTTCATATATACTCGTATGACTAACGAAACTAACAATTTTGTTTTAAATTACTGTAGTAAGAAAACAGTGGATTTTTTAAAAGCATTTCATTAAAAAAAAAAACTTCGTCGTCGTCGTGTGGCTGAAGGTGGCGAGAAGCAAATTCTGTCAGGCAATCTCTTACCTTTTCTATGATGTTGTCAACACTTCTTCGACTCATATTGAACCGACTAGCTAACCTTTCATTAGGTTCACCGGTACGCATTTTAGTTAAATAAATACCCGATGCCAAACGTGGTTTGTTGAGTCTGGCATTCAGGGATGGAGCTTCTTCAATTTTTTAATCAAATTGGTAGTTTTTAAGACCGGTCCAAAAATATAGATCATCATCAGAAATAGAACCCCTTGAGAAATCAAATTGCATTTTATTTACGGAAGCTTTTATAAGAATGTCACGAATATTTGTAAACTGTTGACTATTCAAATCATGCTGAACATTGCAGAAATTAATTAATTCATCCCATGAATTTGCCTCAAAATGCTCTTGGCAAGCACGGCAGCTTTCAGGAACATACAGTTTATGTTCACATAATAGATGAATCTTAATTGTTTCTGAAATACGACGATTAGCTTGATTGAGGCAGTTGCTAAAAACGCAATGTGTGGCAGTGTTTGGGGCTCTCATATAGTTTTGAGCTTAAATTGATGTGTTTTGGACTGGTGCTTGTGCAGGTAATCTTACAGCGTTTTCAGTTCTTTGCCAACATCGATGACACAGAAAATGAGTTCTATTGAATAATACCTGTTTCATGTAACAAATAATACAAACGTTTAACTTATGTATATTGGTTTGAAGCATTACTTTTAAACAACTGTTTTTATTTTTCTTACATAGTTACTCTACTCCATAAAAAATAACCTTAATCAAAATACAAACCTCTACAATTGCGTGTTCACGCACAAAAGCAGTTATCGCAGGTTGACCCTGACCAATTTCAAGGCCGGATTCAAACTCAGCGCATCAAAGATCATCAAAAAAGTATATCTTCATCTATGTCATAGACAGAAATTAAAAATGTTCATATAAAGTATTTACTTAGTGCTTTGGAGTGGATTTTCGAAAACAGTAAAAACTTTGTATATATAAATCATAGTACTATCATGGACGATTTTTTTAGGAGTACATACTGCCAGCGAGGGCGCCACATTCGACCGGAAATATTGTGGTGGAGACATGTGTGGAGACAACAATTCAAGAATCGAAGACAAATGGTAAGAGCAAGAGGATTAAATATTTCCATTCTGGTAAGAAATAAAGGGAGTAAGTGAGATAAGCAAATCAGCTGATTGTAAAATGACACAATCTAGAAAAAGGTGAAGGAAATGAGAAAATGTTTCTCGTATTCTCTTTGAATTCAACATTATTTGTTTTTTTACTTTTGATATATATTTCGTATGAACCGTATTTTCAACAATTTTTGAGATCATCATTTTTTTTAAACGACAAAAAACTGTCCACAGATCTGCTTTATATTTTTATAAATTTCTTATTGCGTCAATATGCGTAAGACAATATTAAATCAAAGTCTATAAAATCAGTTTTTCTTCATATATACTCGTATGACTAAGGAAACTAACAATTTTGTTTTAAATTACTGTAGTAAGAAAACAGTGGATTTTTTAAAAGCATTTCATTAAAAAAAAAACTTCGTCGTCGTCGTGTGGCCGAAGCCTAGGTGGCGAGAAGCAAATTCTGTCAGGCAATCTCTTACCTTTTCTATGATGTTGTCAACACTTCTTCGACTCATATTGAACCGACTAGCTAACCTTTCATTAGGTTCACCGGTACGAATTTTAGTTAAATAAATACCCGATGCCAAACGTGGTTTGTTGAGTCTGGCATTCAGGGATGGAGCTTCTTCAATTTTTTAATCAAATTGGTAGTTTTTAAGACCGGTCCAAAAATATAGATCATCATCAGAAATAGAACCCCTTGAGAAATCAAATTGCATTTTATTTACGGAAGCTTTTATAAGAATTTCACGAATATTTGTAAGCTGTTGACTATTCAAATCATGCTGAACATTGCAGAAATTAATTAATTCATCCCATGAATTTGCCTCAAAATGCTCTTGGCAAGCACGGCAGCTTTCAGGAACATACAGTTTATGTTCACATAATAGATGAATCTTAATTGTTTCTGAAATACGACGATTAGCTTGATTGAGGCAGTTGCTAAAAACGCAATGTGTGGCAGTGTTTGGGGCTCTCATATAGTTTTGAGCTTGAATTGATGTGTTTTGGACTGGTGCTTGTGCAGGTAATCTTACAGCATTTTCAGTTCTTTGCCAACATCGATGACACAGAAAATGAGTTCTATTAAATAATACCTGTTTCATGTCACAAATAATACAAACGTTTAACTTATGTATATTGGTTTGAAGCATTATTTTTTAACAACTGTTTTTATTTTTCTTACATAGTTACTCTACTCCATAAAAAATAACCTTAATCAAAATACAAACCTCTACAATTGCGTGTTCACGCACAAAAGCAGTTATCGCAGGTTGACCCTGACCAATTTCAAGGCCGGATTCAAACTCAGCGCATCAAAGATCATCAAAAAAGTATATCTTCATCTATGTCATAGACAGAAATTAAAAATGTTCATATAAAGTATTTATTTAGTGCTTTGGAATGGATTTTCGAAAACAGTAAAAACTTTGTATATATAAATCATAGTACTATCATGGACGATTTTTTTAGGAGTACATACTGCCAGCGAGGGCGCCACATTCGATCGGAAATATTGTGGTGGAGACATGTGTGGAGACAACAATTCAAGAATCGAAGACAAATGGTAAGAGCAAGAGGATTAATTATTTCCATTCTGGTAAGAAATAAAGGGAGTAAGTGAGATAAGCAAATCAGTTGATTGTAAAATGACACAATCTAGAAAAAGGTGAAGGAAATGAGAAAATGTTTCTCGTATCCTCTTTGAATTCAACATTGTTTGTTTTTTTATTTTTGATATATATTTCGTATGAACCGTATTTTCAACAATTTTTGAGATTTTGAGATTTTTTTTTCCGAAGTTCCCTTAAATAAATTCTCCAGCTTCTTAAATAATTCAATTGGTCTATTTTCGATTATCTAAAAAAAAATAAAAAATATTAATTATTTATAAAAGATACCTTCTATAAGTAGCCTGAAATTATGACGTTTTTGGAGCTTTCTATAATCAAACACCCTAATTTTCTATGAATTTCATATCACAGGTCTTAAATTAAAAACCAGCGTTGTGTAATATAAAATTCTCCGATTACAAATTACCCATTACTGCGTTTTACGTTATTTAATTACCCATTACATGTGTCGCACATAATTTAGAACTTTTAATTACTTGCGAAAAGCATTTGCAATGGGTACGAATAATTAATTTTTCTAATTGGTAGTTAAAAACTTTTTAATGGGTGATTAATAAAAACAGTACTTAAATTTGTAATATGTAATTAAAATAAATCTATACGATATCCATTACATTTGTAATATGTTATTTTAAAGCAATTAACTATTACTTTTTCAATGGCTGGTTAAAAAAATCGATAAATTATGGACTTAGTATAGAAATGTAGAAAAAATGTCTGTTTTCAAGATATTCGAGCCAAAAAACTTCTTTCAAACATTTTCAGCATCATTTTTTTTAAACGACAAAAAACTGTCCACAGATCTACGTCGTCGTCGTCGTCGTAAAAAACGAAATTTTGCAACTAAAGCAAAAAATATATTCTTTGGAAAAAAAATTGAAGATCGTGAGAAAACAAAGCAATTTAAAAATTATAGCTTAGAGACGGAAAATTAGAACATTAAAAGTAGGAAGTTTGTCAAATAAAAAAAATAAAGCAAAACACACAAAAATAATTTCAAGAGCATGTCCCAAAATCAGCCAAGCACACGTTGACCCTAAAAATTTTCAAAAAATGTCTGTTAGCGGCCAAGAGCTCAAGTATTGTCAAATAGTTTTTAATCGGAAACGTTGGCAATGCTTTTTCAAAAAACGTTGAAAGGAAAGCCAAATCAACATCGAATTTAAAAAAAAAATTAATACACTGTTGGATGCTTCCTCACCACCTACGTTATACACCTCCTCTGAACACGGCCAATGATGTGCAGACTCCAAACACTCACCAATTATTTATACCACTCATCCTAAATATGTCATAAATGTTTAAAGGTTATATGAAAGGCATAATAAAAATCTCTCTGGATATTTTATATTGAAAGTTATCAGACGTGTTTTATTTGGAGATCTTTTGAGATATTTAAGAGTGCGATTTACTTTTTGGAAAATACCTTTTTAACACCAAACATTTTGGTCCTTCGAGAGCCATAAAAGTGCGAAAGTGAAAGCGATTGTTGTAGTTTAATAAATAAATAGAAAAAAAGAAAGACAAAGTGAAGCAACAGTGTTGTCACGCTTTACCCTTTATATTGTCAACCATTGTTTGTTTATTATCATTACAGTTAAAACATTAAATTCAACACCAAACTGTACATTATTTGCTGAAGTTTAAGATAAACCCTGAAGATTTGCCACAAAGGAGTCCCGGGAGAGTGTTGCATCCTGCATGCTGCGTCACGTCATACGTCGGTGCTACATTGAAATAAAGGAACGCTAAAAGTGAGTACTTTTACTTACATTCATACTTTATACACATACATTGTCTTAAGAAATGGTTGAGTGGAAGATGGACTCCATCAAAGTAATTAAAATACATGTAAGCAAATCTCTTACCAGTCATCGAACAAAAAATTACACCCTTACTCTTATCCAGATGTTGGAAGGAGACTTATCGGCGGTTAAAAAAAGATTTGATGATATCCTACACGATAAAGAAATTTCAAAGGAAGATTTGAATGCTTTAAAAGATATCGTTGATGGAACAAAGGACATTTACCAACGCTACAAACAGAAACTTTTCAATGAATTAAAGAAATATTCAACACTCTCAACACTGCTCGTCAAAGAAAATTCTGGAGAACTTCTGAATTCACCAGCAATTCAAAATCTAGCTTCTACACATTCAAGCAACAATAACAACACATGTATTAGAAATCACAATCATGTTCTTATTTTGACCAATTGTAACACGATTCAAATACACAACAATCCTTCGCTGAGCAAAACTCACCCAACACAGATAACGTTCACCCAATAATGTCTACACAAAATTCATTGCACTCAAACACTCAGATCTATCCACCCATTCAAACCCAGTCAAAACCGAATCAATATTCATTTACTCACCCAAACGAAAACATTCAAGTTCAACTCATATCTTAAACACTCCATTTACCAATTATTCGTACATGCACAATTATCTCTACATGTAAATCAAAGTTAGCCGATATTTCTTTTAAAAAAGTGAATGAGAAATTGCCAGGTAGGCATCTTGGACTTTCACTTCCTATCAAAGGTAATCGACATCTAGGAACTAAATCTAAAACACAACACACATTCAACTTGGTCGTTCATCAAGAAGAAAGACAACAATTCGTCAACACTACACTACACAAAAACTATAATTTAGAAAATGTTGAATGCATCTACATTGACATCAACTCAAAACTCAAGCTAATCTTACGCAAGATGTTAGACGGTATTTACAGCCGCAATTTTCAATTACCATTCACTTTCGATCCTCTTTCTACATTTGAAGCATCTGAAAGCATGATAAAATATACGAAAAGCTTCATCAATATTTTTCAAATTACAACTCAAATTTGGAATTACTTACTTTTCGAATATTGAAGAATAACTCGTTATCTTCAAAGGTCAGTCAGTACACGTGTTCATTAAAAGTGTATCCATTCAGCTCATTATTGCTTTCAAAGTTAAATCATCATAATAATTGTATCATTGCTAAACCTTCAGTTTGCATTTCTTTTGCTAAAAAAAAAAAATTAATCTTTATTCAACTAAAACACATCTACATATATAATATTAATTCTCCATCACCTTTAAAACACAAGTTTTCTCCAAAAACAAGTAGTTTTAAGTCGATGATATTTACAAAATACAACTTCACAAGTAAAACAGATTCATCAAGCGTTTAAGCCTTCAAAGAAATTTAAATCTTCGTACTTCTCTTTTGTGTGAAGCTCGAGTGAATTTTAGAAAATTCCTTGTCGAGGTGCTTAAAATACTAAACGAGCTAAGCATGCTTCTAGTAAATGTAGAAATCTGCTTTAGCCTAAGATCACTTCTTAGAAACAGTAAAAGCAATTACACCAGCACGCTTTCCATCACCTGAAGTAAAATTGGCAAACAAAAAATCAACAAATAGAAAATATTTCAAACAATGCTGAAATTTGGATTAGAAAATTTCATACTTAATATAATCTAATCAATTAATTACTTAACACAGAAATAATTTAAATTAAATTTTTAAACTTAAGAAGGAAATACTTAAAAACTAGCTCTAAAACAGAAAACAAATATTGATATTCGATTAAACTTAATCTTACGTATGCGCTATCAAAACTTCAACTTCATTTATAATTTAACATTATGAAACATGTGCACTCACGCTTTCAAAAGCTTAAAACACAGGCAACATGGATTATTAAAAAAAAGGTTATTAAAAAAAGGTGATACCAAGTTGAAACAACATTCAAACAATTATACTGGGTAATGCCATATCATCATTTTGAACTAAAACGAAAACATTGAATAATGATTTCTTACTCACTCACTCATTCATTAAACAAAATCTGGCATTTGAGGCACTCATGCCAATGCGCACTCACTCACTCAATAAAAAAATAAATAGTGATTTGTAGGCAAGAAAATTGCAAATCTCATTCACTCAATCGGAAGAAAAAAAAAAAACATATATTTGCAGAACCTATTACAAATTTCACTCGCTTACCCACACACTCATTTGGAAAATAATATGTTTGCAAGATCAGCACATTATCACTTTAATCAGATAAAATGCAAATCTCAATTAATTAAATTATTAATAATAATTAAAACCATTGAAAAGGAAAACTGAACTTAATGGAAAAATGTTCATAGATAAATTAATTTGCTAATACAGAAATATAAACACATACACAAATTCGACTCATTAATGTATAATGTAACACCCACTCACTCATACGAATTAATAAAAGAAAATACAGTCCACTTATTGAAAGTTATCAGACGTGTTTTATTTGGAGATCTTTTGAGATATTTAAGAGTGCGATTTACGTTTTGGAAAATACCTTTTTAACACCAAACATTTTGGTCCTTCGAGAGCCATAAAAGTGCGAAAGTGAAAGCGATTGTTGTAGTTTAATAAATAAATAGAAAAAAAGAAAGACAAAGTGAAGCAACAGTGTTGTCACGCTTTACCCTTTATATTGTCAACCATTGTTTGTTTATTATCATTACAGTTAAAACATTAAATTCAACACCACACTGTACATTATTTGCTGAAGTTTAAGATAAACCCTGAAGATTTGCCACAAAGGAGTCCCGGGAGAGTGTTGCATCCTGCATGCTGCGTCACGTCATACGTCGGTGCTACATTGAAATAAAGGAACGCTAAAAGTGAGTACTTTTACTTACATTCATACTTTATACACATACATTGTCTTAAGAAATGGTTGAGTGGAAGATGGACTCCATCAAAGTAATTAAAATACATGTAAGCAAATCTCTTACCAATATGAGAAATTTGGAAAGATGATGGACCCCAGTCATCGAACAAAAAATTACACCCTTACTCTTATCCAGATGTTGGAAGGAGATTTATCGGCGGTTGAAAAAAGATTTGATGATATCCTACACGAAAAAGAAATATTCAACACTCTCAACACTGCTCGTCAAAGAAAATTCTGGAGAACTTCTGAATTCACCAGCAATTCAAAATCTAGCTTCTACACATTCAAGCAACAATAACAACACATGTATTAGAAATCACAATCATGTTCTTATTTTGACCAATTGCAACACGATTCAAATACACAACAATCCTTCGCTGAGCAAAACTCACCCAACACAGATAACGTTCACCCAATAATGTCTACACAAAATTCATTGCACTCAAACACTCAGATCTATCCACCCATTCAAACCCAGTCAAAACCGAATCAATATTCATTTACTCACCCAAACGAAAACATTGAAGTTCAACTCATATCTCAAACACTCCATTTACCAATTATTCGTACATGCACAATTATCTCTACATGTAAATCAAAGTTAGCCGATATTTCTTTTAAAAAAGTGAATGAGGAATTGCCAGGTAGGCATCTTGGACTTTCACTTCCTATCAAAGGTAATCGACATCTAGGAACTAAATCTAAAACACAACACACATTCAACTTGGTCGTTCATCAAGAAGAAAGACAACAATTCGTCAACACTACACTACACAAAAACTATAATTTAGAAAATTTTCAATGCATCTACATTGAACTCATTCATTCAAACACTCACTCATTCATTAAACAAAATCTGGCATTTGAGGCACTCATGCCAATGCGCACTCACTCACTCAATAAAAAAATAAATAGTGATTTGTAGGCAAGAAAATTGCAAATCTCATTCACTCAATTGGAAGAAAAAAAAAACATATATTTGCAGAACCTATTACAAATTTCACTCGCTTACCCACACACTCATTTGGAAAATAATATGTTTGCAAGATCAGCACATTATCACTTTAATCAGATAAATGCAAATCTCAATTAATTAAATTATTAATAATAATTAAAACCATTGAAAAGGAAAACTGAACTTAATGGAAAAATGTTCATAGATAAATTAATTTGCTAATACAGAAATATAAACACATACACAAATTCGACTCATTAATGTATAATATAACACCCACTCACTCATACGAGTTAATAAAAGAAAATACAGTCCACTTATTGAAAGTTATCAGACGTGTTTTATTTGGAGATCTTTTGAGATATTTAAGAGTGCGATTTACTTTTTGGAAAATACCTTTTTAACACCAAACATTTTGGTCCTTCGAGAGCCATAAAAGTGCGAAAGTGAAAGCGATTGTTGTAGTTTAATAAATAAATAGAAAAAAAGAAAGACAAAGTGAAGCAACAGTGTTGTCACGCTTTACCCTTTATATTGTCAACCATTGTTTGTTTATTATCATTACAGTTAAAACATTAAATTCAACACCACACTGTACATTATTTGCTGAAGTTTAAGATAAACCCTGAAGATTTGCCACAAAGGAGTCCCGGGAGAGTGTTGCATCCTGCATGCTGCGTCACGTCATACGTCGGTGCTACATTGAAATAAAGGAACGCTAAAAGTGAGTACTTTTACTTACATTCATACTTTATACACATACATTGTCTTAAGAAATGGTTGAGTGGAAGATGGACTCCATCAAAGTAATTAAAATACATGTAAGCAAATCTCTTACCAGTCATCGAACAAAAAATTACACCCTTACTCTTATCCAGATGTTGGAAGGAGACTTATCGGCGGTTAAAAAAAGATTTGATGATATCCTACACGATAAAGAAATTTCAAAGGAAGATTTGAATGCTTTAAAAGATATCGTTGATGGAACAAAGGACATTTACCAACGCTACAAACAGAAACTTTCCAATGAATTAAAGAAATATTCAACACTCTCAACACTGCTCGTCAAAGAAAATTCTGGAGAACTTCTGAATTCACCAGCAATTCAAAATCTAGCTTCTACACATTCAAGCAACAATAACAACACATGTATTAGAAATCACAATCATGTTCTTATTTTGACCAATTGCAACACGATTCAAATACACAACAATCCTTCGCTGAGCAAAACTCACCCAACACAGATAACGTTCACCCAATAATGTCTACACAAAATTCATTGCACTCAAACACTCAGATCTATCCACCCATTCAAACCCAGTCAAAACCGAATCAATATTCATTTACTCACCCAAACGAAAACATTCAAGTTCAACTCATATCTCAAACACTCCATTTACCAATTATTCGTACATGCACAATTATCTCTACATGTAAATCAAAGTAAGCCGATATTTCTTTTAAAAAAGTGAATGAGAAATTGCCAGGTAGGCATCTTGGACTTTCACTTCCTATCAAAGGTAATCGACATCTAGGAACTAAATCTAAAACACAACACACATTCAACTTGGTCGTTCATCAAGAAGAAAGACAACAATTCGTCAACACTACACTACACAAAAACTATAATTTAGAAAATGTTGAATGCATCTACATTGACATCAACTCAAAACTCAAGCTAATCTTACGCAAGATGTTAGACGGTATTTACAGCCGCAATTTTCAATTACCATTCACTTTCGATCCTCTTTCTACATTTGAAGCATCTGAAAGCATGATAAAATATACGAAAAGCTTCATCAATATTTTTCAAATTACAACTCAAATTTGGAATTACTTACTTTTCGAATATTGAAGAATAACTCGTTATCTTCAAAGGTCAGTCAGTACACGTGTTCATTAAAAGTGTATCCATTCAGCTCATTATTGCTTTCAAAGTTAAATCATCATAATAATTGTATCATTGCTAAACCTTCAGTTTGCATTTCTTTTGCTAAAAAAAAAAAATTAATCTTTATTCAACTAAAACACATCTACATATATAATATTAATTCTCCATCACCTTTAAAACACAAGTTTTCTCCAAAAACAAGTAGTTTTAAGTCGATGATATTTACAAAATACAACTTCACAAGTAAAACAGATTCATCAAGCGTTTAAGCCTTCAAAGAAATTTAAATCTTCGTACTTCTCTTTTGTGTGAAGCTCGAGTGAATTTTAGAAAATTCCTTGTCGAGGTGCTTAAAATACTAAACGAGCTAAGCATGCTTCTAGTAAATGTAGAAATCTGCTTTAGCCTAAGATCACTTCTTAGAAACAGTAAAAGCAATTACACCAGCACGCTTTCCATCACCTGAAGTAAAATTGGCAAACAAAAAATCAACAAATAGAAAATATTTCAAACAATGCTGAAATTTGGATTAGAAAATTTCATACTTAATATAATCTAATCAATTAATTACTCAACACAGAAATAATTTAAATTAAATTTTTAAACTTAAGAAGGAAATACTTAAAAACTAGCTCTAAAACAGAAAACAAATATTGATATTCGATTAAACTTAATCTTACGTATGCGCTATCAAAACTTCAACTTCATTTATAATTTAACATTATGAAACATGTGCACTCACGCTTTCAAAAGCTTAAAACACAGGCAACATGGATTATTAAAAAAAAGGTTATTAAAAAAAGGTGATACCAAGTTGAAACAACATTCAAACAATTATACTGGGTAATGCCATATCATCATTTTGAACTAAAACGAAAACATTGAATAATGATTTCTTACTCACTCACTCATTCATTAAACAAAATCTGGCATTTGAGGCACTCATGCCAATGCGCACTCACTCACTCAATAAAAAAATAAATAGTGATTTGTAGGCAAGAAAATTGCAAATCTCATTCACTCAATCGGAAGAAAAAAAAAAAACATATATTTGCAGAACCTATTACAAATTTCACTCGCTTACCCACACACTCATTTGGAAAATAATATGTTTGCAAGATCAGCACATTATCACTTTAATCAGATAAAATGCAAATCTCAATTAATTAAATTATTAATAATAATTAAAACCATTGAAAAGGAAAACTGAACTTAATGGAAAAATGTTCATAGATAAATTAATTTGCTAATACAGAAATATAAACACATACACAAATTCGACTCATTAATGTATAATGTAACACCCACTCACTCATACGAATTAATAAAAGAAAATACAGTCCACTTATTGAAAGTTATCAGACGTGTTTTATTTGGAGATCTTTTGAGATATTTAAGAGTGCGATTTACTTTTTGGAAAATACCTTTTTAACACCAAACATTTTGGTCCTTCGAGAGCCATAAAAGTGCGAAAGTGAAAGCGATTGTTGTAGTTTAATAAATAAATAGAAAAAAAGAAAGACAAAGTGAAGCAACAGTGTTGTCACGCTTTACCCTTTATATTGTCAACCATTGTTTGTTTATTATCATTACAGTTAAAACATTAAATTCAACACCACACTGTACATTATTTGCTGAAGTTTAAGATAAACCCTGAAGATTTGCCACAAAGGAGTCCCGGGAGAGTGTTGCATCCTGCATGCTGCGTCACGTCATACGTCGGTGCTACATTGAAATAAAGGAACGCTAAAAGTGAGTACTTTTACTTACATTCATACTTTATACACATACATTGTCTTAAGAAATGGTTGAGTGGAAGATGGACTCCATCAAAGTAATTAAAATACATGTAAGCAAATCTCTTACCAATATGAGAAATTTGGAAAGATGATGGACCCCAGTCATCGAACAAAAAATTACACCCTTACTCTTATCCAGATGTTGGAAGGAGATTTATCGGCAGTTGAAAAAAGATTTGATGATATCCTACACGAAAAAGAAATATTCAACACTCTCAACACTGCTCGTCAAAGAAAATTCTGGAGAACTTCTGAATTCACCAGCAATTCAAAATCTAGCTTCTACACATTCAAGCAACAATAACAACACATGTATTAGAAATCACAATCATGTTCTTATTTTGACCAATTGCAACACGATTCAAATACACAACAATCCTTCGCTGAGCAAAACTCACCCAACACAGATAACGTTCACCCAATAATGTCTACACAAAATTCATTGCACTCAAACACTCAGATCTATCCACCCATTCAAACCCAGTCAAAACCGAATCAATATTCATTTACTCACCCAAACGAAAACATTGAAGTTCAACTCATATCTCAAACACTCCATTTACCAATTATTCGTACATGCACAATTATCTCTACATGTAAATCAAAGTTAGCCGATATTTCTTTTAAAAAAGTGAATGAGGAATTGCCAGGTAGGCATCTTGGACTTTCACTTCCTATCAAAGGTAATCGACATCTAGGAACTAAATCTAAAACACAACACACATTCAACTTGGTCGTTCATCAAGAAGAAAGACAACAATTCGTCAACACTACACTACACAAAAACTATAATTTAGAAAATTTTCAATGCATCTACATTGAACTCATTCATTCAAACACTCACTCATTCATTAAACAAAATCTGGCATTTGAGGCACTCATGCCAATGCGCACTCACTCACTCAATAAAAAAATAAATAGTGATTTGTAGGCAAGAAAATTGCAAATCTCATTCACTCAATTGGAAGAAAAAAAAAACATATATTTGCAGAACCTATTACAAATTTCACTCGCTTACCCACACACTCATTTGGAAAATAATATGTTTGCAAGATCAGCACATTATCACTTTAATCAGATAAATGCAAATCTCAATTAATTAAATTATTAATAATAATTAAAACCATTGAAAAGGAAAACTGAACTTAATGGAAAAATGTTCATAGATAAATTAATTTGCTAATACAGAAATATAAACACATACACAAATTCGACTCATTAATGTATAATGTAACACCCACTCACTCATACGAGTTAATAAAAGAAAATACAGTCCACTTATTGAAAGTTATCAGACGTGTTTTATTTGGAGATCTTTTGAGATATTTAAGAGTGCGATTTACTTTTTGGAAAATACCTTTTTAACACCAAACATTTTAGTCCTTCGAGAGCCATAAAAGTGCGGAAGTGAAAGCGATTGTTGTAGTTTAATAAATAAATAGAAAAAAAGAAAGACAAAGTGAAGCAACAGTGTTGTCACGCTTTACCCTTTATATTGTCAACCATTGTTTGTTTATTATCATTACAGTTAAAACATTAAATTCAACACCACACTGTACATTATTTGCTGAAGTTTAAGATAAACCCTGAAGATTTGCCACAAAGGAGTCCCGGGAGAGTGTTGCATCCTGCATGCTGCGTCACGTCATACGTCGGTGCTACATTGAAATAAAGGAACGCTAAAAGTGAGTACTTTTACTTACATTCATACTTTATACACATACATTGTCTTAAGAAATGGTTGAGTGGAAGATGGACTCCATCAAAGTAATTAAAATACATGTAAGCAAATCTCTTACCAATATGAGAAATTTGGAAAGATGATGGACCCCAGTCATCGAACAAAAAATTACACCCTTACTCTTATCCAGATGTTGGAAGGAGATTTATCGGCGGTTGAAAAAAGATTTGATGATATCCTACACGATAAAGAAATTTCAAAGGAAGATTTGAATGCTTTAAAAGATATCGTTGATGAAACAAAGGACATTTACCAACGCTACAAACAGAAACTTTTCAATGAATTAAAGAAATATTCAACACTCTCAACACTGCTCGTCAAAGAAAATTCTGGAGAACTTCTGAATTCACCAGCAATTCAAAATCTAGCTTCTACACATTCAAGCAACAATAACAACACATGTATTAGAAATCACAATCATGTTCTTATTTTGACCAATTAAAATTCATTGCACTCAAACACTCAGATCTATCCACCCATTCAAACCCAGTCAAAACCGAATCAATATTCATTTACTCACCCAAACGAAAACATTCAAGTCCAACTCATATCTCAAACACTCCATTTACCAATTATTCGTACATGCACAATTATCACTACATGTAAATCAAAGTTAGCCGATATTTCTTTTAAAAAAGTGAATGAGGAATTGCCAGGTAGGCATCTTGGACTTTCACTTCCTATCAAAGGTAATCGACATCTAGGAACTAAATCTAAAACACAACACACATTCAACTTGGCCGTTCATCAAGAAGAAAGACAACAATTCGTCAACACTACACTACACAAAAACTATAATTTAGAAAATTTTCAATGCATCTACATTGACATCAACTCAAAACTCAAGCTAATCTTACGCAAGATGTTAGACGGTATTTACAGCCGCAATTTTCAATTACCATTCACTTTCGATCCTCTTTCTACATTTGAAGCATCTGAAAGCATGATAAAATATACGAAAAGCTTCATCAATATTTTTCAAATTACAACTCAAATTTGGAATTGCTTACTTTTCGAATATTGAAGAATAACTCGTTATCTTCAAAGGTCAGTCAGTACACGTGTTCATTAAAAGTGTATCCATTCAGCTCATTATTGCTTTCAAAGTTAAATCATCATAATAATTGTATCATTGCAAAACCTTCAGTTTGCATTTCTTTTGCTAAAGAAAAAAAATTAATCTTTATTCAACTAAAACACATCTACATATATAATATTAATTCTCCGTCACCTTTAAAACACAAGTTTTCTCCAAAAACAAGTAGTTTTAAGTCGATGATATTTACAAAATACAACTTCACAAGTAAAACAGATTCATCAAGCGTTTAAGCCTTCAAAGAAATTTAAATCTTCGTACTTCTCTTTTGTGTGAAGCTCGAGTGAATTTTAGAAAATTCCTTGTCGAGGTGCTTAAAATACTAAACAAGCTAAGCATGCTTCTAGTAAATGTAGAAATCTGCTTTAGCCTAAGATCACTTCTTAGAAACAGTAAAAGCAATTACACCAGCACGCTTTCCATCACCTGAAGTAAAATTGGCAAACAAAAAATCAACAAATAGAAAATACTTCAAACAATGTTGAAATTTGGATTAGAAAATTTCATACTTAATATAATCTAATCATTTAATTACTCAACACAGAAATAATTTAAATTAAATTTTTAAACTTAAGAAGGAAATACTTAAAAACTAGCTCTAAAACAGAAAACAAATATTGATATTCGATTAAACTTAATCTTACGTATGCGCTATCAAAACTTCAACTTCATTTATAATTTAACATTATGAAACATGTGCACTCACGCTTTCAAAAGCTTAAAACACAGGCAGCATGGATTATTAAAAAAAAGGTTATTAAAAAAAGGTGATACCAAGTTGAAACAACATTCAAACAATTATACTGGGTAATGCCATATCATCATTTTGAACTAAAACGAAAACATTGAATAATGATTTCTTACTCACTCACTCATTCATTAAACAAAATTTGGCATTTGAGGCACTCATGCCAATGCGCACTCACTCACTCAATAAAAAAATAAATAGTGATTTGTAGGCAAGAAAATTGCAAATCTCATTCACTCAATTGGAAAAAAAAACATATATTTGCAGAACCTATTACAAATTTCACTCGCTTACCCACACACTCATTTGGAAAATAATATGTTTGCAAGATCAGCACAATATCACTTTAATCAGATAAAATGCAAATCTCAATTAATTAAATTATTAATAATAATTAAAACCATTGAAAAGGAAAACTGAACTTAATGGAAAAATGTTCATAGATAAATTAATTTGCTAATACAGATATATAAAAACATACACAAATTCGACTCATTAATGTAACACCCACTCACTCATACGAATTAATAAAAGAAAATACAGTCCACTTATGAAGACACACACACACACATACACACACACACACATTCAAATTAAAACTAAGAAATGCTATATATCCAGCACATATCCTGAATATTATCAAATATAACTCATCATTCATCAAATAAAACTCCACATTTCTAGATACGTGTACGAGGAAGTAAATTCTTAATCTCATAAAACCACTTATATTGAATTGAAATTAATACTAGGTACGGAAAAACAAAATGAATTTACCGTCAAAAGAATTAATTATAAAATGGATCAAACAAAATACCTATGTACAAAATTTATGTAAATATCAAATAAATTGAAAAGAAAAAGCATCCGTAAATAAATATTATCACTCATAACGCACCAGCTAATATTCACCCACATTGGCAGCCATTACAGTGATTCTCATTGCATATCAAAAAAACCCAAACTTGCATATATAAATATATTTGAACATACATAGGTAATTATGCAAAATGGGTACGAATAAAATTGAAATTTATTTAATTACGAATAAATAAGTTAAATGTAATAAAAGAAAGTGACCAGCACCAACTATCAGCTTCATAGTTTCTTTTTGTATAAAAACATATGTACTTGAATACTCATTGCATCAAATATATCGCATAACATAGAACACATGTATGTACATAAAAAATAAAAATAAAACGTAAACGATAACCAATCTTCAGGCAACTACCTATATAGTCTATTGACTTCATATCCACCTTTTTAAAAAAAAAATTGTAAATAAAAAAAACACCGAGGGAAAAGGCACTAAAGAACAACACAACACAGATATTAAAAGACAGAAAGAAACTTCTTCAAACTAAACACATAACAGCTCTACAACACGAAATGCTATTTTTGTATGAAGGTACACAGATTCGTCGCCTTTATTTATGTACTCTACAAAAATATTACGAAATAACAATATTTAAACAACACGATTTGAATTATTACAACATCATACAAATTAAACAATAACAAATCATATTAAAAAAAAAATAAGAACAAAATAATACAACACGATCGCGGATCAATCACTTATCTCAACAACAACATGAAGTTGGAGGTTATTTGTATACTTGACGTTCGGACTTCGAATCTATTTTGAATTAATTTTCGAAGTTCGACTTATAAATTGTAACGTATAAGATTAACACGCTGCGAAATTTGAATAGTTAAAAATTCATATATTCTAATTCTTTTGAAATATATTTTTGTTATAATATATTAATAACATTTCTCGATTACACATACATAAAGAAGATTTTGCGAATGTTTTCGTGAACCATTTGGACAGACGCATAAGAAGCACATGCCATACACACGATCGTAAACTTCGTTCACTGGCGGGGGAGAATGTTGAATGCTGCCTCACCACCTACGTTATACACCTCCTCTGAACACGGCTAATGATGTGCAGACTCCAAACACTCACCAATTATTTATACCACTCATCCTAAATATGTCATAAATGTTTAAAGGTTATATGAAGGGCATAATACAAATCTCTCTGGATATTTTATATTGAAAGTTAACAGACGTGTTTTATTTGGAGATCTTTTGAGATATTTAAGAGTGCGATTTACTTTTTGGAAAATACCCTTTTAACGTCTAACATTTTGGTCCTTCGAGAGCCATAAAAGTGCGAAAGTGAAAGCGATTGTTGTAGTTTAATAAAGAAATAGTGTTGGCTGTTAAAACCTTTATATTAGAAATAAAAACACTACACACAAATTATTTTATTTAACACACTTTATTGTAAAAAACAAAAGGAGATGATGCTTGGTGGCGGCGAAGAACAATTGAATTAATAAAAAAAACGAATGTCAAAGTTGACTTTTCAGGTTGACGTTTCTTGATTTATGCGACTACGCATGGGCTTTCGCTGATGACTTCAGTGCAGGATTCACAATGGGTGCTTACACCAGTGGTACACATTGTGTTTACACTCGGTGTGTTCAACATTCTCCCCGGGCAATAGGCGTGTCGATAAAACAAAGGAAATCTTTTATCGGTTTATCTTCGAGAAACTGCTGTAGATTATCTTCTTTGACATGTAAAGACAAAAATGATTAATAATTTATATATTTTATTTGAAGGAAAAGAATTAGTTGAGGAATTTAATATTGGGTTTAACTGAAATTTCGTGTCCATGACTCCACAGTCATAAGGCTAGCTCATGTAGAAACTGAGTTGTAGTGTTGGCCCAACGTAAAAAAAGAACGCGTCCATTGGACTTGGCGTGCATCAATTTATTGAATGAAATCTACTATAATACGGCGTCGGTTGTGTTGTTTTTTTTTGTGTGTAAATTTGTGTTCGTTAAAAAGTATAATTTGTGTGGTTTTTTTAGTGAAAATATAGGTAAAATTCCTTCTACGCAGCAGGCATTCATCCAGTTAAGTCAAATATCCCAATATTTAGTAATTCTTTATAAATTTGTAGTTGTATAAAATTGTTTTTTTTTTTCATTGAATTTATTGGTTGTGAATATATTTCGGGCATTGACTTATTATATATGGACTTCTAGTCGTATGTAATTTTCATACAAAAGCCCTATAGAAAGGGGTTCAGCTGCTCCTTAGCGACATGAGAGCTGCCGTCGAATTTCGGCGAAAAAAATAACTAATTTGAGGTCTTGTGTGTAAATGACATTGTGTCAAACTTGTTTTTTTTATTTGTTTTTATTAGTTTTGAAATCTCTTAATTCTATTTGTACAACTGTTTACAAAATATTTGTTTTTTATAAGAAGTTGATTGCAGATTTAAATATATTTACGAACGAATCTCCTGCCAGAGGAAGCCAGTCTCATTAATTTTATTCCTATCAGGAGCGTGCCCCTCCGGTAATAAAAGTTGTGTTCTTGTTTTATTCTACAAGAAAAACAATAAATTCACAGCAAAATTAATTCCTTGCTGTCCGTTTTATATATTAATCTTTAAAGTATTTTATATCATTAAATAAGATTCGATCTCAACGTGGATCTTTTCAATTAAGGAACTCCTCGAACAGTAAGTTTATTTACACTTGAAATGAGAGAAATGTGACAGTGGCAATCGAACAATCCGCAGGGAATCTAAATTTTTAATTATGTAGTGCCAATTATAGTGCATGCATTTATTTGTTCCCAGTTGGGAACAATCCGGTATCCTGTCGTCGTTTTGCATGTCACTTAACCTCTGCTCTATAAATATTTTCTTTTCTATCAAGACTGAGGAACGCGATGCTGGAAGTCGATTTCAAATTAGCATAAGCAAGGATAATACCGGCGGATGGGCACTGAAAAATGAGTCATGCGGCTATTTATTAGATGGCACTCCAGACAAGATTCGTATACACAGCAAAGACTCCATCGAATGGGGAGCTCTGGACAGTGCATTTGGCGGCCAGACCTCAGGTGAATATGCGCTCGATTGGAAGGATACGATCGCACACTTGTCCGGGACACAAGATGAGATTCATGTGGACGCAAATATTCCATGGGGTGAGAATACTCTGTTCACCGGGCCGACGAGGGGGGTCGACATGTGTTACACACATGCAACAACAATTGCGTTTGCTTTGGCTCTTCAAAGTAATGATTGGTAAATAATATATTTTTCTTATATTTCCTTAGGTATTTGAATGCAAACGGAAAACTCCAGGTGCAATGCAACGAAGATTGATTATTTAGCGCTGAGTACCATGGAGGACATTTGGGATAGGTAAATACCAATTTGAAATGTTTGCATTGAGAAAAGTTCAATCATTATTTTCTTTTTTAACAAAATAAATATATTTCGCCAATTGGTTCGAAGGCCGTACTCAAGTCTCGCTCGTCGACTGTTACCCGCGATGAATTGTTCTCGTTGGAGGATTCTCTACTACAGGCTTCATTTATTGCTGGATTAAATACACGATATTTTTCCATAAAACAAGGTGTTGATGTGACCGCTAATCAGGATGAAGTTTCGAGAATGAGACATTCGAATTAGAATTCGATTGGTCAGCACTGCGCTGGGCACTGCGTACTACACAAGATCGATATTGGTGTTTATCTATTGGTGGTGGAATACAAGCAACCGGAAATAGACGATATGCTGATGCACTCTGAGCTTATTTGACACGTCGATGGATCTCTTTCGTTTAGAGCAAACAATGGAAAGTTTTCGGCAACAAAACGTTCTAGTCATTTGTTTGCAACCTCAGAAGCAATTAAAGAAATTACTAAATTCTATTTTTATCTTATCAACAGGTGAGTGAAAAATTAACAAAAAGAGAGTATGTAGGTATAGTAGTTTTAAGTTGAAAAAGTGGATAAGATCAAATCTTGCTTTTCCTTCGGCTTTTCTGGTCACAATGGATGTGGAAATGAAACAATTAAGTAAACATTTATTTTTAGGGAAATAAAACAATTAAGTAAACATTTACTTTTTTTAGGGAAAAGTAAATGTTTACTTAATTGTTTAATTTCCACATCCATTGTAAGGAGAAAAGCCGAAAGAAAAACAAGATTTGATCTTATCACTTTTTCAACTGTAATCCAAATTGGTCAATAGCTCATCTTTAACAGTAGTTTTAAGCATTCTGCTTTTAAATTATTACATACCGACGAGTAAGAAGAGAAACAATTTTTTTAAGAATTCAAAATTACCGAATTATAATATCCATTTTGGAATAGGCTTACATGTTTCGTGTTGCAGTAGTTTTGGCTGATTACCTTAGAATTACCTTTGAATTTATTTTGGCCGTCTGATGTTATATGTACATATGTAGTTGATTAATTTAAAATCAAGAACCAAATTTTTCCTGCTTTGTACATGCCTACCTATATTATTCTTATAATAATATATAGTACCTACCTTTATGTATGTTATGCGTCTAGGTGAGTAAGACCCGTTTGCTGATATGGAGGTTAAGCATTTATGTTCTATTTTTTCCTTTGCATAAACTGTCACATAAGCGCTTATGTTCTACTTAAATAATTTAAGTTTCGTATCAGCAACTGGACTTAAGTAAGTAAGGTATTTGCGTTAATATTTTGGTCTCATGCATTTAATTCTATACTCTCGTGAGCATTTTAAAAAATTTGTATTAACAACTAGATTCATGGATATTGATTTTTTATTTTTAAAAAAGTAATGTGTGGCAGCCACAATTTTCAATTTTAAAATGTTAACTTAATAGATGTTTTCTTTTTTGAAAGCTGAATAAGAAATCGACCTGGAACTTCAAATATAGTACAAGAGTCGACAGCAAATTTGAGATTTTTTGTTCAGCTCCAAAAATAATGGTACTTGCCCTACAACCTTATGTATGGTACCTGCCATATCGTCGTTTCAAAGGTAAATTTCGCTAAGTGCAGAATAAGATTAAAAGGCATTTTTTAATTCAGAATGCTTAAATTACCATATTTTCTATAAGGAAATTGAAATGTATACCCGAGAACTTTATTTAAAAATTGTGGAAATTGAATTTTAAGCTTCAAAAAGTATGTTTCAGTCTAATTTCGTTCAAAAAGGTAAAATGTTAGTGTGTTTTACCTTTGAACCGACGATATAACGTTTTTTTTTTAAATTTATGATTTTCCCATTAACGGCTCAAACGATTTCAGTAAAAAATTTTATGCAAAAGCTCTTTTAAAAGTTAGTAATATTGCATATCAAAATTTTGAAAGAAATTAATTTTTAATTTTTAAAAAAACAAATTCAATAATATGTACAATTTTCAGATTACCATCCACAGAACTTTAATATTAAAAATTTATAAAATTATTATAAGACTCATACAATATATCCTACTACAAGATCAACCATGTCAAATTTAAAATCGGAAGTGAATCCAAATTCTGGTTTCAAAATTCAGCTTTTCAGAATTTGTTTTTTTTTTACGGAAATATGCATGATTCTATTAGTTCTTTCTGTAAAAATTCAGTTTTTTTTTCAATTTAACCTTTCTAAATTCGGTAATTTAAAATTACATATTAGCAATAAATTGTTTTTTATTCTTTCTTTTTTTTCTCAAATAACTCATATTTGCTAACGAAAATAAGCAAGCAAAATTAATTTTTCAACTCTGACTTATTATCAAAATTATGTAACCAGAATTTGGAAAATCAGAACTTCAAAAGTAAAATTTTGCAAAACGAGTTTTGACCTTGCTAAAATTTCGACCTCTTCTCCTTAGAATTTATATTAAAGTTTTTTTGTTGATATGATCCATACCCAACCTCCCCCCCACCCCCAAGAAGTGCAGCAGCATACGCCGCTGATTATTTGAAGAGGAAGAAATATATTTACATATATTAATTACGTGGCTTATACGCAGAATAAGCATTTACCCTCAAGGAAGCGTTTCCGTCAAAAAATCATAAGCAAAAATTTTAAATGTTTATTGTTGTGAAAAAGAAAACAAAAAATATTTTTCTAATACGATCATGGACTTTAACTTTAATGATCATATCATTATCTTTCTAGACTACCCAGAGAACCATATAGAAATCAACAAAAAAGTTCATAATTAGTCGATAACATTTCAGTTAACAGTTCTAAAGGGTGATTTTTTAAGAGGTTTAGAACTTAAAAAAAAAAAAAACACAAAAAATTCGAAAAAATTAATGAAATATTTATTTGAATCGATAGTTTGAACCTTGCAATGTTTAAAGATAATTTCATGCAAATGTTGACCGCGGCTGCGTCTCAGGTAGCCCATCTGCTGAGTCCAATTTTGGCATACTCTTTCACACATATCGGCCGGTATCTCACGAATGAATGCATGGATGTTGGCTTCCAGTGCGTCAATTGAAGCGGGCTTGTCCCTAAAGACATTAGCCTTGACATACCCCCACAAAAAATAATCTAATGGTGTCAAATCGCACGATCTAGGCGGCCAATTGACCGGCCCGAAACGTGAAATTAACTGTTCACCAAACTCGCCTCGCAATTGCGCCATTGTTTCGCGTGCTGTGTGGCATGTGGCACCGTCTTGTTGAAACCACATATCATGCAAGTCAAGAACTTCCATTTCGGGCAAAAAAAAGTTTGTTATCATCGCTCGGTAGCGTTCACCATTGACAGTAACGCTGCGATTCGCATCATCTTTGAAGAAATATGGCCCAATAATGCCGCCGGCCCATAAACCGCACCAAACAGTGGCTTTTTCGGGATGCATTGGTAGCTGTTGCAATGCTTCTGGCTGATCTTCACTCCAAATGCGGCAATTATGCTTATTTACGTACCCATTCAACCAAAAATGAGCCTCATCGCTGAACACAATTTCCAACATTTTGAACATTTCGAACCGAGCACGAATTTTGATAGTAAAATTCAATAATTTGCAAGCGTTGTTCATTTGTAAGACGATCCATGGTTAAATTGCAAACCAAACTGAAGCTGTTTGACAGTGACACAAGGTACTAAACACACGTCAGCTGTCAAAACCACTGTTGCCAAAACCAAACCAGCTAAAAAATCACCTGTTATTAATCGAATTATTAAGTTGAATCTTATTGAAATTAAATCCGAAACGGTATTCAAAAATTTTTTTGATTATATATCTCATATGTACATTGTAATACGAAGTTGTTAATAACATTGTAATACGTAGTTGTTAAGAACTAAAAATTATACTAGAGGAAAAATATTTTTTGTAATCAAAGTTGTTGAATATAAAATAAACGGAAATTAGAATTATGTTCAATTGCAAATTCGTTTCTTTTTTAATGCATAGGTACTTACCTAGGAATTTTCATTCATTATTCATTTCAGTCAATAATTAACAATCGGAAATGTAATTTTTCAAATTTTACTGACCCATAAAATCTACAAACTGTGTTAATTTATTTCTTACAATTTTTTTTTGCTCTTCAATATTATTTTTTTAGCTATATAATGCAAAAGGACTTTTGAGCATTGTTGTATTACTTCTTTAATAAGTACATATTTATGATTGTTAAAAATGTTACAATCAAGTACATGACGGTCAACGGGTCAAGTTATTTATAAATTAAACTAAAATCCTTATGTTGCACTGATGTTGAAACCGTCGAATGATTCACGCTATTTATATGCGGTGTTGTGGCACCACCCATTCTCGCTCCACTACTACTCTCGCCAGCTACATCATCTACACTACTTTGATTAGCACCGGTTGAATTCAATCCTGGCGTCGATGGAGTATAAATCGATGCTGCCGAGTTATTTAGTTTTGATTTACCACGCTCCTCGTCAAGAGAGTCAGCATGATCTGGATCTAACTTAAGCATAAGTTGTTTAAACAGAAACGAAAAAAATGTTTCTTAAATTATTAACAGGAATAATATTGTTTCTATTGTTTTTGCATCAAATACATACATCTAAATATTTTACAACTAAATCCCTCTTATCCTCTGCATTAATCTCGACATCACTTGTCTTCACTATCGATTTCTAAATTTCTTCAATTGTCGACTTGGGATTAAAATCGGGCACTGTTTTTCTCGTACCAGCTTTTTCATAGATTTTTTGTGTTTCTGATGGTGAATACCTTGAATTCTTACCATCCGTCAGACCAGACCTGCGTACTTTAGTATAAGTACAAGTACACGTACCAGTAATATTACCTCGTACTTAAAATTTGTTAAGTACCAGTACAATTCTTACTTGTACTTGTACTTGTACTTGTACTTAAAAATTCCAAGTACCAGTACATGTACTTGTAAGTTCTTGAAATTTTTGGTATTGATTACTTTTGTACTTATGACTTGTACTTAAATACTTTTTAATTCCAAAAGTACTTACAGTTCCTTTTAATTCCTTTAGAATTTTGTATTCTTTTTAAGTATAGAACTTATTGTAATTCATATTGGTCATATTAATAAAACAGTGCACGAAACATTCTTTTACATATGAGTCTGTGAGTGCAAAAGTGGTGTAACCGACTTTTTTCATCATATTTTTTTACCTTTAATCGATCTTAAATACTATTTTATTAGATTTAAGGACGTTAATTCACATATTTAGAAAGCTTAAATACAACCCTAGATAAGGAACAAACAAAGAACGAGAACTGTTTTCCTTCCAAGAGACACATTTATTTGGAATTTATACAAATATTTTTAAAAACAAACTAAATTGCACTTGCAAAAATCAATCAAATTACAATTGCATTTGGTTTGGATTATTGACCAAAAATGTGTTTAAGTTTTCACAACAAAACGCTTTAAATATTTTTTTTTGTGTTTTGAGCCAAATTTCTAGAAAATTACCTTTTCCGCCTGAAATCTGGAAAAAAATAGGATATTTTTACTTTTTGAAATCATGGAATTTCAAAAAAGCCCAACTTGAGGACCACCATAATATGCATACATATGTACATTATTTATGTATGAGGCCATGAGTGCAAAAGTGTTGTAACCCATTTTTTTCCATTTTTGTCTCGTATTTTTACATTTTTGCATCAAAAGTCAGCAAATTCAAAATTTTATATTTTAAGATATTTAAGCTTTCTAAATATGTGAATTAACGTCCTTAAATCAAAAAAAAAAATGGTATTTAAGATCGATTAAAGATGAAAATATGATAAAAAAAAGTCGGTTACACTACTTTTGCGCTCATAGCCTCATATATTGCACTATTTTCTTTTATTATCAATTTAATAATTTGTTTTTTCCATCATGACCAATATGAATTTTAATAAGTTCTATACTTAAAAAGTATAGCCAATACTAAAGGAATTATAAGTACTTTTGGAATTAAAAAGGAATTTAAAAGTATTTAAGTACAAGTTATAAGTACAAAAGTAATCAATACAAAAATGTCAAGTACTTCCGAGGTACTTAAATTCCAGTACAATACAAGTACATGTACTGGAATTAGGCCAAGTTGTCGGAGCATGATGTAGAGCATTTGACGAAGCGTTGTCTTTTGATCATCGAATTGCTTGATTACTATTTCGACTAGAGTACGTCGTTGAGGTTTCGTTGTGCGCAGCAGGGTATATAGGAAATCATTGAGAGCTGTCGGAACTTTATTGTGTTCCTTTTTGCTGAAAAAATCAAATCAAATCAAACACACAAAATTTAAAGTAATAATAGATTCTAAGAAAAGCATGTGTGTGTTAAAAATTACCAGAATTCTCGTATCACAACATTTTCCCCGATTCCCTTAAAGCAATTCTTGAAGCTTAAAACACAGCTGCAAGCCAAGTTGCACTTTTATATTGAAAACCCCCGAATATGTAGGTCTTATCGATTTCTTTCAGTAATGCATCTGCTCGATGGGCCGCCTGTTCAAAATGCATATTTAAAAATAAGGATAATAAGTTCATATAATAAGTATGAATACTCCTCACCTCTTGCTTGGAATCTGTACCTAGAGTAATAAGATATGGTACCATCCGTACAGGATGCACTAAACCTAGCGCTACCCATCTTGCTTTAGCATGTTCTCCTTGGGCGCAAGAATCTGTGGAGGTTTTATTTTTGGTTTATTTGATCAATTAAAAGAAAAAACTTATTTACGCTGACAAGAAGTCCTTCAAGCCACGTGGTGTTGGTTTTTCGTTGAATTCCATGCTAAATTAGGATTGATTCATGAATTGTTACTAAAAAATTAAATTTAAATAAGTACCTTATCTTTGCATGGCATAAACCATGTTGACAACATGTCATGATACTGATCAATTAACTCATCATTACTCAAGACAAATTTACTAACTAAATCGACGCCGATGGCTGCTTCACGCACCGAAATGGCAGCATCTAAGAATTTTTGATTTATACCCATTTGCATGTCTTTGCGTTTGAGTACCATTGGATCTACTTCAACGATATTAGCCAAGGATTTCATTGCACGTGTTCTTACTGCTATGGATGGTTCTCTGGAAAAAAAATAAAAAGGAGGGAATGAGTTGTATGCTGAAACTGCTCAACATATCTAATTTTTATTTATTTTATAAGATTTTTGAGATGATAGGTAAAACCTTAACTGGCTGAGCTCCGATAAGCTTATAATTTCCCAAAGCGGATAGATACATATTCGAGATGGATACATGCTCGAGAATCAACTTTAAACAAAATTTAAATAAAGAGTAGAGGATCCAATTTTAGTTTTAAAATTGTTTACCATTTTTATATTCTTTAGGAAAAGTTTTGCCTTAATAAAAAATCCTACTCGACACTTACAATGTCTCGCTATAGCTTTTTATAAGCCATTTATAATATTCTATAATATGCTTCCAAAAAAAACATACTAGGCTTTAAAATGAAAAAGGCAAAGTAGTGAAATAAAAATCTTAAAAAAATTGGGGAAGTTCTTTTTTATTGTTTTGAATTGAATGAGCACTGTCCAGGACTATGTCTTATTTAAGGACCACCCTAGTGTATACGTATTCTCTTTCACCACCATAGGTCCAGAGGTCAAAGGCGTTTACTGAATAACTCCTCCTCCGATATAAAAATAATCATGGAGAAATCTTATTATCATTACTTAAAATTAAAAAAAAAAGTTCAACTCTCAAAATGACAAAGAAGTTACAAAGATATAATTTTTGGAAAAATAAACTACAGTTTAGTTGGAATACTTACTTTACAACAAATATAGATTTCTGCAAGTACTTATCAAAAGATTGACTGAAGGGCCGCTTACTCGCCAAATACTGTGCAATTAAATGCGCATTATTATTGTCTACATAAGTCTTTATGTGTTGTGAATATTTCAATTCATATCCGTATATGTTTGTTTTTTGCTCAGAAGGTATTTCTTTCGATCTTCGAGCACATTGAACATTTCCAAATTTAATTCTCGATCGGTTGTGTTCTTGGAGCCATTTTAGTTCGAGATTTATTATTGCGAGCACCTGTTGAACCGTAAGCACCATTATCTGAATCATCATCACCATTGCTACTATCACTATCTGACGACGATTCTGATGATTCATCTTTAAACCAAAAAAAGAAAGAAACGAAATGTTTTGATTAATAAGTAAAAGCAGAAATGTTTCTGATTTAATATTAAACCTTTTCGTCTCCTTTTCTTTGCCGTCTTCTTTGTTCTCTAAACATTTCCATTCTCCCCATCAGCTATTCGCCTTCGCTTTTTAATTATATCCTGATACCACAGTGCCAAATAGAAATGCCTTGCGTAGTCCCAAATCAGCTCATCCTCTTGAGCGTTCACAGCTAAAAAATCTAATAGAATCTTTTGCAGAAACTCTGTTCGTTCTTCTTCGGGATCGAGTTGGATTTTGTTCTGTCTGAAAAAATAAATAATATTGAATAAAAACAATAATAAGTACTAACATCACTACTCACATTCACGATTGGCAGGTTACCCTCTATTTTTCCTGCTCTGCCTTGATGCACTTGATCATTGAATCAATGAGATTCACCTTACACCTGGACTCGACGGTATCCTACCGCAATCTTGCTGTAACAATTCCCAAATAATCCAGCGACACCAATCGAAAACTGTGTTCAATGGTCTTGTGCGAGACATACTTAAACAGCAGTGTGTCCAGCAAACTGAGAAGTAGTTCTGATGCTGGCCATTCGGGCTTGTTCACCGTTGCCAACAAATCATGAATAAATAGTAGACGGAAATCAGTCTCATTCGAACGAGATTTGCATTCGTTGAGGAAGGTTGTTAGCAAATTACTCCCAATACCAAAACATCTTTGTTGTCTTTTTCGTGTTATTTTCAATGAGTAACCGAGCTTTTTTTTAATTCTTCAGCCGCTCATAGCTTGAATCTTTGAGAATTGTTGCACATTGAATAGGTTGAAGGACAGTGCGCTGACCAGTTGAATGTTGCCACCAATGTTGCTCAAGAATGTCACCAAGAATGCTACTTCGAGTTTTGTCGTATTTTTCCTAGTGAAATATATAAAGAAAAAAATAAATACGCAAAGCTAGCTTAGCTTTAGTTAATAAACTTACCGTTGTAACCAGTTCCAAACACACAAACTGCAACTTATCAACAAAAAAAGGTTCAATTTCCAACTTCGACAATCGTATCTGCACTTTTATAATTTTGTTTGTGGATTTTTTTTTTCAAAACAAAATAAATAAACACAAAATTCATGTGTCAAAAGTTGTACCACATCCACCGCTAATCCACGGCAGAGCTAGTGGCGTATAGTAATTGGTTGAACTGAGGTGAAGTTGGCTCCTGGCAGTCCATATATAGTAGGTCAATGATTTCGGGTCAGTCGATCTCTAACTGTGGAAGTGAGTGGACGTTGAGCGACTTTCACAGTATTTTCAAAATAAAAGCGTGTGTGCATTAGTATACAATTATTTAATCAATTGTTATAAGTGCCAATAGCACAAGTGTAGTGGCGTCGGACCGCAGTGCAGAGGGTCGTAGGTTCGAGCCCCGGCCAGGCCTAAAATATATCGAAGCTTTTTTCACAACCGTGAAGTTGAAAATTTTATTGAGTGGGAGAACCACCAGATGGAAGAAGAAAACGTGGCGGGGGCATCGAAAGGTGTCCCAACAACCACAACAAGTTGTCATCGGCAACAACAGCGGAGACATCGAAAGATGCCCAAGTTACAACAGCGAAGCCAGCAACGGCATTAACAGCCGAGTTACCCAAAAAGAGGAGACAAAAAAATAGCTGTGCACCAAACGTTGTCAAGCGTCGCTCCATAGCTTCAGCTGAGCTGCCAGCTGGAGTGAAGGAGACGGCGCGCACAGCCAAGACAACAGCGGCAGCAAAAATTCAGCAACAACTAATTACCTCGCCATCCGACAACGAGGAAGTACAATATATGTCCGAGGGTGGAGAGGGACATTATACTACGAATGAGAGTAACCAATTTCTGGACCTCACAGCACCAGAACCGTCGTCTGAAGACGAAATGGAGGAGCAAATAATTATGAAAGAAATTGGTGCAGTTGAAGTGGAGATAGAGCAGCTCAAAGCCAAGCTTGCTCTTTTGATACTGGCTCTAAGGAAAAAACAACAAGCACGCAGAGAAATCGAAAGGTTACAGAGTGAGAACCAAAAATCCCTACAGCAGTCAACAAAAGTAGTACAGCAAAAACAAAAACAAATAAATGATGCAATGCAAACAACACCGCAGCACCCACAGCAAAATCAGCCAGAACAACAGCAACAAATTAAACAAATACCAAAACAGTCACTACATCAGTTGCATACACAACAGATACAGCCGCAGAACAAAAAGGAACAAAAACAACAACAACAACAACAACAACGACAACCACAACAACCACAACAACAACAACAACAACAACAGCAACAGCAACAACAACAACAACAAAAACAACAACAACAACAACAACGACAACAACAACAACAACAACACCGACAGCAGCAGCAACAGGAACACCAGCAGCAGCCACTGCCATCGAAAACAAAGAAGGAGAAGGTGCCACCCATCAATACGTAAAAGATGGAGCTTCAGGATACCATTAACTTATGTAAGTCGGCCATAGGCGAAAATTTCATTATAAAAAGACTAAATATAAATAGACATGCTATCTACTGTTCAACAGTGGAGCAATATAAAAAAATTAAAAATTTGTTAAAAGACACCACTACAGAGTTCTTCACTTTTACCCCAAAAGTAGACAAATTGCAAACGGTCCTTCTGAAGGGCATAGATTCCTGCACGGAACCAGAGGTGCTCTTAAATGAGCTCCGTCAAAAAGCGAGCGACGATCTCGATTTTAAGGGGGTCAAGCCATTCGCTACAGTCAGAGCCAGACGGGAGAAGCGGTCTTTGCCATTTTTCCTGGTTCAACTCTCACCCACAGCAAACTAGATAGTTTGAGGAAAATCTCCGTCCTCAACTACCAGGTTGTAACATGGGATAAATTAAAGAGACGCGGCGACATGCTTCAATGCATGCGCTGCCAAAGGTTTGGCCACGCTGCAGCAAACTGCGAAATGCAGTCACGCTGCGTTAAGTGTGGTGAGGACCACATAAAGGGGGAATTAAGCTCGGAGAGGAACGGGTCGAAGACATGACCCAGCTTAGATGTGCACTTTGCGGAAAGGAGGGGCACCCTGCTAATTATCGGGGTTGCTCAGCTTTTCAGCAAATTAGAATTAATAAAGCAGCTAAGCAGACAGCGGTAGAGATACGCCCATCAACGCGTGCTCCTACAACAACGCCCGTTAATCCCCAAATTTCCTACGCCCAAATGGCGGCAGGGAGGGGAAAAACGGTACAGCCTGCAGCTAAGGTAGCCCAACCGGCCCTAGTGCCAAAGGCGCCGGACGCTCAGGCCGAAATAAGAAGCATACTGCTGGCCATTCAAGGCCAGTTAACAGGACTTCAGACCCAGATAAAGGAGCAGGCGACTAGGGTAGACTATCTCTACTCTGTTTTGCCCAGCCTAACGCAAATAAGAGGTTAAAGGCGCACTGTTGGAGAGGCCTCTTAGGATCCTTGCTGTGAATGTAAATTCACTGATAAGGACCGAACGTAGAGCTAATCTTTTCCAATTGTTGAAAGACCTAAGTCCAGATGTGTTTATGGCCAGCGAAACTAAGCTGAACTAGAAATATAAGTTGACTAACAACAATTACAATATCGTTAGGAGAGATCGACCCAACTCCACTCAAGGGGGGGGCGTCGCAATCTTTATACGGAAAGGAATAAATCATAAAGTTATATATAATAGTAATCTGCGCAGATTTCGGTTGTTAGAGGCGTGCATCGTATGCATTCCTCTCCAACAGGAGAAGCGAATGTATGTGATCGCGGCTTATGCACCGGAATCACCTCAGCCAACTGATTTTATGACAGGGCTTGAAAAATTTTTCGAATGTCTACACTTGAGCTTGGAAGAAAATTACTTTTTCATGGCCGGTGATTTGAATGCCAAACACCAAGATTGGGGAAATCAAATTCAAAATCAAAGAGGTATTCATCTTTTCAATTGGATGAGTCGATACAACACTGAGTATGGTGTCGACCTACTGGCTACGGATCGGCCATCGTTTCCAAGAAGCGGTGCCTATCTGGATCTATTGCTAATAGACGCAAGACTGACAATTACTGACACTGTGGGTCAAAGACCAAGAAACTGTTTACGAACGATCGAGTACGACAGTGATCACTGCGGACTCGCCGCCGTAATACAGCTTCCGAACGAGCTCGTGGAGTTGGAAGAGTATGTACCTGTGCACACTTACAATTACAGTAAGGTGCGCTGGCCACGCTTTACCAACGCCTTATCGAGCGAAATCAGTTCGAACAACATATCTCCACCAAATGACAGGAATATGACAAATAACGAAATAGACCAATACTTAGAACAATTGGACGAGACAATCAAACGAACAATGAACAGAACAATACTGAAATACAAGCAACGGGATGAAACCGACATGTACCGGAACGCGACCATTGACGCATTACACAGACAAAAAAGCGGACTGCTGACAAGACTCAAACTTTTGTACCGACGATTAACTGACCCTCACAATCTGGAGATTGGGACACTGAAGTCGTCGATCAAGAACATCAACCAACTCATAAAGGAAAACTATCGGTTGTCCATTAATTTGTATTGGGATAACAAAATTCGGGCCGTTAATTCTAGCGACCCGAGTATGTTTCCCCAAATTAACAAGATATTTAGAAGGAATGATCAGAACGACCTTCCGTGTCTCAAGCTTCAGAGAACGACAGACAACAGAGACGTACTTCTGACAGCAGGAATTAATCCAGAGGACGCCGTCTTGGACGATGACCTCTTTATTGTCGAAGATTCGCAGGAGAAAGTAGAGGCTGTGGGGGCTGCTTTCCAGCAAGTGTACAAGGTGAATGCTTGCATTCGCCCCAATCATGACCTGGAAAACAGAGCCTTGCTCCATCACTTCTACCTTCGGAATGACATAACGCAATGGCGATCAGAGAACCTTGGTTTCACCGGGTTCAATGAAGATCATTTGGCAAACGCCATAATCGCCGAGCGAAATGGGCCCAGTTCCCTGTTAATTACGAAGGTGGAGCTCCAGCTCATCTTCGATTCATTAAAGAAGAAGAAGAAGTCAGCAGGAGTCGATGGCATATCCAACGTTGTACTTCGACATTTACCTCAAGAAGCAGTAGACATTTATACCACTCTGTTTAACAACGCTCTGAATAATGCATATTATCCAGTGCGTTGGAAGACAGCTGTGGTGCATCCTCTCCCGAAAAAGGGAAAGGACAACTCCAATCCGGCGAATCTCCGGTCGATAAGTCTTCTTCCGAGTATCAGCAAGGTATTCGAAAAAGTTATCAATAGAGCTCTGTCTAAGTGGGCAGAGGACACTAATATCATACCGGACAGTCAGTTCGGTTTTAAGGCGGGACATGACACCATTCATGCCGCGTCGAAACTCGTTTCTGATGTCCAATGGAACAAATCTAAGAAGCAGTGTACGGGTGCCTGTCTGGTTGATTTGGAGAAGGCCTTCGACACCGTGTGGTTAGAAGGTCTTTATCTTAAGCTGGCCAGACTTGGCATTAGTAAACCACTATTGTATATGCTTTATGATATGCTCAATGGCAGAAAGTTTGTTGTCAAGAGTGGCAATGTAACTTCTGCCACAACCTTTAATATTAAAAATGGTCTCTAGCAGGGAGCGGCCAACTCACCGATTCTATTCAGCATTTACACCAGCGATCTGATAGGTAGTCTAACTCAGGCAATAGCGTATGCCGACGATCTAATTGCGTACAGAACAGCTGCAAAAGTCGAGGTCATCAGGATTCTTTTGCAGAGTGACTTCGATGAGATTCAGCGATATTGTGATGACTGAAAGTTGAAAATCAACTTTCAGAAATCAGAAACTATCTTGTTTAGGACTCCGTTGCGTGGAACCACAAGGAATACGAGAAAGAACTGGCGCAAGCTGGTGATCGTAGGGCCAAATGGACATCCACTGGCGAGTAAAAGTGTAGTAAAGTACCTTGGCATCTGGATGGATCAGTATTTGTATTTCGACAGACATATAAATGCTGCTCTGGCCAGGGCTAGGGGAGCTTTTGCCCTGACGAAACGGTTGTTTTACAGCAGCTGGCTTGACAGCAGGGTGAAGGTGATTTGCTACATGGCCCTTATCCGGCCGATGATTGCCTATGGATGCCCGGTTTGGTTCAACGTTGCCCCATCTCAAATGGAAAAGATTCGGGTGTTTGAGAGGCAGTGTCTTCGACGCTGCCTTGGATTGCACAGAACACCAGAGTCGGAGTACAAACACTACTATTCCAACCTGGCTCTATACAACGGGGCCAACATAAATAGGATAGATAATTTCTTGCTGAGGCTTATTCGGGGTCCCATTGCAAGAGCGATGTCCTCGTCTAACGGCTTAATTTTCGGGCCTTATTACCCTTAATACGAATACTATGAGAGATTGCGTCTAAGCGGCTTTATTCCGCCCGATGCATTCCTCCACCTAGACAGTCGAGGGCTGATCCAGGATAGAGCGGCGGTTCCGCTAATCTACCACGTCGGCCGTAGAACTGTAGATCGGCGGCTCCTTTAAAGTCGAGACGTCCTCGCACAAGACGGAGCTGAGCACCTTCGGTTCAGTAGGACTGTGTCCGAACGGGACCGAAGAGATAGGGTAAAGCAGGAGAACCAGTTCTGGTGGTTGAAAAACGAAGATGAAGTTCCTTCAGACATTTAATAGTTGAACTTGCTATTTTCTTTTGTATGGCCGACTTCCATAGGTTCAGGTAGCTAGTTTTAAGTAGGGACAGTCAGGGTGGCACAAAAAAAAAAAAAAAAAAAAATATAAAACATACAAAAACACAAACAAATTATAAAATCCACAAAAAAAAATTATAAAACCGGAAAATGCTTGCTGTGGCTGTTATAGTATGTAAGTAGTCTGAAAGTAGCTCATAAGTAGGTTGTAACCAGTTTATAATTAGTTGTAAATAGTTTTAAGTAGCTTTAAGTAGTTTTAATTAGTCTTAATTAGTTTTAATCAGCTTTAATTTAGTTTTATGTAGTTTGTAAGTTTTATATAAAACCAAAAATAAAAACACTGATACTGAGTCTTTTGTAAATTCTTCTCTGTAAAAAATAAAACCGACCCTGATTAAGTATTAAGATAGTTCTTAGGCCGAAAGGCATTAGCATTAAGTTATTATAGTTTAACTTAAAGCGCCCGACTGGGGCCAGTAAGTTAGTTTTAAGATATTGATAAGTAAGCTAGTTTTTATGAATTTTTGTCTAGCTTTAAGATAGTTTTAGGAAAATGGAAAAAAAAATAAATTTAAAAAAAAAGAAAATGATTTCGGGTGTTCCAGTTAAGGGCCGTTTTCACCACTCGTAGTTATTTTTCGAAGCAAAGTGGATTTGTGAATTTTCGTTTTAAATGATATTTTATATGAAGATTTAGTTTATTTTCGTCAGATTATGGTTAAATACAATTAATAATTTTTTTATTTCTTGGTGTTTGTGATGAAGTGTTTTTATAAATTGTTGATTTTACGAAGTGTTATGTATTGATATGGTAGTATATATTATTTAAGTATGCTGGCATGTGTTGATTGGTGTTTTAATACAAGTTTGGGAAATGAAAAATTTGCCAAAATGTGGTTAATATGCGTTTTTTTCTTAAAATGAGCAAATTAAAATGTATCGCTCTCAGGTAATTCCAAGTGACCAAATCTTTAATATGTGGAGAAATATATGGCAGGATGATATAAAAGTGTGATGTTAAAGTTTAACCAAATATTGTTTGTGTGTGTGTGTTTGTGTGTGTGAGTGTGAGTGTGTGTGTGTGTTTAATTAATGAATATTAATAAAGTTTTCTTTCAACTTAAATATTTAAATTTGTTTTAAATTAACGTAGGTTCTTTATTTAATGGTAGAGAACAAAGTTTAGTTATAGGACGTTTGTATTCGCCTTGATGAGTTTCTCTGATGATGTCATCTGCTCCAGGATAAGTTTCCAACACTCGCCCAAGATTCCATTTTGAAGCGGAAAGTCTTTCGTCTTTGATGAGAAAGAGATCACCGACTTGGATTTGAGGTTGTTGTTTAAGCCATGTAGGCCGTTGCTGTAGACGTGACAAATATTCTGTCTGCCAATGATGCCAAAAGGTTTGTAAATTAAATTGAAGATTGAGTTCCTCAAATGTGAGTGTCCCATTTCCGACGATCCTTTTTAAGTGGTGTTTTACACTCTTAACACCAGTTTCCCATAATCCGCCAAAATGGGAGAAGCTGTAGGAATGAAATTCCACTTCGTTCCATTGGATGCTAAAACTATAGCAACTTCCTTCCAGTCATGAGTAGCGCCATTCAAATGGCGATGAAGTTCTACTTCAGCTCCTTTGAAGTTTGTTCCACAGTCACTATAGATCTGGCTTCATATTCCTCTCTGAGCTGCGAATCTGCGAAACGCTGCTAAACAGGCTTGTGTAGTGAGGTCATTTACGGCTTCCAGATGAATGGCCTTTGTTGCTAGGCACACGAATATTGCCAAATAGTCTTTATAGCACTTCGCACCGCGACTTTTCACTCACTCAATAATAAAAAAAAAAATATTGATTTGTAGGCAAGAAAATTGCAAATTTCACTCACTCAATTGGAAGAAAAAAAAAAAACATATATTTGCAGAACCTATTACAAATTTCACTGGCTTACCCACACACTCATTTGGAAAATAATATGTTTGCAAAATCAGCACAATATCACTTAAATCAGATAAAATGCAAATCTTAATTAAATACATTTTTAATAATAATTAAAACCATTGAAACGGAAAACTGAACTTAATGGAAAAATGTTCATAGATAAATTAATTTGCTAATACAAAAATATAAACACATACACAAATTTGACTCATTAATGTATAATGTAACACCCACTCACTCATACGAATTAATAAAAGAAAATACAGTCCACTTATGAAGACACACACACACACATACACACACACATACACACACACATACACACACACATACACACACATACACACACAAACACACACACATGCACACACACACACATTCAAATTAAAACTAAGAAATGCTATATATCCAGCACATATCCTGAATATTATCAAATATAACTCATCATTCATCAATTAAAACTCCACATTTCTAGATACGTGTACGAGGAAGTAAATTCTTAATCTCATAAAACCACTTATATTGAATTGAAATTAATACTAGGTACGGAAAAACAAAATGAATTTACCGTCAAAAGAATTAATTATAAAATGGATCAAACAAAATACCTATGTACAAAATTTATGTAAATATCAAATAAATTGAAAAGAAAAAGCATCCGTAAATAAATATTATCACTCATAACGCACCAGCTAATATTCACCCACATTGGCAGCCATTACAGTGATTCTCATTGCATATCAAAAAAACCCAAACTTGCATATATAAATATATTTGAACATACATAGGTAATTATGCAAAATGGGTACGAATAAAATTGAAATTTATTTAATTACGAATAAATAAGTTAAATGTAATAAAAGAAAGTGACCAGCACCAACTATCAGCTTCATAGTTTCTTTTTGTATAAAAACATATGTACTTGAATACTCATTGCATCAAATATATCGCATAACATAGAACACATGTATGTACATAAAAAATAAAAATAAAACGTAAACGATAACCAATCTTCAGGCAACTACCTATATAGTCTATTGACTTCATATCCACCTTTTTAAAAAAAAATTGTAAATAAAAAAAACACCGAGGGAAAAGGCACTAAAGAACAACACAACACAGATATTAAAAGACAGAAAGAAACTTCTTCAAACTAAACACATAACAGCTCTACAACACGAAATGCTATTTTTGTATGAAGGTACACAGATTCGTCGCCTTTATTTATGTACTCTACAAAAATATTACGAAATAACAATATTTAAACAACACGATTTGAATTATTACAACATCATACAAATTAAACAATAACAAATCATATTAAAAAAAAAATAAGAACAAAATAATACAACACGATCGCGGATCAATCACTTATCTCAACAACAACATGAAGTTGGAGGTTATTTGTATACTTGACGTTCGGACTTCGAATCTATTTTGAATTAATTTTCGAAGTTCGACTTATAAATTGTAACGTATAAGATTAACACGCTGCGAAATTTGAATAGTTAAAAATTCATATATTCTAATTCTTTTGAAATATATTTTTGTTATAATATATTAATAACATTTCTCGATTACACATACATAAAGAAGATTTTGCGAATGTTTTCGTGAACCATTTGGACAGACGCATAAGAAGCACATGCCATACACACGATCGTAAACTTCGTTCACTGGCGGGGGAGAATGTTGAATGCTGCCTCACCACCTACGTTATACACCTCCTCTGAACACGGCTAATGATGTGCAGACTCCAAACACTCACCAATTATTTATACCACTCATCCTAAATATGTCATAAATGTTTAAAGGTTATATGAAGGGCATAATACAAATCTCTCTGGATATTTTATATTGAAAGTTAACAGACGTGTTTTATTTGGAGATCTTTTGAGATATTTAAGAGTGCGATTTACTTTTTGGAAAATACCCTTTTAACGTCTAACATTTTGGTCCTTCGAGAGCCATAAAAGTGCGAAAGTGAAAGCGATTGTTGTAGTTTAATAAAGAAATAGTGTTGGCTGTTAAAACCTTTATATTAGAAATAAAAACACTACACACAAATTATTTTATTTAACACACTTTATTGTAAAAAACAAAAGGAGATGATGCTTGGTGGCGGCGAAGAACAATTGAATTAATAAAAAAAACGAATGTCAAAGTTGACTTTTCAGGTTGACGTTTCTTGATTTATGCGACTACGCATGGGCTTTCGCTGATGACTTCAGTGCAGGATTCACAATGGGTGCTTACACCAGTGGTACACATTGTGTTTACACTCGGTGTGTTCAACATTCTCCCCGGGCAATAGGCGTGTCGATAAAACAAAGGAAATCTTTTATCGGTTTATCTTCGAGAAACTGCTGTAGATTATCTTCTTTGACATGTAAAGACAAAAATGATTAATAATTTATATATTTTATTTGAAGGAAAAGAATTAGTTGAGGAATTTAATATTGGGTTAAACTGAAATTTCGTGTCCATGACTCCACAGTCATAAGGCTAGCTCATGTAGAAACTGAGTTGTAGTGTTGGCCCATCGTAAAAAAAGAACGCGTTGAATGAAATCTACGATAATACGGCGTCGGTTGTGTTGTTTTTTTTTGTGTGTAAATTTGTGTTCGTTAAAAAGTATAATTTGTGTGGTTTTTTTTTAGTGAAAATATAGGTAAAATTCCTTCTACGCAGTAGGCATTCCCAGGTAAGTCAAATATCCCAATATTTAGCAATTCTTTATAAATTTGTAGTTGTATAAAATTGTTTTTTTTTTCATTGAATTTATTGGTTGAATATATTTCGGGTGTTCCAGTTAAGGGTCGTTTTCACCACTCGTAGTTATTTTCCGTAGCAAAGTGGACTGTATTTGTGAATTTTCGTTTCAAATGATATTTTATATGAAGATTTAGTTTATTTTCGTCAGATTATGGTTAAATACAATTAATAATGTTTTTATTTCTTGGTGTTTGTGATGAAGTGTTTTTATAAATTGTTGATTTTACGAAGTGTTATGTATTGATGTGGTAGTAAATATTATTTAAGTATGCTGGCATGTGTTCATTGGTGTTTTTATACAAGTTTGGGAAATGAAAATTTGCCAAAATGTGGTTAATATGCGTTTTTTTCTTAAAATGAGCAAATTAAAATGTATTGCTCTCAGGTAATTCCAAGTGACCAAATCTTTAATATGTGGAGAAATATAAGGCAGGATGATATAAAAGTGTGATGTTTGTGTGTGTGTGTGTTTGTGTGTGTGAGTGTGTGTGTGTGTGTGTGTGTGTGTGTTTAATTTATGAATATTAATAAAGTTTTCTTTCAACTTAAATTATTAAATTTGTTTTAAATCAACGTAGGTTCTTTATTTAATGGTAGAGAACAAAGTTTAGTTATAGGACGTTTGTATTCGCCTTGATGAGCTTCTCTGATGATGTCATCTGCTCCAGGATAAGTTTCCAACACTCGCCCAAGATTCCATTTTGAAGCGGGAAGTCTTTCGTCTTTGATGAGAACGAGATCACCGACTTGGATTTGAGGTTGTTTTTTAAGCCATGTAGGCCGTTGCTGTAGACGTGACAAATATTCTGTCTGCCAATGATGCCAAAAGGTTTGTAAATTAAATTGAAGATTTTTCCATCGATCTACAAAACTTGTTTTTCCTAATATAAGGTCTGGTTCTGGAACTGTGTGCATTTCTGCTCCGATGAAGAAATGTGCTGGAGTTAGCGCTTGGAAATCATCGAGATTTTCAGTAAGAGGACAAAGAGGCCTCGAGTTTAAACACGCTTCGATTTGGGTTAGAAGTATGGCGAGTTCCTCAAATGTGAGTGTCCCATTTCCGACGATCCTTTTTAAGTGGTGTTTTACACTCTTAACACCAGCTTCCCATAATCCGCCAAAATGGGAGAAGCTGGAGGAATGAAATTCCACTTCGTTCCATTGGATGCTAAAACTATAGCAACTTCCTTCCAGTCATGAGTAGCGCTATTCAAAAGACGATGCAGTTCTACTTCAGCTCCTTTGAAGTTTGTTCCACAGTCACTATAGATCTGGCTTCATATTCCTCTCTGAGCTGCGAATCTGCGGAACGCTGCTAAAAAGGCTTGTGTAGTGAGGTCATTTACGGCATCCAGATGAATGGCCTTTGTTGCTAGGCACACGAATATTGCCAAATAGCCTTTATAGCACTTTGCACCGCGACCTTTCCATGCTTGAATGCTAATTGGACCAGCATAATCTACGCCGGTATGACAGAATGGTCTTGATATTGTTATTCTGGACATTGGCAATTGACCCATTCGCTGATGTGCAGGTTTGGTCCTGTAACGATAACATATGGTGCATTTATTGATGTATTTCTTAACGGCTCGCTTAGTTCGGAAAATCCAATATCTTTTCCGAATATAACCCATCATCAACTGAATACCTCCATATAGAGTTCTTTCGTGGGCTTCCCGAAGGATCAATTTTGTGAAGTGATGATTCGAATCCAGAATAATTGGATGGTGTTGGTCGTATGGCAAGTTAGCATTTTGTAATCTTCCCCCAACGCGAATAACTCCATATGTATCGATGACTGGACATAACGACACCATGCCTTTGGAATTTTGTATACCAGCAGGAAACATTTCCAATTGAGCAATTTTCGCTAAGATTTTGAGTGAGTCATCGAGTTCCGTTGGTGTAATTGATCCAGTATTCCAATGAGGTATGTAATCGGCTGAATTTTTTGTGAAATGCAATACTAAGGCTACAATCCTTTTTAATTTATCTATCTCAGATGACCAAAACATCAGTTCATTGATCGGATGATACTATTGTTTGACGTGATGCACATGTACAATTTGTTTATCGATTTCCATTGCAAAATTTTGTGGCTGAGTCGGGTACTGGAAATCTCAATCAGTCAGCAAAAATTAAGGACCATGCCACCAAAGTGTGTTGTTCAGCAAGGATGATGGAAGAACTCCTCTGGAAACCAGGTCTGCAGGATTGTGTTGAGTAGGAACATGTTTTCAAATATCTACGCAAGTCAGCCAGTGCATTTCTCCCGCTCTGTTTCGGACAAAGGTGTGTTGGTGAAGCTCTAATCCAAGAAAGCGTAATTGTGGAATCAGTCCATGCAAACGTTGTGGTATTTTTGTTTCCTAATACCTCGGCGACGTGGTGAAGCAATTTTGAAAAAATGACGGCTCCGCAAAGTTCCAACCGAGGAAAACTTACAGGTTGTGTTGGTGCAACCTTAGATCTGGCGATTATAAGATGCATTGTAGCTTTGCCTTTGCCATCCTTGACTCCGAGATACACAGCAACCGTATGCCTTCTCGGATACGTCGCTGAAACCGTGAAGTTCCACTCGAGAAATGTCTCCATTTGTTTCAACCCACCTTGGTAGTTGAATACTGTTAATTGCTTGCAAGTCTTCATAGAAAACATTCCACTGTTCCAGAAGCGATGATTCTATTGGCTCATCCCAAGACATTTTTCTTATCCACAGTTGCTGCATAAACATCTTTGCCTTTATGATAGATGGTGCAATCCATCCCATCGGATCAAAAAGACGTGCTATAATGGAGAGTATAAACTTTGTTTATAAATAAATTTTGTTGGCTGTGAGTTTACTGGAGGAATATATTGGAAAAAAAAATTGATCAACAAAAGGAAGCCAGTGGACCCCGAGTGTCTTAACACGATCCGAATCATCTGACGGCAAAGCGAATGATGGCTCTCGTTCTTGAGGTGGAATTCCTACAAGTAGCTCGTCAGCATTGGAGGTCCACTTTCGTAAGTTGAATCCAGCGGTTTCTAACGTTGATTTAATTTCCTTTATTTTCTCCTCAGCTTCTGAAACCGTGTTGGCTCCGGAAATCAAATCATCAACATACATCTCGTTACGGATCATCGTGTTAGCTAGCTGACTATGTGGATTATCCTCTGCCAATTTCTGCAAAGTTCGAATAGCCAAATATGGAACGGCCGCTGTCCCAAAGGTAACTGTATTTAGCCTATAAATTTTGATAGGACTATCAATTTTAATTCTCCATAACATAAGTTGATAATTTCTGTCTTGCTCCGTTATCCAGATTTGCCGATACATTTTCTCAATGTCGGCTGTAAATGTATATCGATTCAATCTCCAACGAAGAATTATATCACAGATGTTTTGTTGAAGAGCCGGCCCTACCATCATTACATCATTCAAGGAAACTCCACTGGAAGTTTTGAAAGATGCATCGAACACCACCCTCAGTTTTGTTGTTGAACTAATTTCTTTGATGACGGCATGGTGTGGCAAGAAATAATGTTTGTTTTCCGTCAAAGCATCTTTGTCGACCTCGTTCATGTGGCCCAATAAAATGTACTCTTCGATGCAAGTTGAATACTGTTTATGAAGTTCTTCATTATCCTTGAGACGCCGCTCTAAACTTTGAAATCGACGTAAAGCACCTTGAAACGAGTCACCAAAAACAGGAGATACGATTCCTTTAAACGGTAGAGTAATTTTGTATCTTCCATCAAGTGCACGTTTTGTGTTTTTTATAAAGTGCTCTTCACATTCAATATCCTCTGGTTTCTGAAATTTCATAAAAGGCGTTTCTTCCACTTCCCAGAATTTCTTAAGCTGCGATTCAATGTCTATTGTTTGCATAAAACTTCTGACTGATTGTGATTGATGTGCAATTGGGGCTTTTCCAAACAAAATCCATCCAAGTGTTGTTTTTTGCATAACTGGTAACGATTTGTCTTTTGGCTGAATTAAATCCGGCAACAAAAGTTCGGATAGAACATCACTGCCTAGCAAGAGATCAATCTTAGATGATTTGTAAAATTCGGGATCAGCCAAAACGAAGCCGTTGAGATGGTCCCAATGCTCAATACTGAGGCTTCGGGCCGGAAGATGCCCAGACAGTGACTTAAAGATAAACGCCTGCGTTGTTGTCGCAAAAGAGGAATACTGCGAAGCCAAGGTAATATCCACGATTCTTAGACAAGTGCCACTGCTGACCAAACCCAGCCCGGAAACCTCTGTATGAGTTGGCATAGATTTCAGTTGAAGTAACTGGGCAGCACATTCCGTGATGAAAGATGCTTCAGATCCGGAATCCAACAATGCCCCCAACGATGACTTGACTTTCACAAGAGCGGTTGCCAGTAAAAGTTGTGAGTTTTTGTTTGGGAAAGCATAATGCAAGTGATGAGAAGCTACGATATTAGACGAGGACGGTTGTCTAGTAGAAGCCTGGAATGGAGTCGCTTCAGCATTCATAGTTGAAGATTGAGAATTCTGGTTAGTATTCTGTTGTTTTCCTTGATTGTGTGAACTGTTACTACTTCTTGATTGTTGGTGTAAGGTCTGAAAAGAGTTATTGTAATTTGGTTGTGATCGTGAAGGTTGTTGGCTTGGCTGAAAAGGAACATTAGTTGAATGCAATAAGCTATGATGTGGTTGTTGGCAATGATAACACCTACGACCACTAGGGCAGTTATCTGATGAATGATTATATCCTAAACAGTTTCGACACAAACCTAACTTGTTTATAACCTGACAACGATCTGTAAAACTCATTTTCAGGAATTTATTGCATCTTCTTACCGCATGTTTACTTTTTTGACATATCTTGCAGGTCAGCTTTGACTTATCCTCCTGTGCAAAGAATGATTGCTTGTGAGAAGCGTTCCGTGCAGTGCTGGATGTCCCTGCCCTGGAGGGTGCTGTTGATCCACTGCTTCCAACGTCCTGAATCTGTTCTCCAAAAAAGACGTGAATTCTTGGAATATAGACAACTCTTTGGGTGATTCCTTTCCATTTAGGTTTTCTTCCCATATTTGTTGAACTTTGGCAGGTAATTTTCTCAACAAAACAAAAATTATTACTGGGTCTAAATGTTTTACTTCGATTTTCAGATTGGATAGGCTGTGTACCACTTGTGTCGATGTATAACGGAGATCTCTAATCGACTCAGCACGTTCCTGGTTCAACGACGGCATATTGAAAAGGCTGTTCAACTGGATGTTGACGAGGACACGCGGGTGATCATACCGATCCTTCAGAATCGACCATGCTTTCTGGTAATTCTGACCCTGAGTTTTGAGAGTGAAAAGCAGCTTCTCTGCGTCTCCTGTTAAACTGGTTTTTAGATAGTGCATCTTTTGTATTTCAGACAGCAATATTTTACTGTCAACGAGAGACACAAAAAGATCGTGGGAATTTTGCCATGCTTCATATTTTCCATCGAACACTGGTATTTTAATGGCAGGTAATTGCACATCCTCGGTTGTAATACATTATGTCTTAACCTCACTTCTTTCGCTAGCTAGCCTGTACTCGATGTACTCATCACGAATCTTTTCGTACGTCGAATCTACTACTTCCTGTGGTTCTTTATCTTCTTGAAGATTAGCAATATAGTCGTCGTATATTTTCGATGCCGCAGACCTGTTAGCTGATTTGGATTTGAACAAACACTTTTCTTTTTTTTCAAAACTTGCGAAATCTTTGTTTATTGTTTTTAATTTTGTGGAAAGTTTTTTCGTTGCCATTTTGTTTAAAATATATGATAATAAAGTAAAAGTGTAAGAAAAAATCACTTACATTGAAATCCACAAAATGGTGGCGTTCGATCCTCGTGGTAGCCTTAATCCCTCGTTGACACACTGAAATTTTGATCCTGTTTTATTTCTAAAATCCTCGTTTAAAATTTCTTCGGCTTTTGGAGGCTCGAAGGACCAAATGTTGGCTGTTAAAACCTTTATATAAGAAATAAAAACACTACACACAAGTTATTTAATTTAACACACTTTATTGTAAAAAACAAAAGGAGATGATGTTTGGTGGCGGCGAAGAACAATTGAATTACTCGTAATAAAAAAAACGAATGTCAAAGTTGACTTTTCAGGTTGACGTTTCTTGATTTATGCGACTACGCATGGGCTTTCGCTGATGAATTCAGTGCAGGATTCACAATGGGTGTTTACACCAGTGGTACACATTTTGTTTACACTCGGTGTGTTCAACAAATAGAAAAAAAAAAGACAAAGTGAAGCAACAGTGCTGCCGCGCTTTTCCCTTTATTTTTCCAAAAATTGTTTGTTTATTATCATTTACAGTTAAAACATTAAATTCAACACCACACTGTACATTATTTGCTGAAGTTTAAGATAAACCCTGAAGATTTGCCACAAAGGAGTCCCGGGAGAGTGTTGCATCCTGCATGCTGCGTCACGTCATACGTCGGTGCTACATTGAAATAAAGGAATGCTAAAAGTGAGTACTTTTACTTACATTCATACTTTATACACATACATTGTCTTAAGAAATGGTTGAGTGGAAGATGGACTCCATCAAAGTCATTAAAATACATGTAAGCAAATCTCTTACCAATATGAGAAATTTGGAAAGATGATGGACCCCAGTCATCGAACAAAAAATTACACCCTTACTCTTATCCAGATGTTGGAAGGAGATTTATCGGCGGTTGAAAAAAGATTTGATGATATCCTACACGATAAAGAAATTTCAAAGGAAGATTTGAATGCTTTAAAAGATATCGTTGATGGAACAAAGGACATTTACCAACGCTACAAACAGAAACTTTTCAATGAATTAAAGAAATATTCAACACTCTCAACACTGCTCGTCAAAGAAAATTCTGGAGAACTTCTGAATTCACCAGCAATTCAAAATCTAGCTTCTACACATTCAAGCAACAATAACAACACATGTATTAGAAATCACAATCATGTTCTTATTTTGACCAATTGCAACACGATTCAAATACACAACAATCCTTCGCTGAGCAAAACTCACCCAACACAGATAACGTTCACCCAATAATGTCTACACAAAATTCATTGCACTCAAACACTCAGATCTATCCACCCATTCAAACCCAGTCAAAACCGAATCAATATTCATTTACTCACCCAAACGAAAACATTCAAGTTCAACTCATATCTCAAACACTCCATTTACCAATTATTCGTACATGCACAATTATCACTACATGTAAATCAAAGTTAGCCGATATTTCTTTTAAAAAAGTGAATGAGGAATTGCCAAGTAGGCATCTTGGACTTTCATTTCCTATCAAAGGTAATCGACATCTAGGAACTAAATCTAAAACACAACACACATTCAACTTGGTCGTTCATCAAGAAGAAAGACAACAATTCGTCAACACTACACTACACAAAAACTATAATTTAGAAAATGTTGAATGCATCTACATTGACATCAACTCAAAACTCAAGCTAATCTTACGCAAGATGTTAGACGATATTTACAGCCGCAATTTTCAATTACCATTCACTTTCGATCCTCTTTCTACATTTGAAGCACCTGAAAGCATGATAAAATATACGAAAAGCTTCATCAATATTTTTCAAATTACAACTCAAATTTGGAATTACTTACTTTTCGAATATTGAAGAGTAACTCGTTATCTTCAAAGGTCAGTCAGTACACTTGTTCATTAAAAGTGTATCCATTCAGCTCATTATTGCTTTCAAAGTTAAATCATCATAATAATTGTATCATTGCTAAACCTTCAGTTTGCATTTCTTTTGCTAAAGAAAAAAATATTAATCTTTATTCAACTAAAACACATCTACATATATAATATTAATTCTCCGTCACCTTTAAAACACAAGTTTTCTCCAAAAACAAGTAGTTTTAAGTCGATGATATTTACAAAATACAACTTCACAAGTAAAACAGATTCATCAATAATATGTTTGCAAGATCAGCACATTATCACTTTAATCAGATAAAATGCAAATCTCAATTAATTAAATTATTAATAATAATTAAAACCATTGAAAAGGAAAACTGAACTTAATGGAAAAATGTTCATAGATAAATTAATTTGCTAATACAGAAATATAAACACATACACAAATTCGACTCATTAATGTATAATGTAACACCCACTCACTCATATGAATTAATAAAAGAAAATACAGTCCACTTATTGAAAGTTATCAGACGTGTTTTATTTGGAGATCTTTTGAGATATTTAAGAGTGCGATTTACTTTTTGGAAAATACCTTTTTAACACCAAACATTTTGGTCCTTCGAGAGCCATAAAAGTGCGAAAGTGAAAGCGATTGTTGTAGTTTAATAAATAAATAGAAAAAAAGAAAGACAAAGTGAAGCAACAGTGTTGTCACGCTTTACCCTTTATATTGTCAACCATTGTTTGTTTATTATCATTACAGTTAAAACATTAAATTCAACACCACACTGTACATTATTTGCTGAAGTTTAAGATAAACCCTGAAGATTTGCCACAAAGGAGTCCCGGGAGAGTGTTGCATCCTGCATGCTGCGTCACGTCATACTTCGGTGCTACATTGAAATAAAGGAACGCTAAAAGTGAGTACTTTTACTTACATTCATACTTTATACACATACATTGTCTTAAGAAATGGTTGAGTGGAAGATGGACTCCATCAAAGTAATTAAAATACATGTAAGCAAATCTCTTACCAATATGAGAAATTTGGAAAGATGATGGACCCCAGTCATCGAACAAAAAATTACACCCTTACTCTTATCCAGATGTTGGAAGGAGATTTATCGGCAGTTGAAAAAAGATTTGATGATATCCTACACGATAAAGAAATTTCAAAGGAAGATTTGAATGCTTTAAAAGATATCGTTGATGGAACAAAGGACATTTACCAACGCTACAAACAGAAACTTTTCAATGAATTAAAGAAATATTCAACACTCTCAACACTGCTCGTCAAAGAAAATTCTGGAGAACTTCTGAATTCACCAGCAATTCAAAATCTAGCTTCTACACATTCAAGCAACAATAACAACACATGTATTAGAAATCACAATCATGTTCTTATTTTGACCAATTAAAATTCATTGCACTCAAACACTCAGATCTATCCACCCATTCAAACCCAGTCAAAACCGAATCAATATTCATTTACTCACCCAAACGAAAACATTCAAGTCCAACTCATATCTCAAACACTCCATTTACCAATTATTCGTACATGCACAATTATCACTACATGTAAATCAAAGTTAGCCGATATTTCTTTTAAAAAAGTGAATGAGGAATTGCCAGGTAGGCATCTTGGACTTTCACTTCCTATCAAAGGTAATCGACATCTAGGAACTAAATCTAAAACACAACACACATTCAACTTGGCCGTTCATCAAGAAGAAAGACAACAATTCGTCAACACTACACTACACAAAAACTATAATTTAGAAAATTTTCAATGCATCTACATTGACATCAACTCAAAACTCAAGCTAATCTTACGCAAGATGTTAGACGGTATTTACAGCCGCAATTTTCAATTACCATTCACTTTCGATCCTCTTTCTACATTTGAAGCATCTGAAAGCATGATAAAATATACGAAAAGCTTCATCAATATTTTTCAAATTACAACTCAAATTTGGAATTACTTACTTTTCGAATATTGAAGAATAACTCGTTATCTTCAAAGGTCAGTCAGTACACGTGTTCATTAAAAGTGTATCCATTCAGCTCATTATTGCTTTCAAAGTTAAATCATCATAATAATTGTATCATTGCTAAACCTTCAGTTTGCATTTCTTTTGCTAAAGAAAAAAAATTAATCTTTATTCAACTAAAACACATCTACATATATAATATTAATTCTCCGTCACCTTTAAAACACAAGTTTTCTCCAAAAACAAGTAGTTTTAAGTCGATGATATTTACAAAATACAACTTCACAAGTAAAACAGATTCATCAAGCGTTTAAGCCTTCAAAGAAATTTAAATCTTCGTACTTCTCTTTTGTGTGAAGCTCGAGTGAATTTTAGAAAATTCCTTGTCGAGGTGCTTAAAATACTAAACGAGCTAAGCATGCTTCTAGTAAATGTAGAAATCTGCTTTAGCCTAAGATCACTTCTTAGAAACAGTAAAAGCAATTACACCAGCACGCTTTCCATCACCTGAAGTAAAATTGGCAAACAAAAAATCAATAAATAGAAAATACTTCAAACAATGCTGAAATTTGGATTAGAAAATTTCATACTTAATATAATCTAATCATTTAAAAACCATACCAATTACTCAACACAGAAATAATTTAAATTAAATTTTAAAACTTAAGAATGAAATACTTAAAACTCTAAAACAGAAACAAAAAAACTCTAAAACAGAAAACAAATATGCGCTATCAAAACTTCAACTTCATTCATAATTTAACATTATGAAACATGTGCACTCACGCTTTCAAAAGCTTAAAACACAGGCAACATGGATTATTAAAAAAAAGGTTATTAAAAAAAGGTGATACCAAGTTGAAACAACACTCAAACAATTATACTGGGTAATGCCAAATCATCATTTTGAACTAAAACGAAAACATTGAATAATGATTTCTTACTCACTCACTCATTTATTAAACAAAATCTCGCATTTGTGGCACTCATGCCAATGTGCACTCACTCACTCAATAAAAAAAATATTGATTTGTAGCTTTGTATATAAACTTCATAGTAATATCATGGAGTCGTTTTTATTTACGCGCTGTTTGTCCAGTGGTGCGCTCGCGTCGCTAAAGTTGCTTCAACATTTTGAAAATTGTGTTCATAACAATGGCATTAGTATCTGGTTTGGTTGTTGGTTTATGAGTATGGATTCTCTTTTTTCCTTTGCTATGAAACAGTTTCGAAATGCAATGGTGGTTGTTTTTTTTTCTTAGATTTTTGTTCGCTCCTCTTTTTTCCCCGCGTTCGTCTTTTCTTTCGTTCTTGATGAATGAATTTTTGTTTGTATTTAGATATTTCTTCTGTTTGTAAAACAAAAAAATATATGAATGATGGTTTCAAGCAGAGATTATAAATATAATAATAATTAATAATCTCTTGTTTCAAGGTAAACTTTTTTATTTTATAAATTTGTGTATTTTGACTTCTGGGGGTGGAGAATATTTATTTCGTTTCATTTTTTTTTTCAGTAGGTATGAAAATTATAATAAATAGGTATACCTACCTTTTAGGTAAATAACAGAGGTGATTTAATTGAAAAAAAAAATGTTTCAATTAACAATTTGGAAAAGAAAAGAACACAAATACCATAATAATTTCAAAAAAGTATTTACCTATTAGTTTAAACTTCAAAAAAATTATTTATGTGGATGTCTCTAGCTGATTTTCTTTTCGTAAGGGTAGGTACCTACCTGGATTAGGTAGATTAATTTATTTGTATTTGCGAGAAAGTTAGAGCTAGTATGTTTGTTTTAGATACAAACATTTCTTCAGGAGAAACCAATTTTTGGATGATATATGATATGGGTATATATATGGGTATATACATACATATGTAGATAATTTTAATTTCTAAAAAATATCCTTTGAATACCATTTGATTGATATACATAGGTATGTAATCATAGTAGGTGCTTTTGCGGCCATTCCAAAGCGTTTTTTATAAGAAGGTTATATTGTTCACGAAACTCTGTGGTTTTTAAGAATTCATCACAGAGTAGATGACACATATGCTTCCCCAAAAAAATAATTAAATGTAGCAAGTTTATACCTATGTACAAAAAAATAGATGGTTACGGAGTAGACACGTTCAATTTATAGATTTCCGGCCTTTTTCTTAAGAGTGTTCCGGATGGCGATTTTGAGAAAAAAAGATTGTGAAGCGCGTAGTTGTCCGATCAAAATGAAAACACATCTTTGACAGTCAGTTTCCTATAGCTAACAGTATTTTTTGAAGTTTTTTTTTCTAGTGGATATAAATTCAATTTATTTTCATTTAGTATATAATTATAATTATATCATTTGACATTGATATTTTAAGTTCTTAAAAGGCACTTTACAGTTACTTTTACAAAATGATTTTTTTAGTGCATAAATACCCCTACAAGTGACCAATTAGTAAAAATAAAAAGTTTTATAAAACAGAGAAGGTATGTTATGAAAGTGAAAAACGACCTTATATATATGCAAAAAAAAAGTTAGCAAATTACTGGTTTTGTTCAGTTGGGAACACTCTTAAAGTTAAAAATTGTGCGCAGCCCATCAAGATAGAAGTTGATTTTCTTACACACTTTTATTAAGCTTACATATTCTAAGAACCATCTTTGGTGTAATGCTTACTTTCATTTTACTTTAATACAAAATATTAAAGATGGTAACGGAGAAGATAGCTAATAGCTAATGGTAACGGAGGAGACACGTACGATTTAAAATTCATTTTTTATTCCTAGGTATATAATTTTATTTGAATTTTTAAATTATTGCCATCAATGAGAAAAGTAATCAAGGTTACTAAATCAAATTTGTGTAAAATTTAATAGAAATCGGTTAACGTTTACATCGTACACAATACATGGGGTTTCCACAGTCTTTACTCAGCAAAGTTGTAAAAGTTTATGGAAAATCTTTCAACTTGGCACATAAATTAGGTAAGGTGTATTAATAAAATATTTTCAACAATTTTGTTCGTAAAACTTTTATTCGTGAATTATACAAAATTTGGTCAATTCAGCAAATATTTCGTAGGAAAAATTCGATACGTAAATTGTGCATAACAAACACTTCGTGCTATATACAAAAGGCCTTTCGTAATTTGTCTTGAACAAATTTTAACTCATATGCACGAAATATTTCGTTCGATGATAAGGAGAAGTTTTATTTTTTTCTATTGTAGTCATTTTACTTACGATATAACAACAAAATATTTTTTAAATAGTACCAATGTTAATGGACATTCATTTGAAAAATTTCAAAATATCCCGATTCCGTAAATGATTATGCGTATATAAACATTATCAGCCGTATTTATAAAGAACATTCAAGGGCTTCGTAACTTTAAAATGCCTCTAAATTGCTCTTAAGTGCGAAATCTGTATCTATAATCAATTTTCACTTTTAAGCAGCGTTACTTATATGCATCTTAACTTAAATACCATTCACTGCGTTTAAAGGTTACTTAAAGCCATCTTAAACATATTTTGACATTCGAGACCAATTTTTTTTTGTTTTTATTACAGAGATATAGGTACGAGTACCTATACCTAGGTATGTATGTAAGTACTTTTAATATTTTGCTGCAGATACCTAATGAAAGTTTAAAGATTTTGTTTGCTTTAATAAATTGAATTGTAAAATAAATTGTATCGATTTATTAACATATTTTTTTGTAAAAAGGCCAGGGTGTGAATTAAAAAATTAAATAATAAGGTTTCTGAATAGAAACATAAAAGCATCACAAACCAAAATGCAATCATGTTTCTTTTCGTTTGCATTTATTATTGCTTCTCTTTTTCTCATATAAATACATATGCTCATCTTTTGGTTGCACTGTTTGCAATCTGTCAAAAAACAGCTGATATGAATATGTATTAGTGAGTTTTCTCACGTTACGTTACATTTCAATCGTTTAGTTAAGTAGCAATGGAAATTTGATTTTAGATGAGGATTTAAGTAACGTGATTTAAAGACAAATTAAATATATAAGCAAACTTAACTAAATAACCTCTAAGAGGCATTTTAAGAAAATCTAATGAATTCGGCTGTATTTGCTTTTCAATCGTTAAAGTGTTGGGTCGTGACTCGTGAGAGAGTAGATACAGTAGTTAAAGTAGGAATATTTTTAACACTAATTTGTATAATAATTCTTTTTCTATTACCTTTTATAGTATCAATATTAACTTGAAAATGTTCTGTAAGTACATTAGTGTTATAGGTTCAAAAAAATTTCATGAATTACTGTTTTCGGATATCTACTATCAACTTCCAGCCTATCCCATCTAAGACCATCATCCTTTTTAAGACGTACTGCCTCTTGCAACAAAGTGAAAAATCCTTCAGTAAATATTGTTTTCCCTCGTTAAAAGAGATCCTAGAATTATAGGTCGTCTATCTTTCTGTCGACTTACAAGTTGCAACACGTACACAGGAAAACTTTTAAATAAGTCATCCTCTCTCAACTCTCCACGAGTTTTTAGTAAAATATTTGTATTAACATATAATGACAATATAATTTATACCCAAAGATTTCGTACAATACACAAAATATCCCAAAATATTTTGTAAGTATGTTCTACAAAATTTTTGAGAAAATATTTCGTAAATTCAACTTAATTTTATTTGTAAAAATACAAGAATTTCTTAGCATTCACGAATGAAATAGACAATGCTATTTGTAATTTAACGAAAGTCAATTAGTGTATATTAAGAAAAATATTTGCGGTTTTCCACCACGAAAGTCAAATAAACGAACTTTTTAGTTAAACGCACTAATTATTTTTTTGGGTGTAGATATTTATTGAATTCAAAAAATCAATATCCTACAAAATTACATCTATTGATTTTTATAAGGTAGGTACCTACATATTTTCTTTTTCAAATTGTAACTGAAAATATTAATATATTCTATTTTTAAATTAAAAAACTTCCCCATTAACTTATGCCTACATCATTTCTTTTAGCAATTTTCTTTACTAACTGAAGAAATAAATAAACAAATAAAACAAACACACCCACTACTCACCCTTAAAAATCAAAACGAAGAAATTTTTCAAAACAACTTTACAATATATGTTAGGTACCTATCTACATACATTCATATTGGCTCATTCCGAACAGAAATCCTTTAAATTATAACAAAAATGAAAACTCTTGCCACTATTTAAAGATCGAGGAGAACAATAATAAAGGTATACTTCTGCAAGTGTACACATGCACCTGCACAAAAAAGGACAAGGGAAAGCTACAAATTAAAAAAAAAAAAACAACCGCCAACAAGGCTACCATAATGTTTTCCCCCCGCAAACAAGAGAAATCCACCAACTTTTCTTTAAAATATTTGTATGCCTCCCAAAAATTCTGAAAAGAAAATACGAAATAAAATTCTTTTCAAGATCGAGGCATATGAAAATAAAATATACACATGCACACGCAGATGTGCAAAAAAGGGATAGAGCAAGAGTAAAAAAAATCATCAGAACGATAACGTCACATAACAAACCATCCACCCCACCAACCATCCAACAGAACGAACCACGGACGGCGACCAGCCTGCCTATACGACCTACCTACAATAAACAACAAGAAATTTATTCATTTCTGAAGCGCTGAGCGGCGACCAACCCCTAACCAATGCATTCTTATGACTGAAAATAAAAATACAAAAACACACAAAAGTAGATGAAGAAAAATGAAAAAAAAACATCCAAATCAGAGAATATCAATTACCAAGAAGCCAATCCTTGGCTGTCATCCGGCTTTGCCTACAAACTGAAACACGCACACATAGACAGTTGGGCTAAGTCCACCACTAGGTTTTTGCACACATTGACAGTTGGCATCGACCCACCACTGATTTATTCGCACACATAGACAGTTGGCATCGACCCACCACGAATATGTCGGTTATTTTTGAAAATCTTCAGTTATTTTGAAATTCACTTGGGCTGCAATGGGCTTGTTCAAAAAGTATAAAAAAGGGAGAAATTATATATATAGTGCTGACCGGACCTTATGAAAATAAGTTGTGGTTTTTTTTTTAAATGTAAATTGTAGTCGCTTTTTACTAATTCCCGCCTGTCTGGAAAATAAATATCTTTAGTTACTTTTTTTTCGATAAACAGTTTGTCTCTTCTGTTTTTTTTTCTTTTCAACTCCCGAAATGTATAAGGAATTGTAGAAAATTTACTAAAATAACTTACAGTGAGTAAGAAGAAAGTTTTAAATAATTTTGCGAAATGAAAAAAGATATTCACAATCTAAAATTTTGGCATATATACTACGCTTATATGTGTTGTTAAACCTGCTTGAAGCTCGCGTCATTTTTTGTAAGCCTGGGTTGAGTCGAAATGAGCTTGATTTGACTAGATCTCGTTCGAGGAGCGGAGTCGAGTCGAAATTTGTGACGAAAAACCGGGATTAAAGAGATGGTCTTACAGATATTGCATTATGGTCTGTTTATTTGCTTGTTTGTGGGCAAATATAGTTTTGCTTTAATAATCGTCGAGCATCAGCTAACCAGTTTTAATTAATTAGTTAAAATTACTGAATATTGGATTAAATAACTCTACAATGAGCCCTATAGTTTTTGATCAATTGGTTATTAATAATGATAATATTAATATAATGCATATTTAACCGTTTTCATAAGAGCCCAAATGAGGTAATTTTGCAAATTACAGAAAAAGTGTTTTCATCTGTAAATTGGTATTTCTTTTGACAGCTCATTTCATTTTTTGAGTTTCAACCCTGCCTGTAAATCACTTTTTGTTGTTAATTTTTTAATTCAGTTTTAACATTTTCGTTCAAAATCTTTTCAGAGCTATTCAAAATGTGCCCAATTCGGTGTGTTCGTTAGGTTTTGACTTAATTTCCTAGAAAATTGTGTGCAAGTTTGGTTGAAATTATCTCATTTCGAAATTTGAATTTGTGTGGAAAATGAGATGATTTCGTATCAAATTTGAAAATTTTCAACGAAATTTCCTCATTTGGTCTAACGAAAACGTAGTATTAAGGCTCTCCAAAACCAACACGAATACCGATTGATTCGCAGTGAATCATTCACAATAGTACAAAATATGACAAAAACATAGACAATACTTAACAACAACAAAAATTCATCGTCACTCCTTGTTGGCGTTGGCTTGGGAGAGCCTTTAGTTTGTTTTACTTCATTTCTATTTTGATTATACTAGTAAACATGGTCACGCTAGGAGCTACTAGCCATTTTATAATTTTAATTCAGTTTGTCACCCGAGCATATTTTTATTATTTCTCATTACTGTAAGCCAAAATGCTTTAGGTTTGTATTTATTAATTAATCTATTATATCTATCTATGTATTTATTTAACGATATGTGTTCGTATTAATTGAACAGGGTTATTGTTTTGATCCATAGCTCCGCACTTTTAGCTCACTGATTTTGTGGTTTAACTGAGGATGGTTCAAGCATGTAATTGACTTTTATAACTTACATGAAACCTAAATCATCATTAAAACCCAGTTAATCTACAGAAATTGATGGATTAAAAATTTTTTGAACCACGGAGCATTGTTTAGCCCCGACGTCGTTTTTTTCGTCAAAGCTCATTCAGACAAGGAAAAAACACACCTAATGTGAACCTGGCCCTAGTTGGGTTTCTATTTGTTGAACACGTCCCGTGGTCAAAATTATTCACCTCGGTCTGTCAATTAGATGTCAAAACAAAACAAAATACATGGTGTTCCCTATTTCATGCAGGATAATTTATGAAATGATATTAAAAAAAATCGTATGGGAAGGGGGGATTATTTATCCGCTTTTAGATAAGAGTAGTAACTTTCTTAAAAAAAAAATTGAAAATCAACGGCACTACTAACTTGCAACTTGCAATGTTATGCTCTTTATTTTTGTTTAATTAACTTTTTTGAATTTTACGACCAAATATATTTAAAATGAAAATAACTAAAAAATAAGACAACAGCTAGAAGGTCATGCTAAAATTTCTTAAAACCATTCTCGAATCAATTTTTCTAATTAAGTTGTTTCGTAATCATTTAAAAAAAAAAATAATTATACAACTTAAAACTTAAAAAAAGTTAATGTATTTGTTAAAACTATTTCATTTCTTTTATAGTATGAAGTAAAATTTCAGTAATAAGTATTCAGTACTCCTATTAAACACTCAAAACCAAATGCTTAGATGTCATGAAGTTTAAAAAATTAATTTTAAAATAGCTATTGCTGTTTTATTATCTGCAAAAGAGGGCTGGATTTACTTTTAACACGTGCTACGAAAACGATTTTGAAAACTCCTAATTATTTCTTTTTTGTACTAAAGTTAAATCCAGATCAAAACCTGAATCCCGAAAGAAGATAATAAAACCCACCTGACATCAACTTTAATACTTATAAATTGTAAATTGACAGTTTAGTGGAGTTTAAACAAAAAAACTAAAGTTCTGGTGTCAGGTTGCAGAAAAACTATTCTTTTATTTCTTATTTTTCTTAACTATTTTTTTCCTTAGAATATATCCAACAATAATTTTAAAATTATTCTGGATGAAGAAATGGCCACCCTGTATAATATGCGAGATGCATTAAAGATATTTGGAAATCTGTGTGATTGAAGACATTTTATGGATTCAGTTTTTGTATTTTATTATAATCGTGGATGAATATTAACTGACAATTACAATTGCTTGTGCGTTTTAAATTAATTAAACAATTTCACATCGATGTTTTTGCTATCAGCCGAAGTAACATTCTCAAATTATTTTTCCAATTTTCAAAGAAAAAAAACTGAGCTGTCAAAACAAATAAATCTCACCGCGTTACATTGTTGTTGCAATTCACATCTATTCATCGACACGAAGTGAAATTACAAATACAACAATGTAAACAAATGGGTTTTGGAGGGTGAAACGTACGAAAGATTGGCTTCTTGGTACTTGATATTCTCTGATCCAAATGTTTCCCTCAACATTTTGTGTTGAGAGTAGGCAAGCTGTTTGACCGTTAGTTGACGCTAAAATCAGCCATGTTCATGATATTACTATAAAGTTTATATACAAAGTTTGTAGGCAAGAAAATTGCAAATCTCACTCACTCAATTGGAAGAAAAAAAAAAAACATATATTTGCAGAACCTATTACAAATTTCACTCGCTTACCCACACACTCATTTGGAAAATAATATGTTTGCAAAATCAGCACAATATCACTTAAATCAGATAAAATGCAAATCTTAATTCAGTAAATTATTAATAATAATTAAAACCATTGAAAAGGAAAACTGAACTTAATGGACAAAATGTTCATAGATAAATTAATTTGCTAATACAGAAATATAAACACATACACAAACTCGACTCATTAATGTAACACCCACTCACTCATACGAATTAATAAAAGAAAATACAGTCCACTTATGAAGACACACACACACACACACATACGCACACACACGCACACTCAAATTAAAACTAAGAAATGTTATATATCCAGCACATATCCTGAATATTATCTTTGTATATAAACTTCATAGTAATATCATGGAGTCGTTTTTATTTACGCGCTGTTTGTCCAGTGGTGCGCTCGCGTCGCTAAAGTTGCTTCAACATTTTGAAAATTGTGTTCATAACAATGGCATTTGTATCTGGTTTGGTTGTTGGTTTATGAGTATGGATTCTCTTTTTTTTTTTGCTATGAAACAGTTTCGAAATGCAATGGTGGTTGTTTTTTTTTTTTCTTAGTTTTTTGTTCGATCCTCTTTTTTCCCCGCGTTCGTCTTTTCTTTCGTTCTTGATGAATGAATTTTTGTTTGTATTTAGATATTTCTTCTGTTTGTAAAACAGAAAAATATATGAATGATGGTTTCAAGCAGAGATTATAGGTAAATATAATAATAATTAATAATCTCTTGTTTCAAGGTAAACTTTTTTATTTTATAAATTTGTGTATTTTGACTTCTGGGGGTGGAGAATATTTATTTCGTTTCATTTTTTTTTTTCAGTAGGTATGAAAATTATAATAAATAGGTATACCTTTTAGGTAAATGACAGAGGTGATTTAATTGAAAAAAAAAAATGTTTCAATTAACAATTTGGAAAAGAAAAGAACACAAATACCATAATAATTTCAAAAAAGTATTTACCTATTAGTTTAAACTTCAAAAAAATTATTTATGTGGATGTCTCTACCTGATTTTCTTTTCGTAAGGGTAGGCACCTACCTGGATTAGGTAGATTAATTTATTTGTATTTGCGAGAAAGTTAGAACTAGTATGTTTGTTTTAGATACAAACATTTCTTCAGGAGAAACCAATTTTTGGATGATATATGATATGGGTATATATATGGGTATATACATACATATGTAGATAATTTTAATTTCTAAAAAATATCCTTTGAATACCATTTGATTGATATACATAGGTATGTAATCATAGTAGGTGCTTTTACGGCCATTCCAAAGCGTTTTTATAAGAAGGTTATATTGTTCACGAAACTCTGTGGTTTTTAAGAATTCATCACAGAGTAGATGACACATATGCTTCCCCAAAAAAATAATTAAATGTAGCAAGTTTATACCTATGTACAAAAAAATAGATGGTTACGGAGTAGACACGTTCAATTTATAGATTTCCGGCCTTTTTCTTAAGAGTGTTCCGGATGGCGATTTTGAGAAAAAAAGATTGTGAAGCGCGTAGTTGCCCGATCAAAATGAAAACACATCTTTGACAGTCAGTTTCCTATAGCTAACAGTATTTTTTGAAGTTTTTTTTTTCTAGTGGATATAAATTCAATTTATTTTCATTTAGTATATAACTATAATTATATCTTTTGACGTTGATATTTTAAGTTCTTAAAAGGCACTTTACAGTTACTTTTACAAAATGATTTTTTTAGTGCATAAATACCCCTACAAGTGACCAATTAGTAAAAATAAAAAGTTTTATAAAACAGAGTAGGTATGTTATGAAAGTGAAAAACGACCTTATATATATGCAAAAAAAAAGTTAGCAAATTACTGGTTTTGTTCAGTTGGGAACACTCTTAAAGTTAAAAATTGTGCGCAGTCCATCAAGATAGAAGTTGATTTTCTTACACACTTTTATTAAGCTTACATATTCTAAGAACCATCTTTGGTGTAATGCTTAATTTCATTTTACTTTAATACAAAATATTAAAGATGGTAACGGAGAAGATAGCTAATAGCTAATGGTAACGGAGGAGACACGTACGATTTAAAATTCATTTTTTATTCCTAGGTATATAATTTTATTTGAATTTTTAAATTATTGCCATCAATGAGAAAAGTAATCAAGGTTACTAAATCAAATTTGTGTAAAATTTAATAGAAATCGGTTAACGTTTACATCGTACACAATACATGGGGTTTCCACAGTCTTTACTCAGCAAAGTTGTAAAAGTTTATGGAAAATCTTTCAACTTGGCACATAAATTAGGTAAGGTGTATTAATAAAATATTTTCAACAATTTTGTTCGTAAAACTTTTATTCGTGAATTATACAAAATTTGGTCAATTCAGCAAATATTTCGTAGGAAAAATTCGATACGTAAATTGTGCATAACAAACACTTCGTGCTATATACAAAAGGCCTTTCGTAATTTGTCTTGAACAAATTTTAACTCATATGCACGAAATATTTCGTTCGATGATAAGGAGAAGTTTTATTTTTTTCTATTGTAGTCATTTTACTTACGATATAACAACAAAATATTTTTTAAATAGTACCAATGTTAATGGACATTCATTGAAAAATTTCAAAATATTCCGATTCCGTAAATGATTATGCGTATATAAACATTATCAGCCGTATTTATAAAGAACATTCAAAGGCTTCGTAACTTTAAAATGCCTCTAAATTGCTCTTAAGTGCGAAATCTGTATCTATAATCAATTTTCACTTTTAAGCAGCGTTACTTAAATGCATCTTAACTTAAACGCCATTCACTGCGTTTAAAGGTTACTTAAAGCCATCTTAAACATATTTTGACATTCGAGGCCAATTTTTTTTTTGTTTTTATTACAGAGATATTGGTACGAGTACCTATACCTAGGTATGTATGTAAGTACTTTTAATATTTTGCTGCAGATACCTAATGAAAGTTTAAAGATTTGTGTTTGCTTTAATAAATTGAATTGTAAAATAAATTGTATCGATTTATTAACATATTTTTTTGTAAAAAGGCCAGGGTGTGAATTAAAAAATTAAATAATAAGGTTTCTGAATAGAAACATAAAAGCATCACAAACCTAATTGCAATCATGTTTCTTTTCGTTTGCATTTATTATTGCTTCTCTTTCTCTCATATAAATACATATGCTCATCTTTTGGTTGCACTGTTTACAATCTGTCAAAAAACAGCTGAAATGAATATGTGTTAGTGAGTTTTCTCACGTTACGTTACATTTCAATCGTTTAGTTAAGTAGCAATGGAAATTTGATTTTAGATGAGGATTAAGCAAACTTAACTAAATAACCTCTAAGAGGCATTTTAAGAAAATCTAATGAATTCGGCTGTATTTGTTTTTCGATCGTTAAAGTGTTGGGTCGTGACTCGTGAGAGAGTAGATACAGTAGTTAAATTAGGAATATTTTTAACACTAATTTGTATAATAATTCTTTTTCTATTACCTTTTATAGTATCAATATTAACTTGAAAATGTTCTGTAAGTACATTAGTGTTGTAGGTACAAAAAAATTTCATGAATTACTGTTTTCGGATATCTACTATCAACTTCCAGCCTATCCCATCTAAGACCATCATCCTTTTTAAGACGTACTGCCTCTTGCAACAAAGTGAAAAATCCTTCAGTAAATATTGTTTTCCCTCGTTAAAAGAGATCCTAGAATTATAGGTCCTCTATCTTTCTGTCGACTTACAAGTTGCAACACGTACACAGAAAAACTTTTAAATAAGTCATCCTTTCTCAACTCTCCACGAGTTTTTAGTAAAATATTTGTATTAACATATAATGAAAAAATAATTTATACCCAAAGATTTCGTACAATACACAAAATATCCCAAAATATTTTGTAAGTATATTCTACAAAATTTTTGAGAAAATATTTTGTAAATTCAACTTAATTTTATTTGTAAAAATACAAGAATTTCGTAGCATTCACGAATGAAATAAACAATGCTATTTGTAATTTAACGAAAGTCAATTAGTGTATATTAAGAAAAATATTTGGGGTTTTCCACCACGAAAGTCAAATAAACGAACTTTTTAGTTAAATGCACTAATTATTTTTTTTGGTGTAGATATTTATTGAATTCAAAAAATCAATATCCTACAAAATTACATCTATTGATTTTTATAAGGTAGGTACCTACATATTTTCTTTTTCAAATTGTAACTGAAAATATTACCTTCTATTTTTTAATTAAAAAACTTCCTCATTAACTAATGCCTACATCATTTCTTTTAGCAATTTTCTTTACTAGCTGAAGAAATAAATAAACAAATAATACAAACACAATCACTTCTCACCCTTAAAAATCAAAACGAAGAAATTTTTCAAAACAACTTTACAATATATGTTAGGCACCTATCTAAATACATTCATATTGGCTCATTCCGAACAGAAATCCTTTAAATTATAACAAAAATGAGAACTCTTGCCATTATTTAAAGATCGAGGAGAACAATAATAAAGGTATACCTCTGCAAGTGTACACATGCACCTGCACAAAAAAGGATTAGGAAAAGCTAAAAATTAAAAAAAAAAAACAACCGCCAACAAGGCTACCATAATGTTTTCCCCCCGCAAACAAGAGAAGTCCACCAACTTTTCTTTAAAATATTTGTAGGTATGCCTCACAAAAATTCTGAAAAGAAAATACTAAATGAAATTCTTGTCAAGATCGAGGCATATGAAAATAAAATATACACATCCACACGCAGGTGCGCATAAAAGGGATAGAGCAAAAGCAAAAAAAAAATCATCAGAACGAAAACGTCACATAACAAACCATCCACCCCACCAACAGAACGAACCACGGAAGGCGACCAGCCTGCCTATACGACCTACCTACAATAAACAACAAGAAATTTATTCATTTCTGGAGCCCTGAGCGGCGACCAACCCCTAACCAATGCATTCTTATGACTAAAAATAAAAATACAAAAATGTATAAAAGTAGAACAAGAAAAATGAAAAAAACATCCAAATGTTTCCCTCAACATTTTGTGTTGAGAGTAGGCAAGCTGTTTGACCGCTAGTTGATGCTAAAATCAGCGATGTTCATGATATTACTATAAAGTTTATATACAAAGATATTATTAAATATAACTCATCATTCATCAATTAAAACTCCACACTTCTAGATACGTATACGAGGAAGTAACTTCTTAATCTCATAAAACCACTTATATTGAATTGAAATTAATACTAGGTACGGAAAAACAAAATGAATTTACCGTCAAAAGAAATAATTATAAAATGTATTAAACAAAACACCTATGTACAAAATTTATGTAAATGTCAAATAAATTGAAAAGAAATTTCATCCGTAAATAAATATTATCACTCATAGCACACCAGCTAATATTCACCCACGTTAGCAGGCAAAATGGATACGAATAAAATTGAAATTTATTAAATTACAAATAAATATTTATTTTTATTTAATTTAAAAAAATATTTATTGCAATATAAAATTACAAAAAATGATTGCAACTTAAAGGCATTAACAATCAAGCCATCAGCCTAATACAATTATACGTTCATTAATAAGTTACAAATTTTCTATTTTGGGTTTGATTGAATTGATATAAAATATTTTTTTAATTTTAAATTTTACTTAACATGTTAGTTTTTTTTAGGAATTCTATGATTTCGGAACAGTTTTTGTGTGTGGGATGTTTTATTATATCCGTTCGAATGGTCCTATGGCCAGCTGGTTGGATGTTGGGACAAACGTTTAAGATGTGCTCTATTGTCATTTTTTGTTGGTTGTTGCAGAATATACAGGAGATGTTGGTTGAGTTCTTATCGATTAGGTGGATATGGGTGAGATGGGTTTGTCCGAGCCTTATTCTAATTATTGCTAATTATTGCAGTTTAGGTTGAGTATAGCATTTAGAGATGAAAGGCTGTCAGAGAGAATACAAAATTTACCTTTTCTTTGCTCCGCGTATTCAATAGCTGCTAACATTGCTGCTTTTCTTTGCTCCGCGTATTCAATAGCTCCTAACATTGCTGCTGACTCGGCGGTGAAGATGTTGTTGTGATCAAAAAGGCTGCGGGCTAGTACAGTATTAAAATCTTTGTCGACTATAGCATAGGCAACTTTATTATTGATTTGTGACCCGTCGGTGTATAAAAAATTATATTTAAGTTTTGATAGAATGTCGTACATATCATTGAACATTTGCCTAAAATGGATAGGATCAAGATTTGTCTTTTTGAATAATGACAGGTGAGTGTCTACGCTCTCTCTCTTCAAGGTCCAAGGGGGGAACCGACCAGGTTTTGTATTGACTATTTTAAGTGGGATATCAAGGTCTTTTGATATTTGGAATACCCTGTAGATAGCGTGTTCACATTTGGGTTTGGTTGTACGTTTCATAGTAAGTGATAGGTCCCTTTGTATTGGTGATCCATATGATGTAAGGAATTTTGGAATTAGTTTAGCCGTAAGATAGTCTCTGCGTTCTTCTTGTGGTAGAAATCCAGCTTCGGCAAGAAGATTAGGGATAGGTGTTGAACGGAAAGCGCCTAGGGCGATTCTTATTGCAGCGTGAAATGGAGTTTTTAGTTTGCATAATTCACTTTTTGAACAGTAACCGAATATTGGAGGGCTTTAGTCTATTTTTGCCATGATTATTGCACGAATCACATTTAGAATTGAGTTGGTATGAACTCTGCTCTTTTTGCTACAAAAATATTTTATAATGTTTAAACGTGATATGAGGGCTAGTTTAAGTTGTTCGATGGGGGTTGGGAAGACCACCGATAATTTTTATTTATGGTTAGGCCTAGAACTTTTAATGTGCTAACGCTAGCTGGCGTGTAGATACCAAGGTCTAATGAGAAATCCTTGCAGCTTGTTTTTCGGCGGATATGGAGTTGTTGACTTTTTTCTGATGAGGTTTTTGCTCCCGATGTTTCAGCCCAATAGCTTATTTTGTCCAGAACTCTAACTAATGCTTCTTGTGTCAGATTTGTTTTGGTTATTTTTGCAGTAATGATGAGATCATCGGCATAGATTCCGTGATCTATTATTTTTTCGCTATTGATTATCGTGCTAACAGTGTTAAATGCTATTAGGAATAGAATTACGGAAAGCGGAGATCCCTGTGGGATTCCGTTATCGAGTGACCAAATTGTTGAGTATTCATTATTAACTTTTGTTCTGAATTTGCGGTTAGTTAAAAAATGTTGAATGAATTTAATAATTTTCGGGCCTATTTGCCATTTTTTTAATTGCTGTAGTATGGTGTGTGTGCCGATCCTTTCGAAGGCTCTTTCGAAGTCTATGGATATGATGGAGCCATGACTCCGAGTTGAAAGTACGTTGCAGACATTGTAGTCTAGGTGTAGTAAGGCGTCCATTATTTGGTCTAAAAGCTACTTGAGCTTTATTGATAAGGCTGTTTTGTTCTATATACCATAATAATCTTTTCGATATAATTTTTTCAAAGACTTTACTGAGGCATGGTAGTAGAGATATTGGACGATAGCTTTCTAATTTGTTTTTATTTTTGTTTGGCTTTAGGATAGGTGCTATGGTTGCGGTTTTCCATTGTTGTGGATGGGTGCCGTTTGAAAAAATTTTGTTGTATAGGTCGCATAAACGTGTTTTAGCTGTTTTTGAAAGTTGTGAAATCATTGGGTAGGATATTCGGTCATATGATGGGGTTGAACCTTTCAAAGTTTTTAGTGTAAATTCCAGCTGGTAATTGGCATTTCAATCTTCTTAGCACTGCTGCTAGGGATCGGCTGGTCTTGGATATATTCCATTTCTCGTTTGTCCTGTAAGAATCGGGGGTGGTAGTTTGAATCTTTGGAGTAGCAAGACCAAGATTGGCCAAAAAGATCGGACAGGGCTTTGGAGTCTGAAATGGGTCCTGTGTTTGTTTCTATGACCTTGATAGTTTTGGCACTGTAGGGGCTTGAAATGTTTCTTATGTTATTCCAAATCTTTTGTGTTGGTGTAAGAGGGTTGATGTCTTCTGTTAGCTTTTCAAAAGCTTTGGTTTTATAAGGTTTTCATTTGTAGGAAAACGTTGGAGTGTGTGGAATGCTTTTTGTTTGCTCTCTCGAACAAGTTTCAATTCATTACTCCACCAGAAAACATTCTTTACCTTGTTAGGTTTTGTCTGAGGAATGGCTACATTGGCTCCGAAAAGCATCGCCTTATGGAAATTTGCAGCTTCTTTGTTTATGTTTTGACTGCTAGTCCTAACTTCTAGTTGTTGGTCGACTACATTTCGAAATTTTACCCAGTTGGCATATCTCACCTTGAATTTTGGTGTGAAATGGGAGATGTTGGCGAGATTTAAGTTGTTTAATTCAGTTACTATCGGAAAATGGTCACTGCTAAAAGTTTCTTTCTAGGTGTACCAATTAGAGAAAGATGCGAGGTGTGGAGTGCATAAGGAAAGGTCGATGTGTGTTAATGTTCCGTGGGTAGAGAGATGGGTTGGAGAACCATCGTTAAGTAGGGTAATATTGGAGTTAACTATAAAATGTTCTATTTCTTTCCCTCTGGTATTGTGTTTCGAAGAGCCCCAAAGTGGGTTCCACGCATTGAAGTCACCTCCTAAGATTATCGCACCGGATACTTTTTTTAGTACATCAACATTTGATTGGTTTTTATTGACTCATGTGAATGTTATATTTTTCAATATTACTTTTTACCTTGACTGTTTGTAGATGATATCATCGAAGATAATCAAAAGCGAACGTCCAAGGAGATCAAACAGGAACCCAACATTCACCGAATGCACCCTAAGGAACCTCTAATCCAATTGATTTGAGGGTATCCGGGCATGTACCAGCGACAGCAGCTTAGTATGCCTCATCAACATTCACCGCATCTCGCACAGAATTAGGAGCCTAGAAGGCAGAAGATGAAAAATATTTTTATCGCAGCCGACATATTCTAATTGAAATTTACTCTTTTCAGATATTACATCTTCTCGAGCATAGACGCAACAATTTTCTGTAGCAAATGTCTGGGTCAAATCAACAGCTTCGCGGCTCACAAATGAAGACCAAAGATCTATCATTGTCGGCATAACAACAACAATAGCTTAGTCACCAGCAATCGCAGCAAATGCAGACTGAGCAGCACAACAACAAGCTCAGCAACAAGCATAATAACAAGCTCAACAGCAAGCCCAACAACAGGCCCAACAACAAAGCTCAGCAACAGAGGCAACAACAATAGCAACAGCAACAACATCAACAGCAATAGCAGCAACAATAAAAGCAGCAGTGTGGCTGGTATACCTGCCACAGCAGCAGTGGTAATCCAGACGATAGTCGAAGTCCACCACCTCAAAGACATGTGCATACACACCATCATACGCACGTTGGACTTGGCTATGTTATGTATACGGCGCCCTATGGAATCAAGTGAAGATAAATTAGTAGAATAACACTAACCCAAATCCAATCAATATCATTGATTGTTTTCAGAAGAGAAGAAAAAAGTTATTTAACAAATGTTCGGTAAAGTTTCTTGTAGTTTTTTCACTTTGAAAAATAATATTTGTTAAATTATTTTACAAAACCAATCAAACATTTCTATCGTAGCCAACATATTCTAATTGAAACTTATTCTTTTCAGAAATTACATCTTCTCAGAGCAGAGGCGCAATAATTTTCTGCAGCAAGTACAGTCTGGCTCACATCAACAGCTTCCCGGCTCACAAATAAAGCCCGAGGATCTACCAATGTCAACACAACAACAACAATAGTTTAGTCACCAGCAATCGCAGCAAATGCGAGCTCAACAGGAAGCGCACCAACAAGCTCAACAGGAAGCCCGACAATAAAAAAAAAAGACGAAAAGGATGTAGAAATAAACCCGGAGGGCAACCTCATCTTACATTAGTACGAGTCTTTTTGGTTTCGATGCCAGTCACCCGCTTCTGGGCAAATAAAAGCAGCAGGGAGCTGGCGATGTGGCTGGTATACCTGGTAGTGGCAGTGATAATCCAGCCGATAGTCGAAGTCCGCCCAAAGACATGTGCACACACCATCATACGCACGTTGGACTTGGATATCCTATGTATTTGGCACCCTATGGAAGAGCTTTAGCCTTAAATTGCTTCAATTTAAAACATAAACTTTAAAACATAAGCTCGATCCCAAAGAAAAATAAAAAAAATATATTAGTAATTTATGTATGTATGTTTCATTTTTAATTTATATTTTTGTTTTCAATTAATCAGTGATTTGATATCTGCGTTTTAACGTCCACTTTGTATTGAGCTAGAGTCTTAATGTGTGAAACAATTTTCTTCAAATTCAGAGCATGATTTTTTAAAGAACATATTCATACCTAAATATTCCAAATTTGAAAAAAAAATCGGTCTACCCGTTTAAGCTTTAGCCCGATGTAAAGTAGACGTAAAGATGAAAATTATTGTATGGACTTATTAAGGGTATTCATACAACAGCGTAAACTCATCGTAAATGTTGTAAAGTTTTAAACTTCGTTATTTCTGTCACAATTTGTATGGAAAATTTGACAGATTTACGAAGTTTACAACTTTACTACGTTTACGACGACTTTACGCTGTTGTATAAATACCCCTATTATGTTTCTACGAAATACCACTGATATGTAGTTTTTGGGTATCTCACTTTGAGGATAATTGTTGATGTTAGGTTGATCTTTGTAAGTAAAGTACAGCAATTCCTTTAGCGTTACCCAGGATGTATCACAAGAAGGTAAAATTGAATTCCATTCCGCGTCCCAGTCAAATATTTATTTTACGTTACAAAATATGAATGTTTGTTCGTTCTTTTTTGTTTATGATCTAAGTAGGTATACATACTTTGGACATTACAATTGCATTATATAGGTACTTAAGAGACAAGCATATAATGTTTTTTTTTTTTTTTTTTTTTTTAAATTCATTTTTATTTTTCAATTATCTTAGAACTATCTTAAAGCTAGACAAAAATTCATAAAAACTAGCCTACTTATCAATATCTTAAAAGTAACTTACTGGCCCCAGTCGGGCGCTCTAAGTTAAACTAGAATAACTTAATGCTAATGCCTTTCGGCCTAAGAACTATCTTAATACTAAATCCAGGTCGGTTTTATTTTTTACCGAGAAGAATTTCACAAAAAAACTCGGTATCTATGTCTTTATTTTTTGGTTTTATATAAAACTTACAAACTACATAAACTAAATTAAAGCTAATTAAAACTACTTAAAACTACTTACAACTAATTTTAAACTAATTACAACCTACTTATAAGCTACTTACAAACTAGAACAGCCACAGCAAGCATTTTCCGGTTTTTATAATTTTTTTTTTTTTTTTTTTTTTTTTTTTTTTTTTTTTTAAATAATTTTTTTGGTGTTTTTGTATGTTTTATATATATTTTTTTTTTTGGTGCCACCCTGACTGTCCTTACTTAAAACTAACTACCTAAACCTATGTAAGTCGGCCATACAAGAGAAAATAGCAAGGTCAACTATTAAATGTCTGAAGGAACTTCATCTTCGTTTTTCAACCACCAGAACTGGTTCTCCTGCTTTACCCTATCTCTTCGGTCCCGTTCGGACACAGTCCTACTGAACCGAAGGTGCTCAGCTCCGTCTTGTGCGAGGACGTCTCGACTGTAAAGGAGCCGCCGATCTACAGTTCTACGGCCGACGTGGTAGATTAGCGGAACCGCCGCTCTATCCTGGATCAGCCCTCGACTGTCTAGGTGGAGGAATGCATCGGGCGGAATAAAGCCGCTTAGACGCACACTCTCGTAGTATTCGTTGTTGGGGTAATAAGCCCCGAAAATTAAGCTGTTAGACGAGGACATCGCTCTTGCAATGTGACCTCGAATAAGCTTCAGCAAGAAATTATCTATCCTGTTTATGTTGGCCCCGTTGTATAGAGCCAGGTTGGAATAGTAGTGTTTGTACTCCGACTCTGGTGTTCTGTGCAATCCAAGGCAGCGTCGAAGACACTGCCTCTCAAACACCCGAATCTTTTCCATTTGAGATGGGGCAACGTTGAACCAAACCGGGCATCCATAGGCAATCATCGGCCGGATAAGGGCCATGTAGCAAATCACCTTCACCCTGCTATCAAGCCGGCTGCTATAAAACAACCGTTTCGTCAGGGCAAAAGCTCCTCTAGCCCTGGCCAGAGCAGCATTTATATGTCTGTCGAAATACAAATACTGATCCATCCAGATGCCAAGGTATTTTACTACACTTTTACTCGCCAGTGGATGTCCATTTGGCCCTACGATCACCAGCTTGCGCCAGTTCTTTCTCGTATCCCTTGTGGCTCCACGCAACGGAGTCCTAAGCAAGATAGTTTCTGATTTCTGAAAGTTGATTTTCAACTTCCAGTCATCACAATATCGTTGAATCTCATCGAAGTCACTCTGCAAAAGAATCCTGATGTCCTCGACTTTTGCAGCTGTTCTGTACGCAATTAGATCGTCGGCATACGCTATTGCCTGAGTTAGACTACCTATCAGATCGCTGGTGTAAATGCTGAATAGAATCGGCGAGTTGACCGCTCCCTGCTGAAGACCATTTTTAATATTAAAGGTTGTGGCAGAAGTTACATTGCCACTCTTGACAACAAACTTTCTGCCATTGAGCATATCATAAAGCATATATAATAGTGGTTTACTAATGCCAAGTCTGGTCAGCTTTAGATAAAGACCCTCTAACCATACGGTGTCGAAAGCCTTCTCCAAATCAACCAGACAGGCACCCGTACACTGCTTCTTAGATTTGTTCCATTGGATATCAGAAACGAGCTTAGACGCGGCATGAATGGTGTCATGTCCCGCCTTAAAACCGAACTGATTGTCCGGTATGATATTATTGTCCTCTGCCCACTTAGATAGAGCTCTATTGATAACTTTTTCGAATACCTTGCTGATACTCGGAAGAAGACTTATCGACCGGAGATTCGCCGGATTGGAGTTGTCCTTTCCCTTTTTCGGGAGAGGATGCACCACAGCTGTCTTCCACCTCACTGGATAATATGCATTATTCAGAGCGTTGTTAAACAGAGTGGTATAAATGTCTACTGCTTCTTGAGGTAAATGTCGAAGTACAACGTTGGATATGCCATCGACTCCTGCTGACTTCTTCTTCTTTAATGAATCGAAGATGAGCTGTAGCTCCACCTTCGTAATTAACAGGGAACTGGGCCCATTTCGCTCGGCGATTATGGCGTTTGCCAAATGATCTTCATTGAACCCGGTGAAACCAAGGTTCTCTGATCGCCATTGCGTGATGTCATTCCGAAGGTTGAAGTGATGGAGCAAGGCTCTGTTTTCCAGGTCGTGATTCGGGCGAATGCACGCATTCACCTTGTACACTTGCTGGAAAGCAGCCCCCACAGCCTCCACTTTCTCCTGCGGATCTTCGACAATAAAGAGGTCATCGTCCAAGACGGCGTCCTCTGGATTAATTCCTGCTGTCAGAAGTACGTCTCTGTTGTCTGTCGTTCTTTGAAGCTTGAGACACGGAAGATCGTTCTGATCATTCCTTCTAAATATCTTGTTAATTTGGGGAAACATGCTCGGGTCGCTAGCATTAACGGCCCGAATTTTGTTGTCCCAATACAAATTAATTGACAACCGATAGTTCTCTTTAATTAGTTGGTTGATGTTTTTGATCGACGACTTCAGTGTCCTAATTTCCAGATCGTGAGGGTCAGTAAACCGTCGGTACAAGAGTTTTAGTCTTGTCAGCAGTCCACTTTTTTGTCTGTGTAGTGCGTCAATGGTTGCGTTTCGATACATGTCGGTTGCGTCCCGTTGCTTGTATTTCGGTATTGTTCTGTTCATTATTCGTTTGATTGTCTCATCCATTTGTTCTAGGTAGTGGTCTATTTCGTTATTTGTCAAATTCCTGTCATTTGGTGGGGATATGTTGTTCGATCTAATTTCGCTCGTTAAGGCGTTGGTAAAGCGTGGCCAGCGCACCTTACTGTAATTGTAAGTATGCACAGGTACATACTCATCCAACTCCACGAGCTCGTTTGGAAGCTGTACTACGGCAGCGAGTCCGCAGTGGTCACTATCGTACTCGATCGTTCGTAAACAGTTCCTTGGTCTTTGACCCACAGTGTCAGTAATTGTCAGTCTTGCGTCTAATAGCAATAAATCCAGATAGGCACCGCTTCTTGGAAACGATGGCCGATCCGTAGCCAGCAGTTCTATACGATATTCAGCGTTATACTGACTCATCCAATTAAAAAGATGAATACCTCTCGGATTCTGTACTTGATTTCCCCAATCTAAGTGTTTGGCATTCAAATCACCGGCCATGAGAAAGTAATTTTCGTCCAAGCTCAAGTGTAGATCTTCGAAAAGTTTTTCAAGCTCTGTCAAAAAATCAGTTGGCTGAGGTGATTCCGGTGCATAAGCCGCAATCACATACATTCGCTTCCCCTGTTGGAGAGGAATGCATACGACACACGCCTCTAACAGCCGAAATCTACGTAGATCACTATTATATATAACTTTATGATTTATGCCTTTTCGTATGAAGATTGCGACGCCCCCCCCTTGAGTGGAGTTGGGTCGATCTCTTCTAACGATATTGTAATTGTTGTTAGTCAGTTTATGTTTCTGGTTCAGCTTAGTTTCGCTGGCCATAAACACATCTGGACTTTGGTCTTTCAACAATTGGAAAAGATTAGCTCTACGTTCGGTCCTAATCAGTGAATTTACATTCACAGCAAGGATCCTAAGAGGCCTCTCCGACAGCGCGCCTTTAACCTCTAATTTGCGTTAGGCTAGGCAAAACAGAGTAGAGATAGTCTACCCTAGTCGCCTGCTCCTTTATCTGATTGTGAAGCCCTGTCAGCTGGCCTTGAATTGCCAGCAACATGCTTCTAATTTCGGCCTGAGCGTCCGGAGCTTTTGGCCCGAGGGCCGGTTGAGCTGCCTTAGCTGCAGGCTGTACCGTTTTTCCCTTTCCTGCCGCCATTTGGGCGTAGGAAATTTGGGGATTGACGGGCGTTGTTGTAGGAGCACGCGTTGATGGGCGTATCTCTACCGCTGTCTGCTTAGCCGCTTTATTGGTACGAATTTGCTGAAACGCTGAGCAACCCCGATAATTAGCAGGGTGCCCCTCCTTTCCGCAAAGTGCACATTTAAGCTGGGTCATGTCTTCGACCCGTTCCTCGCCGAGTTTACACTCTCCCTTTATGTGGTCCTCACCGCACTTAACGCAGCGTGGCTGCATTTCGCAGTTTGCTGCAGCGTGGCCAAACCTTTGGCAGCGCATGCATTGAAGCATGTCGCCGCGTCTTTTTAATTTATCCCAAGTAACAACCTGGTAGTTGAGGACGGAGATACTCCTCAACCTATCCAGTTTGCTGCTGGGCGATAGCTGTACCAGAAAGAACGGCAAAGACCGTTTCTCCCGTCTGGCTCTGACTGTAGCGAACGGCTTGACCCCGATAAAGTCGAGATCGTCGCTCGCTTTTTGACGGAGCTCATTTAAGAGCACCTGTGGTTCCGTGCAGGAATCAATGCCCTTCAAGAGGACCGTCTGGAATTTATCCACTTTGGGGGTAAAACTGAAGAACTCAGTCGTGGATTTCTTTAATAATTCTTTTATAATTTTATGCTGTGCCACTGTGGAGCAGTGGATAGCGTGTCTATCTTTACTTAATCGTTTTATAAAAAAGTTTTGGCCTATGGCCGACTTACACAGGTCAATGGTTTCCTGAAGTTCCATTTTGTATGTATTTATAGGTGGCACCTTTTCTTTTTTATTTTGGGGCGGCTGTGGCTGCTGCTGGTGATCTCCCTGCTGCTGCTGCTGCTGACTTTGCTCCTGTGGTTTTCGTTGCTGCTGCTGCTGTTGTTGTTGTTGTTGCTGTTGCATTTGCTTTTTTGGACGTTGCTCCTTCGGCTTCTGCTGTTGTTGTTTAATTGGCATCTGTTGTTGTTGCTGCTGTTCTTTTGGATTTAGATCCTGCTGCTTGTTTTTCGAAGGCAGCTCTTGCTCTGGCGCTGCATTTTTTGGCGCTTGGCCCGCTTCTTTCTGCTCGCGCTCCTGTTTCTCTCTTTTGCGTCGAGCTTCTTGCTTGCTTTTGAGAGCTTCTATTAGTGGGGTCACAATGGAATTGAGACGTTCCATCTCCCCCCGAATGACATCAATTTTTTGACTGATGGCCTGCTCGTCCATTTCTTCTTGCGCCTCATTTTCCTCTTCGGAGGACGCCTCTGGTGTGGTTACATCCACAAGCAAGTTGCTGTTGGAGTCACCCGTTGTATATAATCCCTCGCCACCTTCGGACATATACTCGATGTCGTCATCGGATGGCGAGGTATCCAGTTGTTGATGGATTTTGGCTGCTGCTGTAGTTTTGGCTGTGCGCGCCGTCTCCTTCACCCCGGCTGGCAGCTGGGCTGAGGTGGTGGTGGAGCGGCGCTTCACGAGGTTCGACGCACAGCTTATTTTCTTCCTCCTCTTGTTTTTGGCATCGGCTGTTGGTGCCGTTGCTTGTTTCGCCGTTGCTACGGCACTTGTTGATGGCATGGCTGGTGGTGCCATCGCTTGCTTCGTTGTTGTTGTTGTTGCTACGGCGCTGACCGTAGCTTTGGCTGGTGGTACCATAGCTGTCTTTATTATTGTTGCTGGGGCATCTTTCGATGTCCCCGCGGTGTTGTTGGTTTGCATTTGCTGCTTTTCCCAATCGATAAAGTTTTCTACTTCACGATTGTGAAAAAAAGCAGCCAAATAATTTTTGCCCGACTGGGACTCGAACCTGTGATCCTCAGGTTGTCGGTCGGCCACCTCTACCTCTGTGCTATTGCACTATTAAAAATAGCTGGGTAAAATTAAAACTTTGAAAAGTCACTCCGATTTTAGTTAAAGAAAACTGTGAAAGCCGATAACGTGCGCACACTTCCACAGATCGAGATCGACTGAAGCATATAATGTATGTAAGTTAACACGATCGCCTAACATCCGCCGAGCCACACATCGTCGTCATCAATAACGAACCATGCTGACACAGCTGATTCTATAAACGAGACAGACTGGTGTCAAGAACCGACGACGACGAGAAGGATGAAATGCGATATCTGGCACGAGCTGCAAGGTATCCAAAGCATTGCATGTTTGAGGGTTTTAGATATTAAGTTTGTAATAAGTTAGGCAGTCTTTTACAAGTCTCAATAAAGGAATAATAATAAAATTGAATTCAAACGAATTTCATTACTGGCGCCCAACTTGAAAGAACTTTTGGAATACTAAACAATATCAACCGGAATCAACCAACTGAAAAAAAAATCATCATTCATCGGTTACGAGCATTAAGAATTATTTTCTTTTATGTAAAAATGTAAGAATTTTTCTATACTTTGAATATTTTTATTTGTAAAGCTTGCAAGTGTTATTTTTTTGTTGTTTGTGAGTTTTTTTTGATATTGAAATTAATTAAACTGCATATAAATATTATCTACCGTTAATGAGTGAACCTGAGAATATTGAAACACTATTAGAAAAGTTTAATTACCTACAAATAGGAAAAAAAATAGAAACAAAAATGAATGCTACAGATTTAAAAGTGTTAGTAGAATCCGCAGTCAGTGGTGCCCTTGAAGCACAAAAATTGGATTTTGAACGAAAGTTAAGTGATGCAGTGAAAAATTTAACAGTGACACAAAATAAACCTGAAGTTGAAATTTTTAAAGAAATTGAAATTGTGGAAGGTCATAGGTGTGAAGAGTGTCTCGACATAGTTAAATCTCTCCCGGAATTTGAGGGCAAACAGGGCACTTATGTCTCTTGGCGTCAAGCGGTTCACTCTGCCTACAAAGTTTTCGAAAAATACGATGGTAGTTCTAGACATTACCAGGCAGTTGGAATAATAAGAAATAAAATAAGAGGCCCAGCCGATGCTGTTCTGGCTTCATTCAATACAGTTTTAAATTTTAAAGCTATCATAGCTAGGTTAGACTTTACGTACGCCGATGTACGTCCAATTTATTTAATTGAGCAAGAGCTCAGTACATTGCGGCAAGGAAACTTTACCGTTCTAGAATATTATGACGAGATTGAAAAAAAACTTACCCTCCTTACAAACAAAGCCAATATGTCATATGACAGTGCATTAGCCATTGCATTTAACGAAAAGTACAGAAGAGACGCCCTTAGAGTTTTTATATCTGGGTTAAAAAAACCATTAAGTGATGTATTGTTTTCGGCGCGTCCGTCTGATATGCCTACTGCTTTGGCTTTAGCTCAAGAAGTTGAAGCAAACAATGAAAGGTATCTGTTTGCGGCAAGTTATGCGAAAAATTCTGAAGAAAAATCTCTAAGGTCCGAGATCAAACGATCGCCGAACCGTTACCAAAACAATAATAATAGTAATAACTTCAATTATAACAGCCAAATTAATAAGCAAGGCAAAAATCCCTATTTTAACAAAAGGCAAAGTTATGAAAATGACAAACAATTGGAACTTAACAGTTCTAAAGTCCCCAGCAGTCGTGAAAAAATGGATGTCGATCCGACATCATCACGTTTACGCCAATTTAATAGCTATCAACACCAAAATAGTAACGATACCTATGATCAAGGGCAAGAACAAAGGAATAAAAGACCAAGTAGCTTTCAAAGACAATCGGGACAGCGTCGCCAAAGAGTAAATTATTTGCAGGAAAATCCTCCACGGAATAATGAAGGTGACTATGAAGCCACAGCTGCGTTGCAGGTAGATGAAGTGGAAGCTGAGGTACATGATTTTGACTATGTTAATTTTTTAGGGGAAGCTCCCAACTACCGTTTATTCAAAAAACAGTAGGAGGGAGGTTAGTAAAGTTTTTAATTGACACAGGTGCCTCGAAAAATTACATCAGGCCATTACAAGAGATAAAAGGCTTAGTGCCAGTAGACGCATCTTTTTTAGTAAAATCAATTCATGGTTTTAACAATATTGAACTCAAATGTTTTATAAATATTTTTGGGAGAAATAGCACTTTTTTTATTTTACCCAATCTGTCAACTTTTGACGGAATTATTGGTCTTGACCTGTTAACACAAGTTAACGCCACAATTTGCTTAAAAGAAAATTCAATTCGCTTCGATTCAGGGTTAGAAACTATTCTCTTCCATAAATGTGACAATGTGAACTTTACGAAAGTAGAGGACATTAAGGTTCCATCATCCGTAAGCGTAGATTTTAGAAATATGATACGTAATAGAATAAAAACATTTGCAGATTCAAATGAATCTTTGCCGTATAACACTAACATCGTTGCCACAATTCGTACAGTAAGTGAAGACCCCATTTACTCAAAATTTTACCCATATCCTATGGGTGTGACAGATTTCGTAAATAATGAAATTAAGGATCTTCTAAAGAATGGCATTGTTAGACCGTCAAGGTCACCTTACAATAATCCCATTTGGGTAGTTGATAAAAAGGGAACAGATGAGTTGGGCAATAAAAAGAAACGTTTAGTAATGGACTTTCGAAAGCTCAACCAAAAAACCATAGACGATAAATATCCTATCCCAAATATTACAACGATTTTGTCAAATTTAGGCAAAGCACGATTTTTTACAACTCTAGACTTAAAATCAGGGTTTCACCAAATTGAATTAGCGGAAAGGGATCGGGAAAAAACTGCTTTTTCCGTTAACGGTGGAAAATACGAATTTTGTCGCCTTCCGTTTGGGTTGAAAAACGCCCCCAGTATTTTCCAACGGGCTATAGATGACGTCCTTCGTGAACAAATTGGAAAAAATTGCTATGTTTACGTCGATGACGTAATTGTTTTCTCAGAAACTGAGAATGAACATGTCAAAGATATTGATTCGGTTTTAAGAAAATTGTATGAAGCGAACATGAGGGTTTCGCGAGAAAAATCAAATTTTTTTAAGACGGATGTAGAGTACCTAGGCTTTATAGTGTCGAGGGATGGTATAAAAACTTGCCCTGCTAAAGTGGAGGCGATTAAAAATTATTCACAACCTTCTACATTCTTTGGAATAAGATCCTTTCTAGGTCTAGCTAGTTATTATAGATGCTTTATTAAAGATTTTGCATCAATAGCTAAACCACTTACTAATTTATTAAAGGGTGAGAATGGCAAAATAAGTGGTAATCAATCAAAAAAAATTAAAATAGAATTAAAAGAAAAAGAACTCCAAGCATTCAATAAACTAAAAGAAATTTTGGCGTCAGAAGACGTCACATTGTTATATCCAGACTACACGAAGCCTTTCGATCTTACGACGGACGCTTCATCACATGGTCTTGGAGCTGTTTTATCACAAAACGGAAAGCCTATAACAATGATTTCAAGAACACTCAAAGGTAAAGAGTTGCAATTTGCAACAAATGAAAGAGAACTGTTGGCCATTGTGTGGTCATTAAAGAATCTACGTAACTATCTCTATGGAGTGAAAACTCTAAATATTTTTACAGATCACCAACCTCTTTCATTTTCAGTTTCGGATAAAAATACAAATGCAAAAATTAAGCGCTGGAAAGCTTATGTAGACGAGCATAATGCTCAAATATTTTACAAGCCAGGAAAGGAGAATTATGTCGCTGATGCACTTTCGCGACAAAATATTCATGCACTGGAGAATGAGGCATCTTCTGATGCCGCTACAATTCACAGCGAGTTATCCTTGACTTATGTAATCGAAACAACAGATAAACCTTTAAACTGCTTCAGAAATCAAATAGTTATAGAGGAAGACCCAATTGCTTCAACTCGTACATTTATAATATTTGGTAAAAAATCTAGACATTTCATTAATTTTTCAGACAGGAATACATTGATAAACACTTTAAAAAATGTGATTAAAATAGATGTCGTCAACGTAATTCATTGTGACCTGCCAGTTCTAGCTTTTGTCCAACACAATTTAGTCGAGTTATTTCCATCAACTAAGTTTTGGCATACGAATAAATTTGTGTTAGATATATTCGACCCGAATGAACAAAAAGAAATTTTAATTACTGAACACAACCGAGCACATAGAGCGGCTCAGGAAAACGTTAAGCAAATCCTATGTGACTATTTCTTTCCAAAAATGACGAAACAGGCAAACGAGATTGTGGCCAACTGTAAAATATGTTCAAAGTCGAAGTACGATCGGCATCCAAAAAAACAATTGATTGGCGAGACACCAGTTCCCTCGTATGCTGGAGAAATGCTTCACATTGACATATTCTCCACGGATAAAAAATATTTTTTAACTTGCATTGACAAGTTTTCCAAATTTACGGTTGTGATGCCAATACCATCGCGTACAATAATAGACGTAAAAGTTCCAATCCTGGAGATAATGAACATCTTCCCAAATACCAAACAAATCTTTTGTGACAATGAGGCTTCTTTAAAATCCGAGACAATTAGGTCAATTTTGCTCAATCATTTTAATGTTGACATAGTAAATGCTCCACCCTTACACAGTACATCCAACGGTCAGGTAGAAAGATTTCACAGCACTCTATTAGAAATTGCAAGATGTCTAAAACTTGACAGAAAAGTCGAAGAAACAGTCGAATTGATACTATTAGCAACAGTAGAATACAATAGGACCGTTCATTCTGTTACAAACCAAAGACCAATTGATGTAATACACTCCTCCCCGACAGATTTTAGAGAAAAAATTAAAAATAAAGTTCAAAAGGCCCAAGAATTACAGTTGCTAAGGGAAAATGAAACAAGGCAGAACAGAATTTTCAGAGTAGGAGAAAAGGTATTAGTAAAAACAAATAGACGATTAGGTAATAAGCTAACTCCATTATACGTTGAAGAAAAAGTGGAAGCCGATTTAGGAACAACGGTTTTAATTAAAGGGAGGGTGGTCCATAAAGACAATCTAAAATAGAACCTTAATTATTTTCTATTCTTGCAATTAATCTTTCAGGATTCTTCTATTATTTATGATGACAACAGTCGTGGCTAAATTAACAGACTACACCAGCTCTAACTATATTCCAATACTAGACGGGGATGTCATTGTCTGGGAGGGTAACGGATACTTACGCCACACAACAAATTTGACTGCCTTTAAGCAAATAATAAACGAATCAAAAAACATGAGCGAGCTGTTCCCTCCACAGTCTCATATGCGAAAGATTGTGGAAATAGACCTTAAGCACTTAGAAACACTCTTCAAGAGTATAAGTATCCACCATAGAAACGCAAGGAGTTTAAATTTCTTAGGCACAGGTTTGAAAATTGTGGCTGGCACCCCTGACTTCGACGACTTCGAAAAAATTAAATTTAATCAAGCCCAATTGATCGATTCCAACAATAGACAATCTGTAATAAACACAAAATCTCAGGAGCAAATTAATAGATTAACAGACACCGTAAATAATATTCTGGCTTATTCAAAAAAATCAGAAATCGACACTGTCCATGTTTATGAAATCTTGTTAGCAAGAAATAGAATGCTCATTTCAGAAATTCAAAATTTAATGTTCTCTATAACACTTGCAAAGCTCAGGGTCATAAACCCAGTAATTTTAGATGATGATGACTTAAAAGTCATAATAAATGAACAATTTTTTAATGTTAGTGTTACAGAACTTATGGAAGTTGCAAATGTAAAGGTTCTGCAAAATGATTATATTTTACATTTCATAATTAATTATCCTAGACCTAAGTTAGTTTGTAAGAAAGTAATAATCTACCCTGTTGCTCATAACGGCAATATTTTATTCTTCAATGGAGATGATGTGGTGGCGGAATGTGGAAGACAAGTGCTAGCTGTTGAGGACTGCAACGTAGCAACAACGTTAACATTTTGCAAGGAATTACCGACCAAGACATGTGCTCAACAATTACACTCTGGAGGCATGGCTCATTGCAACACACAGCCGGACCATCGGGAATCCGTGTTGGTTATTGATGATGGCATAGTTATAATAAACAACAGAAATGCCAGAATAAGGGAGAATGATTTTGAGACGGACATCAACGGGACGTATTTGCTGACTTTTGATGATGCTGTGTGGATCAATGGGTCCAAGTTTATCAATCGAAATAATGTCCAGAAAAAGCAACCCGGTAGTGCAACATCTTCGCTCCTTAATATCACCGGTCATAGAGAGATATTGAGCCTACCATACCTTCACAGAATGAACATGGACAATTTGCATTACATTGGTGAGATGGAGACAAAATTGACGACCCATCCACTTATAGCTTGCCTCACGACACTTGCACTCATTACAGTTTTTTATACCATCATTAAACTAAAGCAATGCCAGAAGAAGCAGCGCCAAAATGTCGACCTTCAAAAAGTCATCAAAGCTCTCAAGAAGCCCGAGGACGGCCTTCATCTAAGTGAGGGAGGAGTTAACACGATCGCCTAACATCCGCCGAGCCACACATCGTCGTCATCAATAACGAACCATGCTGACACAGCTGATTCTATAAACGAGACAGACTGGTGTCAAGAACCGACGACGAGAAGGATGAAATGCGATATCTGGCACGAGCTGCAAGGTATCCAAAGCATTGCATGTTTGAGGGTTTTAGATATTAAGTTTGTAATAAGTTAGGTAGTCTTTTACAAGTCTCAATAAAGGAATAATAATAAAATTGAATTCAAACGAATTTCATTACTTGTATACATTGAGAAATTATATAAATTTGTTACAGTGGTACACCAGTACCTAGGTAATGTTGATTTCTAATAATGTCTTACATGTTCATGTCTGAACATTTTTAATGTGCATCTTTGGGCCATATATACACATTCATATATTCATATTCATATATTTTATATCAAACTAATTATTAACAATCACCCTCCAATATAGATAAGTAACACAAGCGAAGTACGTGGGATAAATACTAAGGGAGAAAAATATTAATGTGGTAAAATTTTACATAGAACTTATTCAAACGGCCGGCAGTGCATATACAGCGTTGAAAAGGTAGGTGAAAAGTTATTTAGGTCTTGAAAAAGATGCCACATAAAGACAATCGTCAGCAAAATTAAAAGTTCTTATTCCTTCTCTTTTTTATAATATTTTTTAGAGCTTTGTGAAGAGCTGTATCTTTGTAACGAGTGGTCATATTGAGTTGGTTGAAAAAAGAAGAAATCAGAACTTTTGTTTTTTTTTTCAAAGTTAACTCCATTATACGTTGAAGAAAAAGTGGAAGCCGATTTAGGAACAACGGTTTTAATTAAAGGGAGGGTGGTCCATAAAGACAATCTAAAATAGAACCTTAATTATTTTCTATTCTTGCAATTAATCTTTCAGGATTCTTCTATTATTTATGATGACAACAGTCGTGGCTAAATTAACAGACTACACCAGCTCTAACTATATTCCAATACTAGACGGGGATGTCATTGTCTGGGAGGGTAACGGATACTTACGCCACACAACAAATTTGACTGCCTTTAAGCAAATAATAAACGAATCAAAAAACATGAGCGAGCTGTTCCCTCCACAGTCTCATATGCGAAAGATTGTGGAAATAGACCTTAAGCACTTAGAAACACTCTTCAAGAGTATAAGTATCCACCATAGAAACGCAAGGAGTTTAAATTTCTTAGGCACAGGTTTGAAAATTGTGGCTGGCACCCCTGACTTCGACGACTTCGAAAAAATTAAATTTAATCAAGCCCAATTGATCGATTCCAACAATAGACAATCTGTAATAAACACAAAATCTCAGGAGCAAATTAATAGATTAACAGACACCGTAAATAATATTCTGGCTTATTCAAAAAAATCAGAAATCGACACTGTCCATGTTTATGAAATCTTGTTAGCAAGAAATAGAATGCTCATTTCAGAAATTCAAAATTTAATGTTGTCTATAACACTTGCAAAGCTCAGGGTCATAAACCCAGTAATTTTAGATGATGATGACTTAAAAGTCATAATAAATGAACAATTTTTTAATGTTAGTGTTACAGAACTTATGGAAGTTGCAAATGTAAAGGTTCTGCAAAATGATTATATTTTACATTTCATAATTAATTATCCTAGACCTAAGTTAGTTTGTAAGAAAGTAATAATCTACCCTGTTGCTCATAACGGCAATATTTTATTCTTCAATGGAGATGATGTGGTGGCGGAATGTGGAAGACAAGTGCTAGCTGTTGAGGACTGCAACGTAGCAACAACGTTAACATTTTGCAAGGAATTACCGACCAAGACATGTGCTCAACAATTACACTCTGGAGGCATGGCTCATTGCAACACACAGCCGGACCATCGGGAATCCGTGTTGGTTATTGATGATGGCATAGTTATAATAAACAACAGAAATGCCAGAATAAGGGAGAATGATTTTGAGACGGACATCAACGGGACGTATTTGCTGACTTTTGATGATGCTGTGTGGATCAATGGGTCCAAGTTTATCAATCGAAATAATGTCCAGAAAAAGCAACCCGGTAGTGCAACATCTTCGCTCCTTAATATCACCGGTCATAGAGAGATATTGAGCCTACCATACCTTCACAGAATGAACATGGACAATTTGCATTACATTGGTGAGATGGAGACAAAATTGACGACCCATCCACTTATAGCTTGCCTCACGACACTTGCACTCATTACAGTTTTTTATACCATCATTAAACTAAAGCAATGCCAGAAGAAGCAGCGCCAAAATGTCGACCTTCAAAAAGTCATCAAAGCTCTCAAGAAGCCCGAGGACGGCCTTCATCTAAGTGAGGGAGGAGTTAACACGATCGCCTAACATCCGCCGAGCCACACATCGTCGTCATCAATAACGAACCATGCTGACACAGCTGATTCTATAAACGAGACAGACTGGTGTCAAGAACCGACGACGAGAAGGATGAAATGCGATATCTGGCACGAGCTGCAAGGTATCCAAAGCATTGCATGTTTGAGGGTTTTAGATATTAAGTTTGTAATAAGTTAGGTAGTCTTTTACAAGTCTCAATAAAGGAATAATAATAAAATTGAATTCAAACGAATTTCATTACTTGTATACATTGAGAAATTATATAAATTTGTTACAGTGGTACACCAGTACCTAGGTAATGTTGATTTCTAATAATGTCTTACATGTTCATGTCTGAACATTTTTAATGTGCATCTTTGGGCCATATATACACATTCATATATTCATATTCATATATTTTATATCAAACTAATTATTAACAATCACCCTCCAATATAGATAAGTAACACAAGCGAAGTACGTGGGATAAATACTAAGGGAGAAAAATATTAATGTGGTAAAATTTTACATAGAACTTATTCAAACGGCCGGCAGTGCATATACAGCGTTGAAAAGGTAGGTGAAAAGTTATTTAGGTCTTGAAAAAGATGCCACATAAAGACAATCGTCAGCAAAATTAAAAGTTCTTATTCCTTCTCTTTTTTATAATATTTTTTAGAGCTTTGTGAAGAGCTGTATCTTTGTAACGAGTGGTCATATTGAGTTGGTTGAAAAAAGAAGAAATCAGAACTTTTGTTTTTTTTTTCAAAGTTGCTTTTATAGCCTTTAGTCCTACAAATTGGCGTCTCCTCAGGCTTACTTACTTGGGCTCATCAGCGACATACGCAATTTGTACTAAGTTCAGTTTAACTTACATTAATTCTTTTACAAAAATCAACTGTTCACTATATCCAACAACATTTGAATTTTTAATCATTAAGCTGAAAATTTTTTTGCCCGGGGCCAGACATAGTTTCTATATGAAGGTTCTTTTATAATACAAATTCTACATATGTATGTATATACTGCTGAAATAAATCAGCCAAGTCGGAGACTTAGCATTAAGGATATGACTTGTTGAATTGAAGATTTGTTTGCAAATAATTTCTAGAATTTCTTAGAATTTACAATTTATTGATTTGCCCAATCAAAATTTGAAGATAATCGCTTCCGTGGATTGAGCTACACATTGAAGTGCAGATAGACATACCGAACACCAACAGACAGAGAGAATTGTGCCACCCACTTTTTTGGTGTTCTTTATCATCGTAATGACATGTTTGATTTTACCTCAAATTGTTTTTCAACGATCCACAACTTGCCCTCTATTACCTATGTATATATATCTCAAGTAAAAAGATATTTTAGTTATCAGAAAAAAATTTTGAATTTTATTAAAACTTCTTAAGCAAACAGATAAAAGCATCTTAATCAATAAATTGTAAATTTGGATATAAAATTAAATACAAAAAAAAAATATGACAACAATATTACAATTATTCAGCAGCAACATATTCATATCATTTGTTGATGTCAACTTTAAGTTTTTCATCGTATTCCTTTGAAACTTTCCCTTCATGATACGTATTTAATTTCTATATCGAAAAAAGACAATAAAAAACATGAAAAATAATAAATAAGAATTGGTCTGTTTTGAAAGTTTTATTTTCTTACGCCTCTTGTTTTGATAAAATTTACTTTAAATAAAAAGTAGCAACAAATTGAATTGTAGGTCATATTGAAAACAAAATGCTATGCGAAAATGTATTTATATGCAAAAAATAGGGCTTATTATAAACAAGCTAATTTTTTTTAATTTGATAAATTGACTTGATATTTAAGACAATACAAAGACGTTCACTAGTGTCTTTCTTTGTCAAAATAGAAGACCAACAAAAAGAAAAAACTACAAAACACACATAGCATCCTTTTCAATATAATGAAAGCCACTTTTACAAACGCTTTCGAGTACTTAAACCTTACATTTTTTTTATAAGCTTATACAACTCATAGGGAATTCTTACCGTATGTTGGTGTATGTTGTTCAGTTATGTGCAATTTGGTTGTAATGCGCATTGGTCTTTGATGTTAAAGAATTTTCTTAACAACTTCTTGGTCATCAGAGCAAGTTGCAATAATATTGTCAGGTATTGAAACAGCGTACTCAATATCAGAAAACTGCGAAGATGTAATGGAGATGTTTCTTCCAACGGAGCTTACGGATGCTTTACGTTTAAAGTCTGAAAAAAGGAGAATTTATAAGATTTATTTATAAGCAAAGATCGCTTTTGGGTTACTTCCTACACTTTGTGTTCAATGCCAGTTGTATTCTCATAGGCAGGACTGCCAGTAATGAAAAAGCTATCTTTTTCGGTCTCCGAATAAGAAGGCTTATGTAAGTCAGCTTGAGCCGAAACATGAAAGACTTTTTGGTACTCGTAGCCATCGACACAATCGTAACTAAATGCTGTCTGACCAGCAGCTTCTTCTTTACGTTTAATTTTACGAAATTTTCCCACGGCATGATCATCACTTGCTTCTTCGTTAGGTTTTAATCTTGTTGTAAGATTTATAAGTTGTATTTTGTTTTTTCTGCGAGTTTATTTTGCGAGGAGGTTTCTCTTCGTGGACATTAAATATTGGAAATAGCTGTTTACATTGAGGAATTTTCTCTTGCCTTGGCGGAGATTGGATTGTTCGTGAAAAGTCAAATTCAGTTTGGGAACTCTTTGATGTTTTAGCCGGAGTATTTGAAAAATAGCTACTTGGCGGTGATTGAAGACTAAAACGCTTCAGGTAAATAAGTTTTCCTGTACTGCATTGCTGCTTTCGGTTGATTTTTCTCTTTCCAAGCTTTCAATATCACTTAGTGAAGGGCAAGAAGGTATTTGTTTTTGATAAGCAAGCATAATCAAACTAATTCATGTGAGGCAACTTTTGGATAGTGGAAAGGACTTGCGATTTTTTGTGCGCTTTTGTGTCATTTTTGGGACAGGAATTCCCTTCTGACGCAAAAAATCATCGAGAATTTTTTCGACATCTCGTTTTGAAGACGCTGAACTTATAGAAGCTTCCAACGGTGCTCACGGATGCTTTATGGTTAGTCTGAAAAAAGGAGAATTTATAAGATTTAAAGATGTCATAGTTATCATAACTTACCAGTTAAGAATGACGTCCTATCGTGATCTATTCTATGGTGAGTAAACAGTAGTCAGGACCACCACAGAAGCCAGTATGACTCATTTGACATGGTCGTGGCGTTGGAAGAGGTAGACATGGTGCGCGATCTGCTGCAGCTAGTGCTTGCACTTGAAAAATCTCCTCGACTGCTACTGCTAAACATTGGGTTGCTATAATAAATTTAATGAAATATTAGTTACGTAGATTTGACAAAATATTTAAATAAGTATGATATGGGTATTTATTTATTGCTTTAATAGTTTATTTAGTGCAAATATTTATGTAATGTATTTTGGTATGAGTCGATTAATAGTAAGATGCACAGATTTGAATAATCACAACCAAAAATATAAAACCCATAAAAGAAGTTTTCAAAAATCTAAAAAAAAAAATTGGATTGTTTCGTGGTGACCAACGAATTTCAAGTCGAGACCCACCATCTTTTCATCGATTTTAAAGCCGCATATGATAGCATTAGTCACCAAGTGCTTCTATTGGCGATATCCGAACTCGGGATCCCGGAAAAACTGATCCAGCTATGCCGCATGACGTTACAAAATACGCGGTGCAACGTGCAAATGGGTAACAGCTCATCCGAGCTATTCCAGACATGCACAGGGTTCAGACAAGGAGATGCCTTATCATGTGACTTCTTCAACCTAGTCCTGGAGCAGATAGTTCGCAAGAGTGGTGTTAACCTGGAAGGCACTATCTTCAACAGGTCTTCGCAACTGCTTGGCTATGCGGACGACATCGACATCATCGGCCGCTCCAAGCGAGCTGTACTAGAAGCATTCACAGCTATTGATGAACAGGTGAAACGCGTTGGTCTTGAAGTGAATGAGGACAAAACAAAGTATATGCTATCAACAAACAAAGCTTCACCTGTCCATCGCCTAGGACAATACGTCACTGTTGGTAGCAGTAATTTCGTGGTAGTCAAGGAGTTCACCTACATCGGAACAAACATCAACGCCACGAATTACACCTTAGTGGAAATCCGACGAAGAATTACCCTAGCGAACCACTGCTACTTCGGTTTGGCCAAACAAATGGGTTCAAAACTCCTCTCCCGGAAGACAAAGTGCACGCTATACAAAACGCTAATTTTACCAGTTCTACTCTACGGCGCCGAGTGCTGGACGATAAGTAAAAAAGGGGAATTGATACTGGGCACTTTCGAGAGAAAAATTCTTCGGCGGATATTTGGTCCAATATGCGAGGAGGGCGAATGGAGGAGAAGATTTAATCGTGAATTATACGAGCTGTACCAAGATGTGGATGTAGTCCAAAGAGCCAAAACACGCCGACTACACTGGCTCGGCCACATCGAGCGAATGGACAATAATGCTCCAGCCAAAAAAATCTTCGAGTACCAGCCCTCAGGTTCGAGACGACCAGGAAGACCGAACCTCCGCTACAGGGATCAGGCGGTTTCTGACGCAAGAGCGCTTGGTCTCGACGACTGGAGGGAGCGTGCGAGGGACCGCAACCGATGGAAGACCGCAATATCTCAGGCAGAGACCCTCCATGGATCGGGAGCCTGATAAAGAAGAAAGAAATTGAATTAAAATTATAAAATGTCTAGTTATAGCTTTTAGCGTGAATATGTTTACTAATACAAGCAATGTAGAATGTTCAAACAAAGCAGCAACAAAAACAACAAAAGCAGTCAGAATGGCAACCAGAACAGCCTCAGCAGCAACAAAAACAAAGACTACAACAACTAAACCAAAAACAGGAGAGCAAACAACTACACAATTAAAATCAGCAGTAGCAGCAAAACCAAAAACAACAGGAGCAAAATCAACAGCAGCAGCGACAACAGCAGCAGAAAGGCCAGCAGCAGCAGCCACAGCAGCCCAAAAAAAAAAGAAAAAGTGCCACCCATTAACACTTATAAGATGGAGCTTCAGGACACTATAGAACTGTGTAAGTCGGCCATAGGCCAAAACTTTTTTATTAAAAGATTAAACAGCGATAGACATGCTATCCAATGCTTCACATTGGAACATCATAAAACGATTAAAGATCTGCTAAAACAAACCACAACTGAGTTCTTTAACTATACTCCTAAAGTGGAGAAATTTCAAACGGTCCTTCCGAAGGGCATAGATTCCTGAACGGAACCAGAGGTGCCCCTAAGTGAGCTCCGTCAAAAAGCGAACGATGATCTCGACTTTATCGGGGTCAAGTCGTTCACTACAGTCAGAGCCAGACGGAAGAAGCGTTTTCTACCATTCTTCCTGGTTCAACTCTCACCCAGCAGCAAACTGGATAGTCTGAGGAGTATCTCCGCCCTCAACTACCAGGTTATAACATGGGATAAATTAAAGAGACGTGGTGACATGCTTCAATGCATGCGCTGCCAAAGGTTTGGCCACGCTGCAGCTAACTGCGAAATGCAGTCACGCTGCGTGAAGTGCGGTGAGAACCACATTAAGGGAGAGTGTAAGCTCGGTACGGAACGGGTCGATGATATGACCCAGCTTAAATGTGCACTTTGCGGAAAGGAGGGGCACCCTGCTAATTATGGGGGTTGCTCAGCTTTTCAGCAGATAAGAATTAACAAAGCGGCTAAGCAGACAGCGGTAGAGATACGCCCATCAACGCGTGCTCCTACAGCAACGCCCGTCAACCCCCATATTTCCTACGCTCAAATGGCGGCAGGGAGGGGAAAAACGGTACAGGTTGCAGCTAAGGTAGCCCAACTGGACCTCATGCCAAAGGCTCCGGACGCTCAGGCCGAGATTAGAAGCATGTTGCTGGCGATTCAAGGCCAGTTAACAGGACTTCACAATCAGATAAAGGAGCAGGCGACTAAGGTAGACTATCTCTACTCTGTTTTGATTCACTGATTAGGACCGAACGTAGAGCAAAGGTATTCCAATTGTTGAAAGACCAAAGTCCAGATGTGTTTATGGCCAGCGAAACTAAGCTGAACCAGAAACATAACTTGACTAACAACAATTACAATATCTTTAGAAGATATCGACTAAACTCCACTCAAAGGGGGGGGGGGCATTAATCATAAGGTTATATATAATAGTGATCTGCGTAGATTTTAGCTGTTAGAGGCGTGTATCGTATGCATTCCTCTCCAACAGGGGAAGCGAATGTATGTGATTGCGGCTTATGCATGGGAATCACCTCAGCCAACTGATTTTTTTACAGAGCTTGAAAAACTTTTGGAATGTCTACACTTGAGCTTGGAAGAAAATTACTTTCTCATGGACGGTGATTTGAATGCCAAACACTTAGATTGGGGAAATAAAGTACAGAATCCGAGAGGTATTCATCTTTTTAATTGGATGAGTCAGTATAACGCTGAATATCGTATAGAACTGCTGCCTACGTATCGGCCATCGTTTCCAAGAAGCAGTCCCTATCTGGATTTATTGCCATTAGACGCAAGACTGACAATTATTGTGTGATGGAACTATGCCACAGGCTATAGGTCCTATATGTTTTGCTAGATAAAGCGCAGCTCGCTGTATAATTTGGCTAATGAGCCGCAATTAAGAATAGAAATACATGTTGATAGTTTTTGGAACTCCCTTTATTATACCATATTTCACCGCTATTTATACTACTTAAAAATCATTGGGTTATCCCCACTTATGCTTAAGAACTATATTACAAATACTTTTGTGCTGCATCAGCATTCTATTTTTCAATATATATACTATATGTTGGGGCAGTCTAATTATGACTCAATGAAATTATGAATCTGGAACATAGTGTAACAAAATACTTCTACGACACTTCATATGCATAGTCACCCAAGTGGTGGCAATGCCCTGAGCACAACACTCAGTTTCGTTTGACAAAAACAAACAAATAAATGAATTTGATTTTAAAATTTATACGAGTAGTTTCGAATATCATTGAATTTACTATTTCAATGATGTCGATCGAATACTACATGTGGCTTTGTTTACGTATGAGAAATGAGAAATGATTTTACGTTAATGAAATGAAAGAATGCTTTTAACGGGTGATTTTTTAGCTGGTTTGGTTTTGGCAACACTGGTTTTGACAGCTGACGTGTGTTTAGTACCTTGTGTCACTGTCAAACAGCTTCAGTTTGGTTTGCAATTTAACCATGGATCGTTTTACAAATGAACAACGCTTGCAAATTATTGGATTTTACTATCAAAATTCGTGCTCGGTTCGAAATGTTCATCGCGCGCTGCTTCCATTTTATGGTCGGCATTCTCGACCTTCTGAGCAGTCTATTCGGAAGATTGTGACCAAATTTCGCACCAAATTTACTTTGTTGGACATTAAACCACCAACACGTTTACGTACTGTGCGTAGTGAAGAAAATATTGCGGCCGTATCAGCTAGTGTGACAGACCGCGAAATGTCGATTCGGCGCCGTTCCCAGCAGTTAGGCCTTTGTTACAGCACTACGTGGAAAATTTTGCGGAAGGATTTGGGCGTAAAGCCTTTTAAGATACAGCTGGTGCAAGACCTAAAGCCAGCCGACCTACCACAACGCCGAATTTTTGGTGAATGGGCTCTTGGAAAGCTGGCCGAGGATCCGCTTTTTTATCGAAAAATTGTGTTCAGCGATGAGGCTCATTTTTGGTTGAATGGGTACGTAAATAAGCATAATTGCCGCATTTGAAGTGAAGATCAGCCAGAAGCATTGCAACAGCTACCAATGCATCCCGAAAAAGCCACTGTTTGGTGCGGTTTATGGGCCGGCGGCATTATTGGGCCATATTTCTTCAAAGATGATGCGAATCGCAGCGTTACTGTCAATGGTGAACGCTACCGAGCGATGATAACAAACTTTTTTTTGCCCGAAATGGAAGTTCTTGACTTGCATGATATGTGGTTTCAACAAGACGGTGCCACATGCCACACAGCACGCGAAACAATGGCGCAATTGCGAGGCGAGTTTGGTGAACAGTTAATTTCACGTTTCGGGCCGGTCAATTGGCCGCCTAGATCGTGCGATTTGACACCATTAGATAATTTTTTGTGGGGGTATGTCAAGGCTAATATCTATAGGGACAAGCCCGCTTCGATTGACGCACTGGAAGCCAACATCCATGCATTCATTCGAGAGATACCGGCCGATATGTGTGAAAGAGTATGCCAAAATTGGACTCAGCGGATGGGCTACCTGAGACGCAGCCGCGGTCAACATTTGCATGAAATTATCTTTAAACATTAAATTGCAAGGTTCAAACTATCGATTCAAATAAATATTTCATTCATTTTTTCGAATTTTTTGTGTTTTTTTTTTTTTAAGTTCTAAACCTCTTAAAAAATCACCCGTTATTACACTACATCCTTCCCCTTTAAAAAAAATGATATTTGTTTATATTTCTAAAATTTAAATAAATATAATTTGCCTTTTTTTTCTAGTTTTTAGTGATATTATTATTTTGAGTATATGTACAGTATGTTATTTATTGTAAGTTTGTGTTTCTAGCTTTAATTAAATTATTATTATGTATTTCATATTTCTTATCATATAATAAAGTAGTACTATTTACACTGTTTTGAGATATAATTTTATATGGTCCTCTAAAAGGTTTATCGAATTTTCTTGTGTTTTGATTTTTTAAATATACATAATCTCCTACGGTAAAGTTTGATTTGTTTACATTTTTCTCAGAATTTTGTCTTTTATATTTGTCTTCAATTAAGTGATTTTTTGCTTGTTCATGAGCATGTCTTAATTTGCATTTCAATTCATTCAAGTAATTGTCAATGTTATAAATTGTATCTTTATTTTCTATTACTTCACATGGAAGTGTACATAATTTTCCAAATACAAGTTCAAATGGTAAATACAATGTTGAGCTGTTTGGTGTGGAATTATAGCAATATGTGTAGAACGGTAACCATTCTTCCCAACTATCCCTATTTCCTATGCTCATAATGTATTCATTAAATACTTTATGATTTCGCTCTATTGATCCTAATGTTTCATGGTGAAAAGGTGTAGAAACTATTTTATCTATTTTCAAGAGTGTACAAATATTTTTCAGCAATTCATTCGTGAATTCTGTTCCCTTATCAGTTTTTAGTTTCTTAAAACATCCGTATTTAAGAATAAATTTTTCAACTATTGTCTTCGCTACAGTATACGCTTCTTTGTTTTCTATTGGAAATGCTTCTACAAATTTCGTTAAATCACATTGTACCGTTAGTATATATCTATAACCATTTGATGGTCTTAATCAGAGAATATCAATTACCAAGAAGCCAATCTTTCGTACGTTTCACCCTCCAAAACCCATTTGTTTACATTGTTGTATTTGTAATTTCACTTCGTGACGATGAATAGATGTGAATTGCAACAACAATGTAACGCAGTGAGATTTATTTGTTTTGACAGCTCAGTTTTTTTTTCTTTTGAAAATTGGAAAATAGTTTTGAAAATTCTTCAACTAAAAACAAAAATATCGTTGTTTAATGTATACAAACAATTGTAATTAATAGTTAATATTCATCCACAATTATAATAAAATACAAAAAAATAATCTATAAATTGTTTTCAATCACTCAGATTTCCGTTCATCTTCAATGCATCTTGCATATAATACAGGGTGGCCCTTTCTTCATCCAGAATAATTTTAAAATTATTGTTGGATATATTCTAAGGAAAAAAATAGTTAAGAAAGTACGAAATAAAAAAATAGTTTTTCTGCAATTTGACACCCGGAACTTCAATTTGTTGTTTAAATTCCACTAAACTCTCAATTTCCACTTTAGAAGTATTAAAGTAGATATTAAGTGGGTTTTATTATCTTCTGTCGGGATTCGGGTATTGATCTGGATTAACTTTAAGTACAAAAAAGATAACTGAGGAATTTTCAAAATCGTTTTTGTTGCACGTGTTAAAAGGTAATCCAGATGCGCATCTCTATCGAATATAATAAAACAACAATAGCTATTTTTGATTTTTTTAAACGTCACGACATCTAAGCATTTGGTTTTGAGTGTTGAATATAGGAGTATTGAATACTTTTTACTGAAATTATAATTCATAATGTAAAAAAATTAAATAGTTTCAACAAAAACATTATTTTTTTTTTTACTTTAAAGTTTGAAAATTATTTTTTAAAAATCATTACGAAACAACTTAATTTGAAAAATTGATTTGAGAATGGATTTTAAGAAATTATAGCATGATCTCGTAGCTGTTGTCGTATTTTTAAGTTATTTTCATTCATTCAAAAAAAATTAATTTAATTTTGATTAATTTTAATTTTTTTTTATTTCTTATCTTATTAAAAGGGGAGAAATAATCGGCCCTTCTTAAACAATTAGTTTTTCTAAAAATATTATTTCATAAATTACGGGACACCCCGTATTTGGTTTTGTTTTGACATCTAATTGACAGACCGAGGTGAATAATTCTGACCACGGAGCGTGTTCAACAAATAGAAACCAAAGTAGGGCCCGGTTCACATTGGTACGTATTTGGCGTAAACTAGTGTGTAGCAGCGTAAAGGCTCTCCCAAACCAACGCGAATGCGGAGCGACGACGAATTTTTGTTGTTGTTTAGCGTTATGTAACTGTCATATTTTGTACTATTGTGAATGATTCGCTGCGAATCGCTCCACATTCGCGTTGGTTTGGGTGAGGCTTAAAACAAAGTGACGAAAATTTAAATCTATTTTCACATGTCCTACTCGTAGCTTCATTTTTGCGTAGTAGGCTTTTCAATTATTACTTCAATTGCGCACAAGAATAGGTAGTAGGTATATTAATCGAATATGAAATAAATTTTAATTTCCAAAATGGAAGAGAGTTGACGAAAGTTTTTTATTTTTGCTAAGCATTGTTTATCTGTTATATTTTGTATCATTGCGAATAATTTGCTATGATTTGGTGTTGGTTTGAAGGAGCTTTTAATTCAATTGCACTCATAAAGCATGAATTAAAAAAAAGAACAACAGATTTAGGTGTGGATTTAACTAATAAATAAAGGCAACCCCAAACCAACATGAAATCATAGCGAATCATTCGTAAAGATAAAAAATATGGCAAGCACACAACCTTTAAAGGCTCTCCCAAACCAATGACAATTTGAATCATTCACAATAGTTCAAAATATGACACATACACAATGCTAAAAAACAACAAAAAATCGTCGTCGCCCCGCATTCGCTTTGGTTTAGGAGAACCGGACATTCCGGTCCGAATCTTCACATTTCCCCATACAGTTTTGAAATTTCGAAATGTGCGATTTCGGTGAATTTAAATAAATATGAGACAAATATCTAATCTCACAGTTTGCACTTATTTAGTTTCAAAAAAAGGAATGACTGAAAAGTTATCGTGTAATAGCAGAAATAATCCCGTGTAAACACCAAACACCAATGAAAATAAAGACAAAAACAATTTGTCAATATATGTTCCCACCAAAATGAAATTCGAGCTTGTAGTTAAAAACTATTGATATTTCAAGTATATGGAACAAGATTTCATGAATATTTCGATGAAATCTCAATAAAAACTAGATCGATTTCGTAGGAACGTGGTATTAGATTGCGTATTAAGCCTTAACTACAAGTCTGTTCATGTACTTCCCATAACTACGAATTTTATATGAGCTTTAACAGAGCTTTGGGCTAAATTCGTGGAAATTTGTATTTTTGGGAGTACGTGAACGGACATTACAGTGGCACATTTTTGAAAATTACCAAAGTAAAAATATTTTCCCTTTGAGCAGTTGTTTTATGAAAAAGAATATACCAAATTTTATTTTTATTTTTTTATTTTTATTTTTTATTTTTGCAATATTACAAAAGTAAAAAAAAATTCCTGCTAGAGCAGTTGTTTTGTGAAAAAGAATACACAAATTTTTTCTTAAATCAAAATTCAAGCTTCCTGCATCATTTTCATAAGTTTCCCAGTGAGAAGCACTTTCCCGAAAAAATCAATGCTCGTGTAAACAAGAAAAACTCAAGTTTTGAAACCATGCTTTTACCATTTTGCTCTCGTAGTTTATAACATGAACAAGACACACTATAATATCCGTACCACTTATTTGTCACCGGTATTATATCAGTAACCTACACCTTTTTTTTATTTAAAGTTGCTCCAAATCTTCCACATAGTTTTAATTTGGATGATATATAAGGGTAAGTAAGCACATTAAATTTCGTTCTTTAGGTTTTAATACTTTTTGAACATGTCCACGATTTTCAAAAATAACCGACAAATTAATTCACCATTTCTATACAGACTGTGGTCAGTGACTAGTTGTTTCTATGTGTGCGGCTTTCACTAGTGGTGAGTGACTAGTTGATTCTATGTGTGCGGCTTGTACTGCTTTTCACTAATACTTTGCAAATATAATCATTACAGCTGTTCGCTTCAGCTTGTAGGCAAATCAAACTGACAGCTGAGGATTGCCATCTTTATTAGTTTATCTATGGTCTTAATGGTCCAACAGTATCAATTGTTATTGTTTCAAATGACGTGGAGGGTGTATCTGTAATTACAATATTTTCTTTTGTGTATCTAGTTATCTTTGTTTCATTGCATGTTTTGCAGTTGTTAACGAATTTCTTAACCATTTTATTCATGTTTTTCCAAACATATCTTTGTTTTAACTTATTGACGCATCTTCTGATACCACAATGTCCTCCTAGTTTTGAATTATGATATCCTTCTATTAATTTGTGCATTTCATTCTTATCTGTTATCTGTTTTGGAGGTTCATATAATATTATGTCTAGACATTTATCCTCATTTATATTTTCTTGCAGCTTATTAAATATTTCTTTAAATTCTTGTATGCATACTTCATTAAATATTAGACTATTTCTTGCTAGCGCTAGTCTTTTAACACCTGCATTGTTCATTTTGAATATTAGCTTCCTCAGAATCAATTTTATCTCTGATAAAGATTTATCACTATATTCTACAACTACAGTGTTTGCTGCTATTATTATTTCATTTCTTTCTTTCTTTGTAACGTTACTTTCTTTAAATTCTAACTTCTTTATTCGCCTTATGTCCGATATTGATGTACAGTCCCAAATATGAAGGTAGCTAGTCTCCACAATTGAGTCCAAGGCTATTGCACAATTTTCTTTTTCATTTGGTATCTTCTCTTTATTTTCCTTCATAGCTCTAGTTAAAACGTCTATGTTGTATTTGGGTATCATTTCTTTCAAGTCGTCAGATTCAATTTTTATTCTTGATAAAGCATCTGCATTGGTATTCATCTTGCTCTTTTTAAAAATTATTTCAAAATTATAATCCATCAAGTCAACTCGTATTCTAGTTAATTTAGATGATGGGTTTTTGTGAGTGAATAAACTGACTAATGGTCTATGGTCTGTGTAAACTATAAATTTTCTGCCGAAAAGATATGGTCTAAAATAATTTATTCCCCAATGTATTGCTAACATTTCCTTCTATATAATGGGTTTATTTAATTCGTGTTTATTTAAGGATCTACTAGCATATGCTATAGGTTTATCAATTCCAATTTCTCCCTGTGACAAAACTGCTCCTAAAGCAAAATTGGAAGCATCTGTAGTTAGAATGAAAGGTTTTTTGAAATCAGGATAGCTAAGTATGGGAGGAGTTATTAAATTTTGCTTTAGTATGTTAAAAGATTTTTCACAGTCTTCTGTCCAAGAGAATATTTGTATTAATTTTATAATATTTTATTTTTGTATTACAAAGAAACTTAAACTAACAAAATATGGTTTAATTTCAATGAAAAAAATATTGTTTTCAAATTTAGGAACTTTTAAAATTTGACTTTCACACAATTCGAATTCTGCCTATAATAACTTATGTGATGCAATGAAGAATCTAATCTACATTTACAAAATCTTTGTTTTGACAAATAAGAAGGGGACAAAAATCAATTTTTGTTACCAAAAGAAAACCCCAGAAGTGACTTCGATTGCAATTGAGAATTACATAGCATTGCATTGTGCACACAAAATGTGTACTTCTAGATATTTATTAACAATTTCTGTATATATTATAAAGTAAATCGTTGTTTAACATAACACACCCTATTTTGAGTACAAACACAACTTAAATTGAAAATGTTTCTTAATTTACAAATACATAAGATTATTTAAATAAAACATAATTAATAAATGTTAATAGGTAACTAGAAATATTAGTTTCAACTTAATAAATTGAATATATGTTGCCTAGGCAAGAATGGCATTTTCGGTTACAGTTTTCGGAATATCCACTTTAATAGTCAAGCTGACAAGTCTGACCCAGGTTAAATTGAGTTTTCTATATATAGCCCCAGAAATCAATTTATTTTATGACATCATGTATAAATGTAGATATTCAATTCAATATAAAGATATTCAATCATATATAAAGCAGCATAAAAAAAAATAAAATATAAGCATTATTTCAATTACGTATTTATGTAAGTAAAGTGAATTTTTTGTTTAACTCTGTTTGACAATAATTGCTGTTGTGTGGTTAACATTTTATAACACCCTTCATTCGTTTTACCATCCAAAGTAAGAATTTGTATAATATTTTCAATAAGCTGCTTAGCAAACCAAATTTCTTTACCACTTTTACCACATTTTCGCATTTGATTTGCTAAATATTCGCCATAAATAGTGTATCTATCTTGCATTGCTTTTAAATCTAACTGTTTTCATGCAACTGAAAGCATCTTCCACAATGCTGCATTTATTTGAATTAAGTATAATTGAGACATTTTCTACAGAATTTAATTTTTGTTCAGTCACTAAGCTTGCTTTCGGACATTCCAAAAACGACTCTGATTCATCGTGTTGAGAATCTTGATTTTGTTTGGAAATTGTTTTCGTTCCAGTTTCCTGAAGAACTCTGATTGCGGTTTTAGTAGCAGACGTGTTTAGGGATTGTTGTTGGGATGAATCCAGCTTAGTTTGTGTTTCCAGTGGAGAAACAATGATACAAGTAGCGTCACTTTCTTTACATTTGTTCAATGTCGACATATCTACTTGTTTTTGGTCCACTACTGTTGGTAAAAGAATTTTTTTTATACCTAACAGTTTGGCAAGATCGCCATGTGATGGAACTATGCCACAGGGTATAGGTCCTATATGTTTTGCTAGATAAAGCGCAGCTCGCTGTATAATTTGGCTAATGAGCCGCAATTAAGAATAGAAATACATGTTGATAGTTTTTGGAACTCCCTTTATTATACCATATTTCGCCGCTATTTATACTACTTAAAAATCATTGGGTTATCCCCACTTATGCTTAAGAACTATATTACAAATACTTTTGTGCTGCATCAGCATTCTATTTTTCAATATATATACTATATGTTGGGGCAGTCTAATTATGACTCAATGAAATTATGAATCTGGAACATAGTGTAACAAAATACTTCTACGACACTTCATATGCATAGTCACCCAAGTGGTGGCAATGCCCTGAGCACAACACTCAGTTTCGTTTGACAAAAACAAACAAATAAATTAATTTGATTTTAAAATTTATACGAGTAGTTTCGAATATCAATGAATTTACTATTTCAATGATGTCGATCGAATACTACATGTGGCTTTGTTTACGTTTGAGAAATGAGAAATGATTTTACGTTAATGAAATGAAAGAATGCTTTTATTACACTACAACTGACACAGCTTCCGAACGAGCTCGTGGAGTAGGATGAGTATGTACCTGTGCATACTTACAATTACAGTAAGGTGCGCTACCAACGACTTAAAGAACGAAATTACAACGAACAATATATCCCCACCAAATGACAGAAATTTGACAAATAACGAAATAGACCAATACTTAGAACAAATGGACGAGACAATCAAACGAACAATGAACAGAACAATACCGAAATACAAACAACGGGATGCAACCGACATGTACCGGAGCGCGACCATTGACGCATTACACAGACAAAAAAGTGGACTGCTGACAAGACTAAAACTCTTGTACTGACGGTTTACTGACCCACACCATCTGGAGATTAGGACACTGAAGTCGTCGATCAAGAACATCAACCAACTTATTAAAGAGAACTATTGGTTGTCAATTTATTTGTATTTGGATAACAAAATTTGGGCCGTTAATTCTAGCGACCCGAGCATGTTTCCCCAAATTAACAAGATATTTAGAAGGAATGATCAGAACGACCTTCCTTGTCTTAAGCTTCAAAGAACGACAGACAACAAAGACGTACTGCTGACAGCAGGAATTAATCCAGAGGACGCCATCTTGGACGAAGAACTCTTTACTGTCGAAGATCCGTAGGAGAAAGTGGAGGCTGTGGGGGCTGCTTTCCAGCAAGTGTACAAGGTGACTGCGTGCATTCGCCCCAATCATGACCTGGAAAACAGAGCCTTGCTCCATCACTTCTACCTTCGGAATGACATCACGCAATGGCGATCAGAGAACCTTGGTTTCACCGGGTTTCAATGAAGATCATTTGGCAAACGCCATAATCACCGAGCAAAATGGACCCAGTTCCCTGTTAATTACGAGGTTGGAGCTCCAGCTCATCTTCGATTCACTAAAGAAGAAGAAGTTAGCAGGAGTCGATGGCATATCCAACGTTGTACTTTGACATTTACCTCAAGAAGCAGTAGACATTTATACCACTCTGTTTAACAACGCTCTGAATAATGCATATCATCCAGTGCGGTGGAACACAGCTGTGGTGCATCCGCTCCCGAAAAAGGGAAAGGACAACTCCAATCCCGCAAATCTCCGGTCGATAAGTCTTCTTCCGAGTATCAGCAAGATATTCGAAAAAGTTATCAATAGAGCTCTGTCTAAGTGGGCAGAGGACAATAATATCATACCGGACAATCAGTTCGGTTTTAAGGCGGGACATGACACCATTCATGCCGCGTCGAAACTTGTTTCTAATGTCCAATGGAACAAATCTAAGAAGCAGTGTACGGGCGCCTGTCTTGTTGATATGGAGAAGGCCTTCGACACCGTATGGTTAGAGGATCTTTATCTAAAGCTGAACAGATTTGGCATTAGTAAGCCACTATTATATATGCTTTATGATATGCTCAATGGCAGAAAGTTTGTTGTCAAAAGTGGCAATGTAACTTCTGCCACAACCTTTAATATTAAAAATGGTCTTCAGCAAGGAGCGGTCAACTCGCCGATTCTATTCAGCATTTACACCAGCGATCTGATAAGTAGTCTAACTCAGGCAATTGCGTATGCCGACGATCTAATTGCGTACAGAACAGCTCCAAAAGTCGAGGTCTTCAGGATTCTTTTGCAGCGTGATTTCGAGAAGATTCAGCGATATTGCGATGACTGGAAGTTGAAAATCAACTTTCAGAAATCAGAAACTATCTTGCTTAGGACTCCGTTGCTTAGAGCCACAAGGGATACGAGAAAGAACTGGCTCAAGCTGGTGATCGTAGGGCCAAATGGAGACTTCCTCGCACAAGACGGAGCTGAGCACCTTCGGTTCAGTAGGACTGTGTCCGAACGGGACCGAAGAGATAGGGTAAGGCAGGAGAACCAGCTCTGGTGGTTAAAACATGAAGAATGAAGTTCCTGCAGATATTTAAATGTTGTCCTTGTTTTTTCTCTGTCATGGCCGACTTACATAGGTTTAGGTAGTTAGTTTTAAGTAGGGACAGTCAGGATTGCACCAAAAAAGAAAAAAAAAAAAAAAAATTATAAAACATACAAAAACACAAAAAAATTATAAAATCAACAGAAATACAAAAAAAAAATTATAAAACCGGCAAATTCTGCTGTGGCTGTTCTAGTTTGTAAGTAGTTTTTAAGTAGTTTGTATGTAGGTTGTAATTAGTTTATAATTATTTTTAAGTAGCTTTAAGTAGTTTTAATTAGTTTTAATTAGCTTTAATTTAGTTTTATGTAGTTTGTAAGTTTTATAATAAAAAAATAAAGACATTGATACCGAGTTTTTTTGTAAATTCTTCTCGGTAAAAAATAAAACCGACCAGGATCTTAGTATTAAAATAGTTCTTAGGCCGAAAGGCATTAGCATTAGCATTAAGTTATTATAGTTCCACTTAGAGCGCCCGACTGGGGCCAGCAAGTTAATTTTAAGATATCGATAAGTAGACTTGTTCTTATGAATTTTTGTCTAGCTTTAAGATAGTTTTAAGAAAATTGGAAAATAAAAATGAATTTCAAAAAAAAAAAAAAAACAAGCAATGTAGAAATGAAGAAACACAAACTAAAAGCTCTCCCAATCCAACGCGAATGCGGAGCGACAACGAATTTTTGTTGTTGTTAGGCGTTGTGTATTTGTCATATATGTACTATTGTGAATGATTCACTGCGAATCAATTGGCATTCACGTTTGTTTGGGAGAGCACTAAAGGCTCTCGCAAACCAACGCGAATGCGGAGCGAAGACAAATTTTTGTTGTTGCTTAGCGTTTTGTATTTGTCATATTTTTTACTATTGTGAATGATTCACAACGCATTCACGTTGGTTTGAGAGAGCCTTAATACTACGTTTTCATTAGACCAAATGAGGAAATTTCATTGAAAATTTCCAAATTTGATACGAAATCATCTCATTTCCTATACAAGTACCCATTTCGAAATGAGATAATTTCAACCAAATTTGCACGAAATTAGGTTTTAAATCAGGTAAAATCAAATCCAGCACTTAAATTGAATGCTATTGTGATTTACAATTCACAATCAAACAATTTTTGATTTGAAATGTCAAATATAGGAATTATAAAAAAATATTTTTTTAGGGAAATTAGGAAAGTAAATCACGTAAATATTTACATTAAATATTAATAAATATTTTTGATGTTTTTTTTAAATATTTTTTTCTTGTCTGAAAAAAAGGCGAGGTGAAATTGAAAATTACAAATTTCTAGTCAAATGACTGGCTGGCTGATGTGCCATCAACAGTGTGAAATGTGATATTCTGCACCGGGACTATTTAGAAACGTTTGGTATCTACTATTTCTGACGAAGCAATATTATCTCAAATAAAAGTACCCACCTGTATACCTTCATCGTTGGAACAGTTCAAGTTCATCACAGAGCTCGTAACCATAATCATATTAGAATAAAAATCAATAATTAAAATTCAGCATAAGCTAACATAAACAAAATGCTCCAATTTATAATAAATGCATGCCTTAAACTAAGATATGTGCCACATCCTTGAAAAATAGCAGCATTCATTGTTATACCTAAACATGGTAAGCCACCAACAGAAGTAATATCTTACAGACCTATATCGCTTACACCAATCATGCCAAAAGTTTTCGAAAAACTGCTTCTGAAAAGACTAAGCAAAATAATAGAAGAAAGAAGACTAATTCCGAGCCATCAGTTAGGATTTAGAAATAATTATTCCACGATAGGCTAAGTGCATCGGATTACGGATGTTGTGGAAAAAGCACTTAAGAAAAACAAGTATGCTCGGCTATATTCTTAGATGTTCCTCAAGCCTTTGACAAGGTTTGGCACTTGGGACTTGAGTACAAACTGCATAGGGATCTTCCCAGGCAGCACTACGAAATACTGAAATCCTACGTTACGAACCGCCTCTTTAGAGTACGGTACGACCAAAATTACTCGGAACTAAAGAAAATTGAAGTTAGTGTACCACAAGCAAGTGTCCTAGGACCAACCCTGTATTTGTTATATACAAGGGATATTCCAGTGGGGATCAACGCTATCATGGCCACCTTGACTGATGATACTGCAATATTGGTGCCAGATAAATACGTTACGAAGGCTACACAAAAACTGCAAAATGCATGTTATAAAGTTAGTGATTGGACGCAAAACTGGCTAATCAAACTAAAAGAAACAAAATCGACGCATATAAACTTTACAAACAAAAAAATAAGCAATGTTCCAATTTTTATAGTACAGCAGTACCTTACTCCAATAGTGCCAAATATCTTGAAATGACTTTGGATGCAAAGCTTAACTCGAAAGAGCACATTAAAAAGAAAAGAGACGAACTAAACTTGAAGTACAGAAAAATGTACTGGTTTCTAGGAAAGAACTCTGACCTATCTATCCAGAACAAACTAATGTTATAGTTATAAGCAAGTATTGAAACCCGTTTGGACATATGGCATCCAATTATGAGGCTGTACAAAGAAAACAAATGCTGAACCCATCCAAAAATTCCAAAGCAAGGTCCTTCGCGGAATAATAAATGCCCCTTGGTATATAAGAAATAGCGATCTACATCGTGACCTTCAAATTGAAATGGTTACAGAAGTGGTTAAAAAACACGCTGTATCACACAATCAGCGACTGCAAAGTCATATCAACTCCGAAATGGAGACCGTCTTAAATGTACGAGACAATGTTCGAAGATTGAGAAGAACCAAGCCTCATGAGCTGATGGTCTAAAAGCTATGGGAAAGTGTTATAACTTAAATTTCCCACAATGCGATTTATAAATTAAGAAAGAAAAATCATTTGTCGATCTTTCATAGATTGGTCCTGATTCACCGGTGGTTATAGTGCGGTAAGAGTCCCACACTATTCGGTACCGATTCTTACCGAGTGTCTTTTGAAGATTTCCATCGGATAATAAAAAAAAAAAAAAGCTGATATTGTGCTTTCAAACTTTCTTGTATCCCCCACAATAGTCAATTTAACTAAAGTTATATATAAACAAGCAACAGGTAAAGAAAAATATCCAAGATTACGTGAAATTATCAAACAAAGGAACATTTTTCCATTAAGAATATATATTTCGGATGAAACCATTTTGCTGATACATTTTAGTTCAATAGGGTATACTTTGAGCAATGAGTTATTGGTATAATGTTTAAACTATGATGGCATTGCAGGAGCAGGAATCATAATAAGCTTTGACACAGAGCTATCATCTTCTGAAATTCTTTCAGTTCTTAGTGACAAAAAGTCTTGTCAAAGATTGGGAGAAAAATGAGCTTCCATAGATGTTTGCATTCGCTGTGTTTGAAGGAGCTTCGTTAAGAAATTTGGTGGATTGGATCTTTGGCCAAGTACTGTTTAAACTATATCTCATTCGATTGCGACACTGGCTTCTCCTGTAAATAGCGTAATCTTAACAGAAAATAACACAAAATATGTGATGTAGGTATTCTGGATTATAGATATTTATTAAATTTGTTTCCGTTGAAGTATTGCTATTTTAAGATGTGAAATTATGAGTATTCCGAATAACACCAACTTAAAAGTTTCTACCTCTTTTAATCGAGAATAACTGGATTAATTAAATTTAAATTGCTTTTTTTCTAGGGATTGTTTCACTTATTTAAAACTAAAACTGAAAATATATAACAAACCAAATTCACAATTTTGATCAGGGCTGACAAACAAAATGAGGTAATTAGATGAAAACACTTTTTCTGTAATTTGCGAAACTACCTCATTTCGCCTCTAATGAAAACGTAGTAAAAGTCAAAATCTAACGAACACAACAAGTTGGGCACATTTTAAAGAGCTCTGAAAAGATTTTGTACGAAAATGTCAAAGCTGTAACAAAAAATCAACAACAAAAAGCGATTAACGGGCAGCTGATATTAAAAAAAGAAATGAGCTGTCAAAAGAAATACCAAATAAAGCACTTTAATTTGCAAAATTACCTCAATTGGGCTCTAATGAAAACGTAGTATACATACAAATTATATAATAATTTTACTGCGTGACTATTGAAGCGAAAGCTTCATATAATATATATATATATAAAATTATATCATATAATATATATATATATATATATATATATATATGATATAATTTTCACAGTAAAATATTGAAGGAAGCAGTAATACTCCAATAGGGAGTATCCTTCCAAGGGATAACAGGAGCGCTATAGAAACCAAAAAAACACTTTTGTCTGAAATGTGAAGCAATTTTCTTAGTTGGGTGTGTGGATCAGCGTTTTTAAGGATTTATCGTAGTGTAACTTCTTATACAAACAAATCAATCTATGAATCTGCTATTTATATATACATATATATTTATTATTGACAATCCCTGCGTTCAAGGATCCAGAAATCTGAATTTTTGAGGCTTCTGATTGTTCAGCTGTCAAAAAAAATCTGAAAATTCAGATGACTTTTCGTTACGTTTGCTTACGTTTTTCAGATAAAAATTTTCATCTGAAAATTCAGATGACAGCTGCGTTCAACGTTACTTTTCAGTACTGAATTTTCAGATTTCTGCCGATGAACGCACCCAATTATTACAGGGCTTGTTTTATTATCATCGTTACTGAGAATTTGCCATTATTTGTTTTTGTTTTACTGTTATGGTCGCCCTGGCCGAGAAATCCAACCCAAACCTGAAAATAAATAAAATGGGGGGAATAAATGAAACAATTAAATAATGAAATAAAACTTACCAAGTATCTGCATCTCCTACTATTTGTGGTTGTGTGGTTGTTGCTTGGGTGAATGCCGGTACGTGAATGCGTAGACGAGACCGAGACCAAAGATTAAAGTAGAACTTAAGTCAAAATGAATGAACAACACTTCAACCACTAATCTCTATAATACACTGGATAGCGTATCGACATAAGAAAGTCGCTTGCATTTGAAGAATTGTTATATTATGAAGCTGACCACTTTTTTGTATAACAATATGACTGTATAACAATTTAAACAAAATAATCCACTATGAAGACGTCAAATTTCCGTTCGTTGCTTCCCCCCCAAAATCTCTTTGCTAACAATGTTGTTTGTAATTTTATTTCATTCACAAATGGTTTAATGAAACGGAATTACAAATGTAGAGTGTGACAAGGAGGTAAAATCTTAAAAAACACAGACTATGTAATCGCCCTCTCCTCATCACACTTATCAGCTGTTTTGTTCAACTTGTTTGCAAACTGAAATAATGAACGAAGTCGATGGTTCCCATATCCCGTCTACATATTTAATATTACCTATTTAAACACCTTTCTATTGATATAATTCTAGTGCCATAGGAAAAAAATAGCACAAACAAAATGTACACAATGAATAACTTAATAAAAAAAAAAATATAAAATAAAGTCCCACAAAGTTTTTCCCTTTCATATCATTGATCTGTTTCTCTTTCTTGGAAACATTTTGGAAACATGTTTTTTTTGTGTTAATCTAGACGTCAAATTATGAAGCCGACCACCTAATTGTCATCTTCAAATGGAAGCAAGAAAACTGTTATACATTATAAGGAATACACTATCCAGTGTATATAGAGATCAGTGACTTCAACCAATTTTCAATTCACCTTTCTCGGTGCGTTTTGGATCCGTGATAAATGAGTGTCAATGTTTCATTTTATTTGGTCTTTTCTCATTTTTTGTTAGTTTTTCGTTGATGGCATGTGACCTATTAAGGCAAGTAATTAGATTCAAATAGAATTCTAAAGGTCAGCTCGACAGAACGATTTATGTGAAAACTTAAACTGGTCTTTGAGTCGTTACCAACCTGTTATTGGGTCAAAGGGACAACTTTGACGTTTGTAAGTTTTCTTACAGTTTGTAAGTTTTCTTACAGGAAAAATATAATCGGGGATAGTATCTCTGGCAACCGGTGTGAGCTCGGTGGGGAATCAGATTGAATTTGGTGAACCTTTAGGTAGGGTTATTCAAGTATGTCTTGGCGATGGTGAGTCACATCGTCGTACGAAAGTGTTAAACGTCCAAGGATCCTTTTAAATAGATCGAGGACAATTCTCTGATAAACAGAATTAGCGCCATGTAACTTTTCACCATGTTCTTATGTGAACGTAGGACAGACGGGTTTAGTGTCGCCACCTGTGAGTGAGTGGTAGAAAAAAAAACACAAAACTAAAACAAGATGGAGGAGATTAGTTTTTCGAAATTTCGAAAGCCTCGAGGCGAATTGAAATTCACCACCACTCTGACATTTCAAGAAAGTAAAATAAATTAATGTAAAATAAGAACTAGCGGGCCTATTTCACCGTATGCCCTTACTGTGAGAGAGGGGAAATTGAAGAAAAAGTGGCATGTTCGTTGGTCGAAAGGTGCATGAGCTAAAGTCAAGTGACAGATCATTCTCCAAAGCTTAGTCGAGCGGCCGTCCTAAGCTCGGTTGACACCGTATTTTTTTTTATATATTTTTCTGTAAATTTTTCCAAAGTGTTATAAGAAGGTAAGCAATACGTGTTAATTTTAAGTACACTTTCGTGGATTTATTTTCTGTTTTTTTTTTATCAAATAGATAATAAAAGAATATTCTTTTTGTGTTTTAAAGATTATAAAGAAAACTTACGGGGTGCACATCAGTAAAATTAATCGAGTGGAGAAAACTCAAAAAAATATTTTTTTTATTAAATAAAAAAAAAAAAAAATAGTAGGAGGTGAGTCTGAAAAGAAGATTTTCATGGAAAAAATAGTGTTAATGCCATCAATTTATACACGTTATCCATATAACACCACGTTGGGAATTTTTGGCGGTTCCAGCGGGCCAGAGGAGCACTGGGCCGCTACACTTTTTTACGTTTTTTGGTTATCCCACACATACTGGTGCTGTTATTGGGTACTATTTGCTAACCATGCGATATTGCAAGTCATTTATACCCAGCAGTTTTTGAAGCCATTTCATTTTGGTAATTCTGGTTTTCTTGGCGAAAGTGTTTGATCCACCAGGATACCTAGCGACGGTCCAATTATCGTGGAAGTCCTCGCTACCTACATCCCCCTCGAAAACTGTTATACGGGGGAAACTTCTTTTAATTTCTTGGTCCAATTCAGCTGTTTTGGAAATCCTGCATCAGAGGAAAAACCTGGAATTGCGGATAGACTATTCCTCCACCAGAACACCCTCTCATTTTGGGTACCAGGTTTGAATCCAAGCTTTTAAAAAGAAAAAAACAAAAAGTTAAGTTTTATACAACAAAATATCGAGTGCTTTTTTTCAATTTTTATTACAATTCGAAATTGATTAGTAAAGTTTAATCGATATCTAAAATTAAACATAATTATCAACATAAGACCTAGCTAAGGACTTTTTATGTCCACTTGCTTGTTAAATTATTTTTCTTTTTTAGTTCCGGATTAATATTAGTATTTGTTAAAAATTACGAGACGTGAAGTTTTTTTTTTTGATATTAAAAAAAGTTTTGCTAATAGTTATTTCATATCGTATTTTCATATCTATTTTTCATATTACTTATTATTATTATTATTATTATATTTATATATTATTATCTTTTTCTTTAATTTACATTTCATTTTTGCCAATTTAAATCAAAGTGTAAGTGAAACATTTGATTTTCAAGGCCTATCATTTTGATTACTCCGTTTTGTGTTGTTGTGTTGTCTTTCCGCGTTACAGTCCACCTCCATAGAGCTCTTAGAAGGCAGGGAATTATTTTGTGGTCCAAGTAGTCCGGCGCATTATGAAGGCTAATTTTCCGAGTTTTTATGATAGTCCTTTTGAGAAACGAATCCCTGTCACATTGTTTTTGCTTTGCTATTGTTACCCTTTTTTCACCTGTAGAAGACATAATCTTCATAACTAGTCTTATTTGTCAAGTGGAAAGTTTTGGTTCTACCATCTTAGGCTAATTAATTAATTAAATAATGAATAACTTGTAAATTAAATTAATTAATGTTTAAACAAAAATTAAAATACAATAAACTTCAAACGTCTCTTTTGGATGAAAGTTTCGGTTTTTTTATTGATTTCCTAAGAGAAATCATGTCGTGTTGAGGTCTTAAACTTCAGGGGTGTGGATAGTAGCAAAGCTACTACGGTGAAGATGGTATGACTGGAACGAATTCAAATTGGTACATGTACCTGGAACATGGCCACCGGATTCCTAGGTTGGGTGGGTTTGGCCACACTGCATTAACACCAGCAGTGCCTTGATGTGGTGATATCGTCCGTCCGTAGTCATTTTTCGTGAAAATTTATACCAGGCCTGATTTGTGTTTTTGCTGCAGGTGAGGTTGAGTTTCGGGGGCAAGATCCCCTCCCCATTCCGGCGAGCTAACTGCCGAGCATCGCTAGCAGGCCGCGTCCCCCGGAACTTGACGTTCATTTCCCTTTTCCTGAACTCTTCCTTTCCCAATTTCCTGACCTTTCCTTATTTTTCCTACCTTGCCACATTACCGATCTTCCTCTGATTCCTCTTGCCTCGCAACATTACGTTTAAAAGATAATCCAGATCCGGATCCAGATAAAAAATAATAAAACGCAGCTATTAATGAAAATAAACGACGTGGTTTTTAAATGCAACGCCATTCATACTAGAGTAGTGAAAACTAGACCCTTTTCAAACGAGCCATATGTTTCCACACTAACAATATCTAAAAAATGTTCGTTTCTAAATAGAATTGTAACAATCCGCACAAAGCCTAAAAATGACACTTCAACAACTATTTTTGGCATAACAACAATAGTTAACTATAGTTAGAAAAAGAACACACCACATTCATACTAGAGTAGTGAAAACTAATCTCTTTCAAACGAGCCATATTTTTCCATCAATTTAGATGAGAATTAGGCCTATTCTGGCACATCTGTTATTCTGCTATGAAGTTTCCGTTATAAATCATAAAAGATTTCCATCATAAGAGATCTTTTATGATTGACATTTAGATATTCGAACTTTTATAAAACTTTGTTATGAAACTTCGAAAACGAAGTGCAGTGCTTTCGCCTGCAAAAAAAAAAATATTTAAATATTTTCATTTGCTTACAAAATATGTGATTTTAATAAATTTGTACACAAATTTTGTCTAATTTTAAAACATTTTATTGACGAAATAAAAGAAAAATGGCAATTTTTACTCTATATATTTTCTTGTCTATTGAAATCTTTTATGATAAAAGCCAGAGAGGTTTGTCTTTTATTCTTTTATGATTCATAACAGATTTAGTAAAAGATTTTGGCATGCTAAATACCAAAAACGTGATTTAAAAAGATTTTGCTATGAGTTCGAAAGTTTGGCAGTTCATAACAGAATTCTTACAGAATTACGCATGCAGAATACAAAAATTAAAATTCATAAAAGATTTTCTGACAGCTTAAACTTTTATATGGAAATTCATAGCAGAATAACATAATAAAAGATCACGCCATATAGGCCCATATATTCCGTTAAGGCTCTCCCAAGCCAACGCGAATGCATAGCGACGACGAATTTTTGTTGTTGTTTAGCGTTGCATATTTTTCATATTTTGTACTTTTGTGAATGATTCACTGCGAATCGCTCCGCATTCACGTTGTTGAAAAAAAAGAATAAAACTATATAATTAACTAAATTCGGGGATGGGACATTGTCATGGGAGCCTGTATACCAAAATGCCTGACATATTTACAAGCAGGTATGTTGTTTAAACAGCCTTCAGTAGCAGGATAAGCACATATTCGTCCGAGTGAGCAGGTTGGGGTTGTTAGTGACTGCATAGATAAAAGCATCTGAAAGAAAAAGTAAGAATTAGCGAGAGAATACAAGGAATTTCATAATGGCCCCTTTGGTAGAAAAACAACTTAAAGCCCTTCCACACTAGCCCACTGAGTATTAATACATTTTTTTCCCCCACTTTTTTGACATGTATTAATATTCAGTGGGTTAGTGTGTTAGTCTGTTTTGCCTGTTGCTTCTGGTTCGCCGCACTTATTTTGTTTGTCTTTTTTTGTGACCAAGATCTTAATCTTTGGTAATATGGTGGATTTTTGTTTGTTTATAATGTTTTATAGGGTAATTTTGTTTGCTAATCAAGAGGGCGATGGAACCAGCAATATTTGTGCAATTTAAATTACGAGTATAGCGTGAACGTGACATTTCGAGTTAAAGCTTGCAGATTTTCGAATAAGAGAGGTACATATGCAAAAACGAAGTAAGTGTTTCGAAAATCAATAGGCTACGATAATATGGCAGGAAATTAGAAGTGTTCCAAAAAAACTTTTACGATCGGTTAAATTTGAAAATGGAAAATCTTTTATAAAATTTGGGGTTCAGTGCAATATTTTTAGTTTGTAGGTGTTAGGAGTAAGAAATATTTGGAATATATTGTATTTTTAGATTAGTAGAGTCATTCGTTGCTATTTTATGTTATTTATTGTTAAGTTCTTAAGTTTTGTTGTGGCAACAAAAGGCAGAAGCTCTAGTTTGCACACTTAGACAAATACACCTCGGGACACAACACTGACAGGTTTACAGATGTTCGCAGTTTTTATACGACAAGTATTAGTGATGGAAAATATTAGTGATAAAAAATGATACTTGCAGGCTGCAGAAAGCTGAGGGAGAAATAGAACATAGGCCATAGGGCATCGACCGATGTAATTTTTGATCATAATTGAATATTCCTTGAAAGTGCAACTAACGGAAATAAGAGTTGCCAAGAAATTACATCGCAAATAAGGAATCTAGTTTTTTGTGCGGTATATTTTTTTTTCTTCTCTATAGAGAAAGATTTTCTTTGTACACGAAAATTTGATTTTTTAAAGAAACTTAAAAAGAAAAAGATTAATAACGAAAAAAGTGAACTTTACTAAAAAATAGTGAAAATAAGTTTTAAACAAAAGATATTATTTTTAAGTTCGGGGGATCAGACAGAATATCCGATCAAGGAGGTGCTAGATGATATAGCTAAATTGCTACCACAGGATATTCTGAGACTTCGTTCTGGCAAAGTAGAGGAAGGAAAAGACAGATTTTTTTTGTAACTCATAAGTTTCTTCATGGTGTCTAAATTTCAAAGGTTTAGGTCAATGAAGCGACACTCTGGTGGTAAAGGTGGCTCTTACATTGGTATATATTATACCGATATATACTAGGCCAAGTGGAAACTGCCTACTTCTACATAGATACGCTAGGAAATTGATCTAGGCCTCTGCCTAATTAATCCAAGGGTGGTTAAAAACAATTGAAAAGGGTGGAAGAGTTGAGCCTAGAACTCCGACAAATCAAATTGTTGGATTGGTGGCTCGCTTTGGTGTTGGCTGCATTTAACTTTTGAAGGGCATCATAAAGGGCCCTTGCAGCGGTCACAGAAAATTTCTGATATTTTTGTTGTCCCTTCTGGACCAAGTGTTATTTTTTTTGAGTTATTTTTGAATTTTTAATAATTTATTTCTTTATTCCTTTTGGTTGATTCTTTTTATATTTTGGTTCATGGATTCTTTTTGACGTAAGTTCTATTATTTGTAAGAAAAGGAAGGAAATTAATTAGAGCAGGTTTTAAAGAAAGTTAAAGTTAATTAAAAATATCAAAGAAAAGTGCCATAGTGAAAAGTTAAAAAAATAGTGTATGCCTCTGGACTCTGGATATATTGGATATATATATGTTTCTTTATATGAGACCTGGCTGCTAAGTTAAGCCAATTTAACCTGAATGATCCTACGAAATTCTGTCAACAAGACATCGAAGGACAACAGACTAAAGTAGTAAGTTTCTTAAGAAAATATATATATATTGATATACATACATATATACCTATCTATATACATGTATGCATACTAACTGGAAAGAAGTGCTTACACTCCAGACCTTAAATCTATGCCATTTTTTTTTCTTGAATTTTAACTGAACCTTTTAAATAAGAAAGTGAAGAAAATAAGAAGAAAAGAAATAATTTTTTTATATATTTTTTATCTTTTATTAATTTTTTTTCCTTTTTTTTACATTTTTTTTACAATAGCTATATTTTTTTATTAAATTTTGTTACACAGTTAGTAGTTATTAATGATTGAACTGAAAACAGTTTTTTGAATGAATTTTGATGAAATGAAATAAATTTTACTATGGAGTGCAATAGAAGTAAATATTTAGGTGTGTGGAGGATTGGCTAGGCCGACGATCGAGAGGATGAAGTGACAACAATGTGATAGAACGATGTGAACTAGGACTTTAATGACGACTTTTAGACATTCAGGACATGTATTTACTTACACTTTTCGACACAAAAAATGATGTAAGTTAGTTCTACCTACTTACCTACACATACTTACTTACTGATATTTACCTACAGATACTTACTGATTTATACATACCAACGTATACTTATTTTAATATACATACTTACCTTCGTTAACAATAGATTACATCTACTTACCAACCTATACCTTCCTACATTTACTACTCTATTTAAACTAGACTTGTTTTCTCACTTACTTACCTAGATATACTCACCTACCTGGTTACATACTTAGGTGCCAGTTATAGCTATCATTGAAACTCATCACTGAAAATTTTAATGATGGATTTTGAGACGTTTAAGAAGTAAAACAGTGAACAAATAAATAAAGCTCAAGACTTAATTAATATTTCTAGTCAAAAAAAAATTCCAAATAGGCCCAATTTTCCACATAAAAAAACTTTTCTTTTTTCAATGATTGAACTATCTTACCAATGATCATTGGAATCTTTAAAGTCATTTTATGTGTAAAGTTGGGCCTATTTGAAATTTGTTTTAACTAGAAATATTAATTAAGTCTTGAGCCTTATTTATCCATCAAAATAATATTTGATTTTGCTTTCTAAATGTCTCAAAATTATTCATTAAAGTTTTCTCATCATTGAAATTTCAATGATAGCTATAATTGGCGCCTTAGACTCAACTGACTTTTCTACCTATAGACATTTACCGACTGAAGGACATTTCTGAACAAATGTTGTGACTGGAGGATTTTACTTAGGGGCTATCTCTGAGATTCTGGTCAAGAGGTAGCGCAGGTTGTGTCAATAGGTACAAGGGTGGGCTGGCCAAACCTTTGCCGAAACATCTGGCAAGGCCTTCTGATGACTTGGCAAACCACTGTGTCTGAGAGACAGTGGGACAGATATTGATTCGTTGGTGAAAAAAAATAGTTTTTTTTATATAAGGTTTAGCTATAGGTTTAGAGTTAGACACTCATTTATACTATGTTTAATATATGATACTATAATTTATATAACTCATATATATATAGATGCTATATATAATTATATACGTATGTATATGGGACATTTAGATTTTAGGGTTTAGTTAATAGACTAGGTTAGTTTTTTTATTTTGATTTGATGAATCAAAGTAAAAATTATTTTCTACCAATGAGTTTTTTGAAGCCTCATCCTTTCTCAGGTGCGGTGGCATAGGTAAATATGGTTGTGCGAGTCCTTTTCCTGGCATTCCTAGCTCCTATTCCCTAACCCCTTCCACTGTCCTATCATCTTCTTATACAAATGCACTAATTATTTGTTTGCTTAGTAGGAGGTGTTTGCCCTAGCCCTTTTAAGACACCTGAAGATGTCTCTGTGGCCAACCCTACATTGCAACAATGGCTCCCAACGTGTACAAACGGCTTCGAGATCCATTGGGACTCTAAGGAGATGATTTTTGTTTTGAGGTCATCCCCTTGGACTCACAATAATCTCATTCAATTTCAATCTTGGCAAAATGGAAGATGAAGTTTGGCTGTCCAATCTGACAGGTCCAGCACCAGTAGATTTAGTGAGGTGACACAGATTCTTCTACTTAATAAAGAGCGTAATGGAATCTAAGAGTTTAGCACCTGCAGCTAGCCATACCAGTCAGGTTAAGCCAGACGGTTGTTCCGAAATTCTATTCGTGTGGAGGGTTGTCTTTCGTTGCCTAGCCAACCTTCATTCAGGTTTACTCTCAGAATGAACGAAGTGGTGAGACAATCCGAGATAATTCAAAGCACTCATCGAGTCACAGAGGCATTAGTCACAACAGCAACTAACTTAGGACGTTTGCCATCAACCTAAACAAACTTAACGAACTAAGATTAACGAGACAAGACCTTGTTACGAAACTTTTACCTTAGACATTGTTTCCTCTCAAATCGTTTGGATACTTAGTTGAAACTTCACACACCTTGAATGAATAATGTGTAGAAAATCCAATAGAAAAATATTTCAATTTTAGTTGTTTTGTTTTCAAAAAGTAAACGATTTTAGGTTTTAAATAGCCTGTTTTGATACAAGATATTTTTGCATATGAGTTTTGAGTTCTAACCTTTTTCTAATCTTTTTTTATTTTTCTTATATTTTTTTATTTTTGAATTCTGAAATATCTTTTTTTTTGAGGTACATGATTTTTGAATTATAGTTTTTTTTGATTTTTTTAGTACCTTTTTTTGACTTCAAAGATTTTAAGAAACGTAAAATTTCAAAAATAACATTTCAGGTGTTAACTCATTTCTTTTATTTAAATTTTTTTTATTTTGTAAATTTGTTAATACTTTTTCTGAATTTTTGAGTCATAGAACTTTTGAAATATTAGTTTTTGTTTTTGATATTTTGAAACAAAAATAGTTTTAAAGAAATTAAAGTTTTTTTTAAATAAGGAAACAAACAAAATTAAGATACGGAGGGCCAATCCTCCGCCGCTATCAAAAAGAGCACCGCTACCAAACGAGGTGCAATCCTAAGCGAAAAAACCATACGCAAGCCAGTCCAACTCCGTGGGAAGATGAGCTCAACCATACCTTATTAACAAATCCATTTGATGATTTTGCTAGGGAAAACCATGAAGATATTGGAAATGGGAAACAGGTAGAAGGGGCTTAAGCACTACCAATAGTGACTCAACCACCAGCTTCAGGGGAGGTATTTTTGCCTCAAGTTTTAATTCCAATAGGAGGAAATGAAGACAAGACTAGGTTAACAGTAAACAGACTAGCGCGAGGACTAGATAGAGAACGATTAATTATAACACAATCAGAAAAAGAAACAGAAAAAAAAATGAAAGACAAGACAGAGAAGAATATGAGATCACTATGCTGTTTCAAGATCAATCAACGAATCTCACAGCAAGACAATTTCTCTTCTGGCAGAACAAGTCAAAAATCAGAAAGGTAGAAATGGTATCAGGTAATATGACCACTATGAGTGATCGTCTACGTATAGTAGAAAAATCGACCCTTGCTGATCAAACTAGACAAGAGCAGGAAGACGACATCCTGTTAATTGGCCCTGACGTTAGTCCACCAAGGGTCCTTTCCTTTTCATTTCATTTTTCATTTTCATTTATTTGCAAAATGGTATGTAAATAATGTATGACTTATTAAATGCCAATTATTGCATTTAATAAATTCCTTCCTAAAAAGTGCAAGGGTATCTCGATCACCACCATTTAAATCGAGTGCAAAACCATCAAAATTTGGGCAAAAGAGTTCACCTGTCACGCCTGCGCGCGCCAAAATAGACTCAGATAAAACAAAAAATCTTGAAAAAGATAATAACGAACTTCGACAAAGGCTTGATCAAGTAATGGAACTTAATCAAGAGCTAAAGAAAGAAATCGAACTTCTTGGAAAAGAAAATGAGATATTGAAAAGCTAAAATCCTCCAATAAACTCAAAGTCTAGCTTGCCGCAAGTCAACAATTGTAGATATGAAACGGACGAAGAAGAGCTAGCACGTGAAACGGAGAAGTCCTCAAAGAAAAGATTAAGTAAAAAGCGTAAAGCTGGTTCTTCGCCTGAAGCAGCTTCCTCTTTTGAAATAAGAGTTTCACCAAAACATGTGGCAATAAAAGAAAAACCTGTTAAGGAACGGCCCCCACCACCGATAAATGTTATCGGTATTGCGAAGTATAACAAGTTGCAAACCATATTAAAGGCTAAACAAAACGAAGAAAAAGTAGAATGGTATACCTATGAAAATAAGTCGGAAAAACCCCTACGTGTTGTGGCAAGAGGTCTACACGCATCATGTTTAAAAGACGATATTATTAGTGATCTAAAAGAGCGCAACCTCAAAATCTTAGATGCTACGAACATTGTCAAAAGAGAGAAACAGAAAAAAGAGGGTGCAGCGACAGTGGTACAACGTGGTCTCCCACTATTTATACTTTCGTTCGATAAGACTGAAAAATTAGATGAAATTTATAAAATTAAAACAATTCTTAACATCGTAGTTAGGATCGAACCTCTAAGAAAGGGCCCAAGATAAATCCCTCAGTGTAAACGCTGCCAAGAATTCAATCACACCCAAACCTATTGCAAAAACGAGCCAAGGTGTGTAAAATGCGCTGGAAAATATCTTACCGTTGACTGCAACGGAAAAAGTGAAAGTCCACCGACGTGCATTAATTGTAATGGAAATCACCCAGCAAGCTATAGGGGCTGTGAAGTAGCTAAGGAAGTACAAAAGCGACGGTCAAAATCTGCCCAAACACAAAGAAACCCACCAAGGCAATTAGAAACCGCAGTTCCCAAGAGTGCCAAATCTACGGAAGGTCCGAAACCTAGTATCCGTAAGAAAAAGAAAACAGTGTCAGTACCTTCGGACAAAATATCGAAGCAAGGAAATGCAGAAACATATGCCCAAATAACGGAAAAAAATATACCCGTAAATAACGACACTGAAACAGACAATAATTTTGTCAAAACTTGAAGAATAATGTGAAACAAATAAACTTATCTTTGATAGGTTAAGTAAGCTTGAAAATTGCTTTCGACCCAAACCTCTTTCAAAAAATATGTGATGGAAAAGCTTAAAATTCTTACGTGGAATGCCAACGGATTATGGCAAACACTTGGAGAATTGGAGATGTATATGCGAGAAAATGATATTGACATATGTTTATCAGAAAAGCATGCCAAAAATGAATCAAATCTAAAAATCCACGGGTTTCATGACTACCACGCTATTCACCCGTCAAAAAAAGCAAGAGGTGGATCATCATTGCATATAAAAGAATGCATTGAGCACTCGATAGGCCTCAAAATAGAGGCGGAATCAATGCAATTGAGTAGTGTACAGGTTAAAACTAAAAATGTTCCTCTCAATGTATCTTCTATATATTGCCCTCCGCGTTTCAAAATTAATAAGAGTGAATTTACGACATTTATAAAGTCACTAAGTCACTAATTTAATTGTTGGTGGCGACTTTAATGCAAAGCTGTAGATTTAGTGAGGTGACACAGATTCTTCTACTTAATAAAGAGCGTAATGGAATCTAAGAGTTTAGCACTTGCAGCTAGCCATACCAGTCAGGTTAAGCCAGACGGTTGTTCCGAAATTCTATTCGTGTGGAGGGTTGTCTTTCGTTGCCTAGCCAACCTTCATTCAGGTTTACTCGCAGAATGAACGAAGTGGTGAGACAATCCGAGATAATTCAAAGCACTCGTCGAGTCACAGAGGCATTAGTCACAACAGCAACTAACTTAGGACGTTTGCCATCAACCTAAACAAACTTGACGAACCAAGATTAACGAGACAAGACCTTGTTACGAAACTTTTACCTTAGACATTGTTTCCTCTCAAATCGATTGGATACTTAGTTGAAACTTCAAACACTTTGAATGAATAATGTGTAGAAAATCCATCAGAATGTATGAATGTAAGTGCTAAGAATGCAAAGCACACCTTCTGGGCCTCACGATGCATATCTCAAAAGGGTCGCATGCTATATGAAGCAGGAATGGAAAATTATTATGACTTTCATTCGACTGGCAAGCCAACTTACTGGCCAACTGATCCCTCGAAAATACCTGACCTTATCGATTTATTCATGGTAAAAGGAATACCCTCTAACCGTATAGAAATTTCAGAGGGCTATGACCTCTTCTCAGATCATTCTGCCCTCGTACTCACTATGAGCAAAAGCCTTGTTAAAATTGAAAAACCACCCAGGTTAACAAACAGTAAAACCAACTGAGATGGATTTAAAAAATGTATCGAGGACAACATTGAGTTAAGGGTATCATTGCAAACGCCTCTTGAGCTTGAAGACGCAGTAGATACCTTGTTGATATAATACAAAAAGCAGCTTGGGATAACACACCTTATCAAAAGCTAATGCCTCGCTATAAAGACATGAAATATCCGGAGGAAATAAAAGATTTAGTGAAAGAGAAACGAAAAGTACGTAAGAAATGGCAGCGAACCCGTGCTCCTCAACACAAAGCTTATTTAAATCACTTAAAACGGCGATATCAGATTTCAAAAACCTTGAAGTTGAAAACTACCTTGAAGGCTTGACAGCGGGGAATGAATCCAACTAATCACTTTGGAAAGCTATAAGAACAACGAAAAAATCAAAGCCCCCGATTAAGAAAAGCCAAAATGAATGGGCTAAAAGTGACAAGGAAAAAGCGACGGTATTCGCCGATTACTTAGAGGAAACATTTAAGCCGTTCGATGGGCAAGAACTCAACGAAAATATTAATATGAATTTTACCTCTAATGAAAGCTACATAACGAGAAATGCTACACTTGCCGAATAAAAAAGAGAAATAACTAAGCTTAAGCCCAAAAAACCTCCAGGATAAGACTTAATAACGGCAGAAATTTTAAAAATGCTCACTCGTAAAGGGTTTATTAACCTCCTTTACATAATAAATGCCGCTCTAAGGTTAGAATATGTTCCGAGCCAATGAAAAGTTGCGGAAGTCATAATGGCTTTGAAACTTGGCAAACCATCTCACGAAAAGAAGTCTTACAGGCCGATTTCGCTTCTTCCAATAATATTAAAAGTTTTTAAAAGAATACTACTCCTGCGCCTGCAACCGATAATAGAAGAGAAACAATTAATACCTGAACATCAGTTCGGATTTAGAAGCAAGAATTCGACAATTTATCAAGTGCATAGAATTATTGACGTAATTGAGAGAGCTCTTGAAGAAAAGAAAATCTGTTCGACTGTCTTTTTGGACGTGTCGCAGGCGTTTGACAAGGTGTGGCACAAAGGCCTCAAATTCAAATTAAGACAAGATCTGCCTGAAGGACTTTACAATATTCTAAACGGATATCTAAATGAAAGACTTTTTCGTGTAAGACACACAAGTGACTATTCTGATTTCAAAGAAATAGTGGCTGCGGTACCACAAGGAAGTGTATTAGGTCCAGTTCTGTACCTTTTATTTACACGCGATATACCTCAAACTGAAGATACTATTGTAGCCACGTTTACTGATGATACTGCAATACTAGCAGTAGGCAAAACGATTAGCGAAGCTACAATTAAATTACAAAATGCTCCTAATAATGATAATGAGTGGACAAAAACATGGCGAATAGCGCTCAATGAACAAAAGTCAGTCCACGTGGACTTAACGTATACAAAAATAAATAGATTACCCGTCTTTTTTAATACCGCTCGTGCTCCATTTGCAAATGAGGCAAAGTATCTGGGAATGACTCTGGACGCGAAATTAAAATGGAAGCCGCACGTGAAAAAGAAATGCGAAATACTAAAAAGTAAATTTAGAGATATAAACTGGTTACTCGGTAAATATTCAAAGCTTAGTATTGAAAATAAATTGATTTTATACCGACACTTAAACCTGTTTGGACTTATGGCATACAACTTTGGGGTTGTACCTACGATAAAAACTTAAATAACTTACAAACGTTTGAAAATAAATTGCTTAGGTCATTTGTAAATGCTCCGTGGTATATACGAAACGAAGATCTTCACAGGGATCTCGGGATTCCTACGGTCCGAGACGAAAAAAAGTTTTCGCGCGAAAACATAGAAATCGACTATTAGAACACGCTAATTCAACGATTATTAACATTCTTGACGAGTCGAATTTAGTAGGCCGTCTGCTTTAAAATCGAGGATTGAGCATGAACTTTCACCGGAAAGATAAGTTTCAACTAAGTTGCAATCGGGAAGTGGAGGTGGTTTTAGTGTAGCTATAGCTATCATTACAACTCATCATTGAAAATTTTAATGATGGATTTTGAGACGTTTAAGAAGTAAAACAGTGAACAAATAAATAAAGCTCAAGACTTAATTAATATTTCTAGTCAAAAAAAATTCCAAATAGGCCCAATTTTCCACATAAAAAAACTTTTCTTTTTTCAATGATTGAACTATCCTACCAATGATCATTGGAATCTTTAAAGTCATTTTATGTGTAAAGTTGGGCCTAATTGAAATTTTTTTGACTAGAAATATTAATTAAGTCTTGAGCCTTATTTATCCATCAAAATAATATTTGATTTTGCTTTCTTAATGTCTCAAAATTATTCATTAAAGTTTTCTCATCATTGAACTGACTTTTGTACCTATAGACATATACCGACTGAAGGACATTTCTGAACAAATGTTGTGACTGGAGGATTTTACTTAGGGGCTACCTCTGAGATTCTGGTCAAGAGGTAGCGCAGGTTGTGTCAATAGGTACAAGGGTGGGCTGGCCAAACCTTTGCCGAAACATCTGGCAAGGCCTTCTGATGACTTGGCGAACCACTGTGTCTGAGAGACAGTGGGGCAGATATTGATTCGTTGGTGAAAAAAAATAGTTTTTTTTTATATAAGGTTTAGCTATAGGTTTAGAGTTAGATACTCATTTATACTATGTTTAATATATGATACTATAATTTATATAACTCATATATATATAGATGCTATATATAATTATATACGTATGTTTATGGAACATTTAGATTTTAGGGTTTAGTGAATAGACTAGTTTAGTTTTTTTATTTTGATTTGATGAATCAAAGTAAAAATTATTTTCTACCAATGAGTTTTTTAAAATCTCATCCTTTCTCAGGTGCGGTGGCATAGGTAAATATGGTTGTGCGAGTCCTTTTCCTGGCATTCCTAGCTCCTATTCCCTAACCCCTTCCACTGTCCTATCATCTTCTTATACAAATGCACTAATTATTTGTTTGCTTAGTAGGAGGTGTTTGCCCTAGCCCTTTTAAGACACCTGAAGATGTCTCTGTGGCCAACCATACATTGCAACAATGGCTCCCAACGTGTACAAACGGCTTCGAGATCCATTGGGACTCTAAGGAGATGATTTTTGTTTTAAGGTCATCCCCTTGGACTCACAATAATCTCATTCAATCTTGGCAAACTGGAAGATGAAGTTTGGCTGTCCAATCTGACAGGTCCAGCACCAGTAGATTTAGTGAGGTGAAACAGATTCTTCTACTTAATAAAGACCGTAATGGAATCTAAGAGTTTAGCACTTGCAGCTAGCCATACCAGTCAGGTTAAGCCAGACGGTTGTTCCGAAATTCTATTCGTGTGGAGGGTTGTCTTTCGTTGCCTAGCCAACCTTCATTCAGGTTTACTCGCAGAATGAACGAAGTGGTGAGACAATCCGAGATAATTCAAAGCACTCGTCGGGTCACAGAGGCATTAGTCACAACAGCAACTAACTTAGGACGTTTGCCATCAACCTAAACAAACTTGACGAACCAAGATTAACGAGACAAGACCTTGTTACGAAACTTTTACCTTAGACATTGTTTCCTCTCAAATCGATTGGATACTTAGTTGAAACTTCACACACTTTGAATGAATAATGTGTAGAAAATCCATCAGAATGTATGAATGTAAGTGCTAAGAATGCAAAGCACACCTTCTGGGCCTCACGATGCATATCTCAAAAGGGTCGCATGCTATATGAAGCAGGAATGGAAAATTATTATGACTTTCATTCGACTGGCAAGCCAACTTACTGGCCAACTGATCCCTCGAAAATACCTGACCTTATCGATTTATTCATGGTAAAAGGAATACCCTCTAACCGTATAGAAATTTCAGAGGGCTATGACCTCTTCTCAGATCATTCTGCCCTCGTACTCACTATGAGCAAAAGCCTTGTTAAAATTGAAAAACCACCCAGGTTAACAAACAGTAAAACCAACTGAGATGGATTTAAAAAATGTATCGAGGACAACATTGAGTTAAGGGTATCATTGCAAACGCCTCTTGAGCTTGAAGACGCAGTAGATACCTTGTTGATATAATACAAAAAGCAGCTTGGGATAACACACCTTATCAAAAGCTAATGCCTCGCTATAAAGACATGAAATATCCGGAGGAAATAAAAGATTTAGTGAAAGAGAAACGAAAAGTACGTAAGAAATGGCAGCGAACCCGTGCTCCTCAACACAAAGCTTATTTAAATCACTTAAAACGGCGATATCAGATTTCAAAAACCTTGAAGTTGAAAACTACCTTGAAGGCTTGACAGCGGGGAATGAATCCAACTAATCACTTTGGAAAGCTATAAGAACAACGAAAAAATCAAAGCCCCCGATTAAGAAAAGCCAAAATGAATGGGCTAAAAGTGACAAGGAAAAAGCGACGGTATTCGCCGATTACTTAGAGGAAACATTTAAGCCGTTCGATGGGCAAGAACTCAACGAAAATATTAATATGAATTTTACCTCTAATGAAAGCTACATAACGAGAAATGCTACACTTGCCGAATAAAAAAGAGAAATAACTAAGCTTAAGCCCAAAAAACCTCCAGAATAAGACTTAATAACGGCAGAAATTTTAAAAATGCTCACTCGTAAAGGGTTTATTAACCTCCTTTACATAATAAATGCCGCTCTAAGGTTAGAATATGTTCCGAGCCAATGAAAAGTTGCGGAAGTCATAATGGCTTTGAAACTTGGCAAACCATCTCACGAAAAGAAGTCTTACAGGCCGATTTCGCTTCTTCCAATAATATTAAAAGTTTTTAAAAGAATACTACTCCTGCGCCTGCAACCGATAATAGAAGAGAAACAATTAATACCTGAACATCAGTTCGGATTTAGAAGCAAGAATTTGACAATTTATCAAGTGCATAGAATTATTGACGTAATTGAGAGAGCTCTTGAAGAAAAGAAAATCTGTTCGACTGTCTTTTTGGACGTGTCGCAGGCGTTTGACAAGGTGTGGCACAAAGGCCTCAAATTCAAATTAAGACAAGATCTGCCTGAAGGACTTTACAATATTCTAAACGGATATCTAAATGAAAGACTTTTTCGTGTAAGACACACAAGTGACTATTCTGATTTCAAAGAAATAGTGGCTGCGGTACCACAAGGAAGTGTATTAGGTCCAGTTCTGTACCTTTTATTTACACGCGATATACCTCAAACTGAAGATACTATTGTAGCCACGTTTACTGATGATACTGCAATAATAGCAGTAGGCAAAACGATTAGCGAAGCTACAATTAAATTACAAAATGCTCCTAATAATGATAATGAGTGGACAAAAACATGGCGAATAGCGCTCAATGAACAAAAGTCAGTCCACGTGGACTTAACGTATACAAAAATAAATAGATTACCCGTCTTTTTTAATACCGCTCGTGTTCCATTTGCAAATGAGGCAAAGTATCTGGGAATGACTCTGGACGCGAAATTTAAATGGAAGCCGCACGTGAAAAAGAAATGCAAAATACTAAAAAGTAAATTTAGAGATATAAACTGGTTACTCGGTAAATATTCAAAGCTTAGTATTGAAAATAAATTGATTTTATACCGACACTTAAACCTGTTTGGACTTATGGCATACAACTTTGGGGTTGTACCTACGATAAAAACTTAAATAACTTACAAACGTTTGAAAATAAATTGCTTAGGTCATTTGTAAATGCTCCGTGGTATATACGAAACGAAGATCTTCACAGGGATCTCGGGATTCCTACGGTCCGAGACGAAAAAAAGTTTTCGCGCGAAAACATAGAAATCGACTATTAGAACACGCTAATTCAACGATTATTAACATTCTTGACGAGTCGAATTTAGTAGGCCGTCTGCTTTAAAATCGAGGATTGAGCATGAACTTTCACCGGAAAGATAAGTTTCAACTAAGTTGCAATCGGGAAGTGGAGGTGGTTTTAGTGTAGCTATAGCTATCATTACAACTCATCATTGAAAATTTTAATGATGGATTTTGAGACGTTTAAGAAGTAAAACAGTGAACAAATAAATAAAGCTCAAGACTTAATTAATATTTCTAGTCAAAAAAAATTCCAAATAGGCCCAATTTTCCACATAAAAAAACTTTTCTTTTTTCAATGATTGAACTATCCTACCAATGATCATTGGAATCTTTAAAGTCATTTTATGTGTAAAGTTGGGCCTAATTGAAATTTTTTTGACTAGAAATATTAATTAAGTCTTGAGCCTTATTTATCCATCAAAATAATATTTGATTTTGCTTTCTTAATGTCTCAAAATTATTCATTAAAGTTTTCTCATCATTGAACTGACTTTTGTACCTATAGACATATACCGACTGAAGGACATTTCTGAACAAATGTTGTGACTGGAGGATTTTACTTAGGGGCTACCTCTGAGATTCTGGTCAAGAGGTAGCGCAGGTTGTGTCAATAGGTACAAGGGTGGGCTGGCCAAACCTTTGCCGAAACATCTGGCAAGGCCTTCTGATGACTTGGCGAACCACTGTGTCTGAGAGACAGTGGGGCAGATATTGATTCGTTGGTGAAAAAAAATAGTTTTTTTTTTATATAAGGTTTAGCTATAGGTTTAGAGTTAGATACTCATTTATACTATGTTTAATATATGATACTATAATTTATATAACTCATATATATATAGATGCTATATATAATTATATACGTATGTTTATGGAACATTTAGATTTTAGGGTTTAGTGAATAGACTAGTTTAGTTTTTTTATTTTGATTTGATGAATCAAAGTAAAAATTATTTTCTACCAATGAGTTTTTTAAAATCTCATCCTTTCTCAGGTGCGGTGGCATAGGTAAATATGGTTGTGCGAGTCCTTTTCCTGGCATTCCTAGCTCCTATTCCCTAACCCCTTCCACTGTCCTATCATCTTCTTATACAAATGCACTAATTATTTGTTTGCTTAGTAGGAGGTGTTTGCCCTAGCCCTTTTAAGACACCTGAAGATGTCTCTGTGGCCAACCATACATTGCAACAATGGCTCCCAACGTGTACAAACGGCTTCGAGATCCATTGGGACTCTAAGGAGATGATTTTTGTTTTAAGGTCATCCCCTTGGACTCACAATAATCTCATTCAATTTCAATCTTGGCAAACTGGAAGATGAAGTTTGGCTGTCCAATCTGACAGGTCCAGCACCAGTAGATTTAGTGAGGTGAAACAGATTCTTCTACTTAATAAAGACTGTAATGGAATCTAAGAGTTTAGCACTTGCAGCTAGCCATACCAGTCAGGTTAAGCCAGACGGTTGTTCCGAAATTCTATTCGTGTGGAGGGTTGTCTTTCGTTGCCTAGCCAACCTTCATTCAGGTTTACTCGCAGAATGAACGAAGTGGTGAGACAATCCGAGATAATTCAAAGCACTCGTCGAGTCACAGAGGCATTAGTCACAACAGCAACTAACTTAGGACGTTTGCCATCAACCTAAACAAACTTGACGAACCAAGATTAACGAGACAAGACCTTGTTACGAAACTTTTACCTTAGACATTGTTTCCTCTCAAATCGATTGGATACTTAGTTGAAACTTCACACACTTTGAATGAATAATGTGTAGAAAATCCATCAGAATGTATGAATGTAAGTGCTAAGAATGCAAAGCACACCTTCTGGGCCTCACGATGCATATCTCAAAAGGGTCGCATGCTATATGAAGCAGGAATGGAAAATTATTATGACTTTCATTCGACTGGCAAGCCAACTTACTGGCCAACTGATCCCTCGAAAATACCTGACCTTATCGATTTATTCATGGTAAAAGGAATACCCTCTAACCGTATAGAAATTTCAGAGGGCTATGACCTCTTCTCAGATCATTCTGCCCTCGTACTCACTATGAGCAAAAGCCTTGTTAAAATTGAAAAACCACCCAGGTTAACAAACAGTAAAACCAACTGAGATGGATTTAAAAAATGTATCGAGGACAACATTGAGTTAAGGGTATCATTGCAAACGCCTCTTGAGCTTGAAGACGCAGTAGATACCTTGTTGATATAATACAAAAAGCAGCTTGGGATAACACACCTTATCAAAAGCTAATGCCTCGCTATAAAGACATGAAATATCCGGAGGAAATAAAAGATTTAGTGAAAGAGAAACGAAAAGTACGTAAGAAATGGCAGCGAACCCGTGCTCCTCAACACAAAGCTTATTTAAATCACTTAAAACGGCGATATCAGATTTCAAAAACCTTGAAGTTGAAAACTACCTTGAAGGCTTGACAGCGGGGAATGAATCCAACTAATCACTTTGGAAAGCTATAAGAACAACGAAAAAATCAAAGCCCCCGATTAAGAAAAGCCAAAATGAATGGGCTAAAAGTGACAAGGAAAAAGCGACGGTATTCGCCGATTACTTAGAGGAAACATTTAAGCCGTTCGATGGGCAAGAACTCAACGAAAATATTAATATGAATTTTACCTCTAATGAAAGCTACATAACGAGAAATGCTACACTTGCCGAATAAAAAAGAGAAATAACTAAGCTTAAGCCCAAAAAACCTCCAGGATAAGACTTAATAACGGCAGAAATTTTAAAAATGCTCACTCGTAAAGGGTTTATTAACCTCCTTTACATAATAAATGCCGCTCTAAGGTTAGAATATGTTCCGAGCCAATGAAAAGTTGCGGAAGTCATAATGGCTTTGAAACTTGGCAAACCATCTCACGAAAAGAAGTCTTACAGGCCGATTTCGCTTCTTCCAATAATATTAAAAGTTTTTAAAAGAATACTACTCCTGCGCCTGCAACCGATAATAGAAGAGAAACAATTAATACCTGAACATCAGTTCGGATTTAGAAGCAAGAATTCGACAATTTATCAAGTGCATAGAATTATTGACGTAATTGAGAGAGCTCTTGAAGAAAAGAAAATCTGTTCGACTGTCTTTTTGGACGTGTCGCAGGCGTTTGACAAGGTGTGGCACAAAGGCCTCAAATTCAAATTAAGACAAGATCTGCCCGAAGGACTTTACAATATTCTAAACGGATATCTAAATGAAAGACTTTTTCGTGTAAGACACACAAGTGACTATTCTGATTTCAAAGAAATAGTGGCTGCGGTACCACAAGGAAGTGTATTAGGTCCAGTTCTGTACCTTTTATTTACACGCGATATACCTCAAACTGAAGATACTATTGTAGCCACGTTTACTGATGATACTGCAATAATAGCAGTAGGCAAAACGATTAGCGAAGCTACAATTAAATTACAAAATGCTCCTAATAATGATAATGAGTGGACAAAAACATGGCGAATAGCGCTCAATGAACAAAAGTCAGTCCACGTGGACTTAACGTATACAAAAATAAATAGATTACCCGTCTTTTTTAATACCGCTCGTGTTCCATTTGCAAATGAGGCAAAGTATCTGGGAATGACTCTGGACGCGAAATTAAAATGGAAGCCGCACGTGAAAAAGAAATGCGAAATACTAAAAAGTAAATTTAGAGATATAAACTGGTTACTCGGTAAATATTCAAAGCTTAGTATTGAAAATAAATTGATTTTATACCGACACTTAAACCTGTTTGGACTTATGGCATACAACTTTGGGGTTGTACCTACGATAAAAACTTAAATAACTTACAAACGTTTGAAAATAAATTGCTTAGGTCATTTGTAAATGCTCCGTGGTATATACGAAACGAAGATCTTCACAGGGATCTCGGGATTCCTACGGTCCGAGACGAAAAAAAGTTTTCGCGCGAAAACATAGAAATCGACTATTAGAACACGCTAATTCAACGATTATTAACATTCTTGACGAGTCGAATTTAGTAGGCCGTCTGCTTTAAAATCGAGGATTGAGCATGAACTTTCACCGGAAAGATAAGTTTCAACTAAGTTGCAATCGGGAAGTGGAGGTGGTTTTAGTGTAGCTATAGCTATCATTACAACTCATCATTGAAAATTTTAATGATGGATTTTGAGACGTTTAAGAAGTAAAACAGTGAACAAATAAATAAAGCTCAAGACTTAATTAATATTTCTAGTCAAAAAAAATTCCAAATAGGCCCAATTTTCCACATAAAAAAACTTTTCTTTTTTCAATGATTGAACTATCCTACCAATGATCATTGGAATCTTTAAAGTCATTTTATGTGTAAAGTTGGGCCTAATTGAAATTTTTTTGACTAGAAATATTAATTAAGTCTTGAGCCTTATTTATCCATCAAAATAATATTTGATTTTGCTTTCTTAATGTCTCAAAATTATTCATTAAAGTTTTCTCATCATTGAACTGACTTTTGTACCTATAGACATATACCGACTGAAGGACATTTCTGAACAAATGTTGTGACTGGAGGATTTTACTTAGGGGCTACCTCTGAGATTCTGGTCAAGAGGTAGCGCAGGTTGTGTCAATAGGTACAAGGGTGGGCTGGCCAAACCTTTGCCGAAACATCTGGCAAGGCCTTCTGATGACTTGGCGAACCACTGTGTCTGAGAGACAGTGGGGCAGATATTGATTCGTTGGTGAAAAAAAATAGTTTTTTTTTATATAAGGTTTAGCTATAGGTTTAGAGTTAGATACTCATTTATACTATGTTTAATATATGATACTATAATTTATATAACTCATATATATATAGATGCTATATATAATTATATACGTATGTTTATGGAACATTTAGATTTAAGGGTTTAGTGAATAGACTAGTTTAGTTTTTTTATTTTGATTTGATGAATCAAAGTAAAAATTATTTTCTACCAATGAGTTTTTTAAAATCTCATCCTTTCTCAGGTGCGGTGGCATAGGTAAATATGGTTGTGCGAGTCCTTTTCCTGGCATTCCTAGCTCCTATTCCCTAACCCCTTCCACTGTCCTATCATCTTCTTATACAAATGCACTAATTATTTGTTTGCTTAGTAGGAGGTGTTTGCCCTAGCCCTTTTAAGACACCTGAAGATGTCTCTGTGGCCAACCATACATTGCAACAATGGCTCCCAACGTGTACAAACGGCTTCGAGATCCATTGGGACTCTAAGGAGATGATTTTTGTTTTAAGGTCATCCCCTTGGACTCACAATAATCTCATTCAATTTCAATCTTGGCAAACTGGAAGATGAAGTTTGGCTGTCCAATCTGACAGGTCCAGCACCAGTAGATTTAGTGAGGTGAAACAGATTCTTCTACTTAATAAAGACTGTAATGGAATCTAAGAGTTTAGCACTTGCAGCTAGCCATACCAGTCAGGTTAAGCCAGACGGTTGTTCCGAAATTCTATTCGTGTGGAGGGTTGTCTTTCGTTGCCTAGCCAACCTTCATTCAGGTTTACTCGCAGAATGAACGAAGTGGTGAGACAATCCGAGATAATTCAAAGCACTCGTCGAGTCACAGAGGCATTAGTCACAACAGCAACTAACTTAGGACGTTTGCCATCAACCTAAACAAACTTGACGAACCAAGATTAACGAGACAAGACCTTGTTACGAAACTTTTACCTTAGACATTGTTTCCTCTCAAATCGATTGGATACTTAGTTGAAACTTCACACACTTTGAATGAATAATGTGTAGAAAATCCATCAGAATGTATGAATGTAAGTACTAAGAATGCAAAGCACACCTTCTGGGCCTCACGATGCATATCTCAAAAGGGTCGCATGCTATATGAAGCAGGAATGGAAAATTATTATGACTTTCATTCGACTGGCAAGCCAACTTACTGGCCAACTGATCCCTCGAAAATACCTGACCTTATCGATTTATTCATGGTAAAAGGAATACCCTCTAACCGTATAGAAATTTCAGAGGGCTATGACCTCTTCTCAGATCATTCTGCCCTCGTACTCACTATGAGCAAAAGCCTTGTTAAAATTGAAAAACCACCCAGGTTAACAAACAGTAAAACCAACTGAGATGGATTTAAAAAATGTATCGAGGACAACATTGAGTTAAGGGTATCATTGCAAACGCCTCTTGAGCTTGAAGACGCAGTAGATACCTTGTTGATATAATACAAAAAGCAGCTTGGGATAACACACCTTATCAAAAGCTAATGCCTCGCTATAAAGACATGAAATATCCGGAGGAAATAAAAGATTTAGTGAAAGAGAAACGAAAAGTACGTAAGAAATGGCAGCGAACCCGTGCTCCTCAACACAAAGCTTATTTAAATCACTTAAAACGGCGATATCAGATTTCAAAAACCTTGAAGTTGAAAACTACCTTGAAGGCTTGACAGCGGGGAATGAATCCAACTACTCACTTTGGAAAGCTATAAGAACAACGAAAAAACCAAAGCCCCCGATTAAGAAAAGCCAAAATGAATGGGCTAAAAGTGACAAGGAAAAAGCGACGGTATTCACCGATTACTTAGAGGAAACATTTAAGCCGTTCGATGGGCAAGAACTCAACGAAAATATTAATATGAATTTTACCTCTAATGAAAGCTACATAACGAGAAATGCTACACTTGCCGAATAAAAAAGAGAAATAACTAAGCTTAAGCCCAAAAAACCTCCAGGATAAGACTTAATAACGGCAGAAATTTTAAAAATGCTCACTCGTAAAGGGTTTATTAACCTCCTTTACATAATAAATGCCGCTCTAAGGATAGAATATGTTCCGAGCCAATGAAAAGTTGCGGAAGTCATAATGACTTTGAAACTTGGCAAACCATCTCACGAAAAGAAGTCTTACAGGCCGATTTCGCTTCTTCCAATAATATTAAAAGTTTTTAAAAGAATACTCCTCCTGCGCCTGCAACCGATAATAGAAGAGAAACAATTAATACCTGAACATCAGTACGGATTTAGAAGCAAGCATTCGACAATTGATCAAGTGCATAGAATTATTGACGTAATTGAGAGTGCTCTTGAAGAAAAGAAAATCTGTTCGACTGTCTTTTTGGACGTGTCGCAGGCGTTTGACAAGGTGTGGCACAAAGGCCTCAAATTCAAATTAAGACAAGATCTGCCTGAAGGACTTTACAATATTCTAAACGGATATCTAAATGAAAGACTTTTTCGTGTAAGACACACAAGTGACTATTCTGATTTCAAAGAAATAGTGGCTGCGGTACCACAAGGAAGTGTATTAGGGCCAGTTCTGTACCTTTTATTTACACGCGATATACCTCAAACTGAAGATACTATTGTAGCCACGTTTACTGATGATACTGCAATACTAGCAGTAGGCAAAACGATTAGCGAAGCTACAATTAAATTACAAAATGCTCCTAATAATGATAATGAGTGGACAAAAACATGGCGAATAGCGCTCAATGAACAAAAGTCAGTCCACGTGGACTTAACGTATACAAAAATAAATAGATTACCCGTCTTTCTTAATACCGCTCGTGTTCCATTTGCAAATGAGGCAAAGTATCTGGGAATGACTGGACGCGAAATTAAAATGGAAGCCGCACGTGAAAAAGAAATGCGAAATACTAAAAAGTAAATTTAGAGATATGAACTGGTTACTCGGTAAATATTCAAAGCTTAGTATTGAAAATAAATTGATTTTATACCGACACTTAAACCTGTTTGGACTTATGGCATACAACTTTGGGGTTGTACCTACGATAAAAACTTAAATAACTTACAAACGTTTGAAAATAAATTGCTTAGGTCATTTGTAAATGCTCCGTGGTATATACGAAACGAAGATCTTCACAGGGATCTCGGGATTCCTACGGTCCGAGACGAAAAAAAGTTTTCGCGCGAAAACATAGAAATCGACTATTAGAACACGCTAATTCAACGATTATTAACATTCTTGACGAGTCGAATTTAGTAGGCCGTCTGCTTTAAAATCGAGGATTGAGCAGGAACTTTCACTGGAAAGATAAGTTTCAACTAAGTTGCAATCGGGAAGTGGAGGTGGTTTTAGTGTAGCTATAGCTATCATTGCAACTCATCATTGAAATTTTAATGATGGATTTTGAGACGTTTTAGAAGTAAAACAGTGAACAAATAAATAAAGCTCAAGACTTAATTAATATTTCTAGTCAAAAAAAAATTCCAAATAGGCCCAATTTTCCACATAAAAAAACTTTTCTTTTTTCAATGATTGAACTATCCTACCAATGATCATTGGAATCTTTAAAGTCATTTTATGTGTAAAGTTGGGCCTAATTGAAATTTTTTTGACTAGAAATATTAATTAAGTCTTGAGCCTAATTTATCCATCAAAATAATATTTGATTTTGCTTTCTTAATGTCTCAAAATTATTCATTAAAGTTTTCTCATCATTGAACTGACTTTTGTACCTATAGACATATACCGACTGAAGGACATTTCTGAACAAATGTTGTGACTGGAGGATTTTACTTAGGGGCTATCTCTGAGATTCTGGTCAAGAGGTAGCGCAGGTTGTGTCAATAGGTACAAGGGTGGGCTGGCCAAACCTTTGCCGAAACATCTGGCAAGGCCTTCTGATGACTTGGCGAACCACTGTGTCTGAGAGACAGTGGGGCAGATATTGATTCGTTGGTGAAAAAAAATAGTTTTTTTTTATATAAGGTTTAGCTATAGGTTTAGAGTTAGATACTCATTTATACTATGTTTAATATATGATACTATAATTTATATAACTCATATATATATAGATGCTATATATAATTATATACGTATGTTTATGGAACATTTAGATTTTAGGGTTTAGTTAATAGACTAGTTTAGATTTTTTATTTTGATTTGATGAATCAAAGTAAAAATTATTTTCTACCAATGAGTTTTTTAAAATCTCATCCTTTCTCAGGTGCGGTGGCATAGGTAAATATGGTTGTGCGAGTCCTTTTCCTGGCATTCCTAGCTCCTATTCCCTAACCCCTTCCACTGTCCTATCATCTTCTTATACAAATGCACTAATTATTTGTTTGCTTAGTAGGAGGTGTTTGCCCTAGCCCTTTTAAGACACCTGAAGATGTCTCTGTGGCCAACCATACATTGCAACAATGGCTCCCAACGTGTACAAACGGCTTCGAGATCCATTGGGACTCTAAGGAGATGATTTTTGTTTTGAGGTCATCCCCTTGGACTCACAATAATCTCATTCAATTTCAATCTTGGCAAACTGGAAGATGAAGTTTGGCTGTCCAATCTGACAGGTCCAGCACCAGTAGATTTAGTGAGGTGAAACAGATTCTTCTACTTAATAAAGACCGTAATGGAATCTAAGAGTTTAGCACTTGCAGCTAGCCATACCAGTCAGGTTAAGCCAGACGGTTGTTCCGAAATTCTATTCGTGTGGAGTGTTGTTTTTCGTTGCCTAGCCAACCTTCATTCAGGTTTACTCTCAGAATGAACGAAGTGGTGAGACAATCTGAGATAATTCAAAGCACTCGTCGAGTCACAGAGGCATTAGTCACAACAGCAACTAACTTAGGACGTTTGCCATCAACCTAAACAAACTTGACGAACCAAGATTAACGAGACAAGACCTTGTTACGAAACTTTTACCTTAGACATTGTTTCCTCTCAAATCGTTTGGATACTCAGTTGAAACTTCACACACTTTGAATGAATAATGTGTAGAAAATCCAATAGAAAAATATTTCAATTTTAGTTGTTTTGATTTCAAAAAGTAAACGATTTTAGGTTTTAAATAGCCTGTTCTGAAACAAGATATTTTTGCATATGAACTTTGAGTTCTAACCTTTTTCTAATCTTTTTTTATTTTTCTTATATTTTTTATTTTTGAATTCTGAAATATCTTTTTTTTTTGAGGTACATGATTTTTGAATTATAGTTCTTTTTATCTTTTTAGTACCTTTTTTTGACTTCAAAGATTTTAAGAAACGTAAAGTTTCAAAAATAACATTTCAGGTGTTAACTCATTTCTTTTATTTAAATTTGTTTTTATTTTGTAAATTTGTTAATACTTTTTCTGAATTTTTGAGTCATAGAACTTTTGAAATATTAGTTTTTGTTTTTGATATTTTGAAACTAAAATAGTTTTAAAGAAATTAAAGTTTTTTTTTAAATAAAGAAACAAACAAAATTAAGATACGGAGGGCCAATCCTCCGCTGCTATCAAAAACAGCACAGCTACCAAACGAGGTGCAAGGCCTAAGCGAAAAAACCATAGGCAAGCCAGTCCAACTCCGTGAGAAGATGAGCTCAACCATACCTTATTAACAAATCCATTTGATGATTTTGCTAGGGAAAACCATGAAGATATTGGAAATGGGAAACAGGTAGAAGGGGCTTAAGCACTACCAAAAGTGACTCAACCACCAGCTTCAGGGGAGGTATTTTTGCCTCAAGTTTTAATTCCAATAGGAGGAAATGAAGACAAGACTAGGTATACAGTAAACAGACTAACGCGAGGACTAGATAGAGAACGATTAATTATAACACAATCAGAAAAAGAAACAGAAAAAAATGAAAGACAAGACAGAGAAGAATATGAGATCACTATGGGGGGAGAAAATCTCAAAAAGGCGATTGATTGTGCTGTTTCAAGATCAATCAACGAATCTCACAGCAAGACAATTTCTCTTCTGGCAGAACAAGTCAAAAATCAGAAAGGTAGAAATGGTATCAGGTAATATGACCACTATGAGTGATCGTCTACGTATAGTAGAAAAATTGACCCTTGCTGCTCAAACTAGACAAGAGCAGCAAGACGACATCCTGTTAATTGGCCCTGACATTAGTCCACCAAGAGTCCTTTCCTTTTCATTTCATTTTTCATTTTCATTTATGTGCAAAATGGTATGTAAATAATGTATGATTTATCCAATGCCAATTATTACATTTAATAAATTCCTTCCTAAAAAGTGCAAGGGTATCTCGATCACCACCATCTAAATCGAGTGCAAAACCATCAAAATTCGGGCAAAAGAGTTCACCTGTCACGCCTGCGTGCGCCAAAATAGACTCAGATAAAACAAAAAATCTTGAAAAAGATAATAACGAACTTCGACAAAGGCTTGATCAAGTAATGGAACTTTATCAAGAGCTTAAGAAAGAAGTCGAACTTCTTGGAAAAGAAAATGAGATATTGAAAAGCTAAAATCCTCCAATAAACTCAAAGTCTAGCATGCCGCAAGTCAACAATTGTAGATATGAAACGGACGAAGAAGAGCTAGCACGTGAAACGGAGAAGTCTTCAAAGAAAAGATTAAGTAAAAAGCGTAAAGCTGGTTCTTCACCTGAAGCTAATGCCTCGCTATAAAGACATGAAATATCCGGAGGAAATAAAAGATTTAGTGAAAGAGAAACGAAAAGTACGTAAGAAATGGCAGCGAACCCGTGCTCCTCAACACAAAGCTTATTTAAATCACTTAAAACGGCGATATCAGATTTCAAAAACCTTGAAGTTGAAAACTACCTTGAAGGCTTGACAGCGGGGAATGAATCCAACTAATCACTTTGGAAAGCTATAAGAACAACGAAAAAATCAAAGCCCCCGATTAAGAAAAGCCAAAATGAATGGGCTAAAAGTGACAAGGAAAAAGCGACGGTATTCGCCGATTACTTAGAGGAAACATTTAAGCCGTTCGATGGGCAAGAACTCAACGAAAATATTAATATGAATTTTACCTCTAATGAAAGCTACATAACGAGAAATGCTACACTTGCCGAATAAAAAAGAGAAATAACTAAGCTTAAGCCCAAAAAACCTCCAGGATAAGACTTAATAACGGCAGAAATTTTAAAAATGCTCACTCGTAAAGGGTTTATTAACCTCCTTTACATAATAAATGCCGCTCTAAGGTTAGAATATGTTCCGAGCCAATGAAAAGTTGCGGAAGTCATAATGGCTTTGAAACTTGGCAAACCATCTCACGAAAAGAAGTCTTACAGGCCGATTTCGCTTCTTCCAATAATATTAAAAGTTTTTAAAAGAATACTACTCCTGCGCCTGCAACCGATAATAGAAGAGAAACAATTAATACCTGAACATCAGTTCGGATTTAGAAGCAAGAATTTGACAATTTATCAAGTGCATAGAATTATTGACGTAATTGAGAGTGCTCTTGAAGAAAAGAAAATCTGTTCGACTGTCTTTTTGGACGTGTCGCAGGCGTTTGACAAGGTGTGGCACAAAGGCCTCAAATTCAAATTAAGACAAGATCTGCCTGAAGGACTTTACAATATTCTAAACGGATATCTAAATGAAAGACTTTTTCGTGTAAGACACACAAGTGACTATTCTGATTTCAAAGAAATAGTGGCTGCGGTACCACAAGGAAGTGTATTAGGTCCAGTTCTGTACCTTTTATTTACACGCGATATACCTCAAACTGAAGATACTATTGTAGCCACGTTTACTGATGATACTGCAATACTAGCAGTAGGCAAAACGATTAGCGAAGCTACAATTAAATTACAAAATGCTCCTAATAATGATAATGAGTGGACAAAAACATGGCGAATAGCGCTCAATGAACAAAAGTCAGTCCACGTGGACTTAACGTATACAAAAATAAATAGATTACCCGTCTTTTTTAATACCGCTCGTGTTCCATTTGCAAATGAGGCAAAGTATCTGGGAATGACTCTGGACGCGAAACTAAAATGGAAGCCGCACGTGAAAAAGAAATGCAAAATACTAAAAAGTAAATTTAGAGATATAAACTGGTTACTCGGTAAATATTCAAAGCTTAGTATTGAAAATAAATTGATTTTATACCGACACTTAAACCTGTTTGGACTTATGGCATACAACTTTGGGGTTGTACCTACGATAAAAACTTAAATAACTTACAAACGTTTGAAAATAAATTGCTTAGGTCATTTGTAAATGCTCCGTGGTATATACGAAACGAAGATCTTCACAGGGATCTCGGGATTCCTACGGTCCGAGACGAAAAAAAGTTTTCGCGCGAAAACATAGAAATCGACTATTAGAACACGCTAATTCAACGATTATTAACATTCTTGACGAGTCGAATTTAGTAGGCCGTCTGCTTTAAAATCGAGGATTGAGCATGAACTTTCACCGGAAAGATAAGTTTCAACTAAGTTGCAATCGGGAAGTGGAGGTGGTTTTAGTGTAGCTATAGCTATCATTACAACTCATCATTGAAAATTTTAATGATGGATTTTGAGACGTTTAAGAAGTAAAACAGTGAACAAATAAATAAAGCTCAAGACTTAATTAATATTTCTAGTCAAAAAAAATTCCAAATAGGCCCAATTTTCCACATAAAAAAACTTTTCTTTTTTCAATGATTGAACTATCCTACCAATGATCATTGGAATCTTTAAAGTCATTTTATGTGTAAAGTTGGGCCTAATTGAAATTTTTTTGACTAGAAATATTAATTAAGTCTTGAGCCTTATTTATCCATCAAAATAATATTTGATTTTGCTTTCTTAATGTCTCAAAATTATTCATTAAAGTTTTCTCATCATTGAACTGACTTTTGTACCTATAGACATATACCGACTGAAGGACATTTCTGAACAAATGTTGTGACTGGAGGATTTTACTTAGGGGCTACCTCTGAGATTCTGGTCAAGAGGTAGCGCAGGTTGTGTCAATAGGTACAAGGGTGGGCTGGCCAAACCTTTGCCGAAACATCTGGCAAGGCCTTCTGATGACTTGGCGAACCACTGTGTCTGAGAGACAGTGGGGCAGATATTGATTCGTTGGTGAAAAAAAATAGTTTTTTTTTATATAAGGTTTAGCTATAGGTTTAGAGTTAGATACTCATTTATACTATGTTTAATATATGATACTATAATTTATATAACTCATATATATATAGATGCTATATATAATTATATACGTATGTTTATGGAACATTTAGATTTTAGGGTTTAGTGAATAGACTAGTTTAGTTTTTTTATTTTGATTTGATGAATCAAAGTAAAAATTATTTTCTACCAATGAGTTTTTTAAAATCTCATCCTTTCTCAGGTGCGGTGGCATAGGTAAATATGGTTGTGCGAGTCCTTTTCCTGGCATTCCTAGCTCCTATTCCCTAACCCCTTCCACTGTCCTATCATCTTCTTATACAAATGCACTAATTATTTGTTTGCTTAGTAGGAGGTGTTTGCCCTAGCCCTTTTAAGACACCTGAAGATGTCTCTGTGGCCAACCATACATTGCAACAATGGCTCCCAACGTGTACAAACGGCTTCGAGATCCATTGGGACTCTAAGGAGATGATTTTTGTTTTAAGGTCATCCCCTTGGACTCACAATAATCTCATTCAATTTCAATCTTGGCAAACTGGAAGATGAAGTTTGGCTGTCCAATCTGACAGGTCCAGCACCAGTAGATTTAGTGAGGTGAAACAGATTCTTCTACTTAATAAAGACTGTAATGGAATCTAAGAGTTTAGCACTTGCAGCTAGCCATACCAGTCAGGTTAAGCCAGACGGTTGTTCCGAAATTCTATTCGTGTGGAGGGTTGTCTTTCGTTGCCTAGCCAACCTTCATTCAGGTTTACTCGCAGAATGAACGAAGTGGTGAGACAATCCGAGATAATTCAAAGCACTCGTCGAGTCACAGAGGCATTAGTCACAACAGCAACTAACTTAGGACGTTTGCCATCAACCTAAACAAACTTGACGAACCAAGATTAACGAGACAAGACCTTGTTACGAAACTTTTACCTTAGACATTGTTTCCTCTCAAATCGATTGGATACTTAGTTGAAACTTCACACACTTTGAATGAATAATGTGTAGAAAATCCATCAGAATGTATGAATGTAAGTGCTAAGAATGCAAAGCACACCTTCTGGGCCTCACGATGCATATCTCAAAAGGGTCGCATGCTATATGAAGCAGGAATGGAAAATTATTATGACTTTCATTCGACTGGCAAGCCAACTTACTGGCCAACTGATCCCTCGAAAATACCTGACCTTATCGATTTATTCATGGTAAAAGGAATACCCTCTAACCGTATAGAAATTTCAGAGGGCTATGACCTCTTCTCAGATCATTCTGCCCTCGTACTCACTATGAGCAAAAGCCTTGTTAAAATTGAAAAACCACCCAGGTTAACAAACAGTAAAACCAACTGAGATGGATTTAAAAAATGTATCGAGGACAACATTGAGTTAAGGGTATCATTGCAAACGCCTCTTGAGCTTGAAGACGCAGTAGATACCTTGTTGATATAATACAAAAAGCAGCTTGGGATAACACACCTTATCAAAAGCTAATGCCTCGCTATAAAGACATGAAATATCCGGAGGAAATAAAAGATTTAGTGAAAGAGAAACGAAAAGTACGTAAGAAATGGCAGCGAACCCGTGCTCCTCAACACAAAGCTTATTTAAATCACTTAAAACGGCGATATCAGATTTCAAAAACCTTGAAGTTGAAAACTACCTTGAAGGCTTGACAGCGGGGAATGAATCCAACTAATCACTTTGGAAAGCTATAAGAACAACGAAAAAATCAAAGCCCCCGATTAAGAAAAGCCAAAATGAATGGGCTAAAAGTGACAAGGAAAAAGCGACGGTATTCGCCGATTACTTAGAGGAAACATTTAAGCCGTTCGATGGGCAAGAACTCAACGAAAATATTAATATGAATTTTACCTCTAATGAAAGCTACATAACGAGAAATGCTACACTTGCCGAATAAAAAAGAGAAATAACTAAGCTTAAGCCCAAAAAACCTCCAGAATAAGACTTAATAACGGCAGAAATTTTAAAAATGCTCACTCGTAAAGGGTTTATTAACCTCCTTTACATAATAAATGCCGCTCTAAGGTTAGAATATGTTCCGAGCCAATGAAAAGTTGCGGAAGTCATAATGGCTTTGAAACTTGGCAAACCATCTCACGAAAAGAAGTCTTACAGGCCGATTTCGCTTCTTCCAATAATATTAAAAGTTTTTAAAAGAATACTACTCCTGCGCCTGCAACCGATAATAGAAGAGAAACAATTAATACCTGAACATCAGTTCGGATTTAGAAGCAAGAATTCGACAATTTATCAAGTGCATAGAATTATTGACGTAATTGAGAGAGCTCTTGAAGAAAAGAAAATCTGTTCGACTGTCTTTTTGGACGTGTCGCAGGCGTTTGACAAGGTGTGGCACAAAGGCCTCAAATTCAAATTAAGACAAGATCTGCCTGAAGGACTTTACAATATTCTAAACGGATATCTAAATGAAAGACTTTTTCGTGTAAGACACACAAGTGACTATTCTGATTTCAAAGAAATAGTGGCTGCGGTACCACAAGGAAGTGTATTAGGTCCAGTTCTGTACCTTTTATTTACACGCGATATACCTCAAACTGAAGATACTATTGTAGCCACGTTTACTGATGATACTGCAATAATAGCAGTAGGCAAAACGATTAGCGAAGCTACAATTAAATTACAAAATGCTCCTAATAATGATAATGAGTGGACAAAAACATGGCGAATAGCGCTCAATGAACAAAAGTCAGTCCACGTGGACTTAACGTATACAAAAATAAATAGATTACCCGTCTTTTTTAATACCGCTCGTGTTCCATTTGCAAATGAGGCAAAGTATCTGGGAATGACTCTGGACGCGAAATTAAAATGGAAGCCGCACGTGAAAAAGAAATGCGAAATACTAAAAAGTAAATTTAGAGATATAAACTGGTTACTCGGTAAATATTCAAAGCTTAGTATTGAAAATAAATTGATTTTATACCGACACTTAAACCTGTTTGGGCTTATGGCATACAACTTTGGGGTTGTACCTACGATAAAAACTTAAATAACTTACAAACGTTTGAAAATAAATTGCTTAGGTCATTTGTAAATGCTCCGTGGTATATACGAAACGAAGATCTTCACAGGGATCTCGGGATTCCTACGGTCCGAGACGAAAAAAAGTTTTCGCGCGAAAACATAGAAATCGACTATTAGAACACGCTAATTCAACGATTATTAACATTCTTGACGAGTCGAATTTAGTAGGCCGTCTGCTTTAAAATCGAGGATTGAGCATGAACTTTCACCGGAAAGATAAGTTTCAACTAAGTTGCAATCGGGAAGTGGAGGTGGTTTTAGTGTAGCTATAGCTATCATTACAACTCATCATTGAAAATTTTAATGATGGATTTTGAGACGTTTAAGAAGTAAAACAGTGAACAAATAAATAAAGCTGAAGACTTAATTAATATTTCTAGTCAAAAAAAATTCCAAATAGGCCCAATTTTCCACATAAAAAAACTTTTCTTTTTTCAATGATTGAACTATCCTACCAATGATCATTGGAATCTTTAAAGTCATTTTATGTGTAAAGTTGGGCCTAATTGAAATTTTTTTGACTAGAAATATTAATTAAGTCTTGAGCCTTATTTATCCATCAAAATAATATTTGATTTTGCTTTCTTAATGTCTCAAAACTATTCATTAAAGTTTTCTCATCATTGAACTGACTTTTGTACCTATAGACATATACCGACTGAAGGACATTTCTGAACAAATGTTGTGACTGGAGGATTTTACTTAGGGGCTACCTCTGAGATTCTGGTCAAGAGGTAGCGCAGGTTGTGTCAATAGGTACAAGGGTGGGCTGGCCAAACCTTTGCCGAAACATCTGGCAAGGCCTTCTGATGACTTGGCGAACCACTGTGTCTGAGAGACAGTGGGGCAGATATTGATTCGTTGGTGAAAAAAAATAGTTTTTTTTTATATAAGGTTTAGCTATAGGTTTAGAGTTAGATACTCATTTATACTATGTTTAATATATGATACTATAATTTATATAACTCATATATATATAGATGCTATATATAATTATATACGTATGTTTATGGAACATTTAGATTTTAGGGTTTAGTGAATAGACTAGTTTAGTTTTTTTATTTTGATTTGATGAATCAAAGTAAAAATTATTTTCTACCAATGAGTTTTTTAAAATCTCATCCTTTCTCAGGTGCGGTGGCATAGGTAAATATGGTTGTGCGAGTCCTTTTCCTGGCATTCCTAGCTCCTATTCCCTAACCCCTTCCACTGTCCTATCATCTTCTTATACAAATGCACTAATTATTTGTTTGCTTAGTAGGAGGTGTTTGCCCTAGCCCTTTTAAGACACCTGAAGATGTCTCTGTGGCCAACCATACATTGCAACAATGGCTCCCAACGTGTACAAACGGCTTCGAGATCCATTGGGACTCTAAGGAGATGATTTTTGTTTTAAGGTCATCCCCTTGGACTCACAATAATCTCATTCAATTTCAATCTTGGCAAACTGGAAGATGAAGTTTGGCTGTCCAATCTGACAGGTCCAGCACCAGTAGATTTAGTGAGGTGAAACAGATTCTTCTACTTAATAAAGACCGTAATGGAATCTAAGAGTTTAGCACTTGCAGCTAGCCATACCAGTCAGGTTAAGCCAGACGGTTGTTCCGAAATTCTATTCGTGTGGAGGGTTGTCTTTCGTTGCCTAGCCAACCTTCATTCAGGTTTACTCGCAGAATGAACGAAGTGGTGAGACAATCCGAGATAATTCAAAGCACTCGTCGAGTCACAGAGGCATTAGTCACAACAGCAACTAACTTAGGACGTTTGCCATCAACCTAAACAAACTTGACGAACCAAGATTAACGAGACAAGACCTTGTTACGAAACTTTTACCTTAGACATTGTTTCCTCTCAAATCGATTGGATACTTAGTTGAAACTTCACACACTTTGAATGAATAATGTGTAGAAAATCCATCAGAATGTATGAATGTAAGTGCTAAGAATGCAAAGCACACCTTCTGGGCCTCACGATGCATATCTCAAAAGGGTCGCATGCTATATGAAGCAGGAATGGAAAATTATTATGACTTTCATTCGACTGGCAAGCCAACTTACTGGCCAACTGATCCCTCGAAAATACCTGACCTTATCGATTTATTCATGGTAAAAGGAATACCCTCTAACCGTATAGAAATTTCAGAGGGCTATGACCTCTTCTCAGATCATTCTGCCCTCGTACTCACTATGAGCAAAAGCCTTGTTAAAATTGAAAAACCACCCAGGTTAACAAACAGTAAAACCAACTGAGATGGATTTAAAAAATGTATCGAGGACAACATTGAGTTAAGGGTATCATTGCAAACGCCTCTTGAGCTTGAAGACGCAGTAGATACCTTGTTGATATAATACAAAAAGCAGCTTGGGATAACACACCTTATCAAAAGCTAATGCCTCGCTATAAAGACATGAAATATCCGGAGGAAATAAAAGATTTAGTGAAAGAGAAACGAAAAGTACGTAAGAAATGGCAGCGAACCCGTGCTCCTCAACACAAAGCTTATTTAAATCACTTAAAACGGCGATATCAGATTTCAAAAACCTTGAAGTTGAAAACTACCTTGAAGGCTTGACAGCGGGGAATGAATCCAACTACTCACTTTGGAAAGCTATAAGAACAACGAAAAAACCAAAGCCCCCGATTAAGAAAAGCCAAAATGAATGGGCTAAAAGTGACAAGGAAAAAGCGACGGTATTCGCCGATTACTTAGAGGAAACATTTAAGCCGTTCGATGGGCAAGAACTCAACGAAAATATTAATATGAATTTTACCTCTAATGAAAGCTACATAACGAGAAATGCTACACTTGCCGAATAAAAAAGAGAAATAACTAAGCTTAAGCCCAAAAAACCTCCAGGATAAGACTTAATAACGGCAGAAATTTTAAAAATGCTCACTCGTAAAGGGTTTATTAACCTCCTTTACATAATAAATGCCGCTCTAAGGATAGAATATGTTCCGAGCCAATGAAAAGTTGCGGAAGTCATAATGACTTTGAAACTTGGCAAACCATCTCACGAAAAGAAGTCTTACAGGCCGATTTCGCTTCTTCCAATAATATTAAAAGTTTTTAAAAGAATACTCCTCCTGCGCCTGCAACCGATAATAGAAGAGAAACAATTAATACCTGAACATCAGTACGGATTTAGAAGCAAGCATTCGACAATTGATCAAGTGCATAGAATTATTGACGTAATTGAGAGTGCTCTTGAAGAAAAGAAAATCTGTTCGACTGTCTTTTTGGACGTGTCGCAGGCGTTTGACAAGGTGTGGCACAAAGGCCTCAAATTCAAATTAAGACAAGATCTGCCTGAAGGACTTTACAATATTCTAAACGGATATCTAAATGAAAGACTTTTTCGTGTAAGACACACAAGTGACTATTCTGATTTCAAAGAAATAGTGGCTGCGGTACCACAAGGAAGTGTATTAGGGCCAGTTCTGTACCTTTTATTTACACGCGATATACCTCAAACTGAAGATACTATTGTAGCCACGTTTACTGATGATACTGCAATACTAGCAGTAGGCAAAACGATTAGCGAAGCTACAATTAAATTACAAAATGCTCCTAATAATGATAATGAGTGGACAAAAACATGGCGAATAGCGCTCAATGAACAAAAGTCAGTCCACGTGGACTTAACGTATACAAAAATAAATAGATTACCCGTCTTTCTTAATACCGCTCGTGTTCCATTTGCAAATGAGGCAAAGTATCTGGGAATGACTCTGGACGCGAAATTAAAATGGAAGCCGCACGTGAAAAAGAAATGCGAAATACTAAAAAGTAAATTTAGAGATATGAACTGGTTACTCGGTAAATATTCAAAGCTTAGTATTGAAAATAAATTGATTTTATACCGACACTTAAACCTGTTTGGACTTATGGCATACAACTTTGGGGTTGTACCTACGATAAAAACTTAAATAACTTACAAACGTTTGAAAATAAATTGCTTAGGTCATTTGTAAATGCTCCGTGGTATATACGAAACGAAGATCTTCACAGGGATTTTGGGATTCCTACGGTCCGAGACGAAAAAAAGTTTTCGCGCGAAAACATAGAAATCGACTATTAGAACACGCTAATTCAACGATTATTAACATTCTTGACGAGTCGAATTTAGTAGGCCGTCTGCTTTAAAATCGAGGATTGAGCAGGAACTTTCACCGGAAAGATAAGTTTCAACTAAGTTGCAATCGGGAAGTGGAGGTGGTTTTAGTGTAGCTATAGCTATCATTGCAACTCATCATTGAAATTTTAATGATGGATTTTGAGACGTTTTAGAAGTAAAACAGTGAACAAATAAATAAAGCTCAAGACTTAATTAATATTTCTAGTCAAAAAAAAATTCCAAATAGGCCCAATTTTCCACATAAAAAAACTTTTCTTTTTTCAATGATTGAACTATCCTACCAATGATCATTGGAATCTTTAAAGTCATTTTATGTGTAAAGTTGGGCCTAATTGAAATTTTTTTGACTAGAAATATTAATTAAGTCTTGAGCCTAATTTATCCATCAAAATAATATTTGATTTTGCTTTCTTAATGTCTCAAAATTATTCATTAAAGTTTTCTCATCATTGAACTGACTTTTGTACCTATAGACATATACCGACTGAAGGACATTTCTGAACAAATGTTGTGACTGGAGGATTTTACTTAGGGGCTATCTCTGAGATTCTGGTCAAGAGGTAGCGCAGGTTGTGTCAATAGGTACAAGGGTGGGCTGGCCAAACCTTTGCCGAAACATCTGGCAAGGCCTTCTGATGACTTGGCGAACCACTGTGTCTGAGAGACAGTGGGGCAGATATTGATTCGTTGGTGAAAAAAAATAGTTTTTGTTTATATAAGGTTTAGCTATAGGTTTAGAGTTAGATACTCATTTATACTATGTTTAATATATGATACTATAATTTATATAACTCATATATATATAGATGCTATATATAATTATGTACGTATGTTTATGGAACATTTAGATTTTAGGGTTTAGTTAATAGACTAGTTTAGATTTTTTATTTTGATTTGATGAATCAAAGTAAAAATTATTTTCTACCAATGAGTTTTTTAAAATCTCATCCTTTCTCAGGTGCGGTGGCATAGGTAAATATGGTTGTGCGAGTCCTTTTCCTGGCATTCCTAGCTCCTATTCCCTAACCCCTTCCACTGTCCTATCATCTTCTTATACAAATGCACTAATTATTTGTTTGCTTAGTAGGAGGTGTTTGCCCTAGCCCTTTTAAGACACCTGAAGATGTCTCTGTGGCCAACCATACATTGCAACAATGGCTCCCAACGTGTACAAACGGCTTCGAGATCCATTGGGACTCTAAGGAGATGATTTTTGTTTTGAGGTCATCCCCTTGGACTCACAATAATCTCATTCAATTTCAATCTTGGCAAACTGGAAGATGAAGTTTGGCTGTCCAATCTGACAGGTCCAGCACCAGTAGATTTAGTGAGGTGAAACAGATTCTTCTACTTAATAAAGACCGTAATGGAATCTAAGAGTTTAGCACTTGCAGCTAGCCATACCAGTCAGGTTAAGCCAGACGGTTGTTCCGAAATTCTATTCGTGTGGAGTGTTGTTTTTCGTTGCCTAGCCAACCTTCATTCAGGTTTACTCTCAGAATGAACGAAGTGGTGAGACAATCTGAGATAATTCAAAGCACTCGTCGAGTCACAGAGGCATTAGTCACAACAGCAACTAACTTAGGACGTTTGCCATCAACCTAAACAAACTTGACGAACCAAGATTAACGAGACAAGACCTTGTTACGAAACTTTTACCTTAGACATTGTTTCCTCTCAAATCGTTTGGATACTCAGTTGAAACTTCACACACCTTGAATGAATAATGTGTAGAAAATCCAATAGAAAAATATTTCAATTTTAGTTGTTTTGATTTCAAAAAGTAAACGATTTTAGGTTTTAAATAGCCTGTTTTGAAACAAGATATTTTTGCATATGAACTTTGAGTTCTAACCTTTTTCTAATCTTTTTTTATTTTTCTTATATTTTTTATTTTTGAATTCTGAAATATCTTTTTTTTTTGAGGTACATGATTTTTGAATTATAGTTCTTTTTATCTTTTTAGTACCTTTTTTTGACTTCAAAGATTTTAAGAAACGTAAAGTTTCAAAAATAACATTTCAGGTGTTAACTCATTTCTTTTATTTAAATTTGTTTTTATTTTGTAAATTTGTTAATACTTTTTCTGAATTTTTGAGTCATAGAACTTTTGAAATATTAGTTTTTGTTTTTGATATTTTGAAACTAAAATAGTTTTAAAGAAATTAAAGTTTTTTTTTAAATAAAGAAACAAACAAAATTAAGATACGGAGGGCCAATCCTCCGCTGCTATCAAAAACAGCACAGCTACCAAACGAGGTGCAAGGCCTAAGCGAAAAAACCATAGGCAAGCCAGTCCAACTCCGTGAGAAGATGAGCTCAACCATACCTTATTAACAAATCCATTTGATGATTTTGCTAGGGAAAACCATGAAGATATTGGAAATGGGAAACAGGTAGAAGGGGCTTAAGCACTACCAAAAGTGACTCAACCACCAGCTTCAGGGGAGGTATTTTTGCCTCAAGTTTTAATTCCAATAGGAGGAAATGAAGACAAGACTAGGTATACAGTAAACAGACTAACGCAAGGACTAGATAGAGAACGATTAATTATAACACAATCAGAAAAAGAAACAGAAAAAAATGAAAGACAAGACAGAGAAGAATATGAGATCACTATGGGGGGAGAAAATCTCAAAAAGGCGATTGATTGTGCTGTTTCAAGATCAATCAACGAATCTCACAGCAAGACAATTTCTCTTCTGGCAGAACAAGTCAAAAATCAGAAAGGTAGAAATGGTATCAGGTAATATGACCACTATGAGTGATCGTCTACGTATAGTAGAAAAATTGACCCTTGCTGCTCAAACTAGACAAGAGCAGCAAGACGACATCCTGTTAATTGGCCCTGACATTAGTCCACCAAGAGTCCTTTCCTTTTCATTTCATTTTTCATTTTCATTTATGTGCAAAATGGTATGTAAATAATGTATGATTTATCAAATGCCAATTATTACATTTAATAAATTCCTTCCTAAAAAGTGCAAGGGTATCTCGATCACCACCATCTAAATCGAGTGCAAAACCATCAAAATTCGGGCAAAAGAGTTCACCTGTCACGCCTGCGTGCGCCAAAATAGACTCAGATAAAACAAAAAATCTTGAAAAAGATAATAACGAACTTCGACAAAGGCTTGATCAAGTAATGGAACTTTATCAAGAGCTTAAGAAAGAAGTCGAACTTCTTGGAAAAGAAAATGAGATATTGAAAAGCTAAAATCCTCCAATAAACTCAAAGTCTAGCATGCCGCAAGTCAACAATTGTAGATATGAAACGGACGAAGAAGAGCTAGCACGTGAAACGGAGAAGTCTTCAAAGAAAAGATTAAGTAAAAAGCGTAAAGCTGGTTCTTCACCTGAAGCAGCTTCCTCTTTTGAAATAAGAGTTTCACCAAAACATGTGGCAATAAAAGAAAAACCTGTTAAGGAACGGCCCCCACCACCGATAAATGTTATTGTTATGTATTGCGGAGTATAACAAGTTGCAAACCATATTAAAGGCTAAACAAAACGAAGAAAAAGTAGAATGGTATACCTATGAAAATAAGTCGGAAAAACCCCTACGTGTTGTGGCAAGAGGTCTACACGCATCATGTTTAAAAGACGATATTATTAGTGAACTAAAAGAGCGCAACCTCAAAATCTTAGATGCTACGAACATTGTCAAAAGAGAGAAACAGAAAAAAGAGGGTGCAGCGACAGTGGTACAACGTGGTCTCCCACTATTTATACTTTCGTTCGATAAGACTGAAAAATTAGATGAAATTTATAAAATTAAAACAATTCTTAACATCGTAGTTAGGATCGAACCTCTAATAAAGGGCCCAAGATAAATCCCTCAGTGTAAACGCTGCCAAGAATTCAATCACACCCAAACCTATTGCAAAAACGAGCCAAGGTGTGTAAAATGCGCTGGAAAATATCTTACCGTTGACTGCAACGGAAAAAGTGAAAGTCCACCGACGTGCATTAATTGTAATGGAAATCACCCAGCAAGCTATAAGGGCTGTGAAGTAGCTAAGGAAGTACAAAAGCGACGGTCAAAATCTGCCCAAACACAAAGAAACTCATCAAGGCAATTAGAAACCGCAGTTCCCAAGAGTGCCAAATCTACGGAAGGTCCGAAACCTAGTATCCGTAAGAAATAGAAAACAGTGTCAGTACCTTCGGTCAAAATATCGAAGCAAGGAAATGCAGAAACATATGCCCAAATAACGGAAAAAAATATACCCGTAAATAACGACACTGAAACAGACAAAAACTTGAAAACTTGAAGAACAATGTGAAACAAATAAACTTATCTTTGATAGGTTAAGTAAGCTCGAAAATTGCTTTCGACCCAAACCTCTTTCAAAAAATATGTGATGGAAAAGCTTAAAATTCTTACGTGGAATGGCAACGAATTATGGCAAACACTTGGAGAATTGGAGATGTATATGCGAGAAAATGATATTGACATATGTGTGATATCAGAAACGCAGGCCAAAAATGAATCAAATCTTAAAATCCACGGGTTTCATGACTACCACGCTATTCACCCGTCAAAAAAAGCAAGAGGTGGATCATCATTGTATATAAAAGAATGCATTGAGCACTCGATAGGCCTCAAAATAGAGGCGGAATCAATGCAATTGAGTAGAGTGCACGTTAAAACTAAAAATGTTCCTCTCAATGTATCTTCTATATATTGCCCTCCGCGTTGCAAAATTGATAAGAGTGAATTTACGACATTGATAAAGTCACTAGGCCCAAATTTAATTGTTGGTGGTGACTTTAATGCAAAGCACACCTTCTGGGCCTCACGGTGCATATCTCAAAAGGGTCGCATGCTATATAAAGCAGGAATGGTAAATTATTATGACTTTCATTCGACTGGCAAGCCAACTTACTGGCCAACTGATCCCTCGAAAATACCTGACCTTATCGATTTATTCATGGTAAAAGGAATACCCTCTAACCGTATAGAAATTTCAGAGGGCTATGACCTCTTCTCAGATCATTCTGCCCTCGTACTCACTATGAGCAAAAGCCTTGTTAAAATTGAAAAACCACCCAGGTTAACAAACAGTAAAACCAACTGAGATGGATTTAAAAAAGGTATCGAGGACAACATTGAGTTAAGGGTATCATTGCAAACGCCTCTTGAGCTTGAAGACGCAGTAGATACCTTTGTTGATATAATAAAAAAAGCAGCTTGGGGTAACACACCTTATCAAAAGCTAATGTCTCGCTATAAAGACATGAAATATCCGGAGGAAATAAAAGATTTAGTGAAAGAGAAACGAAAAGTACGTAAGAAATGGCAGCGAACCCGTGCTCCTCAACACAAACCTTATTTAAATCGCTTAAAACGGCGATATCAGATTTCAAAAACCTTGAAGTTGAAAACTACCTTGAAGGCTTGACAGCGGGGAATGAATCCAACTAATCACTTTGGAAAGCTATAAGAACAACGAAAAAATCAAAGCCCCCGATTAAGAAAAGCCAAAATGGATGGGCTAAAAGTGACAAGGAAAAAGCGACGGTATTCGCCGATTACTTAGAGGAAACATTTAAGCCGTTCGATGGGCAAGAACTCAACGAAAATATTAATATGAATTTTACCTCTAATGAAAGCTACATAACGAGAAATGCTACACTTGCCGAATAAAAAAGAGAAATAACTAAGCTTAAGCCCAAAAAACCTCCAGGATAAGACTTAATAACGGCAGAAATTTTAAAAATGCTCACTCGTAAAGGGTTTATTAACCTCCTTTACATAATAAATGCCGCTCTAAGGTTAGAATATGTTCCGAGCCAATGAAAAGTTGCGGAAGTCATAATGGCTTTGAAACTTGGCAAACCATCTTACGAAAAGAAGTCTTGCAGGCCGAATTCGCTCCTTTAAGAAATATCAAAAGTTTTTAAAAGAATACTACTCCTGCGCCTGCAACCGATAATAGAAGAGAAACAATTAATACCTGAACATCAGTTCGGATTTAGAAGCAAGCATTCGACAATTTATCAAGTGCATAGAATTACTGACGTAATTGAGAGAGCTCTTGAAGAAAAGAAAATCTGTTCGACTGTCTTTTTGGACGTGTCGCAGGCGTTTGACAAGGTGTGGCACAAAGGCCTCAAATTCAAATTAAGACAAGATCTGCCTGAAGGACTTTACAATATTCTAAACGGATATCTAAATGAAAGACTTTTTCGTGTAAGACACACAAGTGACTATTCTGATTTCAAAGAAATAGTGGCTGCGGTACCACAAGGAAGTGTATTAGGTCCAGTTCTGTACCTTTTATTTACACGCGATATACCTCAAACTGAAGATACTATTGTAGCCACGTTTACTGATGATACTGCAATACTAGCAGTAGGCAAAACGATTAGCGAAGCTACAATTAAATTAAAAAATGATCTTAATAATGTTAATGAGTGGACAAAAACATGGCGAATAGCGCTCAATGAACAAAAGTCAGTCCACGTGGACTTAACGTATACAAAAATAAATAGATTACCCGTCTTTTTTAATACCGCTCGTGTTCCGTTTGCAAATGAGGCAAAGTATCTGGGAATGACTCTGGACGCGAAATTAAAATGGAAGCCGCACGTGAAAAGGAAATGCGAAATACTAAAAAGTAAATTTAGAGATATGAACTGGTTACTCGGTAAATATTCAAAGCTTAGTATTGAAAATAAATTGATTTTATACCGACAGGTTCTTAAACCTGTTTGGACTTATGGTATACAACTTTGGGGTTGTACCTACGATAGAAACTTAAATAACTTACAAACGTTTGAAAATAAATTGCTTAGGTCATTTGTAAATGCTCCGTGGTATACAAGAAACGAAGATCTTCACAGGGATTTTGGGATTCCTACGGTCCGAGACGAAAAAAAAAGTTTTCGCGCGAAAAAATAGAAATCGATTATTAGAACACGCTAGTTCAACGATTATTAACATTCCTGACGAGTCGAATTTAGTGCGCCGTCTACTTTAAAATCGAGGATTGAGCAGGAACTTTCACCGGAAAGTAACATGCAACACGTTACTTAACTTCGTTAAAAATAAATTGCTAGATAAGTTTCAACTTAGTTGCAATCGGGAAGTGGAGGTGGTTTTAGTGTAGTAAGAATCTCACACTACTATGAGCACGCGTTTTTCGGTCCTCATAGAGCCTGATATGCAGGTTTTGCACCTACCCACGGGGAAAAAAAATTATTTGCAAAATGGTATGTATAATAAGAAAAGATCTTTTATAGTACATAGGTGGGAAGCTTAGAAATTTTCATTAAATACAAAATTATTATTAGTATATTCACAATATGTACAATATTTTGAATTAATACTTGAAACTATTGTTTGAGACAGGAGTGGATTTAAAGAGGGGAAAAAGAAGGGGGGAGGGAGGCTAATTACGGTTGAATTGACAGAGAGGAGAAGTGAAGGAAGATTGCAACTTTAAAACTTGTGTGGTTGATTATTGATTTAATTGGAGTTGGGAGCGAGTTCCATAGGAAAACAGAACGTATGAAAAATAAACGCGAGGAGTGTAGGTAATTGCTTATTTTGGGTATAATGTTGATACTTCTTGCAGATCGGTTGAAAGATGGTTTGTTAAAAAGATATGTCGAAGGGTTAATATTGACTAACTTATGTAAGAATAAACAGTTTCTTGCGTTTAAGTATTGCTGCAAAGCGCAACCAAGCAATTTTTTTGTGAATTCCGAAACATGGTCATGGCTCCGTAACCCATAGGCATAACAGACAGAGTCGTTGAAAGAAACTTGTAATTTATGTTTAGATAATAAATCGAGATCACTGTACACTATCTCAGCGTAGGATATAAGGGGAACAATTAGGGAGATGATTAGTTTACGTCGAGTTTCAAGCAGAGTAAAGTGAGCTGAAGGCCATAATTTTCGTAAGCATCCATAAATGTGACCGATAACAGTATTTGTGTGTCTATAGCCTGAAAAGTGACAGTCGATAACGTATACAAGACTAGTACAGTGATCAACTGCTTCAAATATACGATCATTTAGCCAAATGTCAGGTAGAGAAGAGATATCAAACTTTTTCTTGTAAATTGGAATGACTTGAGATTTTGAGCGGTTCAAGAGTAGGCCGTTGGCAATGGACCAAGTATATATCTTGCTTATATCGTCGTTAATAAAAACGGAAAGTTCACCAAGCTGATGAAAAGGTCTGGCAAGATGAAGTTGAACATCATCAGCGTATAAGTGGACCGCAGCATGCGAGCAGCATGAAGGTAGATCATTAATGAACATGCAAAAGAGGATAAGACCCAGGATCGATCCCTGTGGGACTCCTTGTTCAACAGGTCTGAGAGCAGAGCATTTCCCACCAGACAACCTAACTAACAATTTCGCTTCTTTATTCCTCCATAAATAATTTTTGGTTTCATTCAACCTACGCATATGACCAATGCATAGAACTCCATAGAGTGAAAAGGGCGACCTTTTTTAACTCCTATTGTACCCTTATGGAGTTGATTATGAGAGTCTTAAAGAAGTTCACATTAAATTAATTTAAAAAAAAAATTGGCAGGTCCAGGAATCGAACCCGTGTCCCTCTGAACCCCTTTTTTTTAATTAATTTTAATTTTCAATTTTCTTAAAACTATCTTAAAGCTAGACAAAAATTCATAAAAACTAGCCTACTTATCAATATCTTAAAACTAACTTACTGGCCCCAGTCGGGCGCTCTAAGTTAAACTATAATAACTTATTGCTAATGCCTCTCGGCCTAAGGACTATCTTAATACCAAATCCAGGTCGGTTTAATTTTTTACCGAGAAGAATTTCACAAAAAAACTCGGTATCTATGTCTTTATTTTTTTTGGTTTTATATAAAACTTACAAACTACGTAAAACTAAATTAAAGCTAATTAAAACTAATTAAAACTAATTAAAACTACTTAAAGCTACTTAAAACTATTTACAACTAATTATAAACTAATAACAACCTACTTATAAGCTACTTACAGACTTCTTACAAACTAGAACAGCCACAGCAAGCATTTTCCGGTTTTATATATTTTTTTTGTATTTTTGTTGATTTTATAATTTTTTTGTGTTTTTGTATGTTTTTTTTTTTTTTGTTGGTGCCACCCTAACTGTCCCTACTTAAGACTAACTACCTAAACCTATGTAAGTCGGCCATGACAGAGAAAATAGCAAGGTCAACTATTAAATGTCTGAAGGAACTTCATCTTCATTTTTCAACCACCAGAACTGGTTCTCCTGCCAACGGCGTATACAAGGGGGGGGTCAGGGGGTCATGACCCCCCCCCCCCCCGAGGACTCAAAAGATATACGCAAAAAATAATAAGAAAAGCAAAAATATTTGCAATCTGAAAATATAATTTGAAAAAAATATTTTTGTATAGCTTTGGAATAGGCTACCTATTCATTATTGGTAAAGTTTATTTACCTTCTCCTATCAACATTTACAAGCCATTGCCCGAATAATACTATTGGGGTTTTATTGTCGAAATTAAACAATTTTTTTGTTGGTTAAGATGTATCAAATAGACGATTTTAACCACTTGCATTCAGAAAATTTTAGCATTGATGTATTTTTTGATTCAAAATCAATTTGGTAGATCTACGTTTTTGGCAGATATACACTCTTTAATTCTCAAAGTATTTTCAATATTGTTTTTGATCGGTTTAACTTACTTATTTTGTGAGAATTTTGTTCAAAATATCAAGGAAATCATCTTCGATAAAAAAAAAATAAATGAATGAATGGATAAAAAAAACTAACAGACGATATTATACGAATATTACAATGAAAAACAAAAATTTTACTTTAAACCGTATTCGATACACCAGGGCCGTTCCGACTCAAACCCAGTACCAACATGTTTCAGTATAGGTTACGTATGAATTACCAGCAAAAAGGGCGATTTAACTAGTTGAAATGTCGGTTTATATCGACTTTTTTGCATGTAAGAATACCTATTTAGGTTACTAGTTCATACAATTTTTAGCTTCGAACTTAGACAAAAAGTCAGCAGCCTAAAAAGAAAGTCGAAAAAAGGATCGACTTTTATCGAATTTTCGATTTTTCTTCCCAATATTTAGTACATAGAAAAAAAGTTGATATAAATTGATTTTTTAACCTGTCGACATTTTTATTTTTAGTTCGATATTTTTTCTATCGTTAATAGTTTCAATCCAACGCAACGTAACTTAAAATACATCGCACTGCTTGGAATGTTTGAATGAAATCAACAAAAACTCTAATCATACATTCTTGTCTGACTTTTAAACACGAATTTAACAGTTAATTATTAATTATGGATTATGTTTAAAATACATTTTCTTTTGATCGTATCGATCGTATATTCGATTGATGACAATCCAACGCAAGTTAAGCGTGCTTTTAAACATTATTCCCTAAACTATGAATTGATCAAAATATCGGTCAGTCAAAGTCAATTTGTTCGTGAAATGATCGTCGTTTTTTTGACGCAGAAAGCGTCATGACAAATAATATGTAACCGTCCAGTTTGTTGAAAATTTGTTTTCATCAACGCCAGTCAATTTATTTGCTAAGGCTTTTGACGTTTACAAACATGCTCTCTGCCTTTTCAATAATCATCAACTCGATTTTTGTGCTGCTCAGTTGCACCGTAGATGATGTGTTGACTTTTGAACACAATACTACCCAACTAACATACTCTCGAGAGCTAAGCTCCCATTTTCTCAAAAAAACGCTCATAGTACTTTTTAGATCTTATTGCTAAACTTAAGACTTGATCTGTCATAATGAAACATAAATTTGTCTCATAGTGTTTTCATTAAATTATGTAAGCATTTTTCTTGGATCAAATCACTTTAATCTTATACATAGAACAATTATTACTCCTGTATGTAAATTGAAAGTCTTATAATAATTTTGTTTTCAAATTTAAACTCTAAACGTCATTTTTAAGTCTTTAAAATCTCTTAACAAGAGCTAATTAAGTAACAACTACAAAACTCTAACTATAGGATTCATATGAGATGTTGAACTGACAGCAGCTTTATTTGATTCATACAACAGTCGTTCTTTTTTTTAACGTTTTGTATGTACATTGTTTTCTGGCGTTCAGTTTTCTATGGGTCTGGCTACCTGAAGGAAACATTGAATGCTGATGCTAATTACTATTTAAAGTGTTTTTAATTTTGTGACGAATGTGAACTTTCGGCGATAGACTTTCTTTTTATTTTATTTCGATGTAATATAAGGTTTTTTTTTGACAAAATAACGCTTGAAAATTTGACCAAAATATTCATGCAACGGCGTAAGCCCATTGTTAACATTTTGATGTTTTACACTTCGTAAGTCTGTTACAATTTGTATGGAAAATAAGACAGATTTAAGAAGTTTGAAATTTTACTACGTTTATAGTTTTGTTGCGGAATGTTAATTTTTTGATATTCTTTGTTCATTTTTTCCAAAAATAATGACGTTATAATGAAGATTTATTGTTCAGAAAAGGTAATGCATAAAATTTAATATTTCAAACTTTGAGATTTCATCTTTTTTTTAAACATCAACAATAATTCACATTCTTAAGAAAAAAGGGAACGCATCACCGATTTGTTCTTGGTTCGTTTGATAGATGTCAAAATAAAGTCGTATAAAAACATCAGACTGCTCATAAAAAAGTGTTTATTTACACACCAACATAAATGGACAACACTCTCATAAAAATGTCTTTTTAAGAGTTAAAAGTATCGATACAACAGCAGCCATATTTAAATTTGAACGAAGTGTTTTTCGTATAGCTTGAGGGTTACCTTGATATGAAATTAAATTTTGAAATAATTTATTTGGTTTTCCATTATGATTTAAGGAATATTTACGTGTATTGATATTGATGTTTATTTTGTTCAACATTAAATGCAAAAGAAGTATTTGTACAAGTATATTCGTAATGTGTAATTTTGTATTTAAATACTGTGCTTAAGTTCTTTGTCTCGTGGGAGCATCATCAAATTGAAATAATGACATTTATTTACAGAGAATCGGAAATTCACACCGTATAGTGACAAAATTAAAAGTCAGTAATAAGAAAGGTGAAAAAAAATATCTAAAAATATAAATTCTGACTTATTATTATTTCATTAAAACGTCTCTTAACCTCTTGTAAATTCTTAGATTACAAAAACAGGCATACAAGAATAAGATTATCAATTCGACATATTATCTGCTATTATATCTTTTTCGTCATATAACATGAATAAATACCATAAATAATGTCAGCATAAAGAGTACTATTCTTATTAAAAGCAAACATCAAGGTAACCCTTTTTGCAATTCAAAATAAAATTAAAATAATTTAAATATCAATTATTTTGAAAGCGCTTCGTTATTTTTCGAAGTAAAATGTGTAAGTTAGTAGAAAAAGTTTCAATCGCACTAAGATTTAACTCCACATATGTGACAACCTATAATTATACTAACGTCGCCATGAAATGAAAATATAAATTCACATATTAATTTTTCAACATGAGACAATGACGATGACACATACTGACATAAATACTTCGTACCAAGTTTCCGTAGGAAGTATACAAATGTGAAAAATAAGTATCTGTTTTTTTTTTAATTATGCACATACTCTTTCTCTTTTCATCAACTCCCACAAGAAGTGACGCATTCCCCTAACAAGATTAATGGAGCATTTGTCATCCCATAGGAACAATAAAAATGTTTCTATAAGAGGAAATAAACTCCTATAAGTGGGCCATTTAAGGCTTTTAACATTTTCATAAGGATGTAGGAGTACTCTTCTAGAGTGAGAATAACTCCCGGAATAAAGTCTCACTCTTATGAGAGGAAAATTGTTACTTGGGTAACGCTGTAAAATTTGTATTTGCATTTTTTAAGAGAAGACTTTTGCAGTTTGCGTTAACGAATATTCCGCAAATACATTTCATCGCACCATTCATGGAACGTGGCGAGCCATTCGCAGTAAGGTTGGCCCCCTTCATAGGAAGGCACCTGGGGATTTGCTCCAGTGCCCCACCCTTAGATACAGCCCTGTCATACACCCTAAAAACATTTTTTGATTGAGATCTGATCTGCGGCCAATATTTCACATGTTCATTTTCAGGCTTCAATAAAAACAAATTGTGGAAGCTAAGAATTATTGTCTCCAATAAAAGAGTCGTTCTAACTACCACAATTTTTTATTGATAAATGAGAAAATTATCCCCTCATTATTATCCCGTTATCAGATTAAAAAAAAAATTAATGCAAACTGTCGCTTAAAACTGTCTTCAAACGTAAGATATTAAGAAAAATATTAAAAAATATTAATATTAAGTAAAATATTATGATTAACATCTCCAAAGCCTACATATTTTTTAGCGTGCACAAAAAATTCATACGAAATATTTTTGGTACACAACCTCAAGATCATATTAAAATTCGGAAATTAAACTCAGCTCTTCAAAATTTGTGTTTTACCCAGAAAATAATAAGGGTATTCATGCAACGTCGTAAGTTTACAAATTGTGTAAAAAGTATGCATGAACGACCTTTGTTATACATTTGATTAAATGCTAGGTAATTCAATCAGAGTAGAGTTACAATGACGTTTGGATAAGCTTAACCAGTTTGGTTAATTTTACGAACAAAATCCCTTGATAACTTTAACAAAATTGGGTGAATCATTTCCCATACAAAATTTGACAATTCATTAACCAAAAGATAAATTTAACAAATTTGTAAACTTATCTACGGTTTTACGAAATTGCATGAATATCCTTAATATAAAAATGTGTAAGCTTTGCCAGCAAATAATAATACAGTAGACGCTCGATTTAGTAAATCTAAAAAAATTAACTATATTGAACACACAAAATTATATATAAAAACATATTTTTTTTACAAAAATGTCCCGAAAGAATTTAACATTGCTTAAGGACACTAAACAAGTGTTTCTTTTTTTTAAACCTCATTGAAAGCTTGCGAAAAAGTAAACAATCTCGAAAGAGTGAACAGGCTGGTTTTATTACCTTACTATATCGAGCGTCTACTGTATTTTATTTTAAGATCATTAAAAGGTAATTGAAAAAAGAAGAAAAATTACGCCCTTTTTACAATTTCCAAACTTCTCTTTATTTTGCCAAAATTATGTAAACGGAATTTGGAGAATATTGAGAAACAAAATTTCGAAAGAAAAGTTTTGCAAAACGAGTTTTGACCTTGCTAAAATTTCGACCCCAACTCTTTATAATTAAAAAAAAAATGGTAACATTTGTGGGACCAGCAAAAATTAAATCCAAAAAAAGTACAAAACGCGAAAAAAATGGAAACCATGGATCAGTCTTTTAATTAATAAATTTATAAGAACTGAATTGGGTTTTTGTTTTGGTATGACCCCCCCCCAAGAAATGGAGCTGTATACGCCGCTGTCTCCTGCCTTACCCTATCCCTTCGGTCCCGTTCGGACGCAGTCCTACTGAACCGAAGGTGCTCAGCTCCGTCTTGTGCGAGGACGTCTCGACTGTAAAGCAGCCGCCGATCTACAGTTCTACGGCCAACGTGGTAGATTAGCGGAACCGTCGCTCTATCCTGGGTCAGCCCTCGACTATCTAGATAGAGGAATGCATCGGGCGGAATAAAGCCACTTAGACGCACACTCTCGTAGTATTCATTGTTGGGGTAGTAAGCCCCGAAAATTAAGCTGTTAGACGAGGACATCGCTCTTGCAATGTGACCTCGAATAAGTTTCAGCAAGAAATTATCTATCCTGTTTATGTTGGCACCGTTGTATAGAACCAGGTTGGAATAGTAATGTTTGTACTCCGACTCTGGTGTTCTGTGTAATCCAAGGCAGCGTCGAAGACACTGCCTCTCAAACACCCGAATCTTTTCCATTTGAGATGGGGGAACGTTGAACCAAACCGGACATCCATAGGCAATCATCGGCCGGATAAGGGCCATGTAGCAAATCACCTTCACCCTGCTATCAAGCCGGCTGCTATAAAACAACCGTTTCGTCAGGGCAAAGGCTCCCCTAGCCCTGGCCAGAGCAGCATTTATATGTCTGTCGAAATACAAATACTTATCCATCCAGATGCCAAGGTACTTTACTACACTTTTATTCGCCAGTTGATGTCCATTTGGCCCTACGATCACCAGCTTGCGCCAGTTCTTTCTCGTATCCCTTGTGGCTCTAAGCAACGGAGTCCTAAACAAGATAGTTTCTGATTTCTGAAAGTTGATTTTCAACTTCCAGTCATTGCAATATCGCTGAATCTTCTCAAAGTCACGCTGCAAAAGAATCCTGATGACCTCGACTTTTGGAGCTGTTCTGTACGCAATTAGATCGTCGGCATACGCAATTGCCTGAGTTAGACTACTTATCAGATCGCTGGTGTAAATGCTGAATAGAATCGGCGAGTTGACCGCTCCCTGCTGAAGACCATTTTTAATATTAAAGTTTGTGGCAGAAGTTACATTGCCACTTTTGACAACAAACTTTCTGCCATTGAGCATATCATAAAGCATATATAATAGAGGTTTACTAATGCCAAGTCTGGTCAGCTTTAGATAAAGACCCTCTAACCAAACGGTGTCGAAGGCCTTCTCCAAATCAACCAGACAGGCACCCGTACACTGCTTCTTAGATTTGTTCCATTGGTCATCAGAAACGAGTTTAGACGCGGCATGAATGGTGTTATGTCCCGCCTTAAAACCGAACTGATTGTCCGGTATGATACTATTGTCCTCTGCCCACTTAGACAGAGCTCTATTGATAACTTTTTCGAATACCTTGCTGATACTCGGAAGAAGACTTATCGACCGGAGATTCGCCGGATTGGAGTTGTCCTTTCCCTTTTTCGGGAGAGGATGCACCACAGTTGTCTTCCACCGCACTGGATAATAAGCATTATTCAGAGCGTTGTTAAACAGAGTGGTATAAATGTCTACTGCTTCTTGAGGTAAATGTCGAAGTACAACGTTGGATATGCCATCGACTCCTGCTGACTTCTTCTTCTTTAGTGAATCGAAGATGAGCTGGAGCTCCACCTTCGTAATTAACAGGAAACTGGGCCCATTTCGCTCGGCGATTATGGCGTTTGCCAAATAATCTTCTTTGAACCCGGTGAATCCTAAGTTCTCTGATCGCCATTGCGTGGTGTCATTCCGAAAGTAGAAGTGATGGAGCAAGGCTCTGTTTTCTAGGTCATTGGGGCGAATGCACGCATTCACCTTGTACACTTGCTGGAAAGCAGCCCCCACAGCCTCCACTTTCTTTTGCGGATCTTTGACAATAAAGAGGTCATTGTCCAGGACGGCGTCCTCTGGATTAATTCCTGCTGTCAGAAGTACGTCTCTGTTGTCCGTCGTTCTCTGAAGCTTGAGACACGGAAGGTCGTTCTGATCATTCCTTCTAAATATCTGTTAATTTGGGGAAACATGCTCGGGTCGCTAGAATTAACGGCCCAAATTTTGTTATCCCAATACAAATTAATTGACAACCGATAGTTCTCCTTAATTAGTTGGTTGATGTTCTTGATCGACGACTTCAGTGTCCTAATCTCTAGATCGTGAAGGTCAGTAAACCGTCGGTACAAGAGTTTGAGTCTTGTCAGCAGTCCGCTTTTTTTGTCTGTGTAATGCGTCAATGGTCGCGCTCCGGTACATGTCGGTTGCATCCCGTTGCTTGTATTTCGGTATTGTTCTAATCATTGGTCGTTTGATTGTCTCGTCCATTTGTTCTAAGTATTGGCCTATTTCGTTATTTGTCAAATTCCTGTCATTTGGTGGGGATATGTTATTCGAACTGATTTCACTCGATAAGGCGTTGGTAAAGCGTGGCCAGCGCACCTTACTGTAATTGTAAGTATGCACAGGTACATACTCATCCAACTCCACGAGCTCGTTCGGAAGCTGTATAACGGCGGCGAGTCCGCAGTGATCACTGTCGTACTCGATCGTTCGTAAACAGTTTCTCGGTCTTTGACCCACAGTGTCAGTAATTGTCAGTCTTGCGTCTATTAGCAATAGATCCAGATAGGCACCGCATCTTAGAAACGATGGCCGATCCGTAGCAAACAGGTCGACCCCATATTCAGTGTTGTATCGACTCATCCAATTGAAAAGATGAATACCTCTTTGATTCTGAATTTGATTTCCCCAATCTTGGTGTTTGGCATTCAAATCACCGGCCATGAGAAAGTAATTTTCTTCCAAGCTCAAGCGAAGACATTCCAAAAGTTTTTCCAGTCATAAAATCAGTTGGCTGAGGTGATGCCGGTGCATAAGCCGCGATCGCATACATTCGCTTCCCCTGTTTGAGAGGAATGCATACGATGCACGCCTCTAACAGCCGAAATCTGCGCAGATTACTATTATATATAACTTTATGATTAATTCCTTTTCGTATGATGATTACGACGCCCCCCCCTTGAGTGGAGTTGAGTCGATCTTTTCTAACGGTATTATAATTGTTGTTAGTCAACTTATGTTTCTGGTTCAGCTTAGTTTCACTGGCCATAACGACATCCGGACTTTGGTCTTTCAACAATTGGAAAAGATTAGCACTACGTTCGGTCCTAATCAGTGAATTTACATTCACAGCAAGGATCCTAAGGGGTCTCTCCGACAGCACGCCCTTAACCTCTTATTTGCGTTAAGCTAGACAGAACTGAGTAGAGATAGTCTACTCTATTTGCCTGCTCCCTTATCTGGTTATGAAGTCCTGTCAACTGGCCTTGAATTGCCAGCAACATGCTTCTTATTTCGGCCTGAGCGTCCGACGGAGCAGTGGATAGCATGCCTTTCTTTACTTAATCGTTTGATAAAAAGTTGTGGCCTATGGCCGACTTACATAGGTCTGTAGTTTCCTGAAGTTCCATTTTGTATGCATTAATTGGTGGCACCTTTTCTTTTTTATTTTTATTTTGGGGCTGGGGCTGCTGGTGTACTCCCTGCTGCTGCTCCTGGCTCTGCTCCTGTGGGTTTTGTTGCTGCTGCTGCTGTTGTTTTTTTGAGCGTTGCACCTTCGGTTGCTACTGTTTAGTTGGCAGATGCTGTTGTTGCTGCTCTTGTTGGTTCTGCTGTGGATGTTGCTGTTATTGTTTCTGAGCTTGCCTTTGCTCTGTCTGCGATGTTTTTGTTTGGATGTCTATTGGCGCTGCTTTTTGTGGCGCCTGTGTTGCTTTTTTCAGCTCGTGGTCCTGTCTCTCTTTTTCTCGTCAAGCTTCTTGTTTGCTTTTTAGAGCTTCTATAAGAGGGGTAACTATGGAATTGAGTCTTTCCATCTCCTCCCGAATGGCATCGATTTTTTTGACTGATGACTTGCTCTTCTAGGGCTTCTTGCGCCTCATTTTCCACTTCGGAGGACGCCTCTGGTGAGGTGAGATCCACAAGCAGGTTGCTGTTGGAATCCCCTGTTGTGTATAAACCCTCACTACCTTCGGACATGTACTCGATGTCGTCATCGGATGGCGACGTATCCAATTGTTGTTGGGTTTTTGATGCTGCTGATGTCTTTGCTGTGCGCACCGTCTCCTTCATCCCGGCTGGCAGTTGGGCTGAGGTGGTGGTGGAGCGGCGCCTGACGAGGTTCGGTGCACAGCTAATCCTTTTCCTCCTCTTGTTTTTGGCATCGGCTGTTATTGCCGTTGCTGGTTTTGCCGTTGTTACTACGGCACTGGTTGACAGTATGGCTGGTGGTGCCATCGCTTGCTTGGTTGTTGTTGTTGTTGTTGCTACGGCATTTGCTTTCGCTGGTGGTACCATAGCTGGCTTAATTGTTGTTGCTGGGACACCTTTCGATGTCCCCGCCGTGTTGTTGGATGCCATTTGCTGCTTCTCCCACTCAATGAAGTTTTCAACTTCTCGATTGTGGAAAAAAGCAGCTAAATATTTTTTGCCCGACTGGGACTCGAACTCGCGATCCTCCCATTCTCGGTCGGCCACCTCTACCTCTGTGCTATTGCACTATTGAAAATAGCTGGGTAAAATTAAAACTTTGAAAAGTCACTCTGATTTTAGTTAAAAAAAACTGTGAAAGCCGATAACATGCACACACTTCCACAGATCGAGATCGACTGATGTCTTGCTCGCTAACCGCTCCACCAATCTCAGATATATAATTCAATGCATTAAATTGGAATCACTTTTATCTTGAATTGTTTCGTTTGAGACAAGAAGCTTGCATTAATAAGAACAAACTTTGTTCAAGAAAAATATAAAATAATAGATTTGTATGGCTATAGCAAACACATATGTTAATTAAATAAATAGAGGTATAATTGATTAATTAATTAATTAATACCTTAAACACTGACAATAATAATAAATATATGTGCACGGATGCTAAATTGAATATAAAATATAAAATGGCAGTGTATAGCTTGGTGACGCCATATTCACTAATACAAGCAATATAGAAACAAAGACCATTATAAAAATTGTATAAGAATTTATGGGATGACTATTGAAGCGATAGTATCGTGGTTATTTCATAACAGCATTATAGAGAGATTAAAGTAACATTGATATATCGCTTCTATCAAGCTGATATAATTTTCACCAGAAAATATTTAAGGATTCAGTCATAGTCCAATAAGGTATTTACTTTCTGTCAGAGGGCTAAATGGAGCGCTATAGAAACAAATAACACTATAATGTCTGGAATGCTAAGCAATTTTGTTAGCTGGGAAGACTCTTTGAAATCTGTCAGATAGTTTGTTATCGCTGAAGCCGAAGAAATTAAGAAGTTTACACTTAAGAATGCTGTGATTCACATTATCAAAGGCTTTAGAGAAATCGAGCAAGCAGAGGAGATTGATGTGAGCTTTATCGTAGCCAACTCTAATGTCTTCAAGAAGATTGACCATAGCTGTGGAGCAACTGTGATTTACTCTAAGGCCCGATTATCTTCTCAAAGACTTTGGAGAGACAAGGTAGAAAGCTGATCGGTCTAAAGTCAGAAGGAGAAGTGCAGTCACGTTTTTTGACGATAGGAAGTACTCTGGCAATTTTCCAAGAGAGAGGAAAAGTAGAGGTGACGATGCACCAACTGATAATGTGAGTGAGATGACTAATGATTAGGGGCAATATCAGTTTGATGAAACGGATGGGCACCCCATCCTACCCAATAGAGTCACACTTAACAGCCTTCACACATTTCATAACTTTAACTTCACAGGCACAAATACTGACGAGTTAAATGCTGTGTTTACTTCAACATCATCAACAGGGACGAAATTACTAAGAAAGAATTCATTCAGTTCATCAGGGTCAAGAGCACATATTGAGAGCCTTTCTCCTTGCCAACACCAATTTTACGGAGGTTTCCCCGTAATTTTTAGAGAGGTAGTGGGGTTTCTAATAATATATAATAATAACTTATTTTGGATGATCGAATTATTGTTGTTACTTGATTACGAGCTTCTGTAAAAGCTCTTCAGTTAATGGCACTTGGGGCCGTTATCAAAAGATAATTGATCGTACAAAAGAACAAACGATGAATCAGAAACTATGATCAGACCCAAAAGACTTACATTGCAAATAGGCGCAAAGCGTGTTGGATAAGTGGTGTTCACCATACTCATTCCAACTGAAGACACAGAATCTTTCATTTGGAAGGCACATGTATCTTGTTTAAGCAGGTCAGTATTGAAATCGCCACAAACTATCATATGCTCGTGAGAAAAGCAAAATTCATTTAGAGCGGTAAAGGGTGGAGCCGAAGAACAGCTCCGCTTGTTGTTGTATACACATGTGATCAAGCATTTAGTTAAGGAATCTCTGACTTCAATAATAATGAATTCAATGCTAGCACTGGACGATTTGATAACTATTTTAGCTTGGAAAGACGACTTACAATAAATTGCTACACCACCTCCAACCGTGTCAGTGATTCTATCATTTCTAAATAATTTGAAATTAGCAATGTCACAAACTTGATCACATATATCAAGCTTGAACCAGGTTTCACATACACAAATAACATCAACACAAGAACTAGAAAACAAATATTTAAGAAAATCCACTTTGCAAGAATTAAGGCTACATGTATTTTCAAAATATTTTGCAAGTAATAAAATATTTAAGCTTATTAGATGTACAGAAAAATTAAACCATGTTACTAATTTCGACCAACAAGATGAAATTATAAACATATACCATGAAGATAGCAATCATAGTGGCATTAATTAGCCAGTTTATATTTCTGAGATCTTAGAGGACTCAGAGCGCTCAGAAATATAAACAGGATTCCTCTCAAAAATTCCTCACTTTTCCCCTTAAAAACTGAGACTGAAATTTTTTGGATTCGCTTGCTCAATTATTTTTTGTCTCAGTAAATTCTATAAGAAGAAAAGAAAAAGAGAGTTGTTTTGACTTCTATGTGAGGAATACTGTTTATATTTTATTCTCCTGCTCTGTCTAAAAATTGAGGAAAAATACTGAGCGCTCAAAAATTATAAACTGGCCAAATGAAACTTTTAACCATCTTCGAAGAACTTATTACTTTCCCATAATGAAATACAAAATAACCAAAACAATTAATAACTACGAAAAGTGTAAACTTCTTAAATACGACAGACATCCACCGAAAATTCAATATAAACATTCAGATATACCTAATAAACCCATGGACATTTCACATATTAATGTATGCAGCATTCATAACAATTTTAGACAAATTTTTGAAATTTGCTTCTGCTTTTATTCTCACTGCACGTAACAGTATGTGTACATCAAGTTCATTAAGACAGTTCTTTTCACAACACGGTACACCAAAGAAAATAGTGTGTGACTCAGCTAGTGAATTCAAATTTAATCTATTCAAAGATTTCTGTACACAATACGACATAAACTTACACATAACGACACCTCAAAATTTGACTGATAAGTCACCGTTCGCACGTTTCCATTCAACATTGACGGAAATATGTATATTGAATAATTTACGATAAAAATAACAAACAAATTCAGACTGACATATTAAATGAAGCACTAATAACCTACAACAACTGCATACATTCTGTGACAAACTTAACACCATTCGAACTAATGACGGGAAGAACACATAAATTCAAGCCATTAACACGTGATGATTCAGAATATGATTACATTAACAAACTTTAAAATTATCAATACCAATTGTATAGAGATATTAAAAACAAAATCGAAACCCATAATAAATTAAAACACACATAAAATTAATAGAAATAGGGAAACTCCACCTTTATTTCGTAGAGATGATACTCGTATAATCTTCGAATGGAATAAAAGAAGAAATAAAATGGCTCCTAGAGCGAAAAAACTTACAGTAATCAAAGACAATAAGATAACAGTACTAACCAAAAAAAATAGAAAAGCTCACAGAGATAAATTAATAAAAAAACGAAAATTTCAGGGTAACCCAAGCCATGAGTCAACGCATGGACATACAAGACCTATCCAAGAGTCAAGGCCTCCTTTGCATGAAATTAGGTCCAAGTCGAGTAATTGAATCTAACATAAAAATCATCCATATCGTAAATTTAACTACATATGAAGAAAATATTAGCAACATTAAGCAATCTGTAGAGCTCATTAATAAAAATACAAATCTAGTACTAATGAAAGATGTCACTAATCTCAAATTCAAAGAACTACATACAAACAAAATTGTTGTCTTTACTTCCCCGATTCCGGAAAAAGAGATCATTAATAAACGGATAAGGTTCCTTGATCAAAATCATCGATTCGAGCAACTTTTCAGTTTGTGTTTTGGCACAAACTGAACGATTGCCCGAAATCAGTTTTTCAGTTTGTGTCATATGGAATAATATGTAACTGCGCGGACATTCAACCAAATAGTTGCGTATATTTAACCACATCGTTGAGTTTTGTTCTCTGTGTGAAAGAGAACAAATGTATCTTTTCTTTAATTTGCTGAGCAAAAGAATAGGACGAAGGCGATAATATTTTTCTTTGAATGTATTAGATGTAAAAAGTGAATAAACATTATCGGTGTGTTGGTTAGGTTCGTTGCGATTGCTGGTGGAGTTGCTCATGTGCGCGCTCAGTAGTCAACTAGTGATTAAACTATTTTGATGCGGTAGCAGTTGCATGTGCGCGACTAGCCTAATGACGCAGAACATATAAATAACAAACTTAACGAACATGACATGAATTAGGAATTAAAAAGGCAAGTACAAATCAATGACAAAATGATCCAAAGATTTGCAAACATAAGCAATCACATTAAAACACAGCAAAAAGATTTAGATGAGTATTTGAGCAAGTATCAATTAGTAATCTCTCAAAAAATTCGAACCGATGAAGACAAATTTCAGTATATGCAATATATATATCAGATTAATTATAGCATTGAAATTCTTACAAACCATTTGCAAGAAATAAATGAATCAATTAATTTGCCTAAAGTTAAAATAATATCCAAACAAATTTTAAATCCGGGTGAGCTTGATCTGATACATGAACATATGAATTAACAAAATGTTACAATTTCTTCCTCAACTTTGTGAGTTTTTATCTTTACAAGCTTATTATAATAATAGAAATATAATTTTCAGTATAAAACTACCCATCCTTCTCCAACAACCTTTTAACCTATACTATTTGATAAAACTCCCTATGAACCAAACTCTCAATTGGCCAGTTTATATTTCTAGAGCGCTCAGTATTTTTCCTCAATTTTTTGACAGAGCAGGAGAATAAAATATAAACAGTATTCCTCACATAGAAGTCAAAACAACTATCTTTTTATTTTCTTCTTATGTAATTTACTGCGACAAAAAATAATTGAGCAAGCGAATCCAAAAAATTTCAGTCTCAGTTTTTAAGGGGAAAAGTGAGGAATTTTCGAGAGGAATCCTGTTTATATTTCTGAGCGCTCTGAGTCCTCTGAGATCTCAGAAATATAAACTGGCTAAATATAAATTTTAATCAATCCTATGTCATTATGAATGAACATTTCATCCAATACATGAGCAAACCTTGTACATCCATTGAACATACGTTTTACTGCCCAAAAGAAGAGCTGAAGAACCTGACCTCCGATAGATGCATTCCAAAAATCATTCAACCCAAAGAAGCAACCTGTGACGTCATTGAAACAACTATCAACAGTAGTATCACCCAACCAGAAGAAGGATTCACACTCTTCATTAAATTCCCACTACACAGATGACTTCAACATCTGGAATCGATGACAAAATTATCTCCGGAACACTGGTTTTGCATTATGAAGAATGTGAAATAAAAATTAACAATATCATTTACAAAAATAAATCAACTATGTTTTGGGATTAAATTAAGATTATCCCATCAATTTTTATAAAAATCAATAACTCTCTGCATTTAATAGACAAATTCAATAGCAGTAAATTGAAAGAGCCAAAATAACTAACACCGCAGTTATCACCTTGACCAATGATATGCTAGACCACCGACCAGAGTTTTTGATCTACATCATCATCAGAGAATTAGCCAGTTTATATTTCTGAGATCTCAGAGCGCTCAGAAATATAAACAGGATTCCTCTCAAAAATTCCTCACTTTTCCCCTTAAAAACTGAGACTGAAATTTTTTGGATTCGCTTGCTCAATTATTTTTTGTCGCAGTAAATTACATAAGAAGAAAAGAAAAAGAGAGTTGTTTTGACTTCTCTGTGAGGAATAGTGTTTATATTTTATTCTCCTGCTCTGTCAAAAAATGGAGGAAAAATACTGAGCGCTCAAGAAATATAAACTGGCCAAATATCAATTACCAAGAAGCCAATCTTTCGTACGTTTCAACCTCCAAAACCCATTTGTTTACATTGTTGTATCTGTAATTTCACTTCGTGTCGATGAATAGATGTGAATTGCAACAACAATGTAACGCGGTGAGATTTTTGTTTTGACAGCTCAGTTTTTTTTTTTTTTTAAAATTGGAAAATATTTTTGAAAATTTTTCGGCTTAAAACAAAAATATCGATGTGAAATTGTTTAATGTATACAAACAATTGTAATTAATAGTTAATATTCATCCACAATTATAACAAAATACAAAAAAATAATCCATAAATTGTTTTCAATCACTCAGATTTCCGTTCATCTTCAATGCATCTTGCATATTATACAGGGTGGCCCTTTCTTCGTCCAGAATAATTTTAAAAGTATTGTTTGATATATTCTAAAGGAAAAAATAGTTAAGAAAATACGAAATAAAAAAATAGTTTTTCTGCAATTTGACACCCGGAACTTCAATTTGTTGTTTAAACTCTCAATTTCCACATTATAAGTATTAAAGTAGATATTAGGTGGGTTTTATTATCTTCTGTCGGGATTCGGGTATTGATCTGGATTTACGTTTTTGTTGCACGTGTTAAAAGGTAATCCAGATACGGATCTCTATCGAATATAATAGCTGCGTTTTATTATCTTTTATCGGGATCCGGATCTGGATCAGGATTAACTTTTACACGTAATACAAAAACAATTTGGGATCTTGCTTTCTATCTGGATCTATTTCAAGATCCAAGAATTAGTTTTGATTCTGAACACTAGATGACAATTTTGATATGTGAATGTTGTCAGCACTGTGAAAAAAAAAACAAAAAATCGTGGTGAAATGTCATAATAAATAACTGGGTATAGATAGATTGAAAAGAATTGGTGGTATATTTTGTCTGCAACAAATAAAAAGATGAGTGCAAAAGAAAATAAAATGTAAGTACTTTATTTATTCTTTTGTTAAGCAATTTACTAAAATAGTTTTTTATTGAAGACGAAGAATCTGGACAAAGCCAGAAACTGTTGCCTTTCTCAGAGCATATGAGAAGCGTCAGCCCGAATTTGACCACCCCCGAAAAAAAAATATGCCATGAGCAATGTGCTGGAGGATCTCCTGGCAGCTGAAGTCCTCGTAAGTTTCTTCTTTTATTAATTCAAATTAAATAACAAATAAAGTGGTTTATTCATAGACTCAACCAACCACAACCGAAATGCTGACAACAAAAATGAAAAACCTGAAAAAGGCGTTGAAAGAAACTAACGATAACAACAACCGGACTGGCGCATCTGCCAGCAAAGCACCATACGAGGATATCATGGAGGAGCTCTTCGGAAAACGACCAGAAATTAGAAACTCCCACACTTTAAATTTGAGTGGGACAGTCGTCGCAGCATTGCCAACCAGCTCCAGGCGCTTTTCCAAAGAAGAAGAAGAGGAATGGTTAGAAGGTAAGAATAGAAAGTTTAATGTTTCGAATACGATAATAATGCGGTTAACTATTTTCGTATAACGTGTTGTCATTAAGATTTTTTTAATTATAGTTAATATGAAAAATGGTTAACCAATTAAACAATGGTTAACCATTAACCAATTCTCTAGGTTTAGCCATTTTGTGTGGAAGAGGATTTTAGTTCATGTTGTTCTTTTTTCATTTTTCAGCAAACAGTCCAGTCAGTGTTGAATAATGACTACTTGGAAGTGATTTTTTTATAATAGTTTACATGCAAAATGGTTTTACTTAAAAGTTGCATTAATCCTGTTGTAGGTATGTTAACTATTATACAAAATTACTTTCAAGTTGTCATTGAACCCTAACTGTTGCTCATTTGCTGCAGATTTTGGGTTTAAATTATAGCAAAATAGAAGCATAGGAGTAAAATTAATTTCTTTTCCTCTAGGCTTACAATAGCCCTGATTTTTAGAGCATTTTTATCTTCGCTTAGAAAAAAGTAGCATGTTAAATACAACAGTACGGAATTATACCACTTTGTTGTTGTAATTAACATGATACTTTTTTCTTAGCGAAGATAAAAATGCACTAAAAAACAGGGCTAATGTAAGTTCGCACCAACTTTTACAAATATATGAAAACATTTGTCCACTTTAGCTTTAAACAGTAATAAGTTTATGTATATTTTTTTCATTTTTTCATTTTTCAGCAAACAGTCCAGTCAGTGTTGAATAATGACTACTTGGAAGTGATTTTTTTATAATAGTTTACATGCAAAATGGTTTTACTTAAAAGTTGCATTAATCATGTTGTAGGTATGTTAACTATTATACAAAATTACTTTCAAGTTGTCATTGAACCCTAACTGTTGCTCATTTGCTGCAGATTTTGGGTTTAAATTATAGCAAAACAGAAGCATAGGAGTAAAATTAATTTCTTTTCCTCTAGGCTTACAATAGCCCTGATTTTTAGAGCATTTTTATCTTCGCTTAGAAAAAAGTAGCATGTTAAATACAACAATACGGAATTATACCACTTTGTTGTTGTAATTAACATGATACTTTTTTCTTAGCGAAGATAAAAATGCACTAAAAAACAGGGCTAATGTAAGTTCGCACCAACTTTTACAAATATATGAAAACATTTATCCACTTTAGCTTTAAACAGTAATAAGTTTATGTATATAGCTTATTCTTTAATTACTTGCTGTTTCTTTCCTAGCAAAATATTGAAATGAACAAGAATTTTATTTTGTTCAACTTGATTTTGTTTCATCTAGTGCTTTTTCTTCTCCCTATTATAAATTCTCTATGTACGAAAAGAACGAAAAGAGAGTTGTAACCGATGATGGATATTGTTATTTTGAAGTATGTCATGTTTGTGTAATTTAATTATTTTTGTTTTATTTATTTTAAAGAATTTTCAAGAATCAAGTGTGAGATTACAGTTACCTATAAATTGTCCCAAAAGTGTTCCAACTACATGTCAAGCAATTTCCAAAGAACCATCGCATGGAGATGAAGAAACAATATCTTTGTGTGCTTTAGTATGGAATCAAGAACAAAAACTTCTAACGGCAGTACTACTGTTCGATATAAATCAATGGTGCAAAGAAGAAATGCCCTACGTTAGTGGTTGAGAGAGGATCCTAGTTCCTGAAGCTTGTTCTTAACCTAAGCATCGTGAAATGGAATTAAATCTTGTACCGTATCCGTACGAATTGTTGCATGGTTTCTATGAGTGACGAAGAATTGAATTCACGCGATATTCATCGCGAAGAGCATGTAGCTGCTACTTTCTATTTATTGATGCATTTCTAGAGCACTAATTTAAAGGCAAGGCAACACCTCTTAGGAAGCAATCCAATATTGAGCAGCCATAAAAGAATTTGCGGTTAATTGGATGCCATACCAATTGAATTACCTTGTGATTAAAGTGTGGTAAGAACTTAAATTAAATCTTGTTCAAACCAAATAGGTAACTTTAAAAATGTTGTTTATGAAATAACCATGTGATGGATTATTTTCACCACACTTTGAAATTATATCACTTGAAAGATCGGCTAATGTTCGAAGTTGTTTAGAGATGTAGCAAAGTTCTTGTTTCTCTCGCTGATATAATGTATAGCCTGAGTGGTCGAACAACACTTTACAAAATTTGTTACAGCGTTCTTTGATACTCGAAGCTCTCGCCCAAAGCCAGTCAGTCAAAGTGGACAGTGATAAATCTTCACTTTGAGACGTTCCTTTATGGCTGCCACCTGACCAGTTTTTTGCACATTCTTTCAGCAGCCCATTGCAATTATTTTCAACTGCAACTGATAGTAAAGTTTCTCTTTTTGCTTTCTGTTGAAATTACAATTTTAAGTACATAATTTAAATACATATTTTATTCATTACCAATGAGAATGTAGCTTAATAACTAAGCCCGGAGAATTGTGGAAGCAAACGGGCACTTAAAACTTCCATGAAGATTGGATTTGGATCTAACAGTTCTAGGGAACCTTGGGATTTTAGCACATTAATAACTCTGTTTTGAACACCTGGCCAATTTAAATGAAAGCAGCTTTGTTCTCCAAGTCCGATGGAATCTATGAAACATAATAAAATTTATTAAAATACATAATATGAACTTTTAAAACCAAAAAAAAAAGCCACACGCTTACCAAAACTTAGTGATAGAGGTTAGAAATGCTCTTCTGGTCCTTAAATAGAATGGAAGAGCAAAATTGTATTTGGGTCGAAATACATATCCAAACAGGACAAACCCGGCAGTACAAATGTTGCCAAGGAATCAGGACTAGGATCCTCTCTCCAATAGCTATTTTTGATTTTTTAAACTTCACGACATATAAGTAAAGGGTGACTTTTTAAGAGGTTTAGAACTTTTAAAAAAAAAAACACAAAAAATTCGAAAAAATGAATGAAATATTTATTTGAATCGATAGTTTGAACCTTGCAATTTAATGTTTAAAGATAATTTCATGCAAATGTTGACCGCGGCTGCGTCTCAGGTAGCCCATCCGCAGAGTCCAATTTTGGCATACTCTTCCACACATATCGGCCGGTATCTCACGAATGAATGCATGGATGTTGGCTTCCAGTGCGTCAATCGAAGCGGGCTTGTCCCTATAGACATTAGCCTTGACATACCCCCACAAAAAATAATCTAATGGTGACAAATCGCACGATCTAGGCGGCCAATTGACCGGCCCGAAACGTGAAATTAACTGTTCACCAAACTCGCCTCGCAATTGCGCCATTGTTTCGCGTGCTGTGTGGCATGTGGCACCGTCTTGTTGAAACCACATATCATGCAAGTCAAGAACTTCCATTTTGGGCAAAAAAAGTTTGTTATCATCGCTCGGTAGCGTTCACCATTGACAGTAACGCTGCGATTCGCATCATCTTTGAAGAAATATGGCCCAATAATGCCGCCGGCCCATAAACCGCACCAAACAGTGGCTTTTTCGGGATGCATTGGTAGCTGTTGCAATGCTTCTGGCTGATCTTCACTTCAAATGCGGCAATTATGCTTATTTACGTACCCATTCAACCAAAAATGAGCCTCATCGCTGAACACAATTTTTCGATAAAAAAGCGGATCCTCGGCCAAGCTTTCCAAGAGCCCATTCACCATTCACCCATTTAATGTCCAACAAAGTAAATTTGGTGCGAAATTTGGTCACAATCTTCCGAATAGACTGCTCAGAAGGTCGAGAATGCCGACCATAAAATGGAAGCAGCGCGCGATGAACATTTCGAACCGAGCACGAATTTTGATAGTAAAATTCAATAATTTGCAAGCGTTGTTCATTTGTAAGACGATCCATGGTTAGATTGCAAACCAAATTGAAGCTGTTTGACAGTGACACAAGGTACTAAACACACGTCAGCTGTCAAAACCAGTGTTGCCAAAACCAAACCAGCTAAAAAATCACCCGTTATATGGTTTTGAGTGTTTAATAGGAGTATTGAATACTTATTACTTAAAAAAATAAATAGTTTTTACAAAAACACTAACTTTTTTTACTTTAAAGTTAGAAAATTATTTTTTTTTAAATCATTACGAAACAACTTAATTTGAAAAATTGATTCGAGAATGGATTCTAAGAAATTATAGCATGACCTCGTAGCTGTTGTATTTTAAAGTTATTTTCATTTTAAATAAAATTTGTCATAAAATTCAAAAAAATTAATTTAATTTTTAAAGATTTTTATTTCTATTTCTTTTTTTTATTCTAAAAGGGGAGAAATAATCCCCCCTCTTAAACAATTTGTTTTTCTAAAAATATTATTTCATAAATTATCCTGCATGAAATAGGGGACACCCCGTATTTGGTTTTGTTTTGACATCTAATTGACAGACCGAGGTGAATAATTCTGACCACGGGGCGTGCTCAATAAATAGAAACCAAACTAGGGCGCGGTTCACATTGGTACGTATTTGGCGTAAATTAATGTGTAAAACAAAGTGACGAAAATTTAAATCTATTTTCACATACCCCACTCGTAGATAAATTTTTGCGTAGTAGGCTTTTCAATTATTACTTCAATAGTGCACAATAGTAGGTAGTAGGTATATTAATCGAATATGAAATAAATTTTAATTTGCAAAATGGAAGAGATTTGGCGGAATTTTTTATTTTTGCTAAGTATTGTTTATCTGTTATATTTTGTATCATTGCGAATAATTTGCTACTCGTAGCTAAATTTTTGCGTAGTAGGCTTTTCAATTATTACTTCAATAGTGTACAATAGTAGGTAGTAGGTATATTAGTCGAATATGAAATAAATTTTAATTTGCAAAATGGAAAAGATTTGGCGGAATTTTTTATTTTTGCTAAGTATTGTTTATCTGTTATATTTTGTATCATTGCGAATAATTTGCTACTCGTATCTAAATTTTTGCGTAGTAGGCTTTTCAATTATTACTTCAATAGTGCACAATAGTAGGTAGTAGGTATATTAATCGAATATGAAATAAATTTTAATTTGCAAAATGGAAGAGATTTGGCGGAATTTTTATTTTTGCTAAGTATTGTTTATCTGTTTTATTTTGTATCATTGCGAATAATTTGCTATGATTTTGTGTTGGTTTGGAGGAGCTTTTAAAGATCTCCCAAACCAATGCGAATTTGCAACGAATCATTCACAATAGTTCAAAATATGACACATACACAATGCTAAACAACAACAAAAAATCGTCGTCGCTCGTATTCGCTTTGGTTTGGGAGAGCCTTTAATATGTAACTGGAGATTTCGATCCGAATCTTAACATTTCCCCATATAGTTTGGAAATTTCGAAATGTTAGATTTTAGTGAATTTAAATGAATACGAACGAGATAAATATCTAATCTCACACTTTGCACTAATTTAATTTCAAAAAAAGTTATAACTCAAAAGTTATATAACTAGAAGAAATAATCCTGTGTAAGCACCCAACACCAATGAATATATAGACAAAAACAATTTGTCTCTATAATTTCCCACCAAAATGAAATTCGAGATTTTATTTAAAAACTTTTGTTATTTCAAGTTTATAAAACAAGATTTCATGAATATTTCGAAGAAATCTCAATAAAAACTCTAGATTACAACGAAATCTTAACGAAATCGTGCTCCAATTCGAGAGCTTAAAGTTTTTCAGCTTAAATATTAATACTAAACTAATACTACGTTTCCACCAAACTGAGATGCGTCAAACTAAAACTGAGATGATTGGTGGAAACGTAGTATTAGTTTGCGTACTAAGTCCTAACTACAAATCTGTTCGTGTACTTCCCATAACTACGAGAATCTACTAATTTTATTTATTTTATATGAGTTTTGACAGAACTTTAGGCTAAATTCGTAGATATTCGTAGTTTTGGGAGTAACGTGAACAGACATTTCATTGGCCACTTTTTGCAAAATTACAAAAGTAAAAATATTTCCCACTAGAGCAGTTTTTTTGTGAAAAAGAATTTACAAATTTTTTCCTTAACCAAAAATTAAGCTTTCTTCATCATTTTTATAAGTTTCATATATTTTCATATACTTTGCATATATAATCATTACAGCTGTTCGCTTCAGCTTGTAGGCAAATCAAACTGACAGCTGAGGATTGCCATCTTTATTAGTTTATCTATGATCATCATCATCTTTACCATAGATAAACAATGTAAGGATGGGAAACCTTCGTACGTTTCACCCTCCAAAATCCATTTGTTTACATTGTTGTTTTTGTAATCTGACTCCGTGTCGATCACTGATCTCTATATACACTGGATAGTGTATTCCTTATAATGTATAACAGTTTTTTTGCTTCCATTTGAAGGTGACAATTAGGTGGTCGGCTTCATAATTTGACGTCTACATTAACACAAAAAAACCGCTTTCCAAAATTTCAATCTGAAGAAAGAGAAACAGACCAACGATATGAAAGGGAAAAACTTTGTGGCAGCTTATTTTATAATTTTTTTTTTAAATTAAGTTATTCATTGTGTACATTTTGATTGTGCTATTTTTTTCCAATGGCACTAGAATTATATCAATAGAAAGGTGTTTAAATAGGTTATAGTAAATATGTAGATAGGATATGGGAACCATCGACTTCGTTCATTATTTCAGTTTGCAAACAAGTTGAACAAAACAGCTGATAAGTGTGATGAGGAGAATGCGATTATATAGTCTGTGTTTTTTTTTACGATTTTACCTCCTTGTCACACTCTTTACATTTGTAATTCCGTTTAGTTTAACCATTTGTGAATAAAATAAAATTACAAACACAACAATGTTAGCAAAGAGATTTGGGGGGGGGAGCAACAAACAGAAATTTGACGTCTTCATAGTGGATTATTTTGTATAAATTGTTATACAGTCATATTGGTATACAAAAAAGTGGTCAGCTTCATAATATAACAATTCTTCAAATGGAAGCAACTTTCTTATGTCGATACGCTATCCAGTGTATTATAGAGATCAGTGGTGTCGATGAATAGATGTGAATTGCAACAACAACTTAACACGGTAAATTTGATTTGATTTGACAAACTAATTTTTGTCCAAACACTTTTGATATACCTTTTTTTTTTTAATGCGTCTGCCACTCTGCATCGTTGTTTTATTAATTGTTTTATATTTGTTCTAAATGTTTTTTTGTTTTTATTAAATAGTAACAACAAATAATTTTGATAAAAAATTTGAGTCATATTTTTAATTGTATCAAAAATTTCCGGCAGCGAATTTTCATTGAATTCAACAAAAAAAACCTCGTGACATTTCTGAATTCACCTCAGGGGATGTGTTCTAAAAATTCTTGTTTTGAGGGTGCAAACACACTTTTTTTAATGGAATATTATTGAAAGGTACGACTGCACCATCAATACATTTACCTTAATATAATTTTTCAAAACGCATTGTAGCCGAATGGTTTGCCGTTCCAATTAAATTGAGTTGTTAATTATATAAATCGCTAACTGGCCAATATTGGTAAGTTAGATGCATTTAGCCAGATTCTGTGACTAAATTATTTCAAATTTAACCTAATGTGAACAAACTGGCCCTGATTCTCCACTATCACTTACTTGAACTTAACCAACATTTAACCTAAGTTAATCCAATTTTAATTCGCCGATTTGGTGAATTGGTAAATTTGATTTGGTAAAATTTGAAAATATTTTGATAAAGTGTGCAATTTTCTTAAACGAGTTACATAATTAAGTAAAAACAAAATTCATTATGATTGTATTAGTTGTGTTTTTTGTAATTCAAAATAATTCTGTCTGCGCAAAAAAAACGACAACAAAACAAAGCAATTTACTAGTAAAATACAACAACAACAATATTAATTCAGAATTAAGGTAGAACTAGAATAGGCGCAAGTCAACGTAGTGGTCGTTGGAAACCGGGCGAAAACAAGTAATCCATATGACGCGCGAAGTGGTACTCTTCGTTTAGTTTTCGTTAACTTCTCCCGTCAGACGGGAGAGTGCTCACCGACCGCTTTTTCGTAAGTGGACGTGTATGCAAAAACAAAATGGTGGAAGCATAGTTTTCCAGTCTTTTTTTTTTGTTCAATATATGAGTGAAAAAAAAAAATCTTAAGTTTAATTTTATTAAATTCAAACCAAATCGAAATTTCGTAGTTTCGCAAAGTTAATAATTTAACGATATCACTTTGTGCTATAAATAAGTAAAAAACAATAACATTGAACAAACAACAATTAAATGTCACATGTTTGATGGTTCTATTAAGTGGCAGACCAAGGCAAATGTTGAAATGTCCCGATGTCGTTTTTCCCCCCAAAGTCCATATGGACATGCAAAAAACGTAGCTATTATTATCCAGACTAATTTTGATAGTTCGTTTCTGCGGAGATCATTAATCTGTGGAAATATTCCAGCAAGATATACAAATTATAATACTTTATAATAATTATAATTTATAATAGGATTTTCACAACGAACCCCAAAAACAGTTTTGGCGAAAACTTTTCAAAAACTCAAAAACCATTCACACCAAACATTATACTATACGTTTTTGTTTGACATTAAAATTTTTCTTCCACCAACCACTTACAATTTTCTTTTCATTGCGTTGTTTTCCTCACTTTTAATGTAATGTACATTAAGTGCGATTATTTTTGTGGTCGTTTTTTTCACAAAAATTGTGTTGAAATTAGTGACTCTGATTTTGATTCCATATCTGAAAAAAAGATTGTATTGGAAATGTAATTCTTGTTCGAATCTAAGTTTCTCTAATTTCATAAACAGTTTTAATGAACTAGCCTCAAGTGTAAGCGATCTAAAAAAAGAGCTCTCTTCTTTCATTTCTTCTCATAAATTCAAATCATCACCTCGCAAAACAGAACAAAATAATGTGCCAATCTCTTTAAGTGGTCTAAATATCAATAATTATGACTCTCCCAATAACGTCAATGAAGTGCTTGTGAACGATTTTATTCCAATTCCTAACACTGACACCATTAATATTCCACAATCATTACCTGAACCCATAAATCTTAATCCATCCACATCAGTGAACAATAATGTTCCTTTTATATCTTTAGTCAACAATGAACAAAATAAAAAAACGAGTTTTGCTGATTCTGTATCAGTACAAAACATTAACAACAAAACTGCAACATCTAAAAGAGACATAAAGATAATCGGCAACGATATGTCTTCTTCTCTTAATTCTATTCCAAAAAATACATGGCTTCATCTATCACGGTTTTCTAATAAAACTACTTCCGATGATATTATCAAACACATTTCAGAAAAAACAAACATTTCTTCGGAACTATTTAAATGTTACTTGCTCATTAAAAAAGATGTAGTTATATCCGAAAAGAAATTCGTAACTTTTAAACTGAGTGTTCCAATAGACAAATTATCATCAGTCATGGACTCATCTGTTTGGCCGCAGCATGTGCAAATTAAATATTTTTTCTCTATAAGCAAACAAGAGAAAACGTCGATAATATCACCCCCGCAACCACTTATGCAGCTCCAGACCTAGTATCATCGCCGCCGTCAGCATCAGCGCCCTCATCATCATCGCTCCCAGCATAGAGTACCTATATTATCTAGAGTCGCAACTCGTACCCCTCTTACCTGTAACACCCGCGAATTTTTTTTGAGCTAATTAAGAGAAAACTCTCTTAAATTCCCTGTCAGTGAATACGTGTGAAAATACAAAATTGCATCAGTAGCTCAAAAGGTGACGTTTTGTTTTTTTCCATTATGTAATGTCAAAATGACAACTCTCGGTTGTGTTTGTAAAATTCCATTTATAAATTTTCTTTCAATCGAATTAAACATATTGTATTAATTTAAAGTCGACTCCCTGGTCCGGAAATGGAAAATAAAGAAGCACGTGTACCATTCGCCTTGACAAATGGTTTGGCCTAGGCTTGATAACTTTGGGGGATGGTGAAACACCAGCTGGTCTGATACACTTCCAACTTCCTGACACCCTATTATATAGTTCGCGGCAAAAAATGACCATTACTCGGCCCCCAAAAGGAGAAGTACAAATTACCTTCATTCCAACTGCGAGAAGGTGATACTATTAACATTGATGTCACTCTAGTTCTTCAATGTTCATCAACATCTCCTAAGAACAATTGCCAAAAGTTTAATTCTTTGCAAGGACCATGGAGTACCTATATTATCTAGAGTCGCGACTCGTACCCCTCTTGCCTAAAACACCCGCAAATTTTATTTGAGCACACCAAGAGAAAACTCTCTCAAATTCCGTGTCGGTGAATACGTGTGAATTGTGGATAAAAATACAAAATGGGGTTAGTAGCTCAAAGTGACGTTTGTTTTTTTTTGTTAAATTATGAAATGTCAAAATGACAGATCTCGATTCTAATTTGTGTTGGGTGGAATTGATTATATTTAATTCTTCCAACAAAAACTCGGTTTTAAAAGAAAATTATACTTTTTATAGGTAAAATATTAGTAATTTTTAAGTAAAAGTGGATAACAATAATAAATAACTTAAATTTCAAGTGCCAAAAGTCGAGTGATCAAGTGAAACTCGATGTGTTACTCGACTTGATTTTTTTTGTTTACTTCGGTTTTCCCAAATTAATATTGTTTATTTTGCATGTTTTTGGTATGTTTTTTTGCAATCCAATGAAATCATTATTGTAAGTTATTTCTTCTAAAGGGTGAATTGCACTCTCGCCTTCTCAGTGCAATAATTGCTGGACTCTGCAGTCCTTCCATAAAATTGAGAACAACATTTTCCCTTTTGACATCCGGTAATGAACGACAGTCTATCGTTAGTCCAAGTGATAATTTTGGTCTTCCAATGTTATCGAGTTCAGAGAATCATCAATATCCCATCCTGGTAGAACAGATGATCTATCGAACACAACAGGAAAAGACCGAATTTACAAGGATATCAATCAAGGTCTGATCAACAACTGTTGTCATCTTTTGGCAAGGGTTCTGGCTGAGATCGTTTACCAAACATCTCTAAATGAGGTGGGAATAATTATACTTTTTTATAATAATTTAAATCTGATTTAATATTTTCTTGGTTTTAGGTTTGAAAATGCTTTCTTGCCACCTCGTAGTTTACACTCAACTGGCAACAGATTCTCCCGATGTGATGTGAGCCGAACATGGAACACTGGAAATTTTGTCGAGATACAGCTCTTCAGGTTGCAACTGATATCACCAAGAAATGCACGGAACTATTGATTTTGGCAAGGAATGCTCTGGCTGCATCTCTATCGCCAAGTGATAATTCTTCGATTCATACTCAGACAATTGATTCGGAGCACAATATAACACCAATTGAGGAACATATGGATATAAATTGGGCAAACAATTCGAGGACTTCAGCTCTTTCTGCAGATCCAAGCCTTACAACAGCCAGAGATATCACAAAGAGAATCGAGTCCTTCTCCAAGAGTTTGATAGAAACTTTTAAATTTGATAAACGATCCACAAACCCATTTGATATTGAGATTGAAATTGGTGCAACTGAGATTCACCCAAAAGATTTAATTGAAGAGAGCGGGGCAATTCAAGAATTGCACTATCGCAAAGGACATGTTGATACAAAACTCAACGGTAACGACCGAACTGACAATGAATTAGATGTGATAGATAAGAGAAGCGATTCTGATGATGGAGTCTTGGGAAGTCAGATGACAGTAGTGCAGTTGTTGGAGGTATTCAATACATCATCAGCAAATGTGTTTCATACTTTGCTGCCCCTGATTTATGCACAGATTGGAACCTTGGCGTGTAATGACCCAAAGGTGAGTTTTTTTTTTTAATTTAATTGTGCTATATTTATCAACTTTTTATATTTAAAGAGTTCTGTCCAAATACTTGGACTGATTAAGGAGATTTTGCCACATGTAGCTGCGTTAAATCAACTTTATTCGAGCAAAGAATATCTTACACTCAAATCAAAGGATAAAAAGGTAGACTTCTCAGCTTTGGATATTAACAAAAAGAGAATGGATGAGATCGATAAGAGCGTAGATATATGTACTACAAGCAATCATTATTGCATCGTAGAGAGCGAGCATCCATATCGAAGTGGATCCATAACATGTCAGAGGTAAGAATCTATTTATGCAAATGATTGTATGTAAAAACTAACTTGATTTTCAATATTATTAAAGGGTGGAGTTTCCTCATTGTGTACAATGGTTTGCCATAGAATTCGATTCACAGTGTGGAACTGCTCAACTTGAAGACTACTTATTGATATCTATTCCAACAAAGCCATGTTTAGTTGAAGCTTGTCAAGTTGATAATGATTACCTGGATATACTGGACAATAACATGTCTATGCAACATTCCAGTTGCAAAAATGCCATTGTGACAAACTATACTAGAGGTCATGGTGCAAATGCTAATACAAATGACAACGATTGGGTTGTCATAAAGAAGTTTAATACATAAGCCACAGAGGTCTTTTCTGTCGGTTTTAGTTTTTGTGATAATTATATTTACAGTGTCAGCAATTGGCCACAAAATATTATGATTTTGCCTGGAAATCAGGTGGAATTTTCTTTGGAGACAGCTTCTCTTTACGCTCAGGATCCGCATAGTAACCGTTTTGGATTCAAGTGTCTTGTTGTTGGTTATGATAATCCAATAGCGGTAAGAGTTTACAAAAAATGTTAATGTTTCATAGCTACATAGTTTTTTTTTTATTAATTTTTCAAAACAGATGAATGCAAAGAATTCTTGCCTAATACGTTTGGAACATGAACTGGCTTATTTAGGAGGAATGTGCAGTGCTAATTTGATGAAAAAGGATTTAAATTTGCCAGGTATTGTTGTTCTGATTTTCTATTAATTTTTATTTGGCTTTTTAACTAAATAGTAAAGCTGATGTCTGCTCAAATAAGAGCATAAATTGTTGCTGAAATTATGCTTTGAATTTTAAAAACAAGATCTCTGTGATTCAGAACTTGAATTTGAAAAAATAATTAATGGAAATTTAATGAGAAAATCTATGAAGAAATATTTTAAAATACAGAGAATAAGTCGAACATTGAGATCCCAGGAATAAAAATGGTCAAAAATTAAAAACAAAAAAGTTTACATAATATATAAATTACAACATTTTAATTTAATTTGTATAAATAGCATCTTAGTAAATAATGTTCTTTTCGTTTATTCACTAAATCTAGTAAATTTTTTATATCCATCTAGATGACAAAGAAGTCGAAGACCTATCGACAATCGAAGACACGCTCACAAATCATCATGCTTTGCTGTCAAAGGGATTCGCACTCTCCGAATCAATATTGACTGTTAATCAAGCCTTGGAATCTTATCTGCCTATTGGGTAAGTTTTGTGCACAAACAATATAATTACAACATAATTAATATATCAGCATTGGATTTTTTTTTTTTTTTACAAATCAGTCTTCAATAAGCCAGAATTTTCAATTTGATAAATAATTTCTGTTTCCCTATAAGTTCGTGTTTCTGGTAGCACAACATCCATAATGCATTTCCTTCGTTTCTTTGCAATTCGCATAACAATTATAGCTGCTGTTATTATTATGATAAAAATTAAAACTAAAATGCATATAACTATGTACACCATATAGGATTTCTCCTTACAATCCGCATCGATGATTTTACTTAATGTTAAACTTTGGTTATTGCTCTTTGTCTGAAAGTATATGTTTTCGGAGTAACTCCGAAAGAATGGCGATTTAGGCAGAGTTTTAATTACTATATCATCTTTAAATCTTATAAATTTTCCTTTTTTCAGACTAAAGCATCCGTGAGCACCGTTGGAAGCAACATCTCCATTACATCCTTCTGATATTGAGTACTCTGATTCAACACCTGATAATGTTATTGCAACTTGCTCCGATGACGAAGAACTTGCCAAGAAGTTGTTAAGAAAATTCTTCAACATCAAAGACTAATGCGCATTACAACCAAATTGCACATACTAAAGAATATACACCAACATACGGTAAGAATTCCCTATGAGTTATATAAGCTTTTGAAAAAATATAATATATGAATAATATAATATGATATTTCAATTTATATTTTAAGTACAAGCTCTGTGGTTAGTAATAAAATACAATAATTATTTTTTCTTCCACGTAATCTGCCCAATACATTCTTAATATGTTGAACTTAAATTTTTAAGATTTTCAGAAACTGGTTCGTAGGATTTGAACATTTTAAAAAAATCATCTGTGGCATAGATACTAAAACAATATTTTTTTATTTTAGATTTCAGATGTGTCAAACAATAACAGCAAGATGAGGAACAGAGAGACTTTTCCACTGAATGCAAAAAAAAAGCATGATGTCCAATCGAAAAGTGATCCTTCTCGAACACTTACAGCGATAAGTACATTAAAACATTCAAGCCGCAATTCAAAAGTACCACTCATTCACATAATCCAAGAATTACACAATAATTGTGTAGTATCGGAGGTGCGTGTGAACAAACATAAAATTCATCGTAAAAGTCCTCCATCTAAGAAGCAAATGACAGCAGAACAAACGATTATTGACGGTGGTACCGAAAACATTCCCAAACAATCACACTCCCTCGTCTTCATGGATAGTGTCAGCGAAATTGATAGTCTAACCGAAGAATTTTAACAATCTTTATTGAACACAAATTCCAGGAGCAGTGACAAAAATGTTGGACGTTTGTTACAAAAACGTTTAAGTGGTACTCGTGTAGAGTATAAGCCAAGAAACCTATCTACTCCACCTCGTAAACCACCTCGTAATATTCCAGTTGCTAACCCGAAAGCAGCAATGCAGTACAGGTAAAGTCATTTAATATTTAACACAAAATCTAAAAACTTCCAATCCACCAATCCAGAGTGCGGTCCTCAATTAGGTTGTAAAATTCTACCAAAGCTTAACATTGACACAGCTGATGGAACTTATCATAGTTTAGTTGCCAACATGGAGTCAAAAAATACACCAGTTAAATCAGAAATGCCAAATAATAACCAATTACTGGCAGTCCTGCCTATGAGAATACAACTGGCATTCAAAACAAAGTGTAGGCAGTGACCCAAAAGTGATCTTTGCTTATAAATAAATCTTATAAATTCTCCTTTTTTTCAGACTTTAACCGTAAAG